>LR991054.1:41142360-41827934 GCA_905163555.1 Notocelia uddmanniana
AAGACCCATACTCGGGATTGGTTTTTAGTTTCAGGCTCATAAGCGTATATCCACGACTCGTCACCTGATACTATGCTAAAAACAGCATTTGAGCGTCCCTTGTTAAATCTTTTCAAAGTTTTGCGGCACCAATTGACACGGACTATTTTCTGCTCGTCAGACAATAGGTGAGGTATCCAACGGGAAAATAACTTTTTCACGCCTAATTCTTCTTTTAAAATAATTTGTATTTGACTCATTCCAATACCCAGGTGCTCTTGAATTTCCCGATATGTCACATGTCGGTCTTCATTTATCAGACGACGCACAACATCGACGTTTTCTTGCGTGACTGCCGATTTTGGTCGACCTTCACGCACTTCGTCGGTGAGGGATACACGGCCACGTTGAAATTCTGAATACCACCTGTATATTGTAGTCTTTGAAGGAGCTTCAATATTAAAAGCAGCAACCATCCGCTCTTCACATTGTTTTTGTGTTAGTCCACTTTTAAAGTCATAATAAATCATAGCTCTGAAATTTTCACGGCACAATTCCATTTTAAGCAGTGACTCGACGACTTCAATAAACAATTGAAACCGAACCATACTTTTTTTTTTCTAAGTGGCCAGTGTGTTGAGATAAGGAAACTTCAGAGATTATAAAAAGGTATAATACATGTTAAAAATAAATTAATAAGTATTCGATTCCCGCCACTTTCAGTGCAAGCCTCGTAAAACCGGTGAACCAGCTACCTTGTCAACGGGGATGACTGAATACATCCATGTATTATTGTTATGAAGCCAAGTAATTACTAACATTATATAATTGAGTAGCTATATAACAGTTGAAGTACTTAATGCTTTATCTAGAGTGGATAGAAGTATGCTACTATAAAATCTAAATACGTTTTAGCATCTGTCGTAATATTTATGTGTTATTGGAACTACCTAATTGAATTCGTGTTTTGCTCTGAATCTTTTTTTTAAATGCCTTTTTTCGGTTATAGACTTTATAGTTAATATTTCTTATCTTATGTTATGAATAATGTACTTGCTTAGGAATTTATTTGAGTCGCTTAAATGCAACTTACATTTAAGAAATTTACCAAATCCAGTTTTATCTTTCTCTTTATGAGACTAACTAAGTAGCTTTAAACTCTAGAACTTAAAAACAGTATTAAGATTAAGTTCTGTGAATGAGACCCTTTCAAACAAGAGGCTTTTTAAGCAATACATTAAAATTAAAGTGAGAAATCGTAGTGAAAGCGAGGTATAATTAGTAGTATAACAAGTAACCAAGAGATTAACATTTTGTTATCTAGATGGGTAAACTACGTAGTCGTACCCACGAGTAGGTTATCAGTCCACTAGTCTGTAACAGCAGCGGCAGTGAAAAGTGTTTGCAGATGGACATTTCTAAAAAAATTAACTAGTTTTTTTCAATAGTTTGTGACAGAAAATTGTGGTGAACTAGTTTTCTTCAAAACGTATTTCACTTTTGCTTAAGCTAGTATAAATCTCATTTTGTCTCAGTGATCTTTAACCAAATAAAAATGCTGTTTCATTTCTTTAAACGTTCCATTCTTGTTCCATTTCTTTAAACATTCCTATGACATATTTATTTATTTCATTATTGTCGGGAGCAAATATTTGGTTCTAATATATTTAGTTCTAAGGCTTCACGGTTTTCTAATGTATTTAATCGTATTCATTATATATATTGCCATCTAACACTCGTTTTATTTAGCTTACTAACGGGCTAGTTGCATTTGTGTGTGGTTATATCATAATATTCATTTATTTGAACATTTAAATCTGGTACAAGCTGTGTCTGTTGATCCCGTTTATGTGAGACATGCATACGTCCCTTTTGCACTTGCATACTTGATAGTAAGGGACGTACTCAATATGTATCACTTCTAACTATAGTCTTTTCAATTCACGTCTCCAAGACTTTCTCCTTATAAGCTGTTATTATAACATAGATAATATATTCAAACTTGGAATTAAGAATGTTTATTACTAACCGTATTATTATTAATTTAAGTGATATATCTATGTAGTTATTTTTCTATTATATTATTTATTTATGTGACATTTATATTCAAATCCAATTAACGTATTGCTCTTGAATAAACAAACTAACTGTGAACTAACTAAGTAACTGATGCTATATGTCGTACCTATAAATAATATACTAAACACAATAATGCTAGCTTAGGCAGAAGTGATAAGATTATACCAAGTGACAATAGTTATGTGACCATGGCTTGGCATACGAAGGAAACTTTGACCATAGCTACAGTGACAACTGCAGTGTGTATGCTAGTTACCGTGGGAATATTTTGTTTTTGCGTGATATACTATAAAAGTAAGTATAATCAAACCAATATAGCAAGCAAGACCCAAGTAAATAACTCGCCCGCTTTAAGCAATAATAGCCTTTCGGTCAACTATCGTATTACCAGCTTCTTAATCGGCTTTCTATCGCTATCGCACTCACTCTGGCAGTAGACACGTGGAAAGTAACATTTGTTTACGGATCTAACGCTACATTTATATATTTTCATAATAAACCGACGTTTCGATACGGCCACGGGGTTACGCTGGTCATGTTCGCAGCAGAAACTGACTTTTGAACATGTGTATAAAGTGCGAGAGGTTAAAGCGTTGTATTGACTAATAGATTGTACCTATTGGCTATTGGCGAAGTAGGTGGTGGGGGTAAGCTAGGCGATCGTAGCGCACACCATGGCAGAAATGTGTACTTACCGGGGACAACTGTCAAATTTAGTTTCACGTTTCCTATTGGTTTTTTAACGGTTTTCTAAGATTCGTTTGGTTTGTATTTATTTATTTATTTCAGTAAAATTTTCCAGTAAGCAGTCTTCCTCGTTTACTAAAATAAATAAAATATTTATGTGTCATTATTTGACATCTCTGAGTTTGACATTGTCCCGGGACCTCTGACGTTTGACGTTTCAGACGTGCACATAGCCAATAACTTGGATCCGAAATAAGGCATATCACCACGCGATGGTTATTTTCTTGAACGAAGTTACAGTAAATAGTTTAAGGGGTAATATGGCTTTTCGACCAGAGTTGTACACTCTACTTTTCACTTTGATTGCGAGAAAATGCAAATATATGAAATTTATCCTCCCAAAATGAATAAGTATATTTACAGTACATATGGTGCTACTTTACCGCACGAGTGCGGTAATCAGCGGATTACGTGCATATGTCGAAACTTAAAAGAGCCATAATGTACTGTAAAACGTTGTACGATACACGTGCGAACAGGTAATTCGCAACTCGTGTCGATTTAAAACACTCCCTTCGGTCGTGTTTCAATTTATCACCACTCGTTGCGAATTTCCTGTTCTCTGCACTTGTATCGTAATGTAATATTGTCGGCAAAAACGAAGAGTACTGTTAATACTTATACATCACACCTTACCAAAAAGCGCGTTTTTCCGCATGCTTGGCGTCCGGAAAAACCCACTTTTTGGCCAAGTGGTGACGTAAAATTGTGTACAAAACACGGGTCGTAAAACAGAAAGCCCTCTCTCGCATATTTATGACCCTCGTCTGCGGCTTGGGCCTCAAACATCTGCGATATCGTCCTTTCTTTGTTTTACAACCCTTGTATCGTAAATAGCTATTGTTTTACAGTAAGTGTCTTCTCCATATTAGCTGCCTCTGTCTGATAGTCCGATTAGAAAGAGGAGGGTAGACTTTTTCCCTTTCGATTCGAGTTAGGTGTAGTTGAAATTATTTAAATTTGTCCGACTTTTTAAAAAACTGCTATTAGATTTTAAACTTTCTTACTTGGATAATAAAGTCACTTTATGAACAGAATAATTTGATACAATTCGGATAAACCAAATGATTTTAAGTATACGTCCCGGCGGCAGTTGCTGTACAGTCAATGGCACTAATAACTAATAAGTTTACACTTTTTCACTTTATTCCATTGAAATAAGGTCCAAATATATATATCAGCGGTGGCATGCGCAAGCGAATCCGCTGGTTTTTAGTGGGTAATCTGATGAACAGGAGTCCCACATCACCGTGCCTACCCCCATGAAGGCCGGTATGCATAAAGCATTTTCCAGCGGAAAAAAAAGGTCCAAATATATATACTTATTTATGCCCACGGCAGTGCTAGCCCCGCATAACGTCACGTGACACGTACTGCTGCTCTGGGCACAGATCTCCCATGAGCGAGAAGGAATGAGGCATTATACCTATGCCGCTCCAGTGTAGGTTGAAAACATACTTAATGTTATATTGATCGAAGAAATCACACAAGGTTAAAGCTCAAAGGTACCTAATTATGTTAGTTATAATTAAAGGTTTAAGTACCTAATACGCAGGCGCGGATCTAGGATTTGGTTCAGGAATATCAGCATGACATCTCGTCTTATCTGAGTAAGTTTCGTATTTTTTTATCTCTTTCTTTAATACGGAAAAGTTTTGATAGATTTTTTTATCCATCTACGAAATTTTACAGATTTATTTATTGTATTTTTTTCCTATTATGTGCGTTTTCCTCTAATATTTCCGACACGACCGTGTAGTGGACAAACACAAACATTCGAGCTATTCATTCATCGTCGTTCACTCGCCGCCCGCGCTCAACCACTGAATTTTAAATTTCGAATAACATTTTTATTTTCAACGCGCTCGGGGGCGTTTGTCAGCCAGTGACAACTTGCTCAATTTAAAAATGTCCGAGACTATGATAACATTTGATAAGCCAAGATTAGGGTGTGTTTACTTTATTAGTTTTATTTAAGTGTTGAACATTATACAAGATGGACATAGTGGCTTCCTTAATGATAGGTGTGTTTTTATTTATGTGTTTATGTTTGTTTTGGTTCTGGTTCTGTTTCGGGAATTGTGTAAAGATGAGTAAGTGTATTTGGATATTATTCTAATCTTACTGATTTATCAACTTGGAAAAAACAAAGGAATCGGTTCTAGTTTGAGTTATCGGCTTTTATAATAAACTAACCTTTGCTCGCTCCTTCGTCCGCGTCCAACTCGTTATCGCCTGAGAAATAATTGCTATCCACTAATTTTAGGAAGATACAGGCTTAATTATTACCAGGTTTTCTAGGATAAACCCTATCCTACTCGTAGGTATTTCTTCTACGGGGCTCAAAGTACACTCATGCGAAATTTCATCAAAACGCGTTCAGCGGCGGTAAAAGCATGAGAGAGTTACAGACAGACAGAGTTACTTTCACTTTTATAATATTAGTAAGTATGGAGGGCGTTCGTGTACGTTAAGACTCGAAACGAAATTCGGTATAGTTGAAAATTGAAATTATTTAATAAATCCGATTTAAAATAAATCTGCCCTTAGATTATGAACTTTCTTGCTTGGACAGTAAAGTCGCTTTTCTGTTTGACGTATTTTATATAATTCGGTCTTTGAATCTTAATTCAAATGGGCCAGTTAGCACTATTATCCAGGCCCGATAAGATACAGCAAATTTAAGTGGCTTAGTGTCACACTTGGTAGGATTCTTGCGATTATGTATTAAATAATTATATACTGTTTGTATTATCGGGGCATGTATAAACATACCCCGATTAATAGTATTATTGTACGCAGGCGTATGCAGCAGTTATAGCCGATTTACCTCCCACGAGAGTTATGAGTCTGTGTGGGATCTGATTGGTTTAAAAAAATCTAGTTGGTGGCGCTCCTCAAGAATATTGTTCTGTGATTGGTTATAATGTCGTATTGTTGATAATGTTGATTTCGTCAATTTGGATTGGTACTGGAGTTACCTATTTGCTCACAAATGTGATGAAAAACAGTGTGACTAATCTCGGGCGTAAGAATATTGCAAACTCGAGACATCAAAAGCTTCTGATAGAGTCTCGTTCGTTCTGCCACGAAAACATTTGAGAAAAAGTGACATGTTTCCTGACTTGTCGGCGTCGACGTCGGTACGATATCAGAAAACTGTCAGTGTCACCTGTCAATCTATTCAGTATCGTTTCTTTACTGCGCGCCTATTTTTTGAATGCCTGGCGAGGAGTACTACTGCACAGATGTAATCCTGGAAATATCCTGCCAAATGAAATCTGCGTAATAACATCAGTAAGCTAACGCCACATACGATCCGCTACGCCAAGTCGAGAATCGCCTAAATTACCAGCTTTCTAACGGCTGACAGTATATTTTATGGGCAACAGAAATTTAAAGGACCTACAATTGCTAAACTTACCCTCAACCAACGACGACTAAGGCAAAAAAAAAAACGTTTACAACCCGTTCGATTCAAGTTGGCCGCTCCCTCGTGACGTGCCTACCTCCGCCCCCACCCCGTTCGGCACTGAGCGGGGTGTGAGCGGGGTGCGGTGTGGGTAGGGGAACGGGAGGAAACGGCCAACTCGAAGCAAACGGGTAGTGGGAGCGGGTCGGGACCCATAGTGCAGGTAGTAAACCCGCAAAAAGCAGTGTCTATAGAGTTAAGTGATAAGATAAATGCATTTCTTATGTATGAATTGCATAATATAATAATGAATGTGGCAATATACTGTAATTTAATATTCTATTACCTATCAATATTAGACTATTAATATGAAAACAAATATTAAGTAATTTAACTCAACAATTTTCAACAATGATATAATGACAAAATTCTTAGGTTCAAAGAAGAATGTTTACTAACTCACAAGAATTTTTACAATTCACTTAAAAAATGAGTTGAGTATAACTACTCTTGTCAGGTAAATGCACAGGATGATTTTTTTTTTGGCAGAATTTGAATTTATTGATCTTATTTATGAAATTCAAACAAATATGTATATTTTATTATAAAAAGCTTTTTCAATTTCCATTAAGATAATTGTTTTGATACGATAATTATAAAACCTCTAAAATATTGGGACCTGATTTGTTTACACACATTAAAAGTGGCGTTTAAAAAAACACGCACTAATCCTTCTATTTCTTTCGGGAACGCATGCGTGAGTTTATGTAAAGTAAAATAATTGTGGACAATCTTACACAAACTTAGCAAAGATTGTAATTTCGGTACCTACGCGTCGCCTACATATTTATAAAAATAGGTATTTAAATACACAGAAATCTTCCAAGGGTAACAAATATTCGTGCTCACCGCGTATAAACGATTGCCGTAAGGCGACTGACTGACTTGGCGGTGCGATATGTCATAGGTATTTTGCTATTTGACGTGAATATACTGATGTGAGATTTCCTCACTTGACGAAATACTGCCAGTAATTCATTTGCGCAGTAGTTATACCATGCGCAGAAGTGGAGCAGTACTGCATTAGTATCGGTTGACACTAATAGCTGACAGTTTTCTCAGATCGTACCGCCCCCGCATCGACAAGCCAGGAAGGCGCGTAAGTCTCCGCACGCTCGACTGAACTCGAGCCTCCATACAAACGTCATTTGGTTCTCATTTTAAAATGTTATACTGAAATAACATGAAACATGAAATTAGTTCTGTTGCTTGAAATGATAATGGAAAACAATACAGCGAGTTTTTGGGTCTTTTAGGCATTGTTTTCCACATTATAATTTCAAGCAACAGAAATCAACATATTTCCGACCTAGACATGCTGGAGTGTACACAATGTTTTAGTTATTTCAGCATGGCGTTTTAAAATGAGAATCAAACTACGTTTGTATGAAGCATCGACCGTGCTGGCGGGATTACAACCCGGGACCACCAGCTTCATAGGCAGGGTTACTACCAATTAGGGTAAATTCTTCGTAGTATGTATACAGGATGTGGGCTGTAATAGGAGCAAAAAATTAAACGGTACATTATTGAGCTCTCCAGCAATTATTTCCAAATAGATTTAATTAAAAAAAAAGTTTTTTTAAATTTTTTTTTCGCAAAAGTAGCTTATATGTACTTTTTTACTCTGCTGGAGTGATATTAATAACTATTTATTCAAAAAACACTAAAACTTTACAAAAAAAATCCCAAAAATATCCTTTTAAACCAAAACTGCGACAACGATTATGAGTCATAACTTGAAGCAACCTCAAAATCAGCATTGACTGCCACGCTATAATCTCTGGGTGCCAAGATCCATTACTTGGAGGTCATAACTTTAGATCAAAATTTCTCCCAATTGAAAAAATATATTTTTTTTGGACACTTGTTACTGCAGATTCTCGAAGGAAGCTTCCTTTAAATTTATTGCTCCTATTACAGGCCACACCCTGTATATAACAGAGGTAAATATAATAAGCAGTAACGTCTGCAGCGGCCTATGATGGTTGCGATTTTATCACTTATCGTCTTGGATAAGACGGCCGTCACTCTCGCACTCGCATACTTGTTAAAACGTGACAAATGTCTTATCCACGACGATAAGTGATAAAATCGCAACCATCATAGGCCCGCAGGCATCTGGCATATTATGCACGATTCACATGAAACGGCCGGCGTCGGCGCGCACCCCACTAGAGTCAAAGGAATTCGAACCCACCATACAGAAGTTAGATTTCAGATTTGAATGGGTTGCGAGCACCCGGTCGGCTGCCGCCGGCTCTGCCGCTGCCGTTTGGTTACGAAGTCTAGCTTCTGTATGGAGAGTTCGAATTCCTTTGACTATGGTGGCGTGCGCGCCGTCTCCGACCGTTTGGTGTGAATCGTCCATTACGCAGCCAAGATGCCACGATGTCGCAGGTTCAAATCCTGCTTAGGGCACCAAATTTTTCATTTGAAAGTTATAACAGGGTTATCATATTTGCATTCTCCAGGGCATATTGTATACATATAATTCGTCTGACCATGCATGTAAGACAGAGACAAGCCTCTATTTCTATCTCTACATCAATTAACAGAGTAAACGCTGATTTAACGACTTTTTAATAGTAAAAATAATTAAGAAGCTTCTAAGTTATTTTGATAGAGCAAACAATATAATTCTGTCCCCCAAAACCAATAATTATTAAAAACAACAACGAGAATTCATTAATGTACTTGTGAGGATGCAATTTTATGTTTAACAAACTTTCACTGAACCACACGACACGATTGCATGGTTTAAAATAGGTACCGTCGATTGGGGTGGGTCGCGTGTAAAGAAATTAAATATTTGAACAAATGTTATAATTGAGACACATGTTAACTACTATCTTACTATCTAGTTACACAATAAACATCAAAATGGGGTCATACCCAATTCGTTTCGGATATGAATTTAAGAATACTGTTTAACTAAGTAAGTTCTAAAACCTGCGGCTCTAGGGAAAAGGGGTCTAAGTCCTATACAATTGTACGGCACTTATACCCTTTTTCACTAGGGTCACAAAAACGTACTTTTTGGTACAATAATACGCGTTTAGGAATTCGCGATAAAGAAAGGCTTCTAGACACCAACCCCCTTTATAAGTTTCATAAATGTCCATAAAACCTATTTTATCTGTCACTTTGATATTTTTCTGTAAAAAGACAAAGAAAAATAAGTATTAGTTAGCAGAGATTTGTTAAGTTTTTTGAATGGGCCGGGGGTTATGTTATCTAACTTTCACTTCTCATGTTCGAATAGTGCGTCATATTAGACTTATCACGTGGGGTCTAAAAGTCTAAAGTAATTATGTATATAGATGTATGATTTATAAAACATTTTAATTTGTCCAATATTAAACACAATATACTATACATTATTAAATCCACAAATCATAATACCCTAATTTAACTATTTATAATAACTTTGTATTTGATATCAACCAATCAAAAAACAACTTCACTAAAATCGACCAATCAGGAAGCAGATCTGAGGCGTTTATTCACGGTGTATTTATCTAAACAAACCGGTGTCTGTGGGGCCTTTTTACACGACTATTATTATCATGCGATAAAAGTCATATCACGATCCATATCACGTCAATATTTAAGCATGATCCATATAATTTTAATATCCATGATAATATTGACACCTTTATTTGGTTTCAAATCAAAGAAAATTCTATTTCAAATTTAAGGGTGAAATAGAAAAAAATTGGGTGCTGGTTCAAATCCTACCCAGAGCACATTAAAAAAAACCCTTTAATTCGGTTGTGTGGAAGAGATCGCTTTTGAGCGATAAGACCGCCTGTGGTTAACTGTTAGTTTTTAAGGGTTTTATCTTGTTACAATTTATGTTTTGTGGTGCAATAAAGAGTATTATAATATTATTAAATTCTAGTAGCGTGTGTGTGGCAGCCTTTATATTTGAAATCACAATACATTTTTGATTGACACATCGTTTCACGGGTTTAAGTAGCTGATTACAGGTAAAAAATCATCAATTCATCATCCTAACTCAGTCTATAAAGTGCGTCAAACAGGTCCGTGGGAATTACTAGCGTAATGCATTGGATTACTAATAATAATGTATCATTTCGCACCGGGACTAAACCTTCAGCCAATTCTGGAATTACCCAGTTTCTGTGACTATTTCGGTTTTTTCATCATAATTTTATGAAGAACTTAGGTATCTATATATATATTACGCGAAGCCGATCTTTATAATGCCCATCAGATCTACAGTTATGGACCGATTTCGATAAATTATATACCATAGGATTCGTCCCATGCTGCAGATGTGCAATAAGGTCTTAGTTTTTTTATTTTTATCCTGGAAAATTAATAAAATGATATTTACGAAAAATCCTGGATGCCCCGACAAATATAAGCCTCGAAATAGTGTTCGATGACTCCCCATACAAACTAGGGGTCAGCTTACCTTGGTAGAATTGTACGAGGTGTCAAAATTTATCTTGGTTAACACGTGACTTGGGAACTAGCTATGGTATGATTCCGGGTGACATAAAATTAAATATGAATTAAAATGTTCATGTAAGAAATATCTGGTTCAGCATAACGAAATAAAAATTTTGAGTCGAGAAATACTCAATATTATTAACTATAAACGAAAGTAAAATTACTAATTTGTTTACAAGGCAATACATAATATTCGGTCTAAGTATTTACCTACAGTTTACATGAATGAAAGACGTATTGTGTTAATGTCAACATTTAACTTATTTTTTATTGTGGCCCTTTACACGGTTAATATTATCACAATACTGAGATGTCAATATTATTGTGGTCTATAAAGGCAATACTAATTTTAGTGATCCGTTTATTTCATGGGGGCCTCTTACACGGTGATTATTATCCCGTGATACATTCATATCACCATACGATTTACGTGAATATTGATGCATATTGAATCAAAATACGAACAATTTTTTTTGAAAACCACAATAATATTGACATCCCAGTTTTGTCATTATATTAACCGTGTAAAGGGCCCTATTCATTTCCTAAATTAAGATCCTGTTCACATTATCCGATTTGATAAAGGCTCCGACAAATGTATGGAAATGTGACCGATATCGTGTCGTGCAATGTGAACAGTGACCAGTTTTCTTAATTAATAATACCAACAGATCCGTAGTGTTAAGCAAGACGATTTTTCATATAGTTGTCTCTTTGAATCCTTATGGTTAAGCAAGATGAGTTAGACCGGAACAGATACGGATCATTTTCGGCTGCTAACGAATTGTCTCCTCTTAAAAGTACACCAAAATTACAAATCCCATATAATCCAAAACGTCACAAATGTCAGGTCAGTACAATTTGCATATTTGAAAGTGGAGGCACTGAAATGTGAACACCTGTCAGATATTACTTATCTGTCTCTCTCAAACTTATTGATTTATGCATTAGAGAGAATAGATCAGATATTCAGAAATTGTTCAAATTAAATGAGCCGATTTGATATCTGTGGCAGTTTTCAATACATATAGGGATAAGCTAGCCTTTTTACTTCCACTTTTTGTTTGTTTGTCATTTTGCCGTGTTTTATGTACAATAAAGCAATACATACATAACCGTGTCGGCTCCAACGCCGATATCGGATCGGATAATGTAAACAGGGCCTAACAGTAAGCTTTTTAAGGTTCAGTACTGTCAAATAAAGCAGAAAAAAAAAACTGTAGAACTATCAATAGAACTATGGATTTTTTAAGCAGCAATCTACGGATTCTTTAATACACTCATATCACGATATGTATCACATGGATATTTATAAATATTGAAGCAAACTCCAAACTATTTTGAAATCTGTGATAATATTGAAATCCCAGTACGGTGATGATAATCACTGTGTAAAAGGCGTCAAAGAGAAGACGTTGGATTAAGGAATTGTGAGCTTCTGCCGCGAAACGACTTGCAGAAATATTGTACGGATGTAAAGTACAATGTTACTAATAACATAGGTATTTTATGTACGCAATGCCAAATAGATAGGCTATATTTCCGTGGCTTCGCTTGCGTTCTTCTTAGTACAAGAACCCGCGGCGTAGCCGCGTGGGTAACTAGTTTCTTATACTCTTTGATCTTGTTGAAGTAGCTACCTAGCTAGCATGGTCGCGTTTATGTTATTCGTTTGGTCAGTGACACAGGAATCATCATCATCATCCTAGCGTTATCCCACTATAGTTTCATATCCTGAAGGATGCCCGGGGTCCGCTAGGTACCCAATAATTCAGATTTAAACATTTATTCGTAGGCGCGTAAACAGAAACATAGACAGCAAACAAAGGCTAAGTTACGAAAAGGAACCTACTCAGCATATTATCATGCAGGCTTTAGAGCCGGCGCTGAGCTTTCATAGGGCCCATACGGGCCTGTTATACGGTGATCGTGATCACTTGATAGTGCACTCATATTACAATATGTATCACGTCAATATTGATGAATATTGAAGCAAAATCCAAACTGTTTTGAAATATTGACATACCAGTCTTGTGGTTATATGTTTAACGAAGAGGGCCGCTACGGGTATACAGTACTAAGTCATAATATTTTATTCAAAATTACATTTATAGAATAGATTCATCCTGAAGTGGAGTCGTTACGTAAATTGCAATGTGATATGATATAATTCACGCATGAGGTTTCTTAAACAATATCTTTAGCTCCTTATGATAGAAATTAACTAATAAAATTACTGTATTTTGTATGTAAGTACCTTTTGAATACATTAAATTAGTTTTTACTTTGATTAATTCGTCTATCTATGAGCTTTAAAATTAAATGGCCGTTTTAACTTTGGACGCATTTATCGACGAAACGTGTATACATACAGGCAGTCCCAAAGTAGAATTTAAGCCTTAAACGTATCATGGGAGGGAGAATAGAGTTAAGGAATGGCGACGGACCCACCACAGCCACACCATAACGCCGGCGCCAGACGGCACCCCGCTGCGATACCCTTAACCAATTCAAGTGTCGCATGGGAAAGCAGGTGACAACAATCAGAGCACCAAATTTATGGCAGTGCACTAATGCACTCGGCGACGCTGAGACGACACGCAAAAACTCTGAGAACACCCAGATACTTCCGCGTGCCTACGTGACGCGTCCCCACGCGTCCCTTCCAAAGCCACCCCCGTGGCGCAGGGATAAAACCGACGGATCCAGAGCTGAGCGGTAGTTCGCACCCAACTCTCATCACCGCGTCATTAGACTGAGCTCCGAATCGCTCGTCGACCCGTCGCGTTATTTGCATTGTAAATCAATTCACTCACTGATTGTAAACTAAGTTTTTAATTAAAGTATAATCGTAATCGGCATTTTCACTGAAGAAGACTCCCGGCCTTCCTGAACAAGAAACAAAACTGGTGACAGCGGTGGGATACTGCTGCTGATCGACGGAGCTACACATCGCGACGAAGATCAGAAGGTTTCAACCTGGACAGCAAGACCCAAACTAAATGAAGAGATCGACTATTCTACTGGCCATACTGTGAGTCAATCCTTTGTTACCTATTCCTAAACCCTAATTTTGATTGCGCTATCGTGTTATTATATATGTGTTATACTTGTTAGTTATACGTTTTTGATTATAAATCGTGTCTAGTTAGATTATAAAACAAAATGGCTCTTAATCACCTCATGATTGAAAAATACATTCCCAGCTATGACGGTGATAGGGATACACTCGACTTTTTTATCGAACAAATAACCATGTTAGCTAGGGCAGCGGATCCAGACGCTAGGGCCTTACTTCCCATAATAGTTAAAAGTAAATTAAAAGGAGATGCAATTAAAGCTGTGGCACATTCACCGAATAGCACCCTGGACGAGATCGTGCAGTCGTTAAAATCTAAACTCGGGGACAATCGGTCTCTAGAACAGATTCTCTCCGAAATTTCCAGGATTCGTCGTACACCCCTGGAAGGTCCGCTCCAATTCGCTGATCGCTTAAAACAATTAATATACGCGGCTAAAAATAAATCCGATAATCAACCATCTAATGCTATAATAGAAAGTATTTCTATAGAGCAGCTATGTAAAAACTTAGACATATCTACAGATAGACTAATTAGAAGCGCGCAGCACGACACCTTTGACAAAGCTTATAATCATCTACGAGATGAAATTGAACTCCATCCGGAATATTTTGCGAAAAAACAAGAAAAGTCTCATTTGAAAACACGGGCCCAGTCCGCATTTCCAATTAGACATTCCCAACCGACATTCCAACCAAATCCGATTAGACCCACATGGGGTAACCATAATAACAATATGCCAATTAGACCTCATTGGCCAAACCAAAATAATCGGCAAAATAATCACTGGGCGAACGCACCTCGACCGACACCGGAACAGTGGAGACGCATGTATCCGCCGCGACCTCAACCCGCTCGTGACCATTTAGATACCGACGTCAGCATGCGCACGGCTAGTAGACGTCAACCATTTAACCGACCAATACCGGTAGAGGTCAACAATATTGAAGCGCCAGGCGAGAGTAACGAGGAGCAAGAACAGGAAGAGTTTTTTTCAAGAAGACCAGCAAGAAAGCGGCTTCAGATAAAATTAAATTATGTAGATAAGGATCACCTACCCTATGTTATTATTAAGGAGTGGGGAGGCAAGATTTTAATTGACACAGGCAGCGCAAGGTCTTTAATTAAACCGTCGTTAGTTAGGAATAGGTTAGATATTGTAGATAAGAATTTTTCCATCAAAACCACGCACAACGAAACAAGCCACAATGGTGCGGTTAATCTTAATTTACTGCCACTAGGCGAAGACAAGCAACATGAGTTTCTGTTGTTCGACTTCGACCCTAAGTACGCAGGTATGATAGGCTTCGACCTAATAAAAAAATTAAATGCCGTTATTAATACAAACAAGTGCGAACTCATTATGCCAAATAAGATAATACCAATTTATATAGATCATCCGGAGCGGGTCTTGAAAATCGACGCACTCACGGATAATCTTATTACTTGCGTATCAAGTAAACCAGATGGCGACTACCTACTACCTGAAATCGGAGGAGGTACCGTCCATATTAATGCCTCGTTGGTAACCGTGCAAGATGGGAAATATAGATTAGGGTTAGTTAATACGGGGAACGAACCAAAGCGGGTTCGAAATAACTTTGATAAGTTTTTGCAACCCATACCGGAGGAATGGCGACAAACCGAGCCATTACCGTCAGACACGGTCAAAATTAATAGTATACAAGAAGGAAAGCTAATAATTAGAACTGAACACATGAATAATGAAGAGAAGGTCAAAACAACAAAACTAATTCACGAATTTAAGGACGTGTTCCATACGGGAAGTGAGCCGTTAACTTTTACGCATACGGTAAAACACAAATTACGGTTAACGGAGGACACGCCGATTTATGTCCGCAACTATAGAAAACCCCCTACCCAACAGGAGGAAATCGACAAACAGGTGAACGAGCTTCTTAGTAACGGAATAATCCGAGAATCAAACTCTCCTTGGAGTTGTCCCGTTCACATCGTTCCGAAAAAGCCTGATGCCTCAGGGAAAATTAAATGGCGTCTAGTAATAGACTATAGACAACTAAACGCTAAGACCATTGAAGATAAGTACCCATTACCTAATATAGAAGAAATTTTAGATAAGCTAGATAAAGCGCAGTATTTTACCACTCTAGACCTCGCGAGTGGTTACCATCAAATCGAGATGCACGAAGATGACGTCGAGAAAACCGCATTTTCCACAAACCACGGCCACTGGGAATTCTTACGTATGCCATTTGGGTTAAAAAATGCCCCGGCTACGTTTCAACGCCTGATGGACCTCATTTTAAGAGACCTGTTATATAATACGTGTCTCGTGTACCTAGATGACATCATCGTGTACTCAACATCGCTGGAAGAACACTTAGAGAAATTAAGAAGGATTTTTGAACGCCTACGTCAACACAATTTAAAAATACAGCCAGACAAGTCGGAATTCCTAAAAAAACATGTCGAATACCTAGGACATGAGTTAACGCCTAACGGTCTTACACCTAACCAACGTAAAGTACAGGACATAATAAATTTCCCAGTCCCAAAAAACGAAAAGGAAATACGGTCGTTTTTAGGATTAACGGGCTATTACAGAAGATTCATTAGTAACTACGCGGAAATAACTAAACCCTTAACTAAATGCTTAAAAAAACGAGCTAAGATTAAAATAGACGAGGAATTTTTAAAATCGGTACAAAAACTGAAGGAGCTGATCACGAATGAACCTATTTTAAAATATCCGGATTTCGAACTTCCTTTCATCTTAACCACAGACGCAAGCGATATAGCTTTAGGAGCCGTTTTGTCACAAAAAGAAGACAATATCGAAAACCCGTGGCGTACGCATCACGTACTCTATCGGATACAGAAACTAGATACTCTACTACGGAGAAAGAATTGTTAGCCATCGTGTGGGCTTGCAAGCATTTCCGACCTTATCTGTACGGTCGCAAATTTACTATATACACCGATCACAAACCTTTAGAATGGCTTATGTCTCTAAAAGATCCCAATTCGCGTCTAACACGTTGGAGACTAAGGCTTGCGGAATACGACTTCGAAATCAAATACAAGCAAGGGAAAATCAACTCTAACGCAGACGCGTTGTCACGTGTCAAGATTAACTTTAACAACAGCGAGTCAATTTTAGCCCAAGATGGTAGTGTGACTGACGAACAAAGAGAAAATGTTGAGGATCAAGGCGAGACGCAAACACAGCATTCACAAGATGACAATATTCACCCAGGCATACCTATAGTACAGGATGTCATAAATAAAAAGAAACATCAAATTTATTTTAGGTTACACAATAGGTTAGATAGTGTAGAGGTAAGGCAAGAAGATGGTAATGAAATCATAGAAGTAAGTTTGTATACATCTAAAAGGCCAGCAGAGGCACTTAGAAAATTTGTACGTGAATACATGAAACCAGATATCCATTATTACGGATTTTTCTATGTCGAAGAGCTCTACGAGGAAATGGTCAAAATCCTCACTAAAGAGCACAACACGAAAATAAGTTTAACACGTTGCAAGGAAATTGTGGAAACTATATTAGAAAAAGAGAGAAAAGTGGATATAATAAAAAGTTACCACGAAGGGAAGACAAACCATAGAGGAATAACTGAAACAATGATGCACATAAGTAGAAAATTCTGGTGGAAAAACATTATGGAGGATATAAGAAATTTCATTAACAATTGTAACATATGTAAGGCAGCCAAATACGAGCGCCATCCACATAAACCACCAATGCTATTACCGCCCATAGCCATTAGGCCCCTAAGTCACATTTTTTGTGATGTTGTCGTAATCGATGGTAAGCAATACTTATCGATAATCGACGGTTTCTCACGCTTTGCCGTAATAAAAAAGCTACGAGACAAAAACAGCTCAACAGTAATGTCAAAGCTTTTAACATTCTTCGCTCATTTCGGTGTACCACTTGAGATAACAACTGACGCTGGAAAAGAATTCGCCCTACTAAAAGAATTAGTAAACCTGTATAACATTAAGGTTAATTTTACAACCCCATACAATCCCAACTCGCATGGAATAGTTGAACGGTTCCACTCAACCCTTCGCGAACATTGTAGGTTACTAGCAGAACAGTTTAAGAATAAATTACCTCATGATGATAAAATGAAATTAGCAATGATAGCTTATAACAACTCAATACAGTCTGATACTAAACTGACACCACAAGAAATACTTTTTGGTCATACGGATGTCGAATCACTATTAAATTTTATCCACGATTCGCAACTCTTAAATAGCCTAATGAGTAAACATAGAGATCACTTAAAAATAATATACGAGTACATATATAGAGTCAAGCGCGACGCTCAAATTAGAAGAACCGATAAATATAACGAAACAACCGAATTACCGGAACCACAATTAGAAACCCACGAGAGGTGCCCTAAAACCAACAATAAGCAAGCAAATGTTTTTTCGACGCGTCGTAAAACGTACATACGCGACATTAAAGCCCCGAAAGTATACCTCGATACACGCGGCAAAAGACGGTCAGCCACTAAACTGCGACCTGTACTTGTTGCAGGGCGGGCTGCAGCACCGCCAGTTACGAGATCAAGGAGCTTGAGAACCCGAATGGAGTGTACTTCGAGGAAATAGGAACAATCGAGGAGATTAGTGGTTACACTTACCACACAAAACGATGCAACCTGACCGAAATCCAGGAAGCTATGTCGAAATTGATGGCTACACGCTTTAATGACGACAACCATTATCTCAATAATCTTTACATACATTTGCTAGGACGATTAAGTCATATAATGAATTCGAATAAACGGTCAAAACGTGGACTTATTGATGGATTAGGTACTATAGTGAAATTTATAGCAGGGAATCCTGATGCAAATGACCTCCATAAAATTCAACATCATATAAAAATGTTAACAAATAACGAGAAAATTATGTATAATGCACTAAATGAGACTATAGCTAAGGTAGAAGTTAGGATGTCTAGTATTAGGAAGGACCTAGGCATAATTGCCCGTAGGACCTACAGTAATCAGGTTAATTTAGATATAGTTACTAGTTTTATACTAATAGAAGATATTATTAATATTATAGATTTAGGTATTACATTAGCCAAACCTGGAATAGCATGTAGGGATATTTTTGATGAAGTTAGTAGTACAGAAATCGAGTCCATTATTGTATACACAATAGATAATATTATTCACTTTGTAGCAAAAGTACCACAAGTGGCAACAATAGGTGGTAGCGCATTCAAGATTATTCCTTTTCCTAACTCCCATGGACAAATATTAAAAATCCCTAAACCCATCATCCTTATTAAAGACTCAAGGTATGCATATCCAGAGGCCACGCAATGCAAGAAAAGGGATAGCAACATTCTATGTCATCACGTATGGTGGAAGGATGCCGAGACAACACCAGACTGCGTACACCAAGCACTTCACCTGAAAAACAACTACACATGCCCTGTAACGACTATAGAGGACCGTGAAGTAATAGAAGTCATCAACGAGGGAATATTCCTGATGTATTCAAGGGACACACAGCGAGCAAAGATCAAATGCAATGAAACGCATTACGAAAACATCAGAGGCCCATACAAACTACAACTCAACGCAGGCTGCGAGTTCACCTTGGGAAGATACAGCACTCGTGTCATAAGCCAGAGCAACAACATATTCAAAAAAGAGATCCAGCAGATCCAGATGCACCTGAAAGAAGACATCAGCACATACCGTCCTACAGAAGAACCAGACCAACAAATACAGCTGCAACCCCTACAGTGGACTACGGACCTGACGACCCACATGTGGATACCCAGTGTGTGGACAGTCATACTTTTCATCATCATCGTGTGCCTGTGCGGATGCTCCATTTACCACATGCGCAACAATGAGAGCCCGGGCATAACCCGTTACACCCTAAGCTCTCTTCTAAGGGGGGAGGAGTTAAGGAATGGCGACGGACCCACCACAGCCACACCATAACGCCGGCGCCAGACGGCACCCCGCTGCGATACCCTTAACCAATTCAAGTGTCGCATGGGAAAGCAGGTGACAACAATCAGAGCACCAAATTTATGGCAGTGCACTAATGCACTCGGCGACGCTGAGACGACACGCAAAAACTCTGAGAACACCCAGATACTTCCGCGTGCCTACGTGACGCGTCCCCACGCGTCCCTTCCAAAGCCACCCCCGTGGCGCAGGGATAAAACCGACGGATCCAGAGCTGAGCGGTAGTTCGCACCCAACTCTCATCACCGCGTCATTAGACTGAGCTCCGAATCGCTCGTCGACCCGTCGCGTTATTTGCATTGTAAATCAATTCACTCACTGATTGTAAACTAAGTTTTTAATTAAAGTATAATCGTAATCGGCATTTTCACTGAAGAAGACTCCCGGCCTTCCTGAACAAGAAACAAAACTATAGTAATATTTAAAGTGTTTTTTGAAGACAGGAAGAGATTTAGCAGACGGAATAGCTTGGAAAGTGAAGGCAGAGGTATAACATTTTGGTGTGAAATATGGAAAAGGAGGAAAATTTCTTGAGAACCTAATATAACAGCACGGAATAGCAGGGTCAAAGGGAGTAGAAAACAAAAGAGATAGTATGTGAGAGTTTTGACGAAAACGGACCTTGATGGAATGATTGAATTCTTTAAGCTATTTTGCTTCACGGAAAACTTCTTCTATTAAATATCAACTGTTATTTCGTACACTATTTATTTTATTGTTTTGTGTAAAGAAATCATTATGAAGTAATGATGCTTAACATACTCGTATTTATTTAATCGATCGAGTGAAACGAAAGTCCCAGTTTCAGCTTGCCAGTCCAGTTGTCCGGATTTCCTTTTGTCTCCTCTATAGGTCGCATTTCTCAACTGATTCCCTTGAACTTTTGGGAGCAGATTCGATAATTATACAGTTTTTTTGTCGAGTTATTTTTAATTTATAATTATTATTATTTTTCGCGTGGTTACAATCTAATTATACGAGTACATACTTATATTTACAGAAACAAGGTACTGCAATAATACATAAAATTACATCTTAATCGATAATGCTTTATCTTTGCGATATATCTGAAACGTATACTCTATCGTTCAAACAATAAAGTCCAAAATGAATTGTGTATGAAGTGATAGCTACCGCAAACTCTCATATTACTCGTTTCCAAGTTTCCGTGAAATATGAACTTTATGGGGTCGCAGTAGTGTTAATATTGGCTTGAGGTTAATATTCTTTTGTGAGGCTTTGTAAGCTAGATAAGTGTACCTAATCACTACCCAATCTATGCGAATTATTTACGATTAAAATAGTGTTTATTAAAGTATTAGATAGGATGAACGTCAATTAATTATAATTTTTAATAATGAATGAATTGACAGCAGTGTTGCTCTTTTTGGCAATTAACATAACTTTATTTTTCTGCCTTTACGGTTTATTTGTGAGATATATTGGTAAGTGCTCGTTTTTAACCGACTTCAAGATTTCAAAAGAGGAGGTTATCAATTCGGTTGTATGTTTTTTTTGTTTTTTTAATGTTTGTTACTCCATAACTCCGTCATTTCTTAACCGATTTGGAAAATTATTTTTTTGATTGTAAGTATATATATTCAAGTTGGTCTCGTTTTTGTCAAAACGCATTTCTGATGAAGGGATCCATGAGGAATTGAGGGAACTCCTTAAATCTTTAAGGCGAACAAATAGTGATTTTTGTGTTTTAATCAACAAGTCAAGCATTTTCATCCAAAAATGTGACATTGAATGAAGTGGAACTGCTGATGATGATCAGAACAGAACTCTTCAACGACGAAAAGTTCACGTTTGGCGATTTCTCCTCCTAGCTGTGTTTGTTAAGCAAGTTCTATTTTCACGATGAATTTTTGTCATGCTTGATTTCTGATGATGGGATCCATGAGGAATTGAGGGAACTCCTCAAATCTTAAAGGCAAACATATAGTGATTTTTGTGTTTTTATCAACAAATCGAGCATTATCATACAAAAATGTGACATTTGATGAAGTGGAACTGCTGATGATGATCAGAACAGAACTCTTCAACGACGAAAAGTTCTCGTTTGGCGATTTGTCCTTCTAGCTGTGTTTGTTAAGCAAGTTCTATTTTCACGATTGATTTTTGTCATGCTCGAGTTCTGATGACGGGATTCATTAGGAATCGAGGGAACTCTTCAAATGTGAAAGGCACACATATAGTGATTTTAGTATTTTCATGAACTAATCAAGCTTGTTCATTCATAAAAGTGACATTTGATGAAGTGGAACTACTGATGATGATCAGAACAGAACTATTCAACGACGCGTAGTTCACGTTTGGCGATTTGTTCTCTTCGTTTTGTTTGTCAAGCAAGCAAGGTTTTTGAATTGAGGGTACTTAGTCTTCTACCATTATAAACATACTTATAGCCATTTTCATTTTATTATATAGAATCTAAGAGTGCACCATCTAAGTATAATAATCTTTCACCGGCCTCCCCCATTGAAGTCGGTATTTTTTCTTAAAAATTATTATTGTTGTCATCAAAATTTGCGATCCCTTTTAAAGCCACTTGCCGGTATCCGATGGAGCTAAAATTTGGTATATTTATGTAAATTCGGTGACAGTAAAATGTTATGGTACCATCGAGCTGATCTGATGATGGAGATAGATTGTGGACATAGCAACTCCTAAACTACCCAAGATAAACCCATCGTGTCGGGGCTCATTCGAACCGTCTCAACGGGTAGTTGATGATTATGGTAAAAAGTACAGTCGGCAATAAAAGATTGTACCAAAATTAAATATTGGCCAGAAATGTATAAATGTGTTCTATTATTTTTAACGCCAACAACGCCTATAGTCGTCCCGTGATATCACGACCAAAATAGATGTTATAGTGGTTGGAGCTCTTGAGGATGCGTGAGCGTGCGTTGAGCGTGAGGGACCTGCATGTCTCTTGCTATCAACACAACGCGTCCTCAAGGCAATAAAGGGTCAGCAACACGCTTGTGCTTTTTGACCCGCAAGCCTCCATAGGGAACGGTGGCTGCTTACCATCAGGCAGGCCGTAAGCATGTTCGCAACCATGGTAACAAAAACCAGCAAGCCGGGCTGTCTTGTGCCGCGCGCCGCGCAGGGAATGCGCGCAAAAAAATGTTATTTTAAATTGAAGTTATTAGATAAAAATAAAAACAAGTTTAAGACGATGTTATCAAACATAAAGATAAAGGCGAGTCGAACAAAAGAAAATGCTAGAAGGAGATAGGGAAAATTTGTTAAAATCCTCTTGTAAAATGGCTAGGTATTTAAATTCACATAAAAAAATCCTAACAACCTAAACAAGTACTAATTTGTACACCAAAAAAACGAATGAGTGCAAGTTAGTATTTATGATAAACAATTAAAAAATATCCTGTGTAAAATATGTATTTTGCAATAAAAAGTATCCATACTTTATTTATTTTAGTCTCAGGTAACGTTTTTACAATATATTTGTGAATATACCTAAAACCTGTGACGAAATTTCGCACCATATCGACCAGTCAGGTCGACTGACTTACAATGCTGGTACAATACAATACATAACGATACTGGTTTAAGCGATATAATAACTTTATCCCGCCAATTTGACAACTTTGAAAAGCTTTAGGCCTGAATCATACTAGCGCGGCCTGCGGTGGCGGTCAATAGTAAATTTGACAGCTAATGACAAGTATACTATTGACCGCCGCGGCCAGGCCGCGCCAGACACGCTTTAGTATTCATAACGTCAAGATGACAAGTATATTATAACGTTATTTTTACATCGTTATGCGCAATATGATTTTACGTATTTTAAGCAGTAACGTTGCTAAAGAATATTCGATATTAAAGGGAAAACACTGAAGCATTTTTCAATAACGTTTATTTTTATAACGTGTTACCGGCCTGAATTCTATGTGCTCTAGACGTGGGGCTCTATTTCACTTACAGTATAATATCATAACTGTATATTTAAACAAATCGAAAAAATACCAATATTTTCGCCGATAGTAGCACATTTCTCGCCTTTTAGAAGAACGTCGTATTGCGCGCAAGCTTTTTGGGTCCATCAATTATAAAAATATCCTCTTCCATTTTCTATCAAATAATGTCGATGAGAGCTTCTTGCAGTAAAAATATTTTGCATTTTATCTGGGTCCCGTACTTAGCTGTTACTAAGTTTAGTTTAGTTTATTATATCTCATTATACCATGTTCATATAATACAATTACATTCGGCTTATATTAATTATCGTATAGTGATCGTTTAAATACAATATTTAATGATCATAACTTAAAAAATAACGATGTGCATGGTATATACACTATATATACCTACAAACTAAAGATATGGTAAAATTAATAAGAAAAAATTTCAATACAAAATTATAAATCAATATAGAAAATATTCCATGCTAATTTTACGTTTTTTGCACATAGGTATAAAAAAAAAATAAAAAAAAAAACAATGTCAAAAAGAGAACGTATGTCAGAATTCACACTTATAAAAATAAAATAAAATGAAGGTACCTAGGAACTAGGTACTTGTCAAATAAGAAAATAAGCAAAACGATTTAGACATACAATACAGAGACGTTTCCGCGTGTTACTAAAATATATTTAATTAATTGCACCTGTTTATCTATAGAGTAGTAAATATCTGTAACACAAATTTAAGCTTAAACTTACTGGAACAAAGGTGTTTATGGTATAATTTATTTCAAGTGGTGCTTAATGAAGATAGAAAATCGATAACTGTAAATCAATTATTTCCTGTAGTGTCATATTAAACTCAGTAATAGAAAGTCGAGTATTATTGCAAACAAGAATACTTAATAAAGGTATTGTTTTTTCTTCTTGTATATGAATTCAATCGAATCTGACAGTTTAAAGAAGATTTTATATCGAAAAAACTTTGTAGTAACAGTTAAATAAAAGATTTGATGAAAATGGACAGCTTAGTTGCGATATTACTTATCTTAGCACTGAACATTATCCTTTTTTGGTGCATTTATGGGTACATCATGAGATATTTAGGTAAGTTATTCATGAATTATCTTAGTCAGTCAATCTTATGACACTTTTATTACGTGATTTGATGTTGAATTTATATCATTTAATTATTTCAATTTTGTTATAATATTAGTAATGGCGAGTAAGAACTTGTTCTGGAATTATATATTTTTATTTCTTTTCATACATAAGTTTTCCGTACCGTACTCTACAGCTATCTAACTTGTATAATGGGAACGATTTGGCAGATTTAACAGTGATGTAACTTTTATACAGGGTGGAACCAGAACTAGCTACTTTTATGCAAACGGGGAATTGGTTAGCCGAATACACACATGCACATGTGTAGTATAAATGGTTATGTGATGGTCCATGGGGACGAGATACAACTTGTTAACCTTAAGTACACATAAATCTGCATGTTTTAACTCTAGGAAAGAGACCCAATAGCTGTTATAGTATGAATGCCATGTGTCCTTTTTACAACTTTACAGCTGTAGGTATGACTTTACACTGAAGATGATTTTTATTAAGGAGTAGTTTGCTAATTTTAAATTAAAGGCAAAAATAAAGCTTGTGTCGCAGCTTCGAACCCTGCTCGAAGCAATAAATATTTCTCTTCAATTTGAAATTTAGAACTTCCCATTGTTAAACCATTTTATTTTAATGTTTTTTATCCAGCTTTACAATGGTAATAAGTCGATTGTAGATCACTTAGATAACACTATACTTTCAGTAAAGTCCCTCGTTCTGTTCCATCCTGTATAAAGTCGCTGCAACTTCCGCTTAATGGTCCGAATGAAAAAATAGGAGTGTTAGGCTTTGGTACTAATATTTGAAGAAAAAAATCTTGCAAATTATTCTAAATTCTTGCCCTACTTTAATTGTGCAAGTTAGAAAAATAAATTCTAACAGTTAAGTAAGGAGGTTACATAAAAAAGCACTTAGACAGCCAAACCAAACAGACATACGTAAAAATTCGGTAGTTGACAACAGTAAGAAAAAAAATTACATTAGATATAGAACACCAAGAAACAAAATGCACTGGTATGATCTGAAAACTTCTATCTCCAAGGCAATCATCGTGAGTAAACTTGCATTGCATAGTGCATATCTATATTAATAATTTCGTGCAGGGGTACGGTAGACCCGAACGAGACCTGTCTCAAATTGAAGAACGTATAAAAAAAAAGATTTTTGAGTTGAACATATGTATCCGCAAAATTCGGATTGTCGCGTATTTTGCATTTAAAAGTGTTAATTTGATGACAAAACGTCGGCCATATTGCCCACAGACTATATTGCCATATTAAATTTGTTGGTTGACAGTGTCGGCTACGTTCGGAAATCGTGAACTATTTTTGCGTCCGGTATGTTGGCCAGGTTGCTGAGTGGTGAGCCATCGTCGCCCATTGTGTGGATCCGGCAAGTCGCTTCTGCAGGGTTTTGTTTTTGTGGTTTTCAAGCGTTCTATACACCTATCAGATTGTCACAATAACCGCCTTCAAAGCGAATGTATGGGGCCTGTTACATGGTTATTAGTATGACGTGATACGTTCATATCACGATACGTGTCACGTGAATATTGAAGCAGAAACTATACAAATTTGAAAACTGTGACAATTTTGACTGCCCAGTATTGTGATAATATTAATCGTGTAAAGGACACCACTAGAATGTTTGCTGAGTCTGTCCGCCATCTTAAAGCTGCATCTCTATTTTGTTGTAACAAACTACTAGGTGACTTATGGCCTTTAAACGTCTAGCAAAATTCTATCCCTATCTCGCTCTATCTCATAACTTAGTAGTACTGCTCATGCCGTTCGCCGCGCTCGGACGTTAGAGGTGGTATCGCGAACCGAAAATGAAGTATCTGCCTCTCCATCGCACATGCATATTCGAAGTATTCGAACGATAGAGAGGGAGATAATTAGTTTTTGGTTCGCGTTAGTTCCTCAAGCGTCCACTTTGAAACGAATATAAAATGTGAGAATAACCGGCCAAGTGCGTCGGACTCGCGCACCGAGAGTTCCATAGAACTAAAAAAACAAATGTGATTTCTCAATATATTGGTATTTTTGGTAAAATATACGTCATACTAAACATTATCACCTAATTTCAAGTTCAGTTAAAAAATTATGTGTGACAGACGACACACGGAATGTTCTTTGACTTTCTTCGACCGACCGCCGCGCTCGCACTGAAGTGCTACTGGGAACCGAAAACGAAATACATGCCTCTCTGTCGCACTTGCATATTCGAGCGCGGAGAGGGAAATACTTCGTTTTCAGATCGCGGTAGGCCCTCTGGTTGGTGCGCGTACGGCTCCTATTCCTGCTATGTTATTCACAAAACAAGCCAGAGGTGGGGTGCACGTCCAAGACCGATGACGGCACAGCCCACCCCTAATATATATTGACGCCGGGGCTCATAATAACAATACGTAATCGGGGGTTTAACGCATTGGTCCGCTCGAGTCATCACCAGACGTCCGTCTATTTGACATTGCACCTAATTCACATGCTTCTGACATTGACAGTCTGCGACGGGTGCAAGAAGAGACGAACGACCGAGACATTGGCGTGGTAGGGATTGACTCATCCGCATTGGTATTATTTTATCGATAATATTGTCTAGGTATATCATATCATGTTTTAGGTAGTACATACGTAAGGTCTGCGGCATACTTTAGCTTCACGGTTTGTCGGAGTCAATTTTTACCCGACTTTGACGATAAAGCGTGATCATAAAATCTGCCATTGTGCTATCATGCTAGCTGGATAGGCGGTCTCACGTAGTTCTGCAGTCATCCTATAAGATAGACTAAGATCTATAGCAGTAAAGTAAAAAGTATTGTCTCGGTCTATTTTAAAGCTTGAAGAATGTTGCGCATATTGCTATGTAATTCGGGGTTAACAGCTTGAGATTTTTCAAATTAGTCGCATTTTGCAGCTGGATACTTCTTTGATTGTAAACTTGTATGAAAAAGCAGTTCAAAAATATGTGCGCTTCATGGTTCTTTTATGGCTTCATAGTTTAATATGTATTCCAATCGTTCTGAAGATATGACTTATTCATGGTCGTTTATGATCGTCATTATAAGGCCATTACATATTACACATCTTGCAGTTTGTCATAAAAACCGATAGAGTTGTAGGTTTAGTTAAAATGAGACAGCAATTCATTTCAGCCATTTCAGGCTGTCATGACAAATTGCATCGTTTGTATTGTGCTATGAGTAAGTATACTCAAATGACGCCCTTGATTTCCCATGTTATTTATTTATAAACAATTCCCCAAACTTAAATGAATGAAAATGATCACAGTCAATTCCGACTATACACAAAGAAGGGTTCCGTGCCGACACCTCCTAATCTACATTTAAAAGCACAATACAATATATTGAATCAAAAAAGGTTGTATTTTCATAGGAAATTCTTGGGTAAGACAGGTTTTCAGCTAATAACTCAAAAACCGTTAAATCTATCTTCTGCAGACGCAAAATAGTTGAAAGTATTTATTATTCATCTTGATTTTTTTCATTTTAAACTATTAAAATAGTTTGGAAATTAGAGAAGGGGGGGAGGGTACACTTCTTACGACTTTGACAGCTAATATCTCACCAAAGAACGGTTGACATAAATGGATTTTTTTAGTATCCTCTGTAATTTTTGAAGGCCTATCTATACGTAAAGCATAACAAACACGCATATGTGTATTGAAAATAAAAAATTGTAACCCTCCTGTTAAATGTATGGGGTGCCCACCCCGACAAGTTTAATATTTTTTTCGTAGTTTCACATCACATTTCTATAGCGGTTTATAGACTACACCTTCCTACCAAATTTCATACTAAATTATAGTGCTCATAATATAGTCTCTGAGTAAATCGACTGTGACATACAGACGGACGGACAGACATGACGGATCTATAAGGGTTCCGTTTTCTCCATTTTGTCTACGGAACCCTAAAAATCAGACGTGTATATGTTATTAAATTTTCTGCAATGGATACGGAATGATTCGTGCCTACGCCAATTCTTGGGATTAGGTAGCGGACCCCGGGCATCCTTCAGGATGCCACTGTACTGGGAATAACGCTAGGAGGATGATGGATACGGAATGATTAGAACTGAAAATTAAGACCTTTTTTTTAACTTGAGTAATATTTTTAGTAATATTTTACTCTTACATAATTCACGGTTGGATCTCCGATACAATCTGCTGCTTTTTCTGACTCGACTTGCTACTTACTAAACCTCTTTACAAGAAAATCAACTCACCGATTGTCAATTTTGACAGCAAATGCCTAAACCGGTACCATAGATGTAGAAAATACTAAAAAAAAGGAGAGACTACTGTAGTAGCGGGCCCACGGAAATTTATTTTCTATTTTGATCCAAATTTACGTATATAACTTGACAGATATATTACAAATAAAATTGAATTATGTATTAAATCACAATATTATTTTAGGGTTAGTGACCACGAGCAATGTAGATTACGTGTTTAAGGTAAAATATCACTCGACAAGTTTTACGTAAGTGTACCCTTTTTTTTTTCCCCGGGGGGAAAATCCTTAATGGATACCACCGCACCACGGGGACAGTGCGATGGTTATGTCGGACTTGCACCGACTAAAAACCCCCCGATCGTCCTCCTCAACTCATTTCGGGCGGCTCTGGGATCTCCTTCGGAACGCACCAGTGCCGCCCTAGAGTCTGTGGGTCCAACCATCTGCTTTTATAGGCGATCACAGCCCCCAACTGTGACCGTCTTCGACCCCAAGGACCCCCTTTTAGTCGCCTTCTACGACAGGCAGAGGATACCGTAGCCGTATTCTATACCCGGGCTACAGGGCGCAACGGCGACTTATTATCGTCGCCGCCTCCTCCTCCGAGCAGGGTCATTACGCTCCCGTTCACGCTCTGCAGTCTCCTTGTGGACCATGACAGTCTCACAAAAGGTGACAGCTGCATCCCATGCGGAGCTTCTGCTCAACATTGCCGCTATAAGAGCGGGTGGGGAGAGATCTTGCCCCACTTTTTGTATTAGGATCTGCCGCTCAGTCCGCCACGCTGGGCATTCCTCGAGCGTGTGCTGCGCAGAGTCCAGGTCAGAACAGCAGTGGTGACATCGTGCTGTCTGCTCTTTGCCTATTCTGTGCAGGTACTCACCGAAGCAGCCATGTCCGGTGAGTACCTGCGTCAGCCTGTAGGTCACTCGACCCTTCCGCTTCAGCCACTGGTCAAAGTGCGGCAGGATCGCGGCGACTACCCGCTGCCGTGTGCTACGGGGTTCCTCCAGTCGCTCACGCCAGCATGTGATGGCTTGCCTGTGGGCCCTCTCTCGCAATGCCTTAATTTCTATTTCTGCAGCGCTTTCATCCTCTACGTGCAAGGCATTGTAGATTTTTGCATCCATTTCTGCCAGGATGTCTAGCGGCGGAAACCGTGCTAGGAGGGCCGCCGCCTCGTAGGATATCGTATGGTATCCGCGGGCGACCCTGATGGCTATCCGGCGCTGAACTGTGAGTACCTTCGCTCTGCTGCGTCGGTTGCGCGTCAGCCGCTCTGACCACACGGGTGCCCCGTATAGTGCGATAGACCGCACCACACCTGCGTATAGTCGGCGTACTCCCTCCTCCGGCCCTCCGAGATTTGGCAGCAGTCTGTGCAATGCACCCGCCGTTCTTTGAATCCGGGGAACGAGCCGGTTGAAATGCTCGTCAAAGGTCCATCGGCTATCTAATGTTAGGCCCAAGTATTTCATAAACTGACCGACCCGGACTTCTACCTCTCCAACCCGCACGGAATTAGCTGGACGCTCCCGACCTCGCCGCAGTCCATGTATCCAAAGCGCCTCGGTCTTATGTGGCGCAATTGTAAGACCGATGCTGCGGATCTTGTTTACCAGGACTGTAACGCCTAGCTCTGCCAGTCTTGTGGTCCTAATAAAATCTTCCCCTTCGGCAAGAACTAGAGTGTCGTCCGCATAGCAGACTACACTGACGCCATTGGGAAGCACTGCTCGCAGAACTGAATCGTATGCGAGATTCCTCAGGAGAGGGCCCAAAACCGACCCCTGTGGTACCCCGCACTCGACTTCTCTCTGCATATCGGCACCATATCGGCCGGGGTAGCGGATGCTCCTGTCGGATAAGTACGCCCCGATCACAGTCCTCAAGTAAGAAGGCAGTCGATGGTACACCAAAGCCCTTCGAATTGCACTCCAAAGAAGGGAATTGAAAGCGTTGACGATGTCAAGGCTAATCGCCAATACCACTCTTCCTTGAGAAATTGCATGCTCCGACAATTCTCGAAAGCGAAGGATCGCGTCCACTGTTGATCGACCTCGACGAAAGCCAAATTGACTATCCGACAGGTTCGGACCATCGCTACTTAGATGCCGATTGATACGCAGGGAGACAATACGCTCAAAAAGCTTTCCAACCTCGTCCAGCAGGCATATTGGCCGATACGCAGAGGGTGAGTCTGCAGGCCTTTCTTGTTTTCGTAGGAGAACCAGCCTTGCCTCCTTCCAGATTGCGGGGAAGCAGCTATAGCGGAGGCAGGTGCTATATAGGCTCATCAGCCTGTGGCCAAGTACTTCCATGGCAATTTCCCAAGCTCGGCCGGGAATGCCGTCAGGTCCTGGTGTAGTGTTTCGAGCTGCAAGGCGCTTCACAGCCCATTTCATTTCAGCCTCTCTTACCGACATCTCGTCAGACCATGCCTCCATTTGAGGTTGGGCGATAACATCTGCCGCATTGTCAACCGGATCCCGTGGAAACAAAGTGTCCACTACTCGTCTCGTCAAGCTTGGATCTAGTGTCTCCGTCAGTGGGGGTGTCCATGGCCGCAACTTTCCCAGGACTATTTTGTATGGGCGTCCCCACGGGTCTCGGTTCAGATCCTGCAACAGCTCATCCCAGGAACGAGATTTGGCGTCAGCGATTGCCTTTTGCAATGTCATAGTCGCCTCCCGGTAAACACCGTAGGTCTCCGCTTTCTCCTCCGGTGTAGCCCGTCTGCGCCTTCTAGTCCTCGTATACTGGCGTCGCGCTGTAAGGCAAATCAGCCGCAGCTGGGCGATATGTTCCGACCACCAATAAACAGGTTGCCTCGATGGTTTCTTCACTCGGGGCATGGCGGCATCGCAGACAGCAGTCATAGTAGAGCGAAACCAGACTGCTGCGCGTTCTGGTGAGGACCATTCTTCATTTTCCAATTGTGCCCCCCAGTCAGCCACGTGGGCTGCGGCCACCAGTTTGTCTCGATCAACTGAATTTTACTGATAGTCAAATCAGCAACTTATTACGAAGCGTCTAAAACGCTCGCTTAGTATTGTTTATAAGGAAATATACCTAATGACGTCACAATTTTCTATGGTCAAACTGCGCCCTAATTTGAAATATTATTAAAATTTTATATGGATAGCTCCTGTGAGTTTCAGACATATTAAAATATGATGAAACGGGCCATTCACGTCGTTAAGGTCACCCACGCTCGACATGTTTCAGACCGGTTCGCAGACCTTAATCATAAGATTCATGAGTACTTATCGCAGCGGCAACTGCCGCAACTGCTGCTAAAAGAACTCTTTTAGCACCTATTTTACCCTTTTAATGCTAAATGAAACGCCGCCGCGATAAGTACTCATGATTAGGGACTGCAAACCGGTCTGAAACATGTCGAGCGATAGTTGAATATGTGAATGACCCGATGACCTCGGTGACAGAATTAGTGATCAAAAATGTAAACACATAACTCTCAAAACAGAAATGGCTTTCAAGATCCATGCAGGTTTCCTCTCGATGTTTTTCTTCACCCGATGGTAAATATGAAATTAAACTCCGTACATAAGTTCCAAAAAAATAATTAATACGAGGCAGATTTCGAACCCACGACCGCCAATTGACAGCAGTGGGGCTAGTATGATCGCTTATATGTCGGACATATAGCATTCGTCCCTCTCGCACTTACATACTTGACAGTACAGGACGAATGCTATATGTCCGACATATAAGCGATCATACTAGCCCCACAGCAGCATTGATAACTTCAACCACTAGCACTATATCTGTGAATAATTAAAAAACAGTCTTGTGACTTTAGACATGAAGTTTAATTTTAACTGTGAAGGTTTTAAAAGCTAGCGGTCTAGTATAGTTCTATAGAATATCTTTGATGAGAATACCTTCTCGGCTTACACAGCGCTCGGTTGCATAGCAACCACAAAAGTACAATATAACGAAATCACAAGCGATGAAAAGGCCGGTTATGTTTGTGTAATGTTATATAATTCTAATTCTAATTTTGTACATGATATTATGGTAATCATATACAGCCACAAGTGCACAGCATACGCACCAACAAACACGACCTGCAAAGGAAGATACGAAGCATAGGTCCAGGTACTGTTATGGCTGTTATGCTGCAGCTGTCATGATGGAGTAACGGCTTCCGATCACCGAGAAACCGAGAACTGAATGAAAAGTTAAAACAACTGGCAGCATAATAAGATGTCGTATATGACTGATCGAGAACGCATAACGCAAAATAACAAATATAAAAGTTATCGTTATGCTGCATTGTCATACTTGTTCATTATATTTAAGAGATATTGGTCACCTGTACCATAATTAAAGAGGTTACATAATTACTTGTATTTTATTTACATTTATTCTCTTACTTATAAGCTAAAGGAGATCTAGTACCCAGGGCCCACACAAGGGCCACAAGTGTTGGAGCCATCACGATCAGGGGATGATATATGTGTATATAAGTGCGTATGTCTAAAATTGTTTATATAACAATTATATAATGGGAACAAAAAGAACAAGAAATAACATACTAGCCTGTTTTTATTCAAAAAATCTAAAAGCGAGACAAATATTCAGCCCTTCTGAATAATTACTACTTTGTACCGCTTGCGTTCGAGACGACAGGGTGCTGGGAGTCTTGAGGCTTTAGCCTTCATAAATGGAGGGCGACGAAACTAGGAGAGGGTTCGATGCTCTGATTCTTGTCTGGTGCAAAGGTTGTCCATCGCCATCCAACTGATCCAGCGTGGTAAAGCAGCAATTGTGATGGGTACCGTTTCGCCCAGTACAACTCGGGGGAGAGCTTGTTTGACTAGGCTCTCTTTTTTGTGTTGGTGTTTTTATAATATATGAATGAAAAATATAATAAAATATTCTTAATTTTGTTCTAAAATATAATACCAATAATAACATTCATTTGTAACAAATGCTATGCTATGAAGAAAGAGTAAATAATGAATAAGCATTGAAAGAGTCCTTATACTGTCATTAACTTCTGGTTCTTCATTTAACTAATTTACTAAGCCGGAATATATTTATGGGCGACCTGTACTATAATTAAAGAGTACCTGTACTATACATAATTACTTATAATAACTTGCATTTTATTTATTTATTTATTTATTTATTAAAGGAGTTTCAACAGCTTTTTAAACATGTTGACATTTTAAATAGAAATATGGAGCCAATAACAGAAACTCACCAATAGAAACAAGATATGAACTAAGGTTACACACTATGTTACAGTATCTTAAAATTAAAAATCAAAGGCTATAAGAGAACACAACAAGAGATGTCCATCGCTCACCGGACGCTCAGAAGATACACAGATACCACTTGTATTACATACATACATTCTCTTACTTACTCATAAGCTACAGGAGATCTAATACCCAGGGCCCACATAAGGGCCACAGGTGATGTTGGAGCCATCACGGTCAGGGAATGATATAATAATATGTGTATATAAGTGCGTATGTCTAAAATTGTTTATATAACAATTATACATATAACGGGAACAATAGTTACTAACATACAAGCCTGTTTTTATTCAAAAATTTAAAAGCGAGACAAATATATAGGGTGCTGGGAGCCTGACGCTTTAGCCTTCATAAATGAAGGAAGGCAACGAAACTAGGAGAGGGTTTGATGCTCTGATTCTTGTCTGGTGCAAAGGTTGTCCATCGCCATCCAACTGATCCAAAGTGGTAACGCAGCAAGTGTGATGGGTACCTTTTCGCCCAGTACAACACAGGGGTTTTCTTGTTTGACTAGGCTCTCTTTTTGTGTTGGTGTTTTTATAATGTATTAATAAAAAATAAAATAAAATATTCTTAATTTTATTCTAAAATATAATATCTACAACAAATGCTATCCTATGAAGAAAGAGTAAATAATGAATAAGCATTGAAAGGGTCCTTATACTGTCATTAACTTCTGGTTCTTCATTTTACTAATTTACTAAGCCGGAATATATTTATCATTATGAATGGTTGAAATATTTTTCCTTGTACTGCTTACAGCTGTATTTGTTTCATTTTGCAGCTTACATTGCATGATCACCAAGTAGAATTTCTCCATAATCCTGCAATAAAAAAACACTTAACATGCTTTCGGCAACTAGTACTTGGTACTTAAATCATCGGCAAACCTCTCCCAGCTAACATGAAATAAATATTTAGGTAGGTGGACATTAGATTCATCAAAGTGTTAGGCACATTTTCTTTCCAATTTACATGTTAATTTTCATAAACACTCGGCAAAACAAATTTACATAATAGGTTACCTGTCCGTCACATCACTGGAAGACATCTATTCTATGTGGAGAACCAAAGGCATGGTTAAATAATGATCCCCAACAAAAGGAAATTAATTTTTCAGGCTGAAATACTGATTTCTTGTTACATTATAGATGTCTATTTTAAACATCTTAGCACATGAAATATATTACTGACACCAAATGTCAATTGCCTTAGCAACTACGCCCGCGACGGCTACCCACCATAGCAACTACACCTACATTGCTAGAGGTGTAAGGTGGGGACAACGTTTTTGACATTAACGTGTCGTGGCGTGCGTCCCCACCTTTTCAAAAATACTTTGCGAATACGTGTAACTGTCAAACCATCTCACCTCTAGTGATGTTCTAGTTATCGACGTACTAATCGATGGATTTATGCATTAAAACTATCCTGATTCAAGTAATATAAACCGCTTATTGATAAAAAAAAACACTACGAATGAAAGAGAAAATGATTTTTACAAAATTTGTGTATGAAATATCAAGTGCAAAGCCTACATTTTATCAAATTAAGACCATGTTACGTATATAGGAGTTAGACTGTACTGGCTGACATATGACAGATGGAGCGAGCGTTTAAGGTGGGGCGAGCGTTGAGGTGATAACTAGAGGTGGAGACGTACGTCTTTACGCCACAAGCCAATACTTTTACAAGAATACCACTTCTGGATGGTGCGTGTATCGGAATGCAAAATACCTTTGGCGAAATTAACGGAACAAGTTGCTAAATAAGTTCCATTAATTGAAGAAAATATTACCAACTGTTACTATTATCACGCGAAATACTCATATCACGATCCGTATCACGTGAATATTGATGAATATTTACACATAATCTTGAGTGTAAAGGGCCCCACTGAATAGAATTTGGCGGAGAATAGAGAGCTTGGGGTCTACGCCGAAATTCGAACTTCGTATGGTGCCGTCTCTTTCACTCTCCTGTCATATACCATATGAGTGAAAGGGACGGCACCACACGAAGTTCGGATTTCGAAATTCGTAGTAGACTTCCTGTTACCGCGAAACGAAAACGAACGAACATCGTGTATTTATTTCCCTCTGTGTCGCTCGAATTTTCAAGTGCGACAGAGGGAGATACACGAACTTTATACGTGTTCGTTCGCGGTAGCAGCTATGACTTCGCACCAAAATACTGACTGGCACATCAATATTTAACAATTGCACATCTGAACCGAATTTTAATGAACGATTAGTATTTTAGCTATACAAATCAGTACTGATAACGGTGTCAAATTTTTTATGTGCCTTTAAATACTAGCCTTATAAAAATACTTAGGATTAACTTATAAAGATAGCCTTTGCCCGTGACTTTGTCAGCGTAATCTTTTACTCCCTATTTCATATGTTAATCCACACTACAAACTTTATTTGTATACGAAGTTTCATCATAATCCGTTGTTGTAATGTTTTTGTTTTATACATTTTTGTACACTATTTCTTTCGTCGTTTGCATTACTGTCACGAATAAATGTTTTCTTTATTTCTTTCTTATTTATTTCACCCGAGCGAAGCCGGGCTTTCATCTAGTATTTCTTAAACTTGCTCAGTGCAAACATCATGTGGATTCCTCAACCCGCACTGACAGCCGACGCCAGCCAGTATGTGGACTGTACCCCTCCTGCTCAATCGGTCCCTCATTGCTGAGGATCGTGACTCTGCCAACGTAGCATAGCCAGTATTCTTCTCCAGGAGTTTCGGTCGGCTGCCTGATGGAGGGCTGCATTCACCGGCATATTAAGATGCTCCGACACCTGGTTGAGCCATCGTTTGGGACTTCGGCATCTTGGTCTTTAGCCTTCTACTGTACCGGTAACCATCAGTTTCTCCAAATTCTTGGGATTCCGGCGAGCAATGAATGTGGCCAAAATACTGGAGAATACGGTGAAGGCAGACAGATGAAAGACGTGGTTTCTTGTCTAGGCCGATATCTTTAAGGATGGATGCGTTCGTGCGAAATGCATTCCATGGTATTTTGAGCATTCGTCGCCAGCACCACATCTCAAACGCATCAATCCTTTTCCTGTCTGCGGCTTCAATAGTCCAAGTTTCAGCCCCGTATAAGAAAATGGAGAAGACGATGGTAATCTTCGTGCGCCTTGAGATATTCCTGTCTCTTCATATTCGGCTCAGTTGGGTCATTTTCGTTTTCGCCATACCGATGCGACGACGAATTTCCGGTTCGCAGCTACCTCTGTTGTTGATCACGGAGCCGAGGTACTGGAACTCTTCTTTCTTCTTCTCTTCTCGTGCAACAAGTTCGTTCGTTGGATAGCTGCGAATCTGTCAATCACCATAAGTTTGGTCTTGTTTTTGTTTATGGCAAGTCCGAGTTCCTGGCTTGTTTTTTCTAGGCGTAACAGTAACTCGGACATTTCCGCTTCCGAAGCTGCAAACAGGGTAGTGTCATCCGCGTACCGTAAATTAGAGATGACGCATCCTCCCACCCTTACGCCACCTTCCCATCCTTCGAGGGTCTTGCGCATGATGTGTTCTCCATAAATGTTGTAAAGGATGGGTGATATTACACATCCCTGTTTCACTCCCTTTTCAAACTTGAAGCGACCTGAAGTGACGTTCTCGAGTTTAACAGTTCCGTAGGCAGTCTCATACAACTTCCGTATGAGTAACACTAAATGGCTCGGTACTCCCACCTCCCCCAAAACGTTCCAAAAATGCTTCCATCTGACACAATCAAAAGCTTTCTGATAGTCTACGAAACATATCATCATCGGGGTGTTGTATTCATAGGACTTCTCTATAGCTGTCTAAGGTTCAAAATCTGTTCCCTAGTTCCTTTGCCTTTCACAAAACCCGCTTGTTCTTGAGGGATTTGCCAGTCTAGAAAGGATCGGAGACGGCTATTGATGACATGTAGAAGTACTTTGCTTGCGTGAGATATCAGAGCTATGGTCCAATAGTTGCTGCAGTTTTTAACTGATCCTTTTTTGTGTAGTGGAAGGATGGACGAGTGTACCCAATCTGATGGCCAATTGCAAGTTTTCCACACAGCGTTACATAGTTTGTGCAACAAATCCATACCCAGCTTGCCAAGTTCTTTAGAGCCTTTGCTGTGATGCGATCATCTCCTGAAGCCTTGTTCCTTTTCAGCTTTCGAACAGCGTCTTCAACCTCGGAACGGAGTATATCAGGCTCCATCTCTAGAATCTTAGCGTTTGGTACATCAGATTCAGTAACCTCATCCTTGTATAGGTCAGCGCAGTACTCTCTCCAACGTTCGGTGGCTTTCCAATATCGTTGATCGGGTTACCCGTAGCGTCATTAATCACCCAAGAAGACGGCTTAAAGTTTCGTGTGATTAGCCGAATTTTCTTGAACAGATCCGCAGTCTGATACTTCTCTGCATGAGTTTCAATCTCTTTGCACATAACTTCAAGAAAATGGTTCTCTTCTGCACAGATACTGAGATAGTTGATTGAGACGCGCATATTACTGTTCAGTACCTTCCGGAACACCAGCACATTTAAGCGTTTTCCTTTTTCCGATTATGTCCAAAGTCTCATCGGTGATCCAGTCCTTTCTTGTGCTTGGTGTTTTCTTCATTGAATCTAGGACTTCCGTGACCTTCGTATGCAAAGTACACCAAAGCGTCTCTGGTTCATTTGTAGTCAGGTTGGCCTCCTCTGATAACTTGGTTGCCACTTGTTGTCGGAAATACTCCGCCTCCGGCGGCACAAGATGAACCGTGCTCTTCACGCGCTTCCGAGTCGACCTCAACCGTACGCGAAGATCTGCCACAAGCAATTGGTGTTCACTGCCACAGTCTGCTCCCGGGAACGTTCTTGCGTTGGTAATAGACGACCTCCATCGGCGGTTGACGGTTATATAGTCTATCTGGTTGCGATATCTATCCCCTGGCGATTTCCAAGTATATATATTCGACGACCTGTTTAGCCTAGTTGGTAGTGACTCTGCCTCCGAAGCTAGAGGTCCCGGGTTCAAATCCCGGCCAGGGCATTTATTTGTGCCTTTTTCACGGATATTTTGTTCTTGGGTCTTGGATGTTTTCTATGTATTTAAGTATTTATTTATCTATATAAGTCGTCTATGTATTTAAGTATGTATTTATCTATCGTCATCTAGTACCCATAGTACAAGCTTTGCTTAGTTTGGGACTAGGTCGATTTGTGTAAGATTGTCCCCCTATATTATATTATATTATATATATTCTACGTCTGTGGTGATCGAAGCAGGTGTTGGCGACCGTTAAATTGTTTCCAACGCAAAAGTCTATGAACTTATTACCTCTTCCGTTTCGGCTGCCCAGTCCATAATTCCCAATGACATGCCGGATGTGGTCATGATTCATGGTATTACCAACTTTTGCGTTCCAGTCGCCTTGCACTATGAGAATTTCGCGTTTCTTAATATTGTCGATAACTGTTTGGAGGGTGCTATAGAAGTCTGGTCAGTGTGGACTGCACATTCCCTCTTTATTCATGCGAAAATACCTGTGCCCAGTAGTAAGTCGAATATTGATGATGATGAACGCGAATTTCCTTTTTTTTTTGCAATTTTGTAGATTTTCATATGCATAAAGATAAATAAATGGACTCTGACCAAATAAAAGTCATGTGGTCACTTGTTGCAATTTCGCTACGTAATCCATATTAATTGAAAGTGTTTGACGTTTCATAAAAAGTATCAGTCAACATCCCAATTGTTTTCTTCTAAGATTTTTTTTAATCGATAAAGTCGTCAGTACTTTTATCGAATAATTAGCGCACTTATCTATAAAGCCTACAGATATGAGGATTTAAGTAGATAATGAATGATAACGACCAAAAATATCGATTATTCATTATTATTGACTAGTTAATGTCTGAAGCGACCGTGTGTTTGTGTACATAATGTCGTATTATATTATGACGCCAAGTTTATACTTTTGGATAATATTCTTCATTCTACTCATGATGGCCATATCTTTGGCGCGACTCAGTAAGTTCAATTTTCTTTTGTTTTGTAACGCTAGCTTTGTTCTTGTATTTATTTCACCATGTTTATTAATTATAAGCAACCCTTACTTAACATTTATATGAACTGATCCTGAATTCACCATTTTTAATCGTAACAGTGAGTTTGGTATCAAAACAACCTCAGTTAAGTAAAAATATTAGATTTTTGACATATTTATGTTCCTACGCACCCTGGATTGCAATTAAGAATGTATAGTTCTTCTGCCTGTTATTGAGAGGTACAAGTGCGACTATGATAGCGAAATAAGGCCGAGAAAAATGAAATAAAAACATTTTATATTTTCTTCATAGTCATAGTAATGACAAACAGTGCTTTTCTTCTATTATCCTTTCACTAACACTGATTAAAAATTCATTGAATCAAAAATCCAAATCTAATATTTATTCTGCAAATAGGTCACAAGGGCACTTACATGTCAAAGCGTGAATTATACAATTTAAAAAACTGACTATCTTACAATTATGTAATAAAGATCTCTTTATTATAAAATAAAGATTTAAAAAATATACTGATTAGCAATTCAATGACAATAAATTTACAAGGTAATAATTGACGTTAATTGACATTAATTTTAATTGTTTTTACGACAACTGTGCTAGGTACTAAAATATGTATTTTATTTATATTAGGTAACAACATTTTAGTAAATAAATTATATTTATTTATGTATGGTAAGAGCACAGTTTTGATATAAAGTAAAAGGCAGTCGGTCGAATCACTTACAAACTTCCTATTCGAATAAAAATTTATAGGTAGGTATCATTGATAAGTAGGTAGCTTATGCGTTAAGGTGTTTTATCAGATAATTTCAACATAAATAATATTCGATGACGTCATAAAGCCAATCGCATTACAAACAATTAAATTTCGTGTGCTGTAGAATTACCTACCTGCAAACTTGTTTAACGTGTTAAATGTTACTTACAAGAATAAAAAAAAAGTTATTTAAATAACGTTAATTTAAATGCAATACTTTAAATAATTTGAACCACTTATTGTTGAGACATCGATGTAAAAGTATTGTAAATTCTTCTGATATTGAACCTATTTTTACCAGTTTTCAAACCGGAATAATAGTTTTTCCGAATCTCTCAGCTCAGAGCAGCCAGCAGGTCACATCGTTACTCAGACCTTCCCATTAATTGTGTCTCTTGTGCAATCCATCCGCCTTTTCCTTGGCCTATCTCTTATTTTATTAACCTTACCTTTGTATTAGGATTTAAAATAATTTATACATTATACTACCTACTTTATAATTATATTAGAAATATGTCTGCTGTTATTTCTTCTCAATCTCAATATGTCAGTGATAAATCTGCTAAAAGATATCACTCACCATTTGCGCAAGGCAAAAACGTACTGAGTATGATAAGATTTGCTATCCATAAAGACGGGATTTGCATAAACAATGTCAATCTAGATCCCAACAAAAACGTAATACCTAGTTATTCACCAGTGTGTATTGTACTTGCTTAAAATATTGACGGACTGAATTCATGATGTGGCAGGAAAAAATATTTTATTATTAATATTAAAACCAATCGAATTTGAAGTACAAAATTACTTTAAATTGTTTTTAAATGTAAACAATGATAAAAGTTTTAAAATCAAATCAAAAAATATCGCTGTTTCATTATTTGAAACGGTAGAATATATTGATTAAACAAGATTTAACGAAGTGATCTTATATACAAAATGGTGCCTCGATCCGAATTTGAAATAGACTCTTCTGATATGGTGCATATTGTTGATCAATTACCAGGACAAGATGGCGCTCAACTACCAAATGCATTACCTCTGGGCGCTGTTATATACTTATCTATGTTTTTCACACTACTGGTTATGTCTTTTATGGTTATGTGGTTGAAGATATCAGCTCTTGGTAAAGTATTATTGAATTACATTAATTATAAATTAGGTGACTGGTTTTATCGTTGTTAAAGACAAGTAAAATTGGCAATATTATTTTACTGACTTGTAAATTTACAGTTTTAATATTACATATTCAGTATTTATTTGGGTTATTCTATGAAGATGAAACGCGAATCGCGATTTCATTATTTTTTTATGTTTATGATGACGCAAGTTTTAAGTATCTAGTGGTAAAAAGTGAAACTTGACTAGAGATACATTAACACTGCGTTCGTTTCGTTCTTTGTTAATTCCTTCTTTACTATCTTTCTTTCACTTAAATTTGCACCATGAAAAAAAAACGTAACTTGCAATATTCTTGTCGTGGAATACCGCATTCTGATTATATATGATTATAAAGTAGATGTACTCCAATCCACTCTGGGCCAGTGTTCAGGCCGTGGGGAGAAATGCACGTTCCCTCTCATCTTGGACAAGAGGGCTGTGGCCAGCAGTGGGACATGATGATGATGATAGCTAAATTGCCAAAATTTTAGCCTGCTAAAGTCTTTAAAATACTGATTCATCGTACATTTTTACGCTTGCATATTTCAAGAACATCCATCTTAATCTTATACTGTCAAAGATAAATTTCTTACAAGATAATAGGCACGCATATATGCACAGGAAAAACACACGCGTGTGTATAGAAAACGGTATCATGAGTGATCAATATTCCGCGAACTAAATATTAAAATAAGAGTATTTTGTATTACGATTCTTCAGTATATACTCATGTTGCGTATAAACTTGACGAATTACATATCATTATATTTAGAAGTAATATGAGGAATACAGTGTTTTTTTGGGAATGTAAAGTTTAATTACTATTGATGTTAATATGTCGTAGTGTGTAATGAATACACAAAAAATAAAACTTTGTGATGTTTTAAAAGAAAACACAACTAAAGTTGAACAGAAAAAATTATGATCTTATCGAATTGAGTAATTTGATCAAGTATCAAGTCAGTGTAATGGGTCCTCGAGTAGATTTAAACGAGATAAAAGACCAAGATGTCAATGTACAAGTGGATAATTCAACCAAAAATGTTATTGTATTCTGGTCTACAACTTTCCTGATACTAGCAGTTCTTATTGCGTTTGTCCTGGTCATGCACTTCAAGTTTGGTAACGTATATAATTATAATTATGTAACAATTGTTTTGTGAAATTTTGCAATGATATTGACCAATTTTCTATCAAACAAACCATCCATTACACAATTTTAATACTTATTGAAAAGACGTAATAAAAAAATCGACGTATTTATATGACATTTATTAGATTTGCCAATATAAGTAACATTAAAAAACTACAGATAAAAATTTTTTCTCGATAGTACGTAGTGTTTCGAAATCAATCGCTAAACGTGGAAAAAACTAGTCTTATTGAGATATCAACTCATCAAACTGATACGATATCACCGAAAAACTCACTCTCGCTTCACATTATCTCGAAGTTTTGTAAAAGTGTCAGTGTTCCAGTTGTTTTTAGTAAAAATGTAATAAATCGTGTCCTGCTTATCAAATGCGTGTTTAAAAAAAGTTTAATTCAAGTTAACACTCAATTAATTTGTTGAATCAAATTATTAAGAGTGACTTCTACAAGGATAGCTCGACCGTTTTTATGAAAAACGGTTAGAAGTGACATGTCCGAACTGGTGAAGAAATAATTCAATATGGCGCCTATGTTCGGTCAGCCAAATTTTATTTGGTCAAATGAAGATTCAATAGAAGATCCAAGAGAAGAATCTGATGAGTTTAACGATCTTGACAAAGTAACAGTAGAAACAGGCGGTTTGCAAGACATGGCAATCTGGTATATGATTATACTGATGGGAATGTTGCTGACGTGGCTACTCGTTTACTTCTGCCTGAGGATCATTTCGCTAAGTATATTTATTTTTCATGAATTAATCGAATGTGTATTAGTGAATTAGTTTGATTATTAGCTCTTGTCGTTAATTTTAAATTATATAAGTAACATTTTCTGACTTATAGTCGCGTTATAGATATATTTTATTTTCACATTTTCATAAGATTTGCCAGCTAAATCATTATTAAGTACCATTGATTTTACAACATCGTTAAAGTATTACAATTTTCAAATTAGTCATTGTTGTTGAAGTTGCACCACGTCTGTAGGAAGTACCCACTGTTACCCTACACGTGACCCGTGGGTGGTGCTAAAAGTGCAACTGGCAACCGCACTGTCTTCTCAAAGATCTCACAATTCGATAATAAATGCCATACGATTATTATTATTACGTATATGATTGTAATCGCTAAATTGGTAAAAATATGAGCTATCGTTTTTTTCTTACATTCTTTTGTATCTTATCTTTTGATTTAAAAGATATCTTTTAAATCAAAAGATAAGATTATACGCAGATGTTATTGGCCTACGCAGTGCTCTTTCTCGTACATTTTATCACATATCTTTAACGAGGTAAGGCAAGGATAATAAAAAAAACCGGCCGAGTGTAGGTATGTCGGACTACCCACAATGAAGGGTTCCATACCTAGTACTCCACATTTAAAACCACTATCCTGTATTTCCAATCAAAAAAGGTAGTATCTTCAAACTCACAGCACGTACGTACGTCCTTTTGTTTGAGCATGGCAGTTTTACAGCGATATCTCAAAAACTAATAAACCTCAAGACTTTTTCACTCCTCGCCGCCTCTGAGGAGCCTGGAATGTGTGCACAGTTTCAAGGTTAATCTAAAAAAAGAGTTGTACGAACACCAGCGGAGACAGGAAGATTTCAGACATGATACTAGTTTTCTGTAAACAGCCTGACATACCTGTAGTTTATGTCCCATAAGCCAATCATTATGTGCTTTTTTGTGCCTTGTCTTGATTGTTTTTCTGTCTTGTTAAATATAATTTAGGTTGTAGTATAGCTTGCCCAGTAAGCTACAATTTAGGATTTAAGTTTATGCATAATGTGATCTGCCATGCAATTATGACGTAAAAGCGCGTAAAAGTGACACTGATTATTCTCTTCTCTCTGGTCGGCGTGACAGTGGGGCTCTTTACACGGTTAGTTTGGTCACAATACTGGAATGTCAATATTTTTTGCGGTTTTCAAAAATTGATTGGAGTTTGCTTCAATATTCGTAAATATTCACGTATAGAAATATAAGTGTATCGCGTGATAATAATTACCATGTCATGTGGGAGGCCCCATTAATTGACGTCTCGTTTTCAATATTGTCTTGGTAGTTTGTTTCAATTTTGCAAGTTTGTACTATAGATTAAGAATAGTTTTTAAGGCTGGTTAAGTGTGGTCTGCACGTACATTTACATTTAATTTTTATTTTCTGTGGTAAATAACATAATAGAATTTATAAATGTTAAATATATATATATATATATATTTGTCAGAAAAATCGGCTAGTATAGCCGCGTCGTCGGCGAGCTGTGGCTTGCACCTGGGCCACAACGGAAGAACAGCGCTGGCTTTGCCAGCCTCATGCTGAGCTGTGGCCCTTTTCTGACAAACAGTGTTCGTCCTATTTTTTTTGTAAACTTCTATTACCTGTGTTTGTCATTAATAAATGTTTTTTCTTTCTTTTTCTTCTTTCTTTCTTTCTTATAAAACACTATTTTGTGCATTTCTTTTAAGTTTTAGGCCGAGTAATTTAGGAGATGAAGAGGCGCTGGTCTACTTTAGATACAAAAAAATAGATTGAGATGCTCACAACAAGCCCTTTTATTTCATATATCACACGATATAGTTTGGAAATTTTGTTATTTTATTTTCTAAGTTACACGTCCGTCTTTGGGTCACCGACTTACGTATGTGTACCAAATTTCAACCCATTCGGTCTAGTCGTTTGGGAGCAAATTAACTGCGTCAGACGGACGGACAGACAGACAGACACACGAGTGATCCTATAACAGTTCCATTTTTTTCCTTTTGAGGTACGGAACCCTAATTATTAGGAAGTTATGAAATAAATTAAGGTTTTATTCGGGGCATTCTTAAGCAATCGTTATATTGTAGCACAGCACTGTATGACTAGCTATAGCAGCTATATTGCTAAAATCCTCAGCTTAAAATCTTAAAAGGTTACTGAACAGCCAACTCTATGTTCATTCGTGATTAATTGATTGTTTACGATAAAGAATAACTAGGTATGCAATGCATTTTGCTGGTTGCAAATGATGAGCTGAGCGCGTCCACCCGGTCCAAACTTCCTCTATTTTCCATTGTTTACATCAATTTTGGAGCGCTCGTGGCTCAGTGGCACCCGCCTACCGCGTGCGGTATGCCAGGTTAAGCAATGTGGGCGCAGGTCAGTTATTGGATGGGAGACCGCTTTGAGTGGTTACTAACTGAGCGCTCCCGTGCTTTGGAAGGCGCGTTAAGCCGTTGATCCCGGCTGTTGTCTATGACAGCAGTCGTTAAGCCAAGTTAGAGGTCTTCGTGCGGCTTGAAAACTTCTAACAGTCAAGTTGCCCACTCACTTGACAAAGGGGGGTCGAAGTTGCACCACGTCCGTAGGGAGTACCCACCGTTACCCTACATATGTTCCCTGGGTGGTGCTAAAAAGTGCAACAAAAACTGGCAACCGTACTTGTCTTCTCGAAGATCTCACGGTTCGAAAATAAATGCCATAAGATTATTATTATTTATCAAATTTGCGCCTGCACGACTTATGGACGATTCTTCACTTCAATCAAATGGCCGGAGTCGGCGCGCACCCCGCTAGAGTCAAAGGAATTCGAACCCTCCATACAGAAGCTAGACTTCGTATTACTAGAGCAATCTAGGAACAAGCCTGGCGTAACGGCCGTTTTCACACAAACAGAAACGCCCTTACTTACCTAAAGTAAGAACCCACGTGGACTGTACGCGGAAGATAAAACATTTGAAAAGCCCCTAATAGATAAGCACTAAGTGTAAAGTTTTATAGACCCTTTGATAACAAGACCAATGTGTTGTAATCGTTATTGTAAGGACATAGAGTCGGCATTCGCTTATCTTAGCTCTTGCAATCGATGTTTGCTATGTATTTTCGGATAAGCCTTAAGGCGGTTAATCCGCTTAGATAATTAACCCTTTATGGGTGTAATGACAGTTCATTATTGAGTGTTAAGATGTGGAATGGAGTAAGCGTGTTATTGTGAAAAAATAAAGTTAATACATAAATATAACGTTTATAACCGTTTATATGATTAACGTTATTAATTACCTACACGTGGAGTGAGGTTTTATAGTCACTTTATTTTATTAAGTCGTTCTACTTTGTGAGATGGACTGTGAAGTGAATAGAAGCTTATTTTTTACTGACTGTGACAATAATGCTGGTAGTTTTCACGAGTTTACGCGTTATTTGGTCTTATCAGTGTTCCTGATCATTATAGTTGTGCTAGTGTCTATTATATTTAGAATAGTACAAATAGGTAATGAACAATTTTCTTTTGTGGCGTTATGACCCAAATTGGTCTTGCTTTTTCAACCTGCGAATATAACATTTGATTACTTATATAGGGTTACTTACAGAAATATGTTATTTCTACCGCTTTTATACTAAACCTGTTATGACTGCTATGCCAATAAATCCCTTTAGCAGGGTGCCATTACAGGAAATAAAACACCATACCTCTTAATTAATAACTGTTAATCATAAATGGCTAATAACACACATTTAATACGTTACTAATAATTTATTACGATACTGTAGTATCCGTCTCGCTACGTTACGTTGGTCGTCAACTCTCAAGAAACAAAATTTAAATGTATATAAAATTTATTTCCCAAACTTAAACACATGTTTTATCGCGATCTGCTAACATTATTAGTAAATACGAGTAAGATCCGTATCTTACTCGTATTCTATTCCACTGTTTACTCTCTAAAGTTAGAAATAGTTAAGTGGTTTTTAATTGGTGATAAATATTTTGTTCTTATCTTTCCAGGGCAGAAAACGCGCACGCCACCACCGAGGAGGATGTATGTGGGCACCCGAGCCCGGCAGTCACTGTCACAAGCCGAGCCCACTATCTACGTCAGCCCCAACAATTTTCCCCCTCCGCCCAAATATGGTAAGGATTCTATATTTAAACTACCGTAAGTTTTAGACATATTAAATTATTATGAAACGAATCACTCAAGTCCCTAAGGTCAAATGCACCTCGACATGTTTCGGATCAATAATGAGCGCTGCAGGTGCTGGACGGAATTCCGCGGTCAGCGCTCGTGTTTAAGGACCGAAATATGTCGAACGATATTCGACCTCAAAGACGTAAGTGACCCATTTTATAATATTTTATTATAGTAAATGCTCTTATTTTACATAATATTTTTTATGTATGTATGTACTTTCTTGTTCTCGGTGCATAGCACTCAGGGTTTTTATATGGAACATTTTGGCCTCTTCCCTCTGAGTCTTGGAGGTTGCGCATTGTGCCGAGGCTAAGAATGCATGGGCATTATCCTGCCCCAATGCCGACCCGCCTTCCAATCCTTGCTCGCAGGGGCAGTGGGATGAGCCGCTTTGCCAGCTAGTACGGAATAATCTTCTTGATACGTCAACTAGTTTGGCAGATTGTGCTCGTCTCCTGCCATGGCAGAATGGGAGTCTGGTCTGTGGTTGCGGGCTCTACCATCGCCTTTGATAGGGACGCTTTTAGATAGTGTGACCTTCCGATTAGCTGCTAGTTTGCGCGTGGGGGCAGTAACATAAGTTCTGCATCGCTGCCAGTGTGGCACTATGGTAGATAGTTTGGGATACCATGGTCTCTATTGCAGCAGGAGCGCAGGGCATACACTACCGTCAGAAATTTTATGACCAAACACAAAATATGCAAATGGTCAACATTGATTGATTATTCATTCAATCTTGATTCATCTGTCCGTAGTACTCTCGACCAGTTTGCAAAAGTTCAATCCTTGTGAGAAACAGCCCATTGCAATCTTTTTCCCTTGTTTGGTTTGCGTAATAATTTATGAAAATGAAACTCAAAATTGTGTTTGGTCCTAAAGTTTTTGACGGTAGTGTATATCTCGCCACGCTAGTATTATTAGTCTTCTAAGACAGCCGGTACTTTCACGCTCGCCAGCCCAATCTATTATGTATGCATGACGATGTAGATGAATCTCTGTTTAAAAATAAAATGTTTAGCTAATTAGAATTGTTCTCAATTCCAGAATGCCTAGCACCGCCCAGCTACGAGGAAGTAGTGGGCATCCACTACCCTCAGTACCAGATCCAGCCCATCACCCAGCCCATAACTGCGGCCATGGCGACTGCCCAGACGTCAGCCGTCCACACCGCCAACGTCACGGACCCGCCGGCCGTCGTAACTATCACGTCCGAGGTGCGGACGTCAGTGCCGGTCTCCTCGTCGTGATTTGTTAACCCGTTATTTCATTAACGTTATTGTTGAATAACGGTTATCCGTAGTGTTTTCAAACAGCGTTTATTTAACACAAGCGAGCAATATGGCCGCGGTATTTTTGTTATCAAGAGATTCTGATGTTGTTTAAACGTATATCTGATGCCGACATTCGATATGACGAACTGTAATTTTGTTCATTTGCAATATTCATTAAGTTTTCGCGAGCATATTTCCAACAATATGTATTTCACTTTTTACTCGAGTGATCCAAAGTCTAATTATTCCATTTTTTGAACATTCCCTGCTATCAGTATTATACCTATGGCATTTTTATAAATTTTACTGCTCGACAGTAAAATTTTAAAAATAAGATAAGTATGAGCATTACATACCATGAATGAGTTTCAGTCATATTGATAAAATGTGATACTAGTGTACCAAAGTTAGGGTGAAGAAAGAGAATTCCTATCTTCAAATACATTCCATACATTTGCTTAATAATAATAATAACAATTATTATTATTGGGAGCTTGTTGTATCCCACAGCTGGACAAAGGCGTTCCCGGTTTTTCCCACATTGTCGGTCTAAAGCATCCTATGACCACTACTTTGAAAAATAGTCCGGCTCGGCAAACCTCCGAGTTTGGGCTTTAGAGATGCTGTCAACGACCAAGCCTGTGCATCTTTAGTGCTTACGAATTTTGCCTTTATTAATCTACAAAGAGGACATAATAATAAAGGTCATAGAAACATCTGATTTGAATTTATCAAGAAAATTCAGTCTAAATTCGGTCTAAACAACCAAAAGGAACCTCGTTGATGGCAATAAGGGCGTTTTTATTAACTGTCTCAGTACGGAAATTGCGCCTTATTGCGCCGCTATAAGATACCCTTTTGCTTACCAATTACACAAATATGGCAATCATCTCTTGCAGAGAGAGGACGAGGACGAACATAATAAGGACGTTTTTATTAAATGCCTCAGTACTGAAATTGCGCCGTGATAAGCTACCATTGTGCTTAACAATTACAAAAATATGGCAACCTTCTCTTTCAGAGAGAGAACCAAAATTTTTTTGTTTTTGAATTGTCGTTTATAGCAAAGAACGAAACAAATATTACCGTCTAGCCACGACGTAGAGTGGCGGCGGCAGCGGCAGCGCTTTTCGTAATACATTGCGTGTGATCCAAACTAACCGCAGTGCGTTGCGCGTATCGACCGCGCAATGGACTGATAAAACGCTTGCGTCGATCTTCGCGGAAAGTTGTGGCCGGGCCATTTGGATGGTTTGCACCAACTTAACAATGACATCGAATACCGCTTGCGATTATAGGTTTGGTGGAACCCACCTGTAATTCTCCATTGCTGTGGGCGTGTTCAAGACACTTGTGTAAATATATTTTTATATACATATATGTACGTTTGCGTACAAATTAGTTTAAGTAGGGTTATAATAATTTAGGCTAAGATTTTTATGTACATACCTAGACTGTGGGTGAAACTTGATAAAAAAACCGTATTTATAAACCATAATAAAAAACTGTTACTTTATTTCGTGTTATTCATTTTCGTAAATTTTATTATAGTAGTTACCTAGGCAAAAACAATTGAAAGATTTTTTGAAATCGAATGTATTATTTCAGAGCCTTATCTGGTAAACAGACTGCATTGGTGTAAGCATATAAGCACAATAGTCAATACATACCACCACCACCACCACAAGGACGTCCACTGCTGGACACAGGCCTCCCCCAATTTCATGGAGGGTAAATGCCATAATCGCCACGCTTGGCATGCGGGTTGGCGATCGCAGTATCTCCACCGCACTCTAGGAATGCTGCTGCCCATTCCCCGGTGGTCTTGGTCGTAGTTTAAGGACATACCCGGGTCCAACACACACTGAAACTTAAACTACACAAACACTGAAACTTAATATATTACAATTTTAAATACTAATGGCTCTGTCAGTTGAGATAGTGTTTTTTTTTCAAATTTATATTTATTTTTATCAAATTTCAAAATATTCAAAAACCGACTCGACAAAGATAATCTATATATTTATCGAACCTGCTGACAAAATCTCACGAGAATTGGTTGAGAAATGCGACCTGTAGAGGAAAACAACCGGAAATCCGGACATACGAAATCATTTTTGTGGAAGCATAACCCTTTGTTTCATCTCGGATCGATAAACCTTAGAGAGTCAAAAATTTAATTTAGCTAATTAGGAGAGGACACGGCGACTTCTGTAACATGGGCACTCCCGTCCCGGACATACGAAATCATCAAACCTTCGTTACATTCCGTCAATAAGGTTCCCGTCTTTCCAGTGGACATATCTAAAGAGCTAAAATTAAAGCCTAATTTTTGATTGGATTCATAATCCGCATAAACGACATTGTGTCATGATTTATGTGTTTAGAAGTAAAATAAACAGCTGGTTTTTCCACTAATATCTTGTGAATGTAGCAGGAAGCTGTTATTGTAGTCGTTAAGATGGCATATCATAACAGGGGCCTTTCAGCTCGAAGTACGCTTTTCTATGGAAATATTAGTTTAACTTGTTTGTACCAGATGTCACTGCATATAGAAGTGACAAAGATGCAGCGGTCGTGCAGTTAGTTCTTACTAAATACACAACGGTGCTACGATCTATGTGGAGTATTTCACTGGTATCTCTATCTCAGTATATACGAGTATATTGTACTTTGTGTATCATTACTGGTCAGTCATCATATGTCATGCTTATTATGAATACAGCACCAATATGCCTGATAATTGTGCTAGCAACAATGGACTTTCCTTGCAGTTGTATGTGATTGGTGGAAATTAACCAATAGGAGTGCTCGATCCTTTTTGGTGCTGTGTTTTGACAGCTCGGTACGACCAATCAGCGATGGATATTTTCCCGCCATTTGACATGGCATTTTGACATTGAAAATGTCTTTTCGTTCGCTCCAGTATAGGGTCCCATTTCACGAAATAGTGCGATCCCCTTATATTTCAGAGAGTTGTGAAGGTATGATATTCAAACTAGACTCAAAAGACGCGTATTTACGAGATGTGTAAGATGCAAAGAGAATTATTTGAGAAAGTCCAGAACGAAAAAAGTTTTGGCCGAAATAGTGAAAAAAAAAATTCAACTTCCTCCGATTTTTTTATTTTGGCACTCGATATTTTGGAAACGAAGAATGATATCAAAATTTTGATCAAAACTCCTCTGGACAATTTAGTCGGCTACAATTTGAGCCTAAAACAAAGACGATCGGGTCAAGGGTTTGCGCTGTAGCCTAACCTTTTTGAAAGAAGTCAAAAAGTCAGAACGACTATTAGTAGGTAATATATATTTTTTTAAATCAACACAATTGTACAATTGTAGTTAGTTTTAGTTTTATATTTCAAATTGTTTAAATTAAACATGTATTGTTTCTATAATAAATTATTATTAATTATAGTTCGAGACAACAATAGCACATTATTGCAGTGCCCGGGAAATAGCAATTCGTGGATAAGTCAATGATGTTTTGGAAGACCAATATCTTCCAAAACCTTGGCAAATAAAATAGTTGATTGAGATTGCATAAAACAAGCCATTTTATCCGAGACAATTGCACAATCCGCAGGCAAGGGTCGATATAAAGTAGAGGATAAAATGAGTTTTATACATGAGTTATACATCTGCTTTTCACTTCGATTGCGAGAAAATTAAACTAATAATCAAGGTTATGATATCATATAATTTATCCTTCTCCTGGGGCCTTTTTTTTATCGCAGAGGAAATGCATTTACGCATCCCCCGGGTCCGGGGAAGACCTGGGGGTATGTGGGACTCACCCTTCCTTAGGAGAAGGAAATACCCACTAAAACCTCTGCGGCGTTAACCCTCTCTGCCGTTCAGGGGGGCATCATGGGATCGCTAGCATTCTACCACGATGCCCCCCTTTCTCCTGGGGCCTAGGGTGTCATGTTGAATTCGACTTTGAAAATTCTTGTTATAGTTATAGTCGGAGTTTGGAGGTCGAGTTAATTTGAAGTCGCCGTTATCTTGCGTGAATATTAGTAAAGTGGCAAATGCCTTTTTATGTGGTTGCCGTAACTTGGCTGCGCTTTAAAAAAATTGCCAATTTAATAGGAATTTTGTATGTGAGCTATGTTTATATATTATATATCAACCAAATTGGCATAACGTTAGCAAATGTAATGCATTTTTTTATTTTGTTGAGTTCATTTTCAATGTACCTTGATGGTCGTGTAGTGCACGAGATCTGTGAATTTTTTCCAATGTTTATGGCCTGGATGCGAGTTCTTTAAGCCAAAGTTGATTTGGCTGGTAGTTAGGGAGTTTTACTGGAACGGACATTCTTCGGAGAACTATCGAGCTATACGGTGCTGTCATAACAGTTAAACAGGTTTTATCTTTATAAAGTATTTTTTGTAGAGTGACCATGATTGTAGAAAATTAATTTTTTACTCAATTAAAAGTAAAAAAAGGAAAAATTATGGATGTTTCACTTACATACAATAGTGAACGATTCATTACCATTTCTTACTTCTCACATCTACTGAATCACTCTGTATAGCTATTTATAAACCACACAACATGAAAGATGAAAATTGTTTATACTCATTGGAATCCTCTCTGAAAGAAATTTGGACTAGCGAGCCATATTTAGAGCTCATCACCGTTGCCATCATCGAAACCGATGTGAAAGACAAAAAAGTTCAGTCAGCAATAAGAGCTTGTACTTACTTAAAAGGTATTTTTTTACAGTTTAACCTATTTTTAACTCTGTATGACTCGAACCCATCTTAATTTCCGCGACATGAGTCAACGGGTGGAGTATTCTTGGCAGAACGCCACAAGGGCTCGGCCTCGCATAAATAAAGTATTTATAAGGATTCGTCATCCTTCCCAGAAACAAAGGGCATTCACCATTTATATTTATTTCCCTTCACGCAAATCGTTCTTGAAGATCCTGGAATACATCAAAGGCCGCGAAGTTCACGGTAACACCTGGCTCCAAGGTCTGGCCCGCAAGCGGGATAAAAGGCATAAACTTCAACGTTGCCGATGATATCGGCCGATGAGTAATCATACTACTACACCGTAAAGTACTACTACTAGGCTACTAGGTGCTAATAGTAGTACTACTAGATGTAGTGTAGTGTTTACTATACTGTAATGTAGCAGTTCCGAAAACTTACACGAAGCGCTTAGTTCCCATTTGTTTTGTGAGAACAGCCAAGCTGTGGAACTCCTTGCCAGAATTCTTGTTCCCCGTGAACCAACCTTACGGTCTTCAAGAAAAGAGTGAACCGGTATTTATTAGGTAAGCGCGCTCCATCCTAGACCACAGCATCGCTTACCATTAGGTTATTTGTGGTCAGGCGCAAACAATTCACGTGCCACGAATGGTTTTCTATTGGAGTCACAAGAGGCGTTGTTGCTCGCGTACAGATGGTGTTTATATCATCTGTCAAGATGAATGAGGCCTATGATGTCCCTGTGACTTACCAACTTCAGTATACTCGACTACTTCACAACAAGGAAAGGTAGAATCAGAGGCGCCTGTATAAAAGTAAATAGCAAATAGACCAAGTTTAGATGAATAGAAGTAGTCGATTAACACTAGTTAATGTCCCGATAGCGATCACCAGGTTTTTTTATACAACGTTGATGTTGGACAAGACTGGATGCCTGATGGTAAGCAGATATCGACGCCTATGGACTCACAAGCGTGTTGCCGACCCTTTACTAACTTGAGAATTCGTTATGTTGACAGCTAGAGACATATGCAGCGGGCCTATGATGGTTGCCATTTTATCACTTATCGTCGTGGATAAGACATGCGTCACGTTCTGACAAGTATGCGAGTGCAAGAGTGACGGGCGTCTTATCCCCGATGATAAGTGATAAAATGGCAACCATCATAGGCCTGCAGGTCCCTCACTCTGAACACTGCGCTGAGGTACCTCAGGAGCTCTGGAAACACCACATACCTAACGAATAAGTAGTGGCGTTGTCACAGATATAATAACTACAACTTAGAAAAGTTGAAAAACCCCCAACATTTTCATTTCAAAGCTCAATATCTCAAAAACGACTTTTTTTTTAAATTAAAAATGGGTTTGCTCTTGGCCAGCATCTAGCCAGGGGGCAAAGATGAGGCGGACGATGAAGCGAGCTCACCCAGAAGATGCCTATTCACTCGTGCCTTAAAAAGGTCCAGGTTATATGAACTCGGCAATACAGACGCTGAACAGATTTTCATGAAACATGGCTAAGAACACTCGGGATAAATTTATCTATGACACAAAAAAACTAAACGAAAATCGGTTCATCCATTCGGGAGCCACAATACCTCAGACAGATACACAGCTACACAGACAGACACGTTAAACTTATAACATAACACCCCTCCTTTTTTGCGTCGGGGGTTAAAAATAGGCGTTGTCGCTGTGCCCTACTTCTCTAAAATATTTGGGATTTTGTAAGGGAACATTCCCGCAATATTCTCCACAGAAAATCATAAAATATTTCCGCTATCTGTATATTATTAGTTAGAAAACTCAGATATATATTAAAATTCAGGGCCGACGTTCCTAAGGAAGATGGCGAACCCGAATAGCTACAGATAGCTCATAGGTTTTCTCCTTGTACAAGGAGAAAACCAATGAGTACATGCCTATCCACAATTTCCAAAAATTCAGCACAAAGTTCCTAATACCTACCTACCTATTTTTTTATGACATAGGAGGCAAACGAGCAGACGAATCGCCTGATGGTAAGCGATTAGCGCCGCACATGGACACTCGCAACTCCATTTCACCTTGTAATCCAATAATGTACCTTTGTTTATGTACCTTACGTTTGAAATTATTATGATAATTGTAATTCTTGTAGTACACATACATTGCACGGTTATAACACATTTAAAACAGGCATGTTGTAAAAAAAACTCCCCCAATTTTAAACTTTATCGTCAGTACTCAAGAGCCACGTTTATAATGACTGGGAGCAAGTTAATTTGGTCAATAGCACGTGATAGAACATCTGATCTGATTATAATAATTGGAAGGTGTGGCAGTATAATACGGTCAAGTTTGCCCTTAGCTTGTATGAAGTCCCATACTAGCAAAGGTCAAACTTGATCCAAGCGAATTGTATAGGTGGCATGGCGGTAGTGGGAAATAAGCTGCAGAGCTTAGCACATAGACGCAAAGTAGCATGTCTATGTGCATCTTCTACAAACTGTACTTCGGTGAGTGTGCTCAGGAGCTCCATGAGCTCATACCGCCTTCCCCCTGGCTACCATCCTTACCTGGTCGAAATTCCTCTAATTCGAACCAAGCGCTTTGCATCTTCCTTTATAATGCGCACTTCTAAGGTTTGGAATTCTCTGCCGGCGTCTGTATTTCCGAGTTCATATAACCTAGACCTTTTTAAGGCACGAGTGAATAGGCATCTTCTGGGTGAGCTCGCTTCATCGTCGGCCTCATCTTTGCCCCCTGGCTAGATGCTGGCCAAGAGCAATCCCATTTTTAATTAAAAAAAAACAGGTTGTGCTTGTAATGTGTGCTCAAGGATTGCGGGTAGTTAGAAACTACTGGTGATTAAGGGTACGAGATTAATGTGTGATCGACATTTGATGTAAATGAGATACGAGTATTAAACGCAAGGTAATTGTAGTGTCATGGTGATACCTCTAGGTACAGTTGAGCACACACACATCTTATATATAAAACTCCCGTGAGTTTGAGACATATTAAATATGACATGTCGAGCGATATTCGACCTTAAAGACGTGAGTAACCCATTTCATTATATTTACAATTGAATAGAATAAGAATTTATTCGTGACAATAAACAAGAAGACATGGACAGAAATCAGCACAAAAAAAATAAAAATAAAATTGTGAGCCACGAAGTTCCATCTCAGCATGGTGTTGGCGTGCTGGTGATGGCCAACGCTGATCTTCCGATGGTACCGTCTGGTGACTTCACGGTGTGCAACACACACATAAAAAAATTCTAATAAAACTGCGTACGACTAAAAACAGTAAAATAAACCATTCTTAACATAAAACCGAGTAAAACAGAATTTATACATTATAATAACTAGGTAAAATGTAATGTAATATTTACAATACAATACTCTTCATTGCACACCTCAATTAAAGGACACAGTACAGTACGTAATAACAATAAGAAGAGGCAAACAAAAGGCGGTCTTATCGCTAAAGAGCGATCTCTACCAGACAACCTTTGGGTAGCGGAAATCAAAGCAAATAATTACAATTCGCAGTATAGGTGGTGCCTGGTGCCGAAATAATTTATGAAACCTACTAATAATTACAACAATTTTATACTATATTTATAATAATATACATCATAATATGTCACAGCATTACATAAAAATTACTTTTATTGATTTACAAGTTTCATCTGTGATTTTTAGGTGACGCGTACGGCAGCGCGACACGCAAGCACCTAAATTACAAACTGCTAAGGTGACTCCTGATTTGGCGGGGCGAAAGCGATATGTTATAGGTATTTTGCTCTTTGACGTGAATTTACACTGACAACTGACAGTTTTCTCATATCGTACCGCCCCCGCATCGACAAGTCCGGAAGGCGCCTAAGACTGCTAAAACTGTAAACAACGCTATAAGATTTTCCTACTCCGCGGCGCCGACTACTCCGCTTGTTCATGAACGTGTCCTGTGAAGTTATTCCGCAATGCTTTCGAGCCTGCGTAAGGTAAATATAAATTATCATAGCAAAAATTGCAGTTAAATTTACCTATCGTGTACGAAGTTACGTATTTACCCTGCTGAGATACGATTGATAAACAAATAATAAATAAATAAATGTTAGGTGTCATTTTTTTACACAAGTCGACCTAGTGCCATAGGAAGCTTAATAAGGCTTGTAACTATAGAACTATGTTGCATGCGAATAGAACTCCAATTATTTCATGATCTGCTGGTACTTGATATGCCAACTTCACAGACATGTGTTATGGGTACTAGACGACGATATATTTAAGCCGCAGGGTAGGGCAAGCCATTCTCCATACAAAGGTTTTGCAAGTTTTTTGCGTTAGTTTTGGCACTTCAGCATTTAATTTTATTTTTTATTGGTACATATTGGATATACGCAGAACTTGATGTTGAAATTTTGCATTATTTACAAAAAAATAAAAATAAAAAAATAATTAAAGTTAAAAAAGAAAAACATCAAGACATAGCTAACACAAAAATAAGCATATGGACCAAAAATAGTAACTGGTGTGCAAACACAAACTAAGAAAAACTTGCACGAAGTTTGTATGGAAAGAGCTTGCCCACCCCTTCGCCTTAACAGATACGAGTATATATTTAAATACATAGTAAACATCCAAGTCTCGGGAACAAATGTTTCTGCTTACCACAAAAACAAATACCCTTACCAGGATTCGAACCCGGGACCTCTAGCTTCGGAGGCAGTGTGTGTGTGTAAGCTAAACAGGCCGAGGAAATTGTTGAAGTTGTAATACCATTTCCGCGAGAGTTTAGATACGGTAAAATACTTACCATAATTTTGACATGATTACGTCGTTTGAAAACGTACTGTTTCAGTAGGATTTTTTTATACAACGTCGGTGGCAAACAAGCATACGTCCCGCCTGATGGTAAGCAGTCACCGCAGCTTATGGACGCCTGCAACTCCAGGGGTGTCACAAGCGCGTTGCCGCCCCTTTAAAAATGTATACACTCCTTTCTTATACTCTTTTGTTTTTCTTTTTTTTTGCTCAGGTAAAAAGGAAAATAATGGGCATACTTTGTTTTTTTATAGAGAAAATTTTAAGCAGTCATATTTCGGGTATAATCATATACCTAATTTAACCTAAACAATCAGGGCCTCGCTCTTACAGGGGCCCCGCGCAACCCAGGTGGGGGCCTCGCAAAGATTTGATGCACCGGGGCTGCCCGGAGCCTCGTAATGTCTAAGGCCGCCACTGCACCCTTTCAAAAATATATTTCGGAGGTACTGAAGTGGTATTCTTGTAAAAGTATTGGCTTGTGGCGTAAAGACGTACGTCTCCACCTCTAGTTATCACCTCAACGCTCGCCCCACCTTAAACGCTCGCTCCATCTGTCATATGTCAGCCAGTACAGTCTAACTCCTATATACGTAACATGGTTTTAATTTGATAAAATGTAGGCTTTGCACTTGATATTTCATACACAAATGTTGTAAAAATCATTTTCTCTTTCATTCGTAGTGTTTTTTTAATCAATAAGCGGTTTATATTACTTGAATCAGGATAGTTTTAATGCATAAATCCATCGATTAGTACGTCGATTACTAGAACATCACTAGAGGTGAGATGGTTTGACAGTTACACGTATTCGCAAAGTATTTTTGAAAAGGTGGGGACGCACGCCACGACACGTTAATGTCAAAAACGTTGTCCCCACCTTACACCTCTAGCAATGTAGGTGTAGTTGCTATGGTCGGTGGCCGTCGCGGGCGTAGTTGCTATGGTCGTTGCTAAGGCAATTGACATTTGGTGTCAGTAATATATTTCATGTGCTAAGATGTTTAAAATAGACATATATAATGTAACAAGAAATCAGTATTTCAGTCTGAAAAATTAATTTCCTTTTGTTGGGGATCATTATTTAACCATGCCTTTGGTTCTCCACATATAGGTAGAATAGATGTCTTCTATTGTAAATTCCAGTGATGTGACGGACAGGTAACCTATTATGTAAATTTGTTTTGCCGAGTGTTTATGAAAATTAACATGTAAATTGGAAAGAAAATGTGCCTAACACTTTGATGAATCTAATGTCCACCTACCTAAATATTTATTTCATGTTAGCTGGGAGAGGTTTGCCGATGATTTAAGTACCAAGTACTAGTTGCCGAAAGCATGTTAAGTGTTTTTTTATTGCAGGATTATGGAGAAATTCTACTTGGTGATCATGCAATGTAAGCTGCAAAATGAAACAAATACAGCTGTAAGCAGTACAAGGAAAAATATTTCAACCATTCATAATGATAAATATATTCCGGCTTAGTAAATTAGTAAAATGAAGAACCAGAAGTTAATGACAGTATAAGGACCCTTTCAATGCTTATTCATTATTTACTCTTTCTTCGTAGGATAGCATTTGTTGTAGATATTATATTTTAGAATAAAATTAAGAATATTTTATTTTATTTTTTATTAATACATTATAAAAACACCAACACAAAAAGAGAGCCTAGTCAAACAAGAAAACCCCTGTGTTGTACTGGGCGAAAAGGTACCCATCACACTTGCTGCGTTACCACTTTGGATCAGTTGGATGGCGATGGACAACCTTTGCACCAGACAAGAATCAGAGCATCAAACCCTCTCCTAGTTTCGTCGCCTTCCTTCATTTATGAAGGCTAAAGCGTCAGGCTCCCAGCACCCTATATATTTGTCTCGCTTTTAAATTTTTGAATAAAAACAGGCTTGTATGTTAGTAACTATTGTTCCGGTTATATGTATAATTGTTATATAAACAATTTTAGACATACGCACTTATATACACATATTATTATATCATTCCCTGACCGTGATGGCTCCAACATCACCTGTGGCCCTTATGTGGGCCCTGGGTACTAGATCTCCTGTAGCTTATGAGTAAGTAAGAGAATGTATGTATGTAATACAAGTGGTATCTGTGTATCTTCTGAGCGTCCGGTGAGCGATGGACATCTCTTGTTGTGTTCTCTTATAGCCTTTGATTTTTAATTTTAAGATACTGTAACATAGTGTGTAACCTTAGTTCATATCTTGTTTCTATTGGCGAGTTTCTGTTATTGGCTCCATATTTCTATTTAAAATGTCAACATGTTTAAAAAGCTGTTGAAACTCCTTTAATTAATAAATAAATAAATAAATAAAATGCAAGTTATTATAAGTAATTATGTATAGTACAGGTACTCTTTAATTATAGTACAGGTCGCCCATTTCTCTAAAATATAATCAACAAGTATGACAATGCAGGATATCGATAATTTTTATGTTTGTTCTTTTGCGTTGTATGTTCTCGATCAGTCATATACGACATCTTATCACTGCTGCCAGTTGTTTTAATTTTTCATTCAGTTCTCGGTTTCTCGGTGATCGGAAGCCGTTACTCCATCATGACAGCTGCAGCATTAGACCCGGCTTGCTGCATGCTTCGTATCTTCCTTTGCAGGTCGTGTTTGTTAGTGCATATGCTGCGCGCTTGTGGCCGTATATGATTACCATTATATCATGTACAAAATTACAGAAAATTAAGAGCATAGAATTAAAATTATATAAAATCAAATAAAATAAAAATAAAAATCATTTATTCATTATAATTTGCCTATCGTTGCTATGCGATGCGACCGAGCGCTGTGTAAGCCAGGAAAATATTCTCATCAAAGACATTGTATAGAACTATACGAGACCGCTATCTTTTAAAACCTTGACAGTTAAAATTAAACTTTATGTCTAAAGTCACAAGACTGTTTTTAAATTATTCACAGATGTAGTGCTAGTGTTTGAAGTTATCAATGCTGCTCTCAAGTGGCGGTCGTGGGTTCGAAACCTGCCTCGTATTAATGAGTTTTTAGGAACTTAAGTAATACGGAGTTTAATTTGATATTTACCATCGGGTGAAGGAAAACATCGAGAGGAAACCTGCATAGATCTTGAAAGCTATTTCTGTTTTGAAAGTTGCGTGTTTACATTTTTGATCACTAATTCTGTCATCGAGGTCAACGGTCCCTAATCATGAGTACTTATAGCGGCGGCGTTTTTTTTAGCATTAAAAGGGTAAAGGAGGGGGTAAAATGACTGCCGCTGCGATAAGTACTCATGAATCTCACGATTAAGGTCTGCGAACCGGTCTGAAACATGTCGAGCGATAGTTGACCTTAACAACGTGAATGACCCGTTTCATCATATTTTAATATGTTTGAAACTCACGGGAGCTTTCTGTATACAATTTTAATAATATTTCAAATTAGGGCGCAGTTTGACCATAGAAAATTGTGACGTCATTAGGTAAATTTGCTTACAAACAATACTAAGCGAGCGTTTTTGACGCTTCGTAAAAAGTTGCTGAGTTGACTATCAGTAAAATACAGTATAATCTTATACGCCCCGACCGACAGGATTTCAGGGCCCTTTCCAGCGCTCGTATATTTTTTCTCTAACAAATTGGACCTTTACCTATTTATACTTCTGAGTATTTAAAAATTTGGTTTCATTCAAGATGTATATATAGGTCGATTCACAAGAGCTGGCGCGGAATGTCTATGAAATTAATGACAGTTACATACATTTTTCGCGCCAGCTCTTGTGAATCGACCTATATAATTCCTTAACTTGTGATTAACAACTTTTAAGTTAAAGATTGTTTTATTTCTTTTTATACCACGTCGGTGGCAAACAAGCGTACGGCCTGATGGTAAGCAGTCACCGCAGCCTATGGACACATGCAACTCCAGGGGTGTCACATGCGCGTTGCCGACCCTTTAAAAATGTATAAACTCCTTTCTTGAAGAATCTCATACTGTGGTTACTCGGGAGAACCTCGGCAGGGAGCTCATTCCACAACCAGAGCGTCCGAGGGAGGGAGTTCCTCTGAGACCGTACCATACGCGACCGTCGACCGTTTAGATTCTAAGGTGTGAGGATGAATGCCCTGCCGACGGCGAGCAGTGCGATGATAGAAAGCGGCCGTCGGCATCATGTTAAAAAATTGTTCTTTCACTCTGTTGATTGAAGACCTCCATAACATAAGTTTTATTCCAATGAGTAGGTACTATCAACAATCTTGTGGTTTATTTAATACATAATCGAATTTTATTTGTAATATATCTCTCAAGTTATATACGTAAATTTTGATCAAAATAGTAAATAAATTTCCTTCGGCCCGCTACTACAGTAGTCTCTCCTTTTATTTAGTATTTTGTACATCTATGATACCGGTTTAGGCATTTGCTGTCAAAATTGACAATCGATGAGTTGATTTTCTTGTAAAGAGGTTTAGTTAGTAGCAAGTCGAGTCAGAAAAGACAGTGGGTTGTAACGGAGATCCAACCATGAATTATGTATGAGTAAATATTACTTAAGTCTTAATTTTCACTTCTAATCATTCCGTATGAATTAGAGAAAATGTAATAACAAATCTATACTCAATTTACAAAGAGCGGTAATACACGTCTGATTTTTAGGGTTCCGTAGCCAAAATGGCAAAATCGGAACCCTTATAGATTCGTCATGTCTGTCCGTCCGTCCGAATATGTCACAGCCGATTTAGTCAGGGACTATACATATGTTATATATTTTGATTTAACTTGAATGCTCATCCGGTTTTTAGATTATTGTGTTTGTGTTCTGTACTAACTAACAGTAGTTTTGTAAGACTTTTGTAATAATTATTAACACTTTATGGGCAATGCCTGAAATAAAAAATGGTGTCCTGGACCTTTGGAAGGCGTGCGCGGAGCCGAAGTACCGAGTACCACATAGCCAACACGAAGAGGCCCTTTTGACAATTTAATGAAATGCAAGGGGTACACCGAGCGGATGCTGTCCCTGCCCGTATCATGGGACGCACGCAGAGACAGCAACACAATTTATTATTATTATATGAGCACTACAATTACGAAATTTGGTAGGAAGGTGTATTCTATGAACCGATATAGAAATGTGATGTGAAATTACGAAAAAAATATTTAAACTGGGGGGCACGCCATGTATTTAACAGTAGGGTCATAATTTTTTTTTCAATGCACTTGTGCATGCTAGAAAGTAAGGGAGAAACAATCAAAATAAACAAAGGAGTAAGACAAGGAGACCTACTTTCCCCAAAGATCTTCTCTGCAGTACTTGAGGCAATATTTAGAAACATTAACTGGGAAAGGAACCCTAATTACGGATTTAAAATAGATGGCACCATACTTACTCATCTACGTTTCGCAGATGACCTAGTCTTAATCTCGAACACAGCCGATGCTCTACAAACTAGTTAACGAGAGTGAAGTAATGGGTTTGCGAATAAATATGGAAAAAACGAAAACAATGACTAATTCCAAGAAGATACCAATAGAAGTCAATCAGGGAATTGTTGAGTATGTAGATGAGTACATATACTTAGGACAAACAATATCCATGAACAATCAAATGGAAAAGAGATCGACAGGCGAACAACCAATGCTTGGAAAAGGTACTGGTCACTGAAGGAAGTCATGAAAAACAAGGAAACAAGGCTTTCCACAAAGAAAAAGCTATTTAATGCATGTGTGTTGCGCGTGTTAACCTATGGCAGCCAAACTTGGGCATTAACAAATAGCAACCTGAACAAATTACAAGTATGCCAAAGGTCAATGGAAAGAAGTATGATAGGTGTGAAACGGAAAGACAAAATCCAAATCGAAACAATAAGACGTAAAACTGGAGTGGAAGATGTAGATGTTAAGGTGAAAACACTCAAATGGCGATGGAAAGGACACATAATAAGGAATAAAGAGAAGTGGAGCAAAAGAATAATATGGTGGTACCCCAGAGACAAAACAAGGAAAAGAGGTAGACAAAAAATAAGATGGGACGACGAAATAATAAAAGTGGCGGGTAGACAATAGACAAGGCTAGCGAGACACAAAGATAGATGGAAAGGGATGGAGGAGGCCTTTGCCAAACGGCAAACAGACAGAGCCGATGCTGTCAATAGAATATAAATCATAAGAAAAAATTTTTTGTAAACAATTGATTGAATAAAAGGCTTATATTATTATTATTATGTGCTTGCCAAGCATTACGTATAGACAGGTCTTCAAAAATTCCAGAGGATGCTAAAAAAATCCATTTCTACCGTTGTTGGTGAGATATTAGCTGGCTGGATAATTTCCAAGCAATGAAGTTTAAAATTCAGAAAAAAATCAAGATGATGTACATTAATAACTACTTTCAACAATTTTTGTTTTGAACAAGATAGATCTAACTGTTTTGAGTTTTTGCTGAAAAAATGTCTTACTCAAACAAAAGGGCGTAAGTGCCGAGAATTTCCTATGAAAATACAACCTTTTTTGATTCAATATATTGTATTGTGCTTTTAAATGTAGATTAGGTGTCGGTACGGAACCCTTCTTTGTGCGTGATCCGACACGCACTTGTCCGGTTTTTTCTTCGTATAGTCGGAATTGACTGTGGTCATTTTCAATCCTTTAAGTTTGGGGAATTGTTTATAAATAAATTACATAGGAAATCATGGGCGTCATTTGAGTATACTTACTCATAGCACAATACAAACGATGCAATTTGTCATGACAGCCTGAAATGGCTGAAATGAATTGCTGTCTCATTTTAACTAAACCTACAACTCTATCGGTTTTTGTGACAAACTGCAAGATGTGTAATATGTAATGGCCTTATAATGACGATCATAAACGACCATGAATAAGTCATATCTTCAGAACGATTGGAATACATATTAAACTATGAAGCCATAAAAGAACCATGAAGCGCACATATTTTTGAACTGCTTTTTCATACAAGTTTACAATCAAAGAAGTATCCAGCTGCAAAATGCGACTAATTTGAAAAATCTCAAGCTGTTAACCCCGAATTACATAGCAATATGCGCAACATTCTTCAAGCTTTAAAATAGACCGAGACAATACTTTTTACTTTACTGCTATAGATCTTAGTCTATATTATAGGATGACTGCAGAACTACGTGAGACCGCCTATCCAGCTAGCATGATAGCACAATGGCAGATTTTATGGTCACGCTTTATCGTCAAAGTCGGGTAAAAATTGACTCCGACAAACCGTGAAGCTAAAGTATGCCGCAGACCTTACGTATGTACTACCTAAAACATGATATGATATACCTAGACAATATTATCGATAAAATAATACCAATGCGGATGAGTCAATCCCTACCACGCCAATGTCTCGGTCGTTCGTCTCTTCTTGCACCCGTCGCAGACTGTCAATGTCAGAAGCATGTGAATTAGGTGCAATGTCAAATAGACGGACGTCTGGTGATGACTCGAGCTGACCAATGCGTTAAACCCCCGATTACGTATTGTTATTATGAGCCCCGGCGTCAATATATATTAGGGGTGGGCTGTGCCGTCATCGGTCTTGGACGTGCACCCCACCTCTGGCTTGTTTTGTGAATAACATAGCTGTAGAGGATGTATAGACAACTATCTGGCAATACAATATAGTTCCTTCGAGCGACTTCAAAAGGAAGTTTCAAGATTGAAAAGGAGATTACGTGGACGTGCGCGTTCATTATCTTCATCGTCAGGATCGTCGCCATGTCGGCGGGGAAGATCTCGTTCCCGCTCTTGGTCAGGTTCGCCGGTCTCGAATAGAACTAAGACACCTGCGAGGTACTCTTCAGAATCTCCTATTATTGTCATCGAGACTGAGGAGTCTGAAAAGTCTGATATTTCTGGCATCACGGCAAGAGATCCAATAACAGCTAGGCCGGCTGAGACTGACGCCATTGAAGAGTGTCTCCTCCTGCTTATTTGCAATCATTAACAAACGCAATTTTTCCCAACAGCAATTGAAGAATTGTAAAAAACTACGGATGTAGTTAAATGCTGTTGTGCAGAATTGCGTTTGTGTACAATTCGATAACTGTCATCTTTTTGCAAATAGGACGAAAATATCTGTAAAAATAAAGAAAATTGCTGTTGTGAAAATCGCGTTTATGAAAAATTATGAATAGGAAGATACGCTTTCGTGTAAATCAATAAGTAAGTGCATATGTCTCCAGAGGTATTAGTTCCATGCCACCCTGGGCAAAGTGTTTGGCATAATCGTCCTTTGCCATCAAAGTGATTTTGTCTGAAAATGTAAACAGGTCTATTCAAGTTTTTTTTTCAGAGTCCTGTAGGTTAGAAAATTGCTGTTTTATATGAATCCTGAAGAGTTTACACTTTACAGTTCCTGAGAAAAACGACAACTTTGGGCAAATATGATTACGGGAAGCGTTAAATTCATGTCGAATAAAAAATAAATATGGATTTATTTAGTAACCTTATAGTAGACCGCAGCCACAATAACAGTACTTTGTTCTGTAGATATGTGGTGTTTTGTTCCTGATTGGGAATAAGGTCACCAGCCTAGCTAGCACGCTTAGCCTAGCTAGCTTCTACCGTCACTTTATATGGCCAAAATGTCCTAAAACGTGACGGTATAAGCTATCGTGCCAGCTAGGCAGAGCATCCGAAGAAGCGTTGTGGCAACAACGGTGCCTGACTGCGGGTTGTACTACAATGTTTTAATATTTTTTTAGACTGTGGCTTTATTGGCCATGCACATTAAAAGTGCGTGGTGGTAGAGCAGCGAGGGAAAAATCCAAATGTAACCTCCGATACGACCACGCGAGCGGTTTAAACACTGGAAACATCTAAGAGATTGCGCTCCAGTTGGTTGAACGGTTTTGAACCGAATCTTAAGTAACGCACGACTATTCGGAAATCTCCACTGAAATTGTAAGACGTTATTTAAATCGATAGATGATAAAAGAATTCTAAGCAAATACAAATACGTTTTTATAGGAATTATATTTGTTTGTTAACGGCATACGTTTGCCAGATGAAAGAAATCTGTTTGTTTTCGTTTGCACACGATCAGGTGTGTTTGTTTTAGGGTTTTGCGAGGTTTTGCGTAATATCTAGAGCAAATAACGTTAACTACTTATATTTTTCGTAATTTCATTCGCATCACACATATAATGATGCTGAGGTAACTTGTTCAAGATTAGCCACATCGTCATATGCACTGCACAAACTGAGGCAAATTACAAATGTAGATGTTGTTTTGTCAGCGTATCATGCACTAGTAGCGTCTATATTAAGATACGGGCTAATATCTTGGGGAAATTTCACAGATCAGAAAATGTTTTAATAGGCCAAAAACGATGCATACGGGCTATGTTTGACCTGAAACCATTAGATAGCAGTAAGCCATACTTCATAAAATGTAAAATATTGTCATTTCCTTCTATTTACATTTTTGAAGTAGCAGTATTTGTTCCCAGTAATACTGATTTATTTGAACTGAAAAATAGTGTAAATAGTTATCTAAGACCACGCGACAACAATAAAATAAGATACACTCACCAACACTGCCTTATTAAGAAAAGTACATTCGGTGTAGCTCCTAAAATTTATAATATGATACCAAAAGCAATTCGAGATAGCACAATCAGAGTCTTTAGGCGTGATTTGTTGACTTTCTTAGTAAGTAAATGTTATTATAGCTTAAATGAATTTTGAAATAATTGTAATTTATACAATAATTAATTAATTTAATTATTTAATATGACATGGATATATAATCGAACGAACCGTCTCACGCGCAGGTTTGATGACCTCCAGCTCCCTGAATAAGCAAATTTCCTTAAAACTGGCGCTGCGGCAGGTTATACAGAAGACTGAAGAGTATAACCAGCCACTATGCTTAGCGTTTGTGGACCATAAGAAGGGTTTTGATTCGATCGAGACTTGGGTAGTGCTGTAGGCTCTCCAGCGGTGCCAAATCGACTAACGGTATATCGAAGTACTGCTGTGTTTGTATCAAAACGCTACCATGTCAGTTCTTCTTTAAGTATTAAAACCCATACCATTGCAGCGGGGTGTCAGACAGGGTGATGTCTTATCCGAATTGTTTACTGCTGCGTTGGAAAATATCCTGGAGTGGGACCGACTTGGCATCAACATCGACGGCGAATATACGTACATCACCAACCTTCACTTTGCCGACGATATTGTGATCATGGACGACATCCTGGAAGACCTTGGCAAAATCCTCACCTCAGTAGATCTCTCAGCAGGTGGGTCTTAAAATGGACACGGAGAAAATGAAAATTATGTCAAACTCCCATTTTGTACCCACTCTCCTGAACGCTCACAAGAGGGCTATGGAGCAAGCTTTGCTTTGAGTTTCCTTACGAGATTGAATTCGAAATGAGAAGATTTTTAGGAGAACCAGGGTCGTCGACATAGCTCAGCGAGTTGCAAAACTCAAGTGGCAGTGGGCGAGGCACATTGCTCGTAGAACCGATGGCCGCTGGGGCAGAAAGGTTCTTGAGTGGCGACCACGCACCGGAAGACGCAGCGTGGGAAGGCCCCCAACAAGGTGGACTGACGATCTGGTCAAGATCGCGGGAAGCCGTTGGACGAGGGCGGCGAAGGACCAGTCATTGTGGAAATCCTTGGGGTGGCCTTTGTCCAGCAGTGGACGTCTTTCGGCTGATATGATGATGATGATATAATAGATTAACCCTTAATAGGGCAGAGGGTAATCCGATTTTTCATTGGTTTTCAATCTTATCTTACAGCAAGAAGATTCAAAACCAGGTTCTTCTTCACTATTAGCCTTAATCCATTGACTGCATCCTTTACTTGGTTTATACGTTTTGCTTTTTGTGGAAATTCTTTTTCGATAATTAAATAATAGCAAAAAACCAGGAGGAAGTTTTAGACTCAAAATATTGAATCTCTGAGCGTAAATATTTTCAATTTTATGCAACATTTTCAAAAAACCATAACGTATAAACCTAGTATTTGATGATATCTACATTTCAAAAAAACATGCTCATCGATTCAGGATTAGGGGGTGAAAAACGTTGGCGTGTATGGAAAAATTCTGATATACAATCCTCAATATGACCTTAGTTTCAGAATAACATAGCTATAAGATTTAATTATAATTGAGCGATATCTCACGCCTAGCCTGAGTCACACGTCAGTAATGAGACGGACGGACAGCTGTGACATTATAATCCCTATATTAGAAGGTCTAATAGCCGTGTGAAGGTTACCTTTGTAACAAGTGCCAATAAGTTGTTGTACATATTGTAACACCCATACACGTATTTATTATAAAGTAAGGTAGGGCAAGGCGGAACGTCATCTCGCTCATATTCGAAGCAGCCCTAATGGGGAAGTCCACCTTACAGAAGACCGCAGCCATTCTTTTTTTGTTGTTTTTTGACACCACAACTCACTCCTTAGTTATGTAGTGTCGCGTTGCTAGTGGTGATTAAGCTCCCGAGGTTACGCTGTGTTGAGAGTGATGGGCCTGCACATGTCTCCAGCTGTCAACACAACATATCCTCAAGTCAATAAAAGGTTGGCAAAGCGCTTGTGATTCCTCTAAAATCAGAAGCGTCCATAGGTTTCGTCGTCACTTAGTAACGTGTTGCACAAGTTGAAGTCACTGTTCAGCGGTGTCAGCTCCTGTGGTGAGAGCCGAGTTAGGCAGAGTGGCAAGTGGAACAGGCGTGGCCTTGTTCTTATACTTGGCGTTTCAGTGGGTGCATGCAGCATAGGTCGGGTGCCACCCATGCTGCATGCAGTGATCGTGTGGGTGTCGGATACCTAAACCTGGGTCGAAGGAGCTTCGCAGATGGTGCCGGGGGATGTCGATGGATCTTGAGTGAGAGGCGAGTATAGAAATCCTTACGCTTATGTTAGTTTGTCCCATATTTTGCAATGACCACTTGTATTGCTAGTTGCATGAAGAAATCGGGCAGAAGTAATTAGCATTGACTTACGCGATTTCGTGGTGTCGAGATCCACAACTTAAAGGTCCAATTTTCTCCGAATCGGAAAAAAACAGTATTGAGTACTGTCACTGCAGATGATATAAGGAAGCGTCCTTTCAAATATTCGCTCTATTACAGGCTGCACCCTGTATACAAACTCTGCTAGTCAACATCATATGTTAGCATTTGACGGTATAGTACTGTATCGATAAATATAATATATTTACCTACAGACAAAAAACAAAGCAATTACAAGCATATACAGACCCGTGTCGGAACAAATAGATACAGTTTCCATATTAAGCAGTACGGTGACTTTATGAAATATATTAGCAACAAGACAAATTAATTCAAAAACTAAAAAACCCGACTGCGTTTCTGTGTCATTTGGAATTTGGCGCCAAAGTCCGCTATTTTTTTATTTTGATATACCCAGTGTCACTCTGATAGTAAATACGAATCTAACTGCATCTCTCAAGCTATAATCCATCTGGCCGTTCAGGCTGCAGAGCGTGCCAAACAACTATTGTACATACATACTCTCGAAAAACATAACCCTCCTTCTGGCGCAGTCGGGTAAATACGATACATATGTAGTAGTGGAGTCAAGAGGTGCTAAGAATCGCCGGCAATTGGCATTATCATCGACCAAACAGCCAAGCGAGCGGGGTACATGCAGTGTTAAACGTGCCGCCGCCGCGATGACTACTCATGACTAAGAATATCTTACTGGTCCGAAACATGCCCGTTTAGCGGTGGTTTGGTAGTGACATTGCCTACGGAGCTGGAGGTCCTGGGTTCGAACCCTGGTAAGGGCACTTGTTTGTGTGATGAACAAAACATTTGTTCCTGAGATGGATTTTTCCATATATTTAAGAAAGTATCTATTAAATATATCGTCGACTAGTACTCATAATACAAGCCTTATTGAGCTTACTATGGGGCTAATTCGATTTGTCTTTTGTCCCCTAATGTTTATTTATTTACTATTTAATTTGTTGACGAGGGACCCGTCACATTATATTGTAAAGGATGATTCACAGTAGGCCGTTCCGTGTCCGGGCCGGCCCGTTTTCTTCTTGAGAAATACGCCCGCCGTTGCGTTTGCTGTCATAGAAAACGGGCCGGCCGGCCCGGACTCGGAACGGTCTACTGTGAATCATACTAATACGATCATCAATCAATTAATTATGTATAGTCAACCGATCGATTCGGCGTCGGTTGGTCGGTAGGGTACGGCCTACAGTTGAAATACTGTGTGTATGAATTATTTTGGATGATAACACGACCTTCACGCGATTCCGGCTGGCGTGACGGTGCGGATCGTCGTTGTAATGAAGTTTAATGTATAGACATGCAACTGTTTTTGATATAAGTAGTATTAGCTGGGTCTATATTTCTTGAATATTTTTTTCATTGCAGTCGGTATCAGTGCATCGCGCTCACACACAATATACTTTTCTGTGCTTTGGCTATGTGCAAAAGCAAACTTATTATATCAATCAATATGTACATAGGAAAAAGGATTAAAAAATATATTTATTTGACAAAAACAACTTGCAACATAATCAAACGCGTAACGATATCAAAATTGAGTCTTTTTTTAAATATTGACAGTAATTGATCGAGTTTGGTCTGCTGGAAGGTCTTTTATTGTTTGCCACTTCGCATCGTATGACCACGATCTCTCTGTTTCTGTGAGATCTCATAAATACTACTTTATGCAACATTACTTTATGTACAGTACTTTATGCAACAGTTACATCTACGATCTCGCTCGTACTCGCTACGCTCGTTTTGTTATTAAAGACTAGACAATTTTAAGACCTAATTATGTAACGTTGCATGCAATTTTTTTTCTACGACGGCAAAATAATTAGATTTAAATTATAAATCGATATCGTGGCAGAATACGGTTAGCGACGCGTGCCTCTTCTAAAAATTAAAAAATAACAACACTTGCATAGTAATGTATGAAAATCCATTGGGTCCTGTTACATGGTTATTATCACGCGATACACTCATATTATGATCCGTATCACGTGCTGTTTAATGAATATTGACGCAAAATCCAAACAATTATGAAAACCGCGATAATATTGACACACCTGTATTGTGATAATATTAAGGGTGCAACAGACCCCATATTTTGATTCTCCCACCAGTCATATAGGGACTTATCAATGGTATAGATTTGCATTTGTATAAAAAGTTTATTGCTTTAATATGGCTGCCAGTCATTTAATTGACAGATTATAATGCTGAAGTAGAAAAAGGTAGCTACTTAAAACGTTGGAACTGTTTCAAGTAAGCCACAAACCTCAATTTCCCGCACATTTAGCGAAGATAGTCATCAAAACTGTTAAAATTTTACGCGCCAATTCCTCCAGCAAAACAAAACGATTGTCGATGGTTCTGTCAGTCGCACATCGCTACCGCGGCGAAAGCACGCAGGCGTTTTTCAGTTAAAAATCGAACGCGTCTTTTTCGTATGATAATTCGGAATTGAATAAAGTTGGTAGTGTTTTGTTTGTTCTGTTTTTAAACGTTTTTCTGAAAATCGAACGCGTCTTGGCGATTGAAAATACGGGACGTGCGTAAAACAATTCGAAATATTAAAAAGTTTGCGTGTGTTTGCTTCATTTTTTTAAACGTGTGTTGTGATAGTGTTTTGTTAATCGGATGGGCAAAGCAGGTAGGATATTGTGATTAGATAATGTGATTGTAATATTTTGCGTTATTAGGTTAATTAAGTACGCGATTATCTGTGGAATCTAGAATGTCAGAGAAACGAAAGCAATTCTATTGTCCGTTATAATATGTTTTACTCAGAAATAAGAGTGCACAAACGTTTTTTTTATGAGTGAAGCAATTATTATTTCACTGTCTTTCCTATTTTACTTCGTTTGTTATATGTATCTACTTGTAGTATATCTTTTCTTAATCCATGGTAAATTAACTACAACTTAAAAAAGTTGAAAACCCCCGACATTTTCATTTCAAAGCTTTTCATAAATATGGTTAAAAACACTCAGGTTAAAATGATCTATGACACAGAGAAAAAACTAAATGAAAATCGGTTCATCCGTTTGGGAGCTACGATACCACAGACAGATACACAGACACACGTTAAACTTATAACACCTCTGTCTTTGCGTCGGGGGTTAAGAAGAGATATGTTAATGTTTTATTCAAGAAATTCGGTTGTTAAACTCCCTTGCAGTAAAAGCATTACACTATTAATGTAGCTGCTGACAAACAGTCTTAGGGATGATTCACAGTAGACCGTTCCGTGTCTGGGCCGGCCCGTTTTCTATGACAGCATACGCAACGGCCAGCGTATTTCTCTAGAAGAAAACGGGCCGGCCCGGACACGCAACGGCCTAATGTGAATCATCCTTTATTAGGGTTTCGTAATTAAATGAAATGAAATAATTTATTATGCTCGATTTCAGGTACAGTAGGGTGACACAGGTACAATTAAAAGTATCACTAAAATATACCTTACGGGCATGGAAAATTTAGGACATATGTTAAATCGAATTATTTTATTTACTTGTGGATTTACAATAAAGTGCCTGATACGACAAAAGACTTACCTTTCATAAAAAAAAAAAAAACCTTAATGAATTGGCTTGCTGAAAAATGATTTTACAGTATTTGGGATTTTTTAGACTAATCCCAAATACTGTAAAATCATTTTTCAGCAAGCCAATTCATTAAGTTTTTTTTTAATTTTATGAAAGGTAAGTCTTTTGTCGTATCAGGCACTTTATTGTAAATCCTAATAAACATAATGTAACTGTTCTTTTGTACTATTGACAGTTTCGTTTAAGGGTGCCTCCCCTACGCGTAAAGTGGGGATATATTTTTTTTTTGCTTTAACCCTAATACTAACTGATAAAATGAGTATTTTTGGAAATATTCACTCAAAAAAAAATTGAGCTCCTCCCCTCTAACTTTTGAACTATGGGTCCGAAAATATGAAAAACATCTAGAAAGTAAAGCTTTATAAAGACCTCCAACGAAAACTATAGCAGACATGATCAGTTAAAGGATGATTCACAGTAGACCGTTCCGTGTCCGGGCCGGTCCGTTTTCTATGACAGCAAACGCAACTGCCGGCGTATTTCTCTAGGAGAAAACGGGCCGGACCGGACACGGAACGGCCTACTGTGAATCTTCCTTAAGCCGTTTTTGAGTTATGGTAAAAAGTCTTTCCTTCTTAGTAAAATACGTATGAAACGCTGCGGAGGTATTCCCTTTTGCCTGTTATTGTTTTTTTTTTAATTGAGTTTATTGGTCAACTAAGGAACCCTACATTGAGCATGGCCCGACATGCTCTTTACATTATAGCATTGGCGCGATTGGCACATAGTTCCTTGTCACTCTTTAAAGGGGTAATGTTTTTTTTTCCTATCATTTTGTAATGGGGTTGGTATATTACAATAGATGTATGAGACATTGGAATGGTAGCGGTAGTTTTCCATAGAATGACATGCCGACGCCATATTTAACATCAATTGGTTCATTAAATTGTTGATGCAACCCACATTATGTTGATCGCAACAACTTATTTAACGGACATAACCTGCCATTACAAACTCATTGTTTCGCCAACATCGAATAATGAATATGTATTCAGAATTCATAGTAACAAGATGCCACTATCAAATTATGCCAAAAAAGTAAATTAATAAATATGATTAAAATATTTAAAGGATATGAAACCTACTTGAAAGCTTCAAAACTATATCTATCTATATATATATATATATATATATATATATATATATTACGCGCATACAAGCGAGGGGTCAGCTTACCTTGGTAGAATTGTTCGAGTTGTCAAAATTTAGCTTGGTTAACACGTGACTTGGGAACTAGCTATATGGGTATGATTCCGGATGACATAAAATTCAATATTAATTAAAATGTTCCTGTAAGAAATATCTGGTACAGCATTTCAAAATAAAACTTTTGAGTCGAGAAATACTCAATATTATTAACTATAAACGAAAGTAAAATTACTAATTTGTTTACAAGACAATACATAATACTTACAGTTGACATGAATGCCAGACGTATTGTGTCAACATTTGACTTATTTTTTATCGTGGCCCTTTACACGGTTCTGATTAATATTATCACAATACTGAGGTGTCAATATTATTGTGGTCTATAAAGGCAATACTAATTTTAGTTTTCTTAGTGATCCGTTAATTTCATGGGGGCGTTTTACATGTTTTTAAATCGACTTTGTAATCGACCTTCCGAATAGATAAGCTATATTATTATTCTATCCCGCGGTTTCGCTTGCATTCTTCGTGGTACGACGACGCGGCGGAGCCGCGCGGGTAACTGCTTAACTAGTATTATTTTAATGGCTAAAAGTACATTAAAAAACTACTGCATGTTTATCAGGACTCATTTCAATTAACATTACATTTTATGACAACTTAGCCTAAACGCAATATTTCACAACTAAAACAGCAAATTACTCGTTTTTCCATGAAATGGTAAGTAAGTACTTACCAGAGGCCGAAATTTTGGTGGCATTTGTGAGAGCTGTCATAGTGACTTCTCATTTACCGACTTTCAATGTATGGTAAGAAGATGGTAAGTTATCGGTAACACAAGTTAATTCAAAATAGATCTAAATAATATATTGTACCTTATAATTATAACAATGTGAATGCTGGATATAATTATGAACCAATAAATAAATTGCGATTTTTGCTCTCAAACGAAAATATTTTAAGTTCGAAATCCCTGGTAGAAACTCCATAATTCGAAAATGCTCTTTATATGTAATAATAATAATAATAATATTGGGGGACAATCTTACACAAATCGACCTAGTCCCAAACTAAGCAAAGCTTGTACTATGGGTACTAAACGACGATATACATACTTATATAGATAAATACATACTTAAATACATAGAAAACATCCAAGACCCAAGAACAAATATCCGTGAAAAATGCACAAATAAATGCCCTGGCCGGGATTCGAACCCGGGACCTCTAGCTTCGGAGGCAGAGTCACTACCAACTAGGCTAAACAGGTCGTCTAATGTATGTACCAAGATTCCATGAAATTGTTTCATTTGTTTCGTCTGTTTGAAACGAATCGGAAAACATATTGTCTAGAAGAAGCCGATGAATGAATTCACTATGACAGTTCAAAAATTCCACCCAAATTCCTGACTCTGGTACTTACTTAACGGGGCCTCTCTGACGTCACACAACACTGTCAATTAGTATGTGACGTTTTCCGTGCTCAGCAGTTATGCTGTACATTGACTCTCATTTTTAGGGTTCCGTAGTCAACTAGGAACCCTTATAGTTTCACCATGTCTGTCCGTCCGTCTGTCCGTCCGTCCGCGGATAATCTCAGTGACCGTTTGCACTAGAAAGCTGAAATTTGGTAAAATGGTAAAATAAAAGCCGACAAAGTGGTAAAATAAAAAGTGGAAAAAAATATTTTATTAGGGTAGGTACCTCCCCTATACGTAAAGTGGGCAGTGATTTTTTTTTTCATTTTAACCCTAACGTGTGATATATTGTTAGATAGGTATTTAAAAATAAATAGGGGTTAACTAAAATCATTTTTTGATAATATTAATATTTTCGGATTTCGGAAATAATCGCTCCAGAAGTAAAAAAAATGTGTCCCCCCCCCCTCTAACTTTTGAACCATAAGTTTTAAAAATATGAAAAAAATCTCAAAAGTAGAACTTTATAAAAACTTTGTAGGAAAATTATTTTGAACTTGATAGGTTGAATAGTTTTTGAAAAAATTACAAAAATAATTTCTGAACTAAGTTTGTAATTTAACCGTATAAACAGGTGTTTATTGTACCTGTCATATCTACAAAATCACAATGAAATGACGTGCTTTCAAAGGTTTTGTGTTTCTGTACTTAATATGTCAACTTAATGTGACGGACGGAAAACTACGGAACCCTACACTGAGCGTGGCCCGACACGCTCTTGGCCGGTTTTTTCTTTTGTGTTATTCTAAATGTAGTTGGTTCTATACAAACATTTGATCCTTTCTGAAAACTGATTCTGGTTATTAACTTGAATATAAATTGTATCAGTGACCGTCAGTCCTATTTTCTGAAGCTAGCTATTAGTTTATGATTGTGTTAGTGTATGTATGTTTGTATGTATGTATATTGGCGTTGTACGCGGAAGAACGAACGGCGTCGGCCTTTCACCGGCTTTCTGTAGCTTTTGAAACCGTTCGTATCAAAACAAAACACTACGTCAATCGTATTTCAACTTATGAATTTAGGTCACACGGGATCTATGTACAAGACACTCACGTTTTGCATTGCAGGATGGATAGTGGCACGTGGTGCCAAAAATATTGATACCAAATTGGATGGAGCCATACATTTCAACCCTAAACCACTTAAAAATGTATTGGAATACTGCTTGTAAAAAATATTACGTTACGGGTTCAGGAGACGTGCGAAGGCTTGAGCACGGAAACGCTGAATGATTCTAGCAAACGTAGTGATTATATTCTCTTTGGATTCTAGATCGCCGAGCGGAGTGTTCAGGAATGTTAGGTTAGTAGGTGGGGGTTGACAGTTGACAAAATGTTGCTGTTTAAAAAAAAAAAAAAGAAACTCTAAAAATCCGTGCAAGGCCAAGGCTAGGTGGCGCTACTACAACATGTAAACAATAAATCGCAAAGAATGAAGCTGCGATACATAATTGCAATACAAATCAACAAAAGTCAAGAAAATACTCGGTAAATGTCACGCTTCTACTTAATTTTGCGATTAAATATTATTTTTAAATGTACAAGTAAGTATGAATTTTGTAGGGATATGCAAGAAGTTACGACTTACTTTTCTATGGTAAACCATTTTGGACGTTTCATAAAAAGATGATGATATGACTACAACAGTGAATATCCAGATTGGGTAATGTGCTGGGTAAACAAATATTATTGGAAAATGTTAATCTGTCAGAGTATCAAAGAGTATCAGGGTCGTATTTTTTCTTTAAACCGCGTCACGGGAGCGTGGTTTCATGACGTCACGCGGAACTTGTAAGGGCTATCTGGTAGTAAGGCAGACTTGTAAGGGGTATCTTGTAAGGTTTGTAGGGGTTGTATCTTCATCATTTTTTTGTTTAATCGAAAAAAAAAACTTAATTGAAAAAATAAAGAACACGTGTTTTATCTTTTTTGATAATCTAACTGATGAACTATTTTTTTTAACGCAAGTCAATTGGTAAAGCCAAGACCTAATTGGAGATTCCTGGAGATTTCAGAACAAGCACTAATAAGGAACTCCTGGAGAATAATCAGACCAAAAATCAACACACTATCAACCATCAACATATAGATCTATCTTACACACCGCCATCAACCGTTTGATGAACATACACAGTCTTATCTTTATATTTTGACACGTGACAAGTCATCCAATGATCGTGTAGGCGATATTGCTGGAGGCAATTAATCAAGACCGTTTAGCGTCGCATGCGCAATGATCGATCGCATGACGATGACAACAATCACATGACGAGGAAACGTCATGTAACTCTTACTGGCAATTTAATACAGCTCGTACAGAAAGAGTCGTAAATATATTGTACAATCCTAAAGTGACAATATTTGTAGGCTGACGCACTAATACGCAACTAGCTTTATAGTGAGTCTATAATTAAAAAATATAAATAAAAAGCAATCTTAATACAAATACCATTATTTGTCGAATTCCAAACTTTTTAAACAGAAAAACCAACCATACAAAATTTGGCACACAGCCAATTGTATAGAGCCAATTCAACACGTTTTTTTTGTTGAAAACGCGACAAAAATGTGTCAGAAATAATTTGCGGTTTTAGGTGAAAAAATATACTTGGGATTCTATTTAATAAAAATAAACGGTGGCGGCGGGAGAGCATGAACAACTTCATTCCAATTTAGTCTTTTTTCCCCCATTTTTGAGAAAAGTTCTGTACAAGGCTCGGATGAAATGTCAATTGCAGGCTTCTTAGTAACTAAACGGACTCCCAAGGTCGTCCTGAAATTGCCTTCTTCCATGCGTCGACAACAATGTACTTAAGTACCTACTATTTTCACAGAGTGCGTGTAAATATTTTCAGTAGCACAGCCCAGAATCCTTGAAGATAATCTACTTTTTAGGTGCTTGGACACAGACTCGGATTAAAACTATTCAAGGATAAAATATAATAACAACAAATGCTATCATTGCAATCTGAATCTTCACGCTTCTAATGTAAGGCCGATATTTAACTGTCACAATGATTGAGTCTACGCAGTTATTTTTTGCGCGTAAATATTTAAACCACATCTAATTAAAGAACCACCATATCAGCCCTAGGACGTCCACTGCTGGACATAGGCCTCCCCCAATTAAAGAACATTGGTATATAATTATCTGGTACATATAAATGCGCCTTAATATTAGTGGCTCAATGAGCTGTAGTCTTCATGAGTCGATATGTTGTTTTTTGTGACAAATTGTTCAAAATGGCTGAGACGTACCGAACGAACCTGCTCACAAAAATTATACGCACGAGAATCGGTTGAGAAATGCGACCAGAGGATATACGGAATCATATTAGTCATTAGAGAAGGGTTGTTTTTCACCAATGGCAAGTTCCGTTCGTAGAAAACTGTTGTTCAATCACAGCATTAATGTCTGCCAAACCAAAGGCGGCAGAAATATTTGACACGTCCTAACGGCCATACAGATGGAATCGTATTTTTATGCGCATTTTGTTGGCATTTTAAAAGAGGTACGGCACATCGCAACATGATATCGCTCATAAAGATATACGATGTCGATCTTCGGGTGTTCGGGGTGACCCCCTGAAAACCCGTCACTGTCACAAGTTTCACAGATACAGTATACTTTTTAATTTTAATTGAATAAGTTGACAACAGTGCTAATCTTTTTTATCCTTTAAACGCGACCAACGCCCTTTTAGAACGTGGCAGTTTAAATAACCAAAATAAGGGGTTTCACTGAAAATGATAGAAAACATACATTACATACCTACACAAAAAAAGGGGAATAAATAAAGGAGTAAAAAAAATTAATGTTGTCAATTGCCGGAGGAGGCGCAGAGTTAAGATTTTCATTAATTGTTCTTGATGCACGCAACCGTTTTTTGTTAACTTTGATGAACGAACATTCAAAGGGCATTTTTTTATTATCGTTGAGCTACGAATTTTTTTCTTTGGTATGTTCATCTTTCTAATGGTGCGGGTAGTGTGGGAACACTGGCTGTCATAAATGTTAGTTTAACAAAGATAAGGCTATGTAACCCTATGATGTTGAAGAAAGATAGTTGCTGTTATTATGACATTTATAGGTATAACAGCCGGTGTGGGGCCACCATAATGCACGAAAAATAATAAAATCCGGGTGAGTTCGCTTCATCTACAGCCTCATCTTTGCCCCGTGACTAGATGCTGGCCAAGAGCAATCCCATTTTTAATAAAAAAAAAGAATGAATGATTTATTCATAATTATAGAGCTGAACAACCGGTGACGACGATTGGGTATTGAGATGACAATCATTGCGACGTTTACCGTAAGTATACTTACTGTAAATTCATATTTCGCATTTGAAGACAGATGATGCAAACAGTCCTATTACTACGTGCGTCGCCCTGACATCCGTGATTACCGTCACGAATGTCACCCGTCACGTCCGCTGCGAAATTAACGTCGCCAATTACCCATATTTGTACATATTGACAGTAAATCGTCTGAAGGTAACGTACGTCATTATCATCACTCATCATCAACGAGCTTGGTTGTTTCAAGTCGTTGGGACTCGTAACTGGTTTATCCAATACACACAGATTTTTACTACCACAGGTTAAAAATGTTTATGGCATGAGGACCAATCTTTACTTGCTACCAAAAATAATAAATAGCCTCCCAAAACACATACAAGATGTATACCTCTCCAACCCTAGAACAATTAAGGTGGTTAACAAATATTTTATGTCATGTAACAATTATGATTACGCCTTGTGATAAGCAGGTACCTTATTGTTATTTATTACTGAATAGAATGTAATGTAATCCTTAGTCCGAACTCTAGCTGTAAATAAGCCATTTCATGTTTCAGTTAAGTTATATTGCCACCTCTGCGTTTAAGTATTTGGAACATTAATAAAAAAAAAAAAACTTACGTATCGTGGTCGGCGGTTAAGAAGTCAATCCTGACACCTGTCATATCCATACAGTTTATAACCTCAAAGTGATTTTTAGGCTTGCCTAAGGTCGCTTGAGACTCCAGAGGAATCAAAAGTGAGTTGCCGACTTTATTGACTTGAGGAGTCGTTGTTGACCGCTAGAGACATGTGCAGGTCGCTCACTCAGCGACACAGCGTATCCTCGGGAACTCAAGCGACCTTACTCACCACCAGGAACACAACACCAAATACCTACCGAGCAAGTAGTGGAGTTACACGTAATACGGCTGCGGTCATCTGTAAGGTGAAGTGCTTCCCCACTTGGGCTGCTCCATATATGATTGAAATGACCATGACGTTCCGCTGTGCCCCAACCTCCCTTAACGTATCTGTTAAAATCTGTATGGGGGTTTTCTTTAAGTTGACAGCTGCCGGCGCCATGACGAATGCCGGTTAGTATAGTGGTACAGGGTTCTTAGGCCTGCATATTACAAATTATAACCATTGAAGTCTAATCCAGTCTCAGTATTCATGTTAATTTATTCGTATTAATCATACATTGTCAGATTACAATAGGTCTGGAATTCTCTTCCGGCGTCTGTATTTCCAGAAGCATATGACCTCGATGTGTTCAAGGTAAGAGTGAATAGGCATCTTCTGGGTGAGCGTGTTCCATCTTAGACTTTGTCTTAACTTTCCATCAGGTTAGACTAAGGTCAAACGTAATCCCATTAACAATAAAAAAAAAAAAAAAAAGGTGGGCATATCAATCCATGTAATTTCGGGGGTCATATTATTCACGATGCCTTTCGGTTACTGTTGTCGATTTTGAAAATAATGATAGCATTTCGCACCTGCTATACGCGTCTGAAAACGCGAACTCTGTAGAGATATCTTCAATAGTGCGACCACCGAAATCACAGCGGTTGAAACGTTCAGGGAAATAAGAAAAAAAAGTAGTAACAAGTAATTAATACTTTTTTAAAGTCACACGACCTCTTTCAAAAACAAATAAATACAACAATGTCCACTGGCACACAAAGTACGAAACAATAACGGTTGTTCAATTAAAGCTGTAACAGGACGTTTATCTTGAGTTTATTTTCTTTATTGCCTGTCATAGGTACTGGTCCCACCGCCGGCGACGAGCGATAAACGAGTAGAAATTAATACTTCACGAGTGGACGAGCGGGCGAGGAGCGAGTGTTTTTGTATGAGCTTATCGCTTTCTCGCTGGCGGTGGGACCAGTGCCATATGTTCCGCATTCAATGTTTCGCACCATCGCTTCCATGCGCACTGAGGTACCATATGCATGACATGGCGCAATATCACCGTTCTAGGGTGATACGCGATCCATCGATGGATCTGACACCATCAGTGCAAAGCCGCATACCCGGAGGTCATCGGGTAACAGGCACAGGATTTTCACCCCGGGTACCACAATGAGAAAGGCACTTTAGGCATACCTGTTTTTAAAATAAGGACTTAAAAGGCCCTAAAATTTTGAGGAAACACAGGCCTGCGCAGGAAAGGCCGAACACTAAGCCGACTTCCTGATTAATCGGTGCGGAAAATTCACAGCTGTCAGTGTCAACTCTCAGTTGAGTCAGTATCGCTTTTTACTGCGTACATACATTTTAATTTTTAATGCGTGGAAGGGGGCGATACGAGTGCAGTACTGCCCCGCTTCTACGCATGACATTACTCTTGCGCAAACATAATACTGACAGTATCTCGTCAAGTGGGGAAATCTCTGTAACATTAGTAAGGTCACGTCATACAACAAAATAGCACAAATCTATCCCGCCCCGCCAAGTCAGGAAGTCACCTAAGTCATATAAAAAATGCTTCAGAGACACCTACACACGACCCGGACGTCATAAACACACACTTTTTAAACTTGCCAGCTGCTTCACCGACATCTATTTCTCAGTTGACTTATTTTGAATTTCACAAATTTAATGAGTCTGTGTTCCATATAGAACCAGTCAGCTCAGATAAGATTTTAAAAATCATATCAAGTCTTAAATCAAATGCTGAAGGAAACGATTTAATTAATTTAAATATGGTCATAATGACCTTTCCATATACAATAGATATAATTACTGATATTATTAATACATCTATTCGAACCTCTACTTTCCCTGACCTCTGGAAAACGGCAGTAGTACGTCCAATACCGAAAAGTTCTAGCCCCATCGAGTTAAAAGACCTACGACCGATTAGTATACTGCCGTGTATGTCTAAGATACTGGAAAGGGCTGTATGCGCGCAGCTAACTGACTATCTTGAGAGCAACAATATACTGCCGGATGTACAATCGGGATTCAGGAAAGGGCGGAGCACAGTGACAGCTCTGCTTGACGTAACTGACAGTATATTGTGCTCTCAGGATAAGGGCATGTGCACACTGCTCGTACTACTCGACTTTTCCAGGGCATTTGACTGTATAGATATTAATCTACTGCTTGCAAAGCTAAGTTACTATGGTCTGGATGCTGGTGCGCGGCATTGGTTTTATAGTTACCTCTATAAGCGTCACCAGTATGTAAAATTGAGTCTAAGTGACGGGACAACCAAGTTTTCAAACAGGATGGGCCTCTCTAGAGGTGTACCACAGGGCTCAATTCTCGGGCCAATCTTATTCATTTTGTACACTGCAGACATCGGAACCCGCATTGCACACTGCAAGTATCATATATATGCAGATGACATACAAATTTACATATCTTTTAAACCTCATGAAATCGACAATGCCTTAGAAAAACTTAATATTGACCTCGCTAATATAGCATCTTGGGCTGAGAGTAATAGTTTGGTGCTTAATCCCACAAAAACGAAATATCTTATTTTTGGCACAAAAAACCAAACAAATAGTATACGAACCACTACAGACGTTTTATTACTGGGAGAACCCATTGAGCGCGTTTATGAGGCAAGAAATCTAGGCCTTATTATGGATAGCGAACTCAGATACGAGAAGCATATAGTGGGCTCTGTTAGTAACTGCTTTTACAGGCTGAAAATACTCTATAACATAAGGCCATTTATTAGTGAAACCTTGCGCATACAGTTGGTTGATACTTTAATTTTATCCAAATTAAATTACATGGATGCAGTGTATGGTCCACGTCTTTTAGCAAAAACTAAGCGGCTAATACAAAGGGTACAAAATGCCTGTGCTCGCTTTTGCTTCAGTATTCCACCAAGGGCTCATGTTACTCCATATTTAAATAAACACAATATTCTAAAAATGCAACACCGTCGCAAACTTCATTTGGCATGCCTACTTTTTGGAGTAATTCATCACAAAGCTCCTTCCTATCTATATGAGAAGTTGTCGTGGATGTCTGCCCGGAGGTCGCGTGGAACTCGCCTATGTAGTATGCAGCTGATGACACCCCGGCATGCTTCCGCGGCATTCCGTGGGAGTTTTAGATATGCGGCGACAAAGATTTGGAATAATATTCCACCCCCCATCCGTAACCTGGAATATATATCTAGTTTTAGAGCAAATTTGAAAAAAAAAATATATGAACATCAGCAACAGCAGGAGACGCTTCGATTGGATACGAGCTATTTATAAAATAATGTTAACATCCAGAATTTGCCACTTCCTTTATATTATATTGTAATTAATGTAATTATGTCTCCACCACCACCACCACCACCACCATATCTGCCCAGGGACGTCCACTGCTGGACATAGGCCTCCCCCACAATTTCATGGGGGATAAATGCCATAATCGCCTCGCTTGGCATACGGGTTGACGACCGCAGGATCTCCACCGCACTTCAGGGATGCTGCTGCCCATCCTATGGTGGTCTTGGTCGTGGTTTAAGGACATACCCGGGTCCCAGTATTATTTAAACATGTAAAAAAAAAGTACATAAATACCTGCCTTTTTCGGTCCCATTTAACATATAGATAGAACTGCTTGCAAGCCATTAGCAGCTGTAATGTAACCGCGTCATATATATCATTCATTGGTAACCATCTCGATTACATGTATTAGGTTATTTGCATGTATTAAACTGTCACTTTTGTCTTGTTACTGTGTTCTCGCTTTGTGTCTTGATTATGTTCTGATTTCTTGATATGATATTCTTCATCTAATTACTTTTGTTGCCTTGCGGGGAACCTATAGAGTTCAGAAGTTTAAAGTTAGAGGTTGACGATGGATAAGTGACGCAATATTTTATCATGTATCTGTTTTATAAGTGTTACTAACCTGTGTTTCCTGTCCCTAAAACATAGTGATTATACTCTTCTTGCCCTAAAAACTGTGAACTGTAAATCTTGTTTATGTTTTATTGTATTACTATCTTCGAAGAGAATAAATAGCACGAAGTAAAATTTATATACAGAGATTACAGAGAAAAGAAACTGACATAGAGATGTCAATGAAATATTCCACATAGATCGTAGCGCTACTGTGGTATATAGAAAGAACTAACCGCACGACCGCTGCATCTCTGTCACTCCAATATGTACGTGCGACAGAAATAGCACCCAGTGACATTATACAAACAAGTTAAACTTCCTTGGAAAAATCGTACTTTAAGCCACAGACTAGCTACGAGCCAGACGCCTGGATGCGTTCAATTTTTGTACAATTGTATAAGACCGTGTGGTACAGTCGGGTTCGCTTACACGTACAAGCATTTTTGCCTTATTATTATTATTTATTGTTTATGGAATGTGTACGTGTGTGTGAACTTGGCTGTGCCGCACAGATCGTGACCCATCAATGGTCCTGCCGGAAGACCAGCGCTGACTCCTGAGTCAGCACCATGCTGAGGCGGGACCATTTCATGGTAAACTTTTAAAACTTGTAAAACTTCGTAAAATTTTGTCTGTTTGTTTGCCATGAATAAAGCTTTTCTATTTCTATTTCTATTTACCTATATGCGCTAAGTCACGCGTCATTCTGCGATCTGGTTTTCATTGTGATGCAAATGTGAGTGAAGGTCACATTTGCATCGCAATGAAAATCATATGACCGAGTGCTCCCAAAATACTTCCCGCAACGACATTTACTCTCACTCGGATTTACTCGTGTCCACACCGTTTCAATGGCAGCTCATGACTCATGACTGACATTTCAATTTCAATTAACACTTGATCTACTACAAAATAGTTTTTCCAATCAGTGCTCTATATATTTTTGTATTAAGACGGCGCAGTACGATCGGTGTGGGTCGGTTCTCCATACAAACGTATTTAGGCTCTCATTTTAAAACGCCATGCTAGAATAACATGAAACTTTGTTTACACAATGGGAACCGGCATACCTAGGTCGGAAATTAGTTTCTGTTCCTAGAAATTGAAAAAGAAAAAAATACAGCGGTTTTTTGAGTTTTTTACGGCTTGTATGAAAACCTTAATAATCGCTGTATTTTTTCGCCATTATAATTTCAAGCAACAGACAAGCTGGATCCCATTGTGTATACAAAGTTTCATGTTATTCTAACATGGCGTTTTAAAATGAGAGCATAAATACGTTTGTATGGAGAACCAAACGTACTGCGCCCTCTTAAAAAACCTCCTGCGCCATTTGCATCCAGCGGAATCCCGCGACCTTTACCAGGTCATCCGTCCGCCTTGTGAGGTGTCTACCCACGTTGCACCTTCCGGTACGTAGTTTCCACTCGAGAACCTTTCCGCCCCAACGGCCATCGGTTCTCGTGAAATGCAATGTAGCAGCCATTCCATAGAAACTTATCAAACCGGCAGGGCATTCATCCTCACGCCTTAGAACCTAAATGGTCGCGGACGGTACGGTTTCAGAGGACTTTCCTTCCTCGGACGCTCCGGTTATGGAATGAGCTCCCTGCCGAAGTTTTACAGTTATGGGGTTCTTCAAGTAAGGAGTGTATCATTTTTAAAGGGTCCGCAACGCGCATCGTGTGTTGCATCGCGAGTTGACGGAGTTGCAGGCGTCCACAGCCTGCGGTGACCGCTTACAATCAGGGGGGCCATAAGCTTGTTTGCCACCGACGTGGCATTAAAAAATATTTTCCATACAATGAGACTTCAACGGACACTGCTTACGATTACCGACGGTTAGGAGCAGCCCTCCCTTTGAGGGTAAGATGGCTAGTTAACTAATAACAATCTTAAAAGGAAACATGCTAAAGCTGATAAAAACTAAGGACAGAATATTTACTAGATTTTTCTAGAGCCGTAAATATCCAATTAAGATAAAGTAAATCGTTAATGTTTACGAGACCCGCCGCTGGGACTTGTAAATCACATTAACCTAGTCTGGTATTTATACCATAAGTGATACCAATTTCCATTAGGTACACTTATTTTTCTCGTGGCTTTGCTTGCGCCAGCTATAGAATACTTTAGCTGGTCATTATACTATCCTGTATATTTTATAGGTTGTTTAATGTTGTTTTACCGTTGCTGCAACACTGGGTGCAGTTACACGCAACGGCAGGCGCATAGGATTATGTAATAAGTATATATATTTAATTATTCATAATGTATTTTTTAATGTATTCTTTATAGTATTTTTAATGAACTGTTTTTTAATTCAATTATTATGTTAATTATTCTGTAAAATTTAATTTAATTTAATTTATGTAGCTATTATTATTATGGACTCTTGTTTGAAATAAATAAATTCATTCATTCATTGACTCAAAAGTTTCCAGAGCATATAAAAAATAGGAAAAATGATTTTGTTGTCGCAAAAAAGCAAAAAACAGAAATACAAATACATAAAGGGTAGAAAAAAAATAAACAGAAACGGTGCGACAATAGGCTCGGGAATTCCTCAAACCTTGACAATTAAGTAGTTATTATTTTTTCCACAACCGAAAATAGATTGAAATATTCTACACATTTACAATAATTGAGATTAGACTATTTCAATAAAACTAGTGGCTCTGTGAGTACAGCTCCACGCAACTCGCAAAAAAATCTTACAAATTACAAAATTTCCATAGACTGACCCGACAAAAAATCTATAAGTATATAAAATTTGTGAATGACTATGTTAGCTTGAAATCTTATTGTTAGAAACTTTCTGCTTAGAGTGATGGGACAAACTGCCAGAATTTATTTTTTCGATTAGTGTTGATAATCTAGTTAACAAAGTTAACCCTATTAAAACGTATGTGTTGTGTACAACTTTATACTAGCAACCTCCAACGTCAAACGTAACTTAATAGGTTTGAAATAATTGCAGGCAAATCAACGACACAGTTCAATGAAATTTAGTTCTTATTACCTTAAATTAAGATCTGTATTAGTGTTAATGATATCCTATAATTCTAATGTTATGTTAGTGGATATGCGAAACGAATTATGCGCCTCCTGAACCGATTAAGCAACATTTACTAGAATAAGAAATAGCTATATTGAAATCTTTGCCTTTATGATAAGATTAAATTTGAAATATCTTTTATTTTGGACATAATTCACTTTTAATTAATAAGCGCGTCTATGTAAATGCATTAAAGAGATATGTGTTATTTGCGTACATGTCGAGGTGAATTAATGTAATTAATTAAGGAAAAGCGAAGTTTTCCTGTGAAGGGCTAACAAAATAACTTAAATAAAACAGTATCAAATTAATCGGTATGTCGCATTTTATGATTATATAAGTCGAAACCATGGCTCCCCCAGGTATCTAATTTTTAATTTTTATTTAATACATTTGGTAATACGACAACTTTGCTGCGGCAGACTTTTAGGGTGTACCCTGCTTTTAGTTTCTGATTTTGTGTGTATAATATTTATTGTTGTGTTATTTTTGTAAGTTAATTGACTTCCTTAAACTGTTTATTATTTCGTTAATTTCATTATGTGGACGTGTTAACGGAAATGTATGTAATACGTCATTGTATACAATTTCTAGGAAATGTATGTAATTCCTAAATTCGCCTGGAAATGTGTGAAATAAATTATATTAGGGTTGTATTCCACTCGTCCAATATCTTTGTCCAATCTTTGATCAAAATTCTTTTATGGAGGCCCATTCCACTTATCCAAAATCTTTGTCCAAGTTTTATTTTTTTCATGCGCATCCATATTGATTTAAATGTCATCAGCATCTTTGATCAAATGTCGGGGTCCAATCAAATCATCCAATTTCTTTGATCAAATGTATATTGGACAAAGATTATTGGATGAGTAGAATACTACCCTTAGACACATTTCCTAGGAAATCTATACATTTCCTAAATAGCGATCGTAAATGTAAAATGTAATGCAAAACATTTAAGATATCAAGTTTGTTGATATAAAAATGTTCGATTTCCTTGGGAAAGCAACTGTGATATTGAGCAATTCTGACCCACCAGCGAGTCGACGGAGCTCCACTTCGCGGGACTCCTACTTTCCGCTGTGAGGATCACAAGGTAATGAACGAACCTACCTGGGGAAAACAACTGTGATGTTAGGCAATTCTGACCCCCCAGCGAGTCGACCCGTTTCCTGGATCGGCGGCCCGCCACAAACGTGTTATATTACAAAAGAAGCATTATTTTTATACATTTCCTAATACGATAATGGGATTATATACAATTCCTAGGAAATGTATACATTGCCCAGGATATACACAACAATATTTTATGCATTTCCTAAATAGCTTTGGAATTGTATACATTTCCTAGGAGTTGTATACAATTCCTATATTTCATACATTTCCGATGACAGATGTTTAAATCGATTGTGTTAATTAACCCGTTTGGACCCGGGTATGTCCTAAAACTACGACCAAGACCACCGGGGGATGGGCAGCAGTATCCCTGGAGTGCGGTGGAGATACTGCGATCGCCAACCCGCATGCCAAGCGTGGCGATTATGGCATACACCCCCCGTGACTTTGGGGGAGGCCTATGTCCAGCAGTGGACGACCTTTGGCTGATATGGTGGTGGTGTTAATTAACTTTGTGAAGGTTTTATAGACGATTCTTTCATGATAATAATTATTTTATTCGGTGTGAATTTACTCCCCTTCCTACCACTTGTTTTTTATTTCAAACCATAATGTTGCTTACATTCATTGATATGCCTTAAATTGTCTATCATCATCCTCATCATCCTCCTAGCGTTATTCCCAGTACAGTTGCATCCTGTAGGATTTCCGGGGTCCGCTACCTAATCCCAAGAATTGGCCTAGGCACTAGTTTTTACGGAAGCGACTGCCATCTTACCTTCCAACCCGAGGGGGAAACCAGACCTTATTAGGATTAGGCTTGTCAAGTGAGTGGGCAACTTGACTGTTAGAAGTTCTCAAGCCGCCCGGAGGCCTCTAACTTGGCTTAACGACTGCTATCATAGACAGCAACCGGGATCAACGCCTTAAATTGTCTATATCATGGTAAATTTTATTATAATTGATCGAGTAGTTTAAACGTGAAAAGGTAACAAGAAAGCGGACCGAGTTACTTTTGTCTTTTGTATGTATATTTTTCCCTTTAGCCCTTCTATTTGTAAAGAGTTGACCACATGGGTCCGCTGCATTTTAAAAACCTTTGGAAGTTTGGGCAAGTTGCACCTCTTTTGATTCCATAGAGGCGTCCAAAAAGTCTCCCTTTGCCTCTAGAAATGCAGTTGTCACAACGAGACACCTAGATTGGTCATTGCCCATAAGTTTAGTATTAGTAACTTATGATATTTTTGATTATGAGAATTGTATGATTAATGTAATATTTTGTAATTATTTTTACGTGTAATGTGTAGGATTCATTGTAAAAGCTAAAGCTAGTAATTGACTATCAATATTTTGCATTTCCTTACCGGTTATTGAAATTGATATTAAAAATACAAAAACAGAATGAAACAATATTAAACATTGAATTTGTAGTAATTATTTTAATATTTAAGTGCATTTTCAGTGTGTGATAAATTGATAATCGTAAATACGCAACAACATTACCATCTCTTCTCTCCGCTTCTTTACAACTGGCGCGGTTGGCGGCCCAACAATGTAAACAATGCACGTACGAATTCTTCATTTAAAAATAATTATAATATTTTTCAATAAAGATGATTATTCTAAATCACAATCAAAGCATAACAAAATTATAGAAACTAATTTGCGCGTACTATTTATTGTATTGAAAAAATGACTAATGAAAAATTAATACTGGCTCTGGATTTGAGGTTATGTTATGCATAACATCATGATTAAATGACTTTTTGGTAATGTAATTGCTTTATCCAGCTTAAATTAATATTATTAGTGTAATATTAAATTCAATTAGGAAGTAAATAGATTCAGGATGAATTACTTAGTTGGTACTAAATTTCCACTGATAGAATTGAATACGAGTGGTCAATACCACTTGAGTTAAAATTTTCTATTGCTCGAATCTAAAATATAGCATTTCATCGTTTTTACAGTTTTCGAGTGAAGGAGTCAAGCGTTCGAAACTCAAAAATCGACCCCCAGATCTTACTATTTAAAAAAAGCATATATGCAAATACACAGAAACTCACACATCGATATAATCTGTAATATGAAATGAGCATTCAGTTTAAGATTGGTTTCACGGTGAAAATTTTACACGTACCTACATTTGTATGCAAATTTCGTAAATAAATATTCAAGTTAATCTGATCGCAGTCTCAGGCCTCTGCCTCAAAATGTCACTAAATAGTCGTTTTGTCATCACCAGTGCTCTGTCATTTCCGTAGGAAACGAAATCCGCGCAAAGTCAAGGTGAAACTGTGTCCTCAATAAAGATCATTGCCAATTATACACAAAGCAATAAGCGCCTCATGACGATCATTGTAATCTCAACTTTAAGACATTTTATTAGGGTCTATATTATATTATTGCAAGTGTGTGATATTGACTTTTCTGTTGTAAAAGTTATACCTGTGTATAATGCGGATAATTTTCATTCATATATCACGCTTGGCTTGTATCGTTAATATCAAGATCAACGTATTTAGTTCAGCTAAGCTATACACACCTGTACATATATCAATTAAATAATGTCCAGTATAAAGTGACCCATAGTTAAGTAATAACTACGTGTAATCAGGGATTAAACTTATACTGGACCAGAGTGTTGTGAATAAGGGCCCTGGTTTTATCATAAATTAGTTGTATGCGCGTGATCATGTGTTCATATGCATTTGCGTTACAAGGGTAATTCTTTAGTACTGACCCATGTAGGTTTGCAGGCAATTATAATGCTTATTGCGAGAAGTGTATGTCCTAAAATAGCTTTTAAAATGTACGTAGGTTCGTGTCATATTAATTTTCATGCAGTTTTGTTTGTACTTGCAAGGAACAAAGGATCTTGAAAAGTAGTGGTCCGACCAAGTCAACACACATCGTTAAAAATGATGTGGTAAAAATTTAAGAATTAATATTCCTACCAAAACTTTAATGTCATAAAAATGAAGCGTATAATTTTTACATATTTACTCGTAAAACAAGATTAATTTAGTCCATAGTTTATTTTATCCTTACTACAAATTGCTTGTTTGTATCATATTTAAAACAATTATTACAACTAGAATTTTCTGTATTTAAAGTTGTACCACAACATTATTTAAATCACAAAGAAAGAAGCATACTTGCTTCCCTATATTTTTCTTTAGCTTCTTAGTTTACTTTTTTAGTTTTGGTATTTACGTTTTTGCCCGCTGCGCGCCGTTACTGATGGTTCCAACGGAAGATCAGCGCTGGTTACCAAGCTACATATTGCGTTAGGACCATTTCGTGACTTTTCTTGTTCTCTGTACATTTTTGTCATGTTATGGTGTCACAATAAATATTTTCCTGTTTCTATTCTATTCTAAATGGCGCTAGACCGATCAGTCATCGTTGTCACAGCCTTAAAATAATGCGTGTTTTTTCTACTCCTACATGTTGTGGATGAGTGTACTTACATGTTACATCCTTTTAGTGCCTAGTTTATGCATGTTATCGTGACCGATTGTACTTGCTGGCTGAGCGCTGAGGCAACCGGCATGGGGATACCAAAGGCCGTCGAACCGTATTGAACGCGTTTCGATAGACGCCCTTGTGATGGATAGCGATGTATCAATGTTAGGTCAGCCGCACACTATTGACTAATTGTGTCAGGGTGCTGTAATAATAATAATCGTATGGCAATTATTTTCGAACCGTGAGGTCTTCGAGAAGACAAGTACGGTTGCCAGTTTTTGTTGCACTTTTAGCACCACCCAGGGGTCACGTGTAGGGTAACGGTGGGTTACTCCCTACTGACGTAGTGCAACTTCGACCCCCCTTGTCAAGTGAGTGGGTAACTTGACTGTAAGAAGTTCTCAAGCCGCCCGAAGGCCTCTAACCTGGCTTGACTTGACGACTGCTGTCGTAGACAGGGTGCTGTGGTGTGGTAATTGTGTTTGAAAAATGAGTTTCTTACGCCTGTAGTTCTCGAGTCTGAGGTTTATTTTTCCGAAAGAGTGGTGTTATATTTACAACATTAACATTCATACTTAAAAGACTACCCGGTGCATGTAATATGCTTAAATTGAGGGATGAATCACTTAAGCTTTATTATTATTATAATAACACACTACTTTAATTCGAAAGATTTTTTATTATTGTTATATATTGCAAGAAAAAATAATATAACCCTGAACACTTATGCCTACTTCTTAGTGGCCCTGCCTACAAAGTTGGTGGTCTCGGGCTTGAATCCCGGTCAGAACATATATTTGTGTAAAGGGCACGAATATTTGTTCCTGGGTCTTTTTTTTTCTATTTATCTAAATAGGTATGTATATCGTCGCTTAAGTACCCGTAGTGTAGTATTGTTTTTCTATTTAAATATATAAATAGGCTTAGCTTAGTTTGGGACTAGGTCGATTTGTGTACTCATTAGTGAACTGTAACTGTAACCGAACGAATACTGTAACGAGTTCAAGTGTGTACGTAACTAAGGGAGTGCCATTCATCGGCTCCTTGCTAGCTGTTCGCAAACAGTTCGCGAATCATGGTAGCTGTAACCGTTCGGTTACCAGTTACAGCTCGCTAGTTTGTACCCGGCTGAAGATGGTCCACAAATGTGTCCGTAAATCTGCCCTCAGTTTTAGAGCCTCAAGGTTTGAGTAGAATGGATGGTAAGATACCGGAAGGGTTAACATTGGTTCCGTGGGCGAGAGGGCGCGGTCTCATTTGGGATGCGACGTGTGTAAGTACGTTTGCCCCGTCGCATCTCAACCTCACTTTGCGCAAAGCCGGTACTAAACTACGCCAAATACTCGAACCTGGAACCTATGTATGACTTCGTACCGGTTGCGGCAGAGACGAGTGGTCCCTGCTGCTCCGAAGCGACATTGGTTATAAATAAGTTAGGACAGAGGTTGAGGGAAAGTGGTTGCGATCCCAGGTCCGGCTAGTACCTGGTTCAACAAATACAGTTGTGTGATCAGTTGTGTACAGATTATGTGTATTTTTAATTTGTTTCATAATTTGTAAGTGATTTTTAGTGTGTATTGTTTAATTGTGTTTATTTACTAATTTAACTATGAACTATACACACAAAATTGGCAAGATTGCTCGACTAAGAAACGACAAGTCGTTAGTATTCGATAGGCCTATACTTACCGTTGGGTAACTATGATCGACAGTTACTTACCAAAACAGATCTGGGACGATTTGTTTCAACAAGTCATTCCTTTTTGTAATCTATTACGTTGTGATAAGGTCACGATTTGTTTGAAGGAAAGAGCCCATTGTTAGTGTCTAAGGAGAAATGTTGAGATATTTATTTATTGTAATGCATAACCTAAAATATTATCTATGTTAGTTGAATAAAAAATATGCATCAAAATAATTGAGTTAGGTTCCCAGACTATTATGGAATAACCATAAAACTACATCTGAAAACAAAAAAGGGAATTAAAAAATATGGGGTCACGGTAACGAGGGTGATTGAACCTCTCATAGGATGACCGCGCATTGATTTAAAACTTTTATAGCTACCTGCGAAAGTATATGTCATTTTCTTAAGTTTCGTTCCTGAGGCTTGGATTTTTTTTTATGTTTTTAAGTATATATCTACATATTAAATATATCGTCGTCTATAACACAAGCCTTATTGAGCTTACTATGGGACTAGTTCCATTAGTGTTAAAAATGCCTTTTAATATTTATTTAACGACCTGTTTAGCCTAGTTGGTAGTGACTCTGCCTCCGAAGCTAGAGATCCCGGGTTCGAATCCCGGCCAGGGCATTTATTTGTGCATTTTTCACGGATATTGGTTCTTGGGTCTTGGATGTTTTCTATGTATTTAAGTATGTATTTATCTATATAAGTATGTATATCGTCGCCCAGTACCCATAGTACAAGCTTTGCTTAGTTTGGGACTAGGTCGATTTGTGTAAGATTGTCCCCCAATATTTATTATTTATTAAATAATAAACGAGGTGGGCTGATGACTTGGTTAAGGTTGCAAGAGTCCGCTGGATGCCGGAAGCCCAAAACCAGTCGTTGTGGCGGTCTCTGGGGGAGGCCTATGTCCAGCAATGGACGTCGATCGGCTGACGATGATGATGATGATTTGTTTATTTTTAATATACGAATTAAATGACATGCGAAGGAATGTAAGCTCTTACTACGATTAAAATATACCTACGCATAAAAGGATTATAAAACGAGATATGCGGAGACATTTTCCATTGTCTTAACCCTAAATATAGAACCGTAATCTGTCACTTAACTGATAGTGATAAGAGATAATCAGGCCGACATCGTTGTTGATTTTACGTGGCATTTTAATAGAATACAAAAAACAGAAAACCACTTGACAAGTAAACAAAAAAAAAACAAAGATATTTCAATGAAATTAGCTACTGTAGGAACTTCTTGGGACCGCGATAAATTGAACTACTTATGTAGAAAAACTTTCATTTCGAATTAAAGATATTTAATATCGTTAATTCACAAGAATAATATATACAAGACACACATCAATCCTTGTCAAACCCCGTCATATGTAACTCCTGTCAGATACAGCCAATAAATAAAAAAATATAGGGGGACATCTTTAACACAAATCGAACTAGTCCCATACCAATGTAACCGATATAGCCCTCCGAATTGTTAAACTTAAGTGGAGAACCGATGGCCGTTGGGGCGAAAAGTTTCTCGAGTGGCGTCCACGTACTGGAAGGCGCAGCGTGGGTAGGCCCCCCACAAAGTGGACTATGACCTGGTAAAGGTCGCAGGAGACCGCTGGATGCCGATGGCGCAGCACCGGTTATGGTTGCACTTTTTGGGGGAGCCCTATGTCCAGCAGTGGATGTCCTTCGGCTGATTCCATGAGGATGACGATGACAGCCAGTGTGATCAGCGAATAATATTTACAGGTGTTTCATACCGCTGTCACCATGCTACCGATCCCATCTCTATGAATGAACCAAAATATCCTCATTATTTCAAAAGTGTGTTTTGGAAGGAAAGTCTAAGGCGGAATTATCAACATACTTTTATCCGTATTGGCCAGGTTATTTTTATTCTAAACTTCTCTAAGTTAATTAAGCAAGTAGGTACTTATTATTCCTCTACATTAGTAATAAATACTGTTGTTAATTTCACGAGGAAAACATTAGCTTATGATGACCTAATGATCCACTCGTACTTCGTTATGAAAGTAAATTGATGGCAGGTTAGTTTTTGCTAACATTCTACCTTGTTCAAGTTACAGTTTTGACAAGCAAGAATTAACATTTTCTCTTAAAACATTTATACTTTATGTGTATGTTTACTAATTAGAATACCTAAAATTGATTTACTAACTAAGGTCAATAAGTCTAATTTTCAAAATACATCAATTATTTTACTTTGTACATCACAGTTTCTAATATTTTAAAAAAGCCCATTAACTCCTAATAAAATCAACTCAAATCATAACAACCATGAATACAAAATGTAAATCCAGCAGTGCCAAAACTCTCGTGCTATTTTCGAAATTCCCACTTACCCAATTTGGATCCAATAAATTGGTGACAAGTGGTAGATGACACGAGGGAATTCCTAATCCAAAACACATTAGTGCCGGTAGTAATGGTAGTGGCAGGTGGCAATCGTGGAGCGTGCGGTCCAAGTTATAAGTGGCACGTAAAAAACCTTTTATTATTTTCTATTCGAAGATGATTTGAAGAATTCATCGAAAAAAATAATTATTTGAAGGCTAGTTACACAATAACATAATATCATCTCTGTGAATTGTAATAAGTAAATTCCTAAAATTCGTTTCGTTTCGTCACAAGAAATGAACAAGAATATTTATTTCGTTTCCAATTACTAAGCAGTACAATATGTAATGTGCTACTACACCTTAATAACTTCAAGCTTTGTTATTGATAGATATGTTATGGTGGATCTATGCTACCATAAATTTTGTATTAAGTATGAGTATTAATATTTTCTTTCATGTCTTATTTTAGAAAGGATTGAAGGGTAGGTTATTTTATTTCTCTGCGTGTTGGAAATGTCTTTGTTTAAATGATTTTGTTAGCTATAGGTATAAGTTAGATTCTTGTTGAAGAATAGAATTGTTACGAGCAGATGGTGTTGCATATATTGCTACTGAAACCTTTTTAGACGACAAACTTATAATTTCTTTGATGTTTAAAGAATCGATTGATTTACGTTATTTTATTGTTGTTTTTTTTTTATTTTCAAACCAGTGCCAATTGATGGTTTAATTGATCAATATCACATTTCCAACTCTAGTTACCCGTACTGATAATTAAAACTGCAGGAGTATTATACTCGTATTTGCTATTTTATTTATTCTTTTACCACTGTGAAAAAAAAACATGTTCTGATAAGTAAGGTAAACGACCCATTGCTTGACACCTTAAAGCCTTAGCTACATTTGAACGAGACTCGAATGTGAGTTACACTACATTGCGCGGTTTGACAGGTCGATAGAAATTATTATACTACGGTAACACGCGATGTAATGAAACCGCATGCGAGTCTCCTATGTGTGTAACCCAAAAGTTCACACCTATTGTTTATTTCCATCAATTAAGATTGAAAGTATTGGGACAATTAATACTGGGACCTGGGACGATTACCTTAAATGCGCTCATACCTTTATAAGGAAGATCGGGAACGCTATCCATCTGAGAGCGCACCAGAGAATAGAACAACATCGCTCTAGTAGTGTTTGAGTGATAACTAATTTAGATAAATACAGTCACTGCGGCTGAAATCGGCTTGGTCCTTCTTACTTACTACCTTATAAGTTCAAGAACGACGGATGTCGTATCCAGAACGATAAATTATAAATTGGATGTATTTTTTTCAAAAGGATCTAAACCACTGATTTGAAACGTATGACGTTTGTTTTTGCCAGAAAGTAGGTACTAATTTATAATTTATCACAAAGCGTGGATCCTTTTTGCAGTACTACGTCTAATTTGCAACCATCAGTTGCCCCAATGGAGCGATATCAATATCACATAAAAAGGGCGCTTTCCGCCTCTCCTTTGCGCCAATCTCATCAATACTCAATGAATCACAACACTCGCCAGTTGTATCCCGAACTCCGGCCCAGGCGCACAAGTATTTGTCTTTAGTTACTGGAAGCTAAGCAGTTTTAAACTTGCAAGTGTTTAGACAAGTTGTTATAGTGAATGACAGTGAGTGTTAAATTATGACTAATATACGAGTGAAATTACTTACAGCGTGATGTTAAGTGTGTTTGTTTGGATTAATAAGGTAGGTAATTAAGGTTCTCATTATCACACTGCTAAAATTTTGATTTTGTTTTGACAGACAAAATTTTGACAGTATTTGGCGACTTCCTGACTTGGCGGGGTGGTAGCGATGTGTGAAAAGTATTTTGTTCTTTGACGTGAGTTTACTGATGTGAGATTTCCTCACTTGACGAAATACTGTCAGTATTACGTTTGCGCAGTAGTAATACCATGCGCAGAAGCGGGGCAGTACTGGATTCGTATTGACAGTGACATCTGACAGTTTTCTCATGTCGTCTATCGTGCCGCCTCTGCATCAACAAATCAGGAAGGCGACTTTAATTGAAGTGGGTCTTTTTTGAAACTACATACATAGTTAAAAAACCGGCCAAGTGCGAGTCGGAGACGCGCATCGAGGGTTCCGTACAACTAGAAAACAAATGTGATTTTTCAATATATTGGTAAAATATACGAAATTAAAAACATTATCAACAAATTTCAAGTTCATATGTCGATGGGAAGTTAAAAAATGTGTGACAGACAGACGACAGACAGACATAGGAGTGACAGCAATAGTTTGGATTCGGGTAGGTACGGAACTCTAAAAAAGTATTGCCAGCTATAGTTGTGCTATGAATGAAAGCAATTTTTTATTACAAGGATAGATAAGAAGAGAGTAGAGAAGAGAGAAAGAGTTAGAGTTAGTTAGAGTTCATGAAGCGAAAGTTGTATCTTAGGATCGTTGCAAATGGAAATCCTTGATGTCTGCCTACCCTTCTGGGAAATAGGCGTGATTATATGTATGTATGTATGGATATATAAAAACAGGGACGCCGTTGGTACGAATTATGGGTCCAATCACGTGTGTGTGTGGTGTTATGTTCCTGGTGGTGGGAAGGGTGATGCGCTTGTTGAGAGTGCACCTGCATATGTTTCTAGCTTTCAATACACCGAATCCTCAAGTTTTGAGTCCGCAGGAAGCTAGGTTCTCCATACAAACGTAGTTTCGCTCTCATTTTAAAATGGCATGCTGGAATAAAATAAAACTTTGTATGTGGGCCCCATTGCGTATATAAAGTAATAGGCATATCTTTCTCCGGAAATTAGTTTTTGTTGCTTGAAATTATAATGGTGAAAAAATACAGCGATTATTAAGCTTTTCATACAAGACCTAAAAAAACTCCCTGTATTTTTTTTCTATTAATATAATAATAATAATATACATTATATTCAGCATGGCATTTTAAACCGACTTCAAAAAAAGGAGGAGGTTCTCAATTCGTCGGTATATTTTTTTTTAATGTATGTTCACCGATTACTCGGAGACTAGTGGACCTATTACAAAAATTCTTTTTTTGTTTGAAAGGGTGTGTTTTCTTGTTGGTCCCATTGTCACCAAGTCTGGATCTGATGACGGGATCTTGGAAAAATCGAAGGAACTCTTCAAATTACTTATATATACCAAGAGGATGGGGTAAGACAAAAAATAAGGAACTCAAATTACCAAGAGGATGGGGTCTGCCAAATATAGGAGTCGGTGTTTTTTTGTTAAAAATTTACTTGTAAAATGAGAACTACGTTTGTATAAAGAATCGAGTTCAGTCGATCGTGGGACTCTTAATAAAGGGTTGGCAACGCGCTTGTGGTCAGGAATCGCAAGCGTCCATAGGCGACGGTGTCTGCTTACCATCAGGCAGGCCTACAGCTTTTTCAGCAACTGACAGGATGGACGTTTTATTTTTGAAATCGTAGGTGCTCGTAGATCGATGAATCCAACTATAAAATAACGTAAAAACTAGTTTTATGTATTCAAAAGGTACATACAAAATACATTACTAATATATTGTGGCCTACTTTTTTCAATATCTATCTTTAGTTAAAAAGTCACAATTATTTGCAAGTGGAGCCAGTGGCGACGTTAAAGTACCCTTAAGGAGTAAAGCATTGGTACGTTTACCTTTGCTTATATTTAGGTGATTACAATTTTATTCTGAGAAACTGGTTATGGTAATTAATTTTTAAAAAAGCGTTTTTTCTCAGTTCTACAGTCTTCGTCTTCACTATTTCCACTACGTTATTGCTTGTTTGAAATATCACTTATATCACCAATTGTCTTCCTACATATTATCTACATTATAGGTATGCCGCTGTAAATTCATAGGAAGACTACAAAGGAACGTGTCATTAACTAAACTATACTTTATAACTCTTGTGTTTAGAAGAATAGTTAAGTAAGAAATCCTTTCCTTGGAAGCGATTTCTTACCGTTTGTGCTGAAGAAAAACTATAATTGTGACAAGATAAATTCCAGAAACAACTCAATCGAACAATATATCGATTGTTGTAAATAGCTGACATACCCCAGTCTATTAAATATAATCCGCCATGTTTTGTATTACGGAAACAAAAGAATAATAAACACTAGACCTCAATAAAACTTTTGCGAGTCCTTTTTCAATACCAATTTGTGTTAGTTTTTAGTCTAGTGGTATCACTAATCCAACTTAACGAGTGGATCCGAGGTAAAACCAAAAGTGAAGGATTACTCTCAGTGTAATGCATAGAGGGGCTCAATGTTGAACAAATCGGGACCCACCTAACGAGAAAACTGCCCAAGTGCTAGTCAGACTAGCGCACCGAGTGTTCCGTACAACTAAAAAACAAATGAGATGGGACAGTTTTTAGACGAAGCAACCATGTGAAACACTGGAAATGGCGCAAACCAGATCTTGCAGATTCTGTATGTCATATTTCGAATGATTTTAGATTGTAAACCTATCTAGAACTTGTATAGATTATGAAATAAATGTTTTAATGTTTATGTTAAATGTGATTTATCAATATATTGGTATTTACTGGTAAAATATGTATACGTAATAATAAACATTACCACCACATTTCAATTTCATAGGTCAATTGGGAAGTAAAAAAATTCTTCGGAACAAAATGTGTGACAGACGACAGACGGACACGCGAGTGACAGCAATTTGACAGTTTAGACCCTTTATAATAATAAATTTTTATTTCGGACATATTATGTCCATAGTATCGATATAGCTCGCGCGCCGTCTTGTGCTAGCCGTACAGCGCTGGATGGATGACATGTGACACAGAGGTCAAGACTAGATGTGTTGTGCGCCAGATCGCCAGGAGTGGAAAAAGAGGAAAGAAAAGAAGATCCATGACTGGACCACGAAAACGCCAACATGTTGATGATGATGATTTTTATCGTCAAACGAATGAACGATCTAGTTCTATGTATCATTCAAATATACCATGCACCGGTCCGGAAGTTATTTTTATTTCCGAAAAAGTACGATAACTTATGAGCCTTTATTTGCATAAACTGCACAGCACGATGGTAATAAAATATAATATATACGTTCATATATTATTAGCCAACTCTCCACGCAGTGACATAGAAAATTAATGTACAAATAATGTTTCCTGTAAGCGAAATTTTCGAATTTCAACATTCATTTTCCCTGTTCGTATAATTGTTGACATTATAAACAGGATTTAGTGAGAGAGCGAAACTGATAATTACAACAAATTAAGGTTGATAATGGACTGGTGATTCTCAAGAAAATGTAACATATAAACACATTATTCGAAACAGTGATCTGACAAGACGAAGTGGGAGTAAGGATTGATTTTCAAATATATGATTTTTGACTATATGATACATATATTTCTCTGATAATGGCCGATACATGAATGCTTAAAAAATCTCTATAGAAAAAAACTAGTCCTCAGCTCACAATAAACTATTAAACGACACAATAAATTTAAAACTATGGAATTTTACTTCGATTTAACTCCCAGAACATGAAACGCGAATGAAACTTTAATTCCAATTATTTTGTCGGCCTGCTTAACCTAGCCTAGTTGGTAGTGACACTGCCTCCCAAGCTAGAGGGCCCGGGTTTGAATTCCGGTAAGGGCATTTGTTTCTGTGGTGAGCATATACCTTTTTTCCTGAGACTTGGATGTTTTCTATGTATTTTAAGTGTATATCTATTAAATATATCGTCGTCTAGAACGCATAACACAAGCTTACTATGCTTTATTAAGCTTACTATGAGACTAGTTAGATTTGTGTACAAAATTATCCCCTAATTAATATTTATTTACTATTACTATTTATTATATTAAACAATAGAGAAAGTACACAGGCACAGAAAAGGATTATTTCAAAATAGCTCTACTATTTTATGGAGGTCTATCTAATCTAGTTATATTTCGCGTGAAATAATACATGCCAATTTAATTGTAGCGTATGTCAAAACACTTCTCATTAAAATATTCGCTTTTTATAATATAAATTCTGTTATTTTTTCCTATTAAAGTATCGAACCGGAAAAGGCCGGTACCTACCTACATTTATGGCAACTCCCACAACGCACATCACGTATATGACGTAGCAAAATATTACGTTACGTAACGATAAAACCCGTGGTCCCAAACGAGTTTGTGACTCGTGCGAAATTAACGAGCTAAAACGTAAACTGTTTACATTACTTACCGATTTAAAAAAGCAATAATTAACATTAAAGATCAGAATGAGGACTAGTTTTTTGCGATCTGCACGACGCAAAGGAGGGTAATGTGTTTAACAGTCTATGTATGTATGTTTGTTCCTTTTGTTCGCGTTCGGCTGGTTTTGATGATGTTTACGTGAATCAATTGGTCTTAATTGTCCAAATGTCACTAATGACATTTTTTTACGCAGTTGGGTTTTTTATTTTGCTTGTTGTTGGTATTGATTAATATAAATACCACAGGCCTATCTGGGCCTATATTAAAGAATAAATTATTATACATACATAAACCTAGTGATACATGAACGATCTACGGATTAAAAATATCTTGTCGTAGATTAGATCTTTTAATTGAAACTTAATGCATCTGACGCATTAGTATCATTTTAAACTTTTTAACGCCATTCTTCAACGGCAGTGACATTTTTATACCAATGCATCTTCCCTAAGAGATTGAATATGAACCTTAGAGTAAAAACACGAAGGTGACGTTCACAACGTACGTAATAACACCTATAGTCGTTCTTGGCGCCGTTGGCAAGACAACACAATATGGCACAGCCGTGGGAAACCCTGTATCTGATGGTGATAGTACTTAAATTTTATTAAGATTATGTTTTGTTTAAGAACAGCCACCATTCAGATATAAGGGGGAATATTCCGCGTTTTACAGCGTCATTGTCGTCTCCATACATTTTGTTAAAAGAGAATGATAACCAGGGTTAACTTTTGTTAAAAACTAAAACCAATATCGGTTCTGAGCCTTAGTTGATCAAAATCCTCGCGGTTTGTTCTTCCCATTGAATATATAATGTAGTACCTGACAATGACGTTAGAAAAGAGCGTTTAAAACGCCGGTGTTTCGCCCATTATTAGGGCGAACAAGGCGTTAAGACTGCATATTTGCACATTTTTTAACACCTTGAAATTCTTGGAGAGTATAAGGGTCTCCCCAAACCTATCGACGCGAAATTTTGAAAAAGATGATTACACCACAAGTATACCTATTCGTACATATTAAACTTACGACACTATTAAACAGCATATTTCCGCTGAAAATGTAGCGTTAACACGCTTAAGATACATCAAAGTCAAATAGCGTTTCGCACTCTCTAAACGAATAATATTTACATAACACCAATATAATTTTTTTAGATACTTCATAACACTTTAAGGAAAATAACTGCATCATTAAATCTAAATTAGTCACAGATTAATAACATACTTTAACAATTTTATTTCCAATACCGGTTTGAGTAGTTTTCACGAACATTACTATTCTGTGGTTTACGTGACCGGCCGCAGGTTTTTTATACGCAGAATACGATTCATAGTTCTTGGAAACTTCGATCGATCTTCTAAGGTTTGAATTTATACCTTACTGGCTTACAAATAAGGTCTAATTTAAGAAGCAGCTTAAGTTTAATTCTTTAGAATTAGAACAATTGGTGCAGTTCCGTTAGATTTACTAAAAAACTTTCATGTTGTGCGTTGCACTTGCAACTTATTGCGCTTCTCACTGCCATGCAAGTCGTGGTAGGCACAGCTCAGCGATTCCTGTCTCACTCGCACTGTGCGAATTAGAATGAGAAGAGTAGATTTTTCTCTCTTCTGGCTTTTCCTTTTTTAATAAAAAAATAAGCATTTTCACGTTTGGTTTCCCTGGGATTTAAGAGAATGATACAGTACAGTACGGTAGTAACGTTGCGGCAATTAAATATGCACTGACCCTGAGGTAGAACCCCCGAAAAGTTCGAAAAATCCAAATTTAAAATTAAAGGGAATAAAAAAATTATGCTCCGTGCAGGATTCGATCCTGCGACATCAGACATACGCGGCCAATCGCTCTAGCCTCTGAGCTATCGGAACAACCAAGCTCGTGCACGAAATCCTCCACTAGTTCCCTCTTACAACGCCTAAGGGAGGGTTTTCGTTAGCAGCATTACTGCTTAATACGACTACAGAATTAGTTCGAAAAATCGCCCGGAGTTCCTGTTTATACGTAAAATTAACCGTTTTAGTGATATAGTTTCAAACATGATTATGACGAAAGCTTAAGTTCAAGGAATAATATTGTATTAACTTCAGTTATATCAGTAACTTATTAGTCTTATTACGTTTTAAAGATATCACACTGCATATTTTCCCATTTCAAGATCGTTTCTTTGAACTCGCATGACGCTAGATTAATCTAATCTGAAAGAAACAAAGTATGTGCTTGGAGTACCTAGGTACGAGGAAGTGAGCCAATTTCATGTGTGGCCAATAAGTTTAGTCAGGTATCCTCAACGTCTCTTTTATTTACGACTATTATACATATGAAGGGGTCAACAATTCTGAATCCCTCGTAATAAATAAATAAATAAATATTGGGGGACAATCTTACACAAATCGACCTAGTCCCAAACTAAGCAAAGCTTGTAGTATGGGTACTAGACGACGACATTCATACTTATATAGATAAATACATAGAAAACATCCAAGACCCGAGAACAAATATCCGTGATAAATGCACAAATAAATGCCCTGGCCGGGATCCGAACCCGGGACCTCTAGCTTCGGAGGCAGAGTCAGTGCGGAGCAGTTTCACTACCAACTAGGCTAAACAGGCCGGGCCGGGCCAACTAGGCTAAATACTTAATAGCTCCCTGGCACGTCGGGTACCTGGTGCAAATCATAAATAAGAGTGTAATATACGTGCAAATGTGCCCTATATGCTGGCGGTATTATTCCGCTGCACTGCAAAAGATACGAGCCGGACCTAGGATCGCAACCACGACCAGGCGAACCAGATTTAGGAAGAATCTCTGTCCTAGCACATTGATAAGAAAATCGGAGCGTTCGTGGCCCAGCGGCGCCCGCGAACCGTGGGCGCAGGTCAGTTCTTGGATGGGTGATCGCTTTGAGTGGTCACTAACTGAGCGCTCCCGTGCTTTGGAAGGCACATTAAGCCGTTGATCCCGGCTGTTGTCTATGACAGCAGTCGTTAAGCCAAGTTAGAGGCCTTCGGGCGGCTTAGAACTTTTAACAGTCAAGTTGCCCACTCGACAAAGGGGGTTTGAAGTTGCACCACGTCCGTAGGGAGTACCCACCGTTATCCTACGTGACCCCCCAGGTGGTGCTAAAAGTGCAACAAAAAACTGGCAACGGTACTTGTCTTCTCGAAGATCTCGGTTCGAAAATAAATGACATACGATTATTATTATTTATAAGATAACCGCCTCAGAGTACCAGGGGCCATTCGTCTGCACCACGATCGGGACAAAGTCATACATTGGTTCCAGGTTCGAGTATTTGGCGTGCTTAAGCTTGAATGCTACAAACTAAAACGAGTAAAGAGAAGCCGAAAGCTAAAAGGTAGGAAGTTATAGGTGTCGTTATTTGTATATAGTTATCTGTAGATTTTGAGTAATTTTTCACGCTTACCCTGCTGCATCTTTGCCCCGCTACCGCCCGCCTGCATTTACCCGGAATTCGCAACAAGAACAATAACGAGCGCACGAGACACAATCGGAATGCGAAACGTGTGTCTCGGATTGAACCCAGTATGATTTCTCAATAGATGTTGATGCAGCGAATTATTCATGGTGTCTGGAATGTTTTATTCATTGTTTGTGAGACGAATAGCTTATTTCTACAGGCGGCGTCTCGTCACTGGTGCGCCGCGACTAGATGTCGTGCAATGAAAAATATAGCCTTCTTTGTAACCCCGAGATACGGATGATTTTAAGATATATGATTCTTGACTATATCGTTGTCATGTCGATTGACGCCCATTTTGGTTTAGTTGGTTGTGACCCTGCCTACGAAGCCGGAGGTCCCGGGTTCTAATCTCGGTCAGGTCATTATTTGTGTAATGAGCACGAATATTTGTTCCTGAGTCTTATTTGTTTTCTACGTACTTTAGTATGTATTTATCTATATAAGTAATAAGTATGTATATCGTCGTCTAGTACACATAGTACAAGCTTTGCTGAGTTTGGGGTTAGGTCGATTTAAGTAAGATTGTGCCCCAATGCTGTAAACTCGGACAGTGCCCTAGCGGCATACGCGGCGTAAGCGGGGAGAAGTCAAGAGCGGAACCGGACGGCACAAAGTCATAGTTCTTGACAGTGGTAGCCGTCCTCAAAATGATGGCCCGCATCCCGCCGTAGCTGTGACCCGACCCGTCACAGCTTCCAAAGAGCCCAGCGCAGGTGAACCCACCCAGCACTAGGGAAGATGCTGAGAAGAAGTGCTCAACAACAACAAATTCTAAGTTCTTTCACCGCGCGATCCTAACCACACAGACACATATAAATAGTCCCTATCCATCCCGGTACCGGGATGGAGTTAGTCCGACCCAGGTCAGGGCTAGCTGAGTTTCTTGCTGGACTTTTCTCAGCTGGGCTAAGCTTGGTAAACCAGCGATAACAGAAGCCGTTCAAACAATTACACTGGAGCGCAAACTCTTAGAGTATTCTAGCGTTTAAACCACCCCCAGGCAAATCTCCACTTTAACGGACTCGGCCTATAAAGCGACAATGAGGTCCAAAAAATGTATTTTCTCAAACCTGTAATAAAATTTCGTCACTACGCGCTTTATAGAGGCTTCAAAGTATCACGTTGCAGGCGGAACAACTCGGGAGAACTGTAAAGGAAATTCATACAAAATTGGAGACCTAGACTATTTTTTTAATTTTAATGTCATACATGGCATCTGTTAAAATTGTTTTTTGAGTGGTGTATTTTTTTATTTCATTGCATATGTTTGAGAAAAGCACTATACAAATATCGGCGAGAAACGTTGGGCAGCAGGCCGCGTATCCCTATCCTATCCTAGTTGCAACCCTTCGTTTCCCGGCTTTTATAGTAATGTACTATTCTTCCGTTTAGGCATATAACACGCACATATCATCCGTCCGAAGAAATGATAAAGTGTGATTAAGAGGGCGCAGTACGTTTGGTTCTCCATACAAACGTATTTATGCTCTCATTTTAAAACGCCATGCTAGAATAACATGAAACTTTGTATACACAATGGGATCCAGCTTGTATAGGGCGGAAATTAGTTTCTGTTGCTTGAAATTATAATGGCGAAAAAATACAGCGAATATTAAGGTTTTCATACAAGCCGTAAAAAACTTAAAAAAACCGCTGTATTTTTTTTCTTTTTCAATTTCCAGCAACAGAAACTAATTTCCGACCTAGGTATGCCGGATCCCATTGTGTATACAAAGTTTCATGTTATTCTAGCATGGCGTTTTAAAATGAGAGCCTAAATACGTTTGTATGGAGAACCGATCCACACCAATCGTACTGCGCCCTCTTAATATGTATTATTTTTATTTTTAACTTACTACGCAGACGTTGATTAAGTGTTTTCACATAACATCCATCATTTCTAAAGTAGCCTGATTCATTGAATCACTAACCGAGATATACTGGTATTGTTATCTATGTAAGATATACGAGGGTAAAACTGAAAGTTTCGGGAATAGAAGAAAATATGCAGTATAAGTGAGTTTATTTATTTTTATTGTTTTTCAAAATATTCTCCTTTGTATTTCATGCACTTATGCATGCGTTCAAACCAGTCCATAAAGCACTTTTTGAACTCTGAAGTAGGGGTCGACAAAATGGCTATTTTATAGGCCTCCACTGCTTCTTCTGGCGTCTGAAACCGCTGACCACGCAGTTTGTCCTTGATTCTGGGGAATGTAAAAAAGTCGTTGGGACTTAAGTCAGGGCTATATGGAGGGTGGTCCAATATTTCGACTTTTTCACCGTCCAGGTACTCAGTTGTTGTCCGAGCGGTGTGTGGGCTGGCGTTGTCGTGGTGAAGGATGATGCGACGACTAGGGTTTGTTTTTCGGAGTTCAGCAAAGACGTTCGGCAAACAAATAGTGGTGTACCAATCAGCATTGACTGTTCTACGATCCTCAAGAGCCACAGTAGCTACGTGACCAGATTTAGAGATAAACGTAGCCACCATCTTCTTAGCCGTACTGCGAGAACGAACAACTTTTGTGGGTTTGAGCTCGTCTTCGAAGACCCATACTCGGGATTGGTTTTTAGTTTCAGGCTCATAAGCGTATATCCACGACTCGTCACCTGATACTATGCTAAAAACAGCATTTGAGCGTCCCTTGTTAAATCTTTTCAAAGTTTTGCGGCACCAATTGACACGGACTATTTTCTGCTCGTCAGACAATAGGTGAGGTATCCAACGGGAAAATAACTTTTTCACGCCTAATTCTTCTTTTAAAATAATTTGTATTTGACTCATTCCAATACCCAGGTGCTCTTGAATTTCCCGATATGTCACATGTCGGTCTTCATTTATCAGACGACGCACAACATCGACGTTTTCTTGCGTGACTGCCGATTTTGGTCGACCTTCACGCACTTCGTCGGTGAGGGATACACGGCCACGTTGAAATTCTGAATACCACCTGTATATTGTAGTCTTTGAAGGAGCTTCAATATTAAAAGCAGCAACCATCCGCTCTTCACATTGTTTTTGTGTTAGTCCACTTTTAAAGTCATAATAAATCATAGCTCTGAAATTTTCACGGCACAATTCCATTTTAAGCAGTGACTCGACGACTTCAATAAACAATTGAAACCGAACCATACTTTTTTTTTTCTAAGTGGCCAGTGTGTTGAGATAAGGAAACTTCAGAGATTATAAAAAGGTATAATACATGTTAAAAATAAATTAATAAGTATTCGATTCCCGCCACTTTCAGTGCAAGCCTCGTACAGGCCGACCCTAAAACCAACAACACGACTAAGCATGCTGATTGAGTAGCTCAAAAGCTATCAGATTAATCAAATTTGAGTTTAATGAATATTCTTTCTTTCGAGATATATGCGTTTTTATAAAAATCTGTGGACTAGTTGGGTTTTTAAATAGCTAATAAATGAGGTCATTTGCAGCAGAACCAAAGTAACCGGTATAGGCCCCCGAATCGAACGTAGTACGTAGCAGAGGGTGGCACATCGCTTGTCAAACTGTTGGCCGTTCTGGTGGAAAGCTTCTCGAGTAGCGACCACGTACCTGGAGGCGCGGGTAGACCCCTCACAGGGTAGGTGGGCTGATGAGTTGGTAAAGGTCGCGAAGGTCCGCTGGTTGCGGGTGGCATGGGATCGGTCTTTGTGGCACTTGATGGGGGAGGCCTGTGTTGCGGATGTTTTCAATACCGCCTGAACGTGGGATGTTGGACGGCCTGTTTAGGCTAAACAGGCCGTCCAACATCCCACGGAGGCAGCGTTACTACGCTGCCTCCGAAGCTAGAGGTCCCGGGTTCGAATCCCGGCCAGGGCGTTATTTGTGCATTTAGCACGGATATTTGTTCCTGGGCCTTGGATGTTCTCTATGTATTTTAAGTATGTATTTACCTATATAAGTATGTAAATCGTCGTCTAGTACCCATAGTACAAGCTTTGCTTAGTTTGGGACTAGGTCGATTTGTGTAAGATTGTCCCCAATCTTTATTTTATTTTATTTATTTAATAATACTTTCTCGATATTAGCTTTGGTTATAGGGACACCGTGTATGCCGTTCATATAATCTCGAAGTTTACCGAGATTATCTTATCACTTCGTATCAGTAAATGCACAATGCTAAGTTTTGCAACAATGGGCACTTAGTATCCACCTCACACTGTATAATTTATGAATGTTTATGTGACAAGTGTGACAACTGATGTTGTTTCCTAAGACTGTTTTATGGGTTTATTATTGTTATAGTTAAGTGTGTTACGGGCTATGACCCGGGTATGTCCTAAAACTACGACCAAGACCACCGGGGAATGGGCAGCAGCGTTCCTAGAGTGCGGTGGAGATACTGCGATCGCCAACCCGCATGCCAAGCGTGGCGATTATGGCATTTACCCCCCATGAAATTGGGGGAGGCCTATGTCCAGCAGTGGATGTCCTAGGGTTGATATGGTGTTACGGGCTATGGGCTAACAATTTATCACTTTACTAGAAGTTGCACTGAAATATTCCTAAATTTCATATGCTTTGCCGTGATGAGAAACCTCGGGTAAGCTCCTGTGTTTGTATATCCCATCAAAAACATAAATGTAAAAAGGGCAGCCAAGTTCAATATGAGAGGCGTGTTTGCCGTCTTCACCGACAAAAGAATTGAGATCTAAATAGGTCCCAAGGTCCGTAGATTATCTGAAAAGGTGCCAAGTATGGCACTAATTTATTGCGGCTTAATGCATTTTGACCTTTAACTTGGCAGTTTAAACATGTTGGATATTGAGCTGTTGGAGCTTTCATGGTATCATAACATTCTGCATTTTACAAATATACGATACGAAAACAAAAAACGGCGAGCTTCACAAGGTCATGAATTCTTTCATACAATATATTGAATCAGTCGAAGGACGTCCACTGCTGGACATAGGCCTCCCCCAAAGAGTAATAATTAATATAAAGTATATGCCGGCCTGTTTTCTATACAGGACGGATTTTCGCAATGCCCCTGGAAGGAAAGTAATCTAAACAATGGAGATAGCAAATTTCACTTACAGAAAAAAATCCTTTTTTTTTAATGAAAACAAAACTACATGCAAAGATTTTTAAAAATAAGCTTCCCGCACCCAGGTGTTGAGCCGGCTAAAATTCGAAAAAACGACAGCCTGTACTACCTTGATGGCAATAACCGATAGGGTCTACCGTAAGGGTCAAATTCCTCTAACAAACATGGTAAATTAAATTGTAACTACAATTACTATTGTAACTATTTGACCTCCAAAAATACACCTGAACGCGCTGGCACCGCCGGACAATGACACTATCGATTGCACAGTTTTCCCAATGGGGAATACTGGTTCTGCTAGACGGAAACCAGGCCTGGCTGTCCCCGCGTACAGGCTCCAGAGGACCGGTAAGTCTCTCGGTGTAATGGGTGCCAGAATTTATAATAAAATACCAGAGTCAATAAGAACTCTGGACTCTGAACGGAGTTTTATGCACAGACTCAAAATGTATTGCGCTTCAAAAGCTTTTTACTCGGTAAGGAATTTCCTTGAGGAATAAATATGTCAAAATTAATTTAATGTTATTCATGTTTTATTTTTATTATTATTATGTTAATTGTTTTATTTTTTATTTTCAATGACATGCTAATTTTAATTAATGAATGTAATTGACAATGTATGATTGGTACAAATAAACACATAACATAACATAACATAACACACCGCGGGCCGCGGGTCACTGTCAGTGTCCTACAAAACAAAGAGAACGTGCTGTGCGGTAAAGCGAGATGGCATGATTCGTCGCTTTTGCTAATTAGAAGACCTTGAAGTACATAGGCACTATTACTTACTTAATCTGTGGCTTTGTCATCAATAAATTTTTTTTTTTTTTTTATTTATATAATCAAAATTACAACTTACTTACTATGCATTTGATTTCTCGCCAAACTGCTATGTTTGATGGCGAGACGCGCTACATTTTTAACATTTAACCTATTACACTCATCCTATAAAATAAAATAACAGTTCCGTGGGCCATTTCAGAGAAAAGAAAACATATATATCTAAACTACACATACGCGTATATGATAAGTCGAGAATGTCTTCTCGACTTATCATACACAATCATGACAAGTCTAGAAGAAATTCCTTAAGTTTTGTTTTTATGATAGATTTACTTAATTTAGGACTTTGTCTTAATAAGCAAATTTTATTAAATATTTTTGGTACTAGGTATTTTGAACTCCTTTTCCCATAATAATTTTTCATTTTCGGCTGTACTATCTTTTTGTCTCTTACACTCCGAGTACTATATTTATTGTTAGTTAATATTTTGTACTTTTCACTATAATAATGCTCTAAACCTAAGAGGTATGAGACTTTCTTATCTACGGGTAAAATCTTACATAAGGGAAATAGTTTATCATAATCTTTTTCACAATCTTTCTTAACCTTTTTACTAAATAAGAATTTAATCAGCCTTGTTTGTAATATATCTATGGTTTTATGCGACCTTCAGATAAAACAACTATTTCTTGTCTTCATCTATCTGACTTCTAAGAATTAACAAAAAACCTTATTATTCATGACGATTTAACTTTTTGCGTGAAGATTTGCTTGAAAAAACCTTTTGTGTATTGTCTCGATCGTGAAATTAAAGGCCAACTTGTGAAACTCCTATTTAAGCAATGTTCTCTAATTCTAAGAAATCATTCATTCATTCGAAAGAAGTAGGAAAACAGTTGACTGTTTGTTTTTTTCGCAATTATATTTGTTTCGCACTATTGGGTAGGGTATTACTGTCGTTATATTTTCTTTTGGTGCACAATAAAGATTATTTGTATTGTATTGTGTTGCAGGTACTCAGGAAATTAGTACAAAAGAAAATAAACAGTGGTTTTAGTTATTTGTCGCTTTTAAATAAGTTTATAGATTCTTTTGAACTGAATAATTGGTCAGACAGTATTCTTAATCCACTTACGACACTTATTTGTAACACCAGGTAACCATGATTTTGTTTTGTTTTTGTAGACGACTTAAAATAAACAAATGCATAAAAATAACACATTCAAAACTTTGCGAAAAAGGTTAAAGTAGTAAAATACCCCTGGTAGTAGGTCAGTTCTGATCTAAATGGAATGAATTTTTGGTTAAGTTAGTATTATTTATTATTACAAATGTTTACATGGCATTACAGTTAACCCAATGCGCCATGAAACTTAAGCTTATAAAAAAAATATCTATTTGGGCGACGAAACGACGTGGCCCCGTTGCATCGTCGTCTCCGGTGTAGGATTCGGTAGGTTGCCCCGGAACCGTCGAAACACCACACCCTTCGGCCAGAAGTCGGCACATGCGATGGTGAATGGAGTATTATCTTGTCAATAGCGAGTATACCGACAAAATAATTATGAAATAATCTTTATTCGTAATTTGACAGTTTTGACGGCACAGGGCTTCTATTTAGACAGTTTTCCCTGGAAGGTTTTCCCACCGGGTAAACCTATTAAAAGGACAAAAAAATCTGTTCTAACTGGGATCTCATCCAGTCAGCATTAAGATGCGTTAACTTTCGTTGGGCGTTTTAATTTTCTGATCTACACGGAAGTTTATAAACCCGAATGAATTTTATGACGTAGTACATTAATGGGAGCTGACATAAAAAAACTGTTACCCAATTTTTATTTTATTTCCTCTCTGAAGTAAAAAAAAGCAAATACGCTCACCGATTCATATATTTAATAGTACCATATAGTGCTTTGTACCTATTCTGAGTACAGCCACCTAAGTTTAAGATAGGTAGGTACAGATAGTATACATATGTATACTAGCGGACATGGCACGCGACAAACCACGAGCTATTGTTGTACATTAAGGAAGTTGAATTGCTTACTTGTATGTATGTAGGAGGTAACTAACTATAGACACTATGCACAGACAGTCTAACTACTATTACAATACGTATGCATACCAATTAGAGATAGATACATCACATCTCAATCATATAAATAAATAAATATTTGGGGACAATCTTATACACGAATTGACCTAGTCCCAAACTAAGTAAAGCTTGTACCATGGGTAATATATACCTAGACGACAATATACACATACTTATATAGATAAATACATACTTAAATACATAGAAAACATCCAAGACCCAGGAACAAATATCCGTGCTAAATGCACAAATAAAGCCCTGGCTGGGATTCGAGCCCGGGACCTCTAGCTTTGGAGGCAGGCGGACCAACTAGGCTAAACAGGCCGTCAAACAAGCTATACATATGTAATGTAACCATGCACAATAATGATGGAAATTTTATGGAGGTTAGTATAAAAAAACCGGCAAAGTGCGTGTCGGGTCACGCACAGAGAAGAGTTCCGTACCGACACCTCCTAATCTACATTTAAAACCACTATACAATACAGTAAATCAAAAAATGTCGTATCTTCATAGGGAAGTCACGGCACTTACGCCCTTTTGTTTGGGCAAGACAGTTTTTCAGCAATAACTCAAAAACCGTTAAACCTGTCTTGTTCAAACCAAAAATCGTTGAAAGTATTTATAATTGTACATCATCTTGATTTTATCAGCATTTTAAACTTCATTGTTTGGAATTTAGAGGGGGGGGAAACACTTTTTACGACTTTGACAGCTAATATCTCACTAACGGTTGACTTAAATGGATTTTTTCCTTGAGAAACCTCTATGTCATTTTTGAAGGACATTGATACGCCACTGTGAATTGAAAAAAAAATTTGACCCCCCTGTTACATGTATGGGGTGACCCCCAGTTTAATATTTTTTTCGTAATTTTAGCATACACCTTCCTACCAAATTTCATAAATGTAGTGCTCGTAGTCTCCGAGTAAATCGGCTGTGACATACGGACGGACGGACGGATAGACACGACGAATCTATAAGGGTTCCGTTTTAGCCATTTTGGCTACGGAACCCTAAAAAAAGTATACGCCATAGGCTACGCTGGGAGTGATGAATACAATTACTAGAGCTCCCGAGAACGCACTGTTTCCGATGCGACCTGCTTTGCATTTTTTGAACCCCTAAAAACCGGCAAGTGCGAGGCTTACTCGCGCACCGATGGTTCCGTACAAAATTACGTTCTTAAAGGGTTTTGTAAAAATGTAAAAGAATGAAACTAAATAGGGACATATTTTTCCGTACAATTTGCGTTACAATTAACGTAAATTTTACATGAAATGTATTAATTTCGGAGATAAGGCGGATTTTTTCCTACATTTTTTTTCATTAATCAAGATTTCCAAAAAGTGATTCGAAAAAAAAACTGTATAATTATCGAATCTGCTCACAAAATTTCACGTGAATCAGTTGAGAAGTGCGACCTGTAGAGGAGAACATCCGGACATACAAAAGAATTATTGTCGAAAGCTGAAACGCAGAAGCTTCGCTCTCTCGGTCAATGTAGTAAGTAGTTCATGAGATATTTAACATTGTGACAGACACCAGACAGACAAAGTCGCAACATAAGGGTTCCTTTTGCACCTTTTTGGCACGGAACCATAAAAACGGATATTCCCTAGGAATGCCCTAGAGGGCTCACCTGCAATCCCTACCCAATAGGTACGTAAAGAATTTAAATGTCACATTGTAAAAGGACTCTGTGATAAAAATATTGCCGTAAGACAAAATAAATAAAAATAAATAAAATAAATAAATAAGGGGAGGGACAATCTTACACAAATCGACCTAGTCCCAAACTAAGCAAAGCTTGTACTAATGGGTACTAGATGACGATATACATACTTAAATACATAGGAAACGTCCAAGACCCAAGAACAAATATTCGTGATAAATGCCCTGGCCGGGATTCGAAACCCGGACCTCTAGCTTCGGAGGCAGAGTCACTACCAACTTGGCTTAACAGGCCGTCAAATAAATAAATCTTCTAAAAAGGTCCGCAAAGGATCATCAGTGTTGCTATCGGTACTGTAGAGGTTGATACATTATAAGATGGGCCATGTGGAAGTACCATAATGTATACAATTCTACATATTTTGAATATGTTCTGGAATGCCTGTCAAGCAGCATTCCTTGGAAAACAGTTGGTTTTTCTGATAGATTCCTCATCTGGACTCGATTGGAGTCACACGTGTTATTTAACTGTATCATTGTAATTGTATTTTGAAATACAATAGTGAGTTATAAAGTCGTAAAGTATTTCATTACAGTACCTCAGCAGTTCAAGCGAGGCTTTGCAGTACTTGTTATTCTACGCCCTACAAGGCCGCTAAATTAAAAAGAGGTCCTATTACGCCAGCTGTCCTCATTGAGCGGGTTCAATAACATAGTTACGTAGTATATAAATCAATCAATTACTACCATACATTAGCGTATGACGCGTGCCATCATGAAGTACAGTCGATGACACAGATATTGTATAGATTTTCGCCTTTTTAAGAGAGGTATAAGGTGCAGAATTGTAAAGATATCTATGACACTGGCCGTAGGTTATAATGTTGTTCAAATAGAGGAAGTTGACTTGTGGGTACATGAAAACAATGCATGCTACTTCATAAACGTTTGCTTGCATGTATATAGGGTGTTTGGAAGATGGATGGACATACTTATAGGTGGGATAAATGAGTTTACATCTGCTACGTGGTCAAGCACAAAAAAAAGACGTGCACACAAAGAAATAAATAAAAAAATTTTTTTTTTCAAATAACTGAATTAGTGAGAATTTTGAATTAGTGTAGTTTTAAATAAAATAAAAAACTGTGTTTACAAGATTTAAAACCGCAATGTCCGCAATTAATAAACAAAAAAAAATATAAAACGAACAATTTTTATTTTATTTACATCTTGACTAATACCTGAATCTTACGAATTCAGTTATTTGAAAACGGAGTATTTGAATAAGAAAAATAAAAAAATCTTTGAGCCCAAGTCAATTTCTTGTGCTTGATCACGTAGCAGATGACCTCATCTATCCGCTATATACGTATGTCCTGTCCATCTGCCAAACACCCCGTATATATGTAATTTTCATCTTGAAAGCGAATTGTCGTTTGATATTTATTACTTTTACGAATAAATTACTAGCTAAGGCTGTGGCAAAGGTCCTATAAATCCATAATGTTTTATAATATATGTCTTGTATGGCCTGCGACAGAACTGCTAATATATAAGTTAATCGCCACGGGAGGGATGAACCACGACCTCTGGAATCCTCTTAACCAACTGAGCTACTGTGGGTATCTCAGTCCTTGTGTCACCCCGGTTGTATCATAAAGCAAATTTGCTCAATGACGTCACAATTTCCTTTACATAAAATAATAATAATAAATTATGTCTCAGTAAGGCTTGTGTTAAGGGTTATGCGGTAAGGCTTGGGTTAAGGGTAAGGCTTGTGTTAAGGGTTATACGAGGGTGCTACTCTATTGACGCCCCGCCACGAGCGGGGCTGCGTGAGGCAGCACAAGTACTATGTGCACCGCGAAGGCCGCCTATTATTGCGGATCTGTGCGGGACTTATTTTAAGTCAAGAATGGAGGTAGATAGTGAGTGCAAAGCGGGCGATAAGCCGCCGCTAAAAAGAATTGAGGTAAATAATGCCCCTATAAATACAAATAACGGATTAGACTCAGTGCAGTGTTACTATTGTAATATCTCGACTGAAGAAGCGAACTTTTATGACTGGATTGGCGATCAATCTATGTGCAAAAACCACAAGTGTGCATGTGGACAAATAAGTGCTGTGAAAATATTTATTCGCAGTGAATTGGAAAGGACCTCTAATAGTTCCGTAAAATTAAGCACTAGGTATGTGCATTACCTAGCCAATGTGAATAAACTAAAACAAGGTAAGGGACCCTTGTGCGAATGCTCGGGACCATTGTTTGTGCAAGTAATTCCACAAAATGAATTCATTATTCGCGAAAGAATAGTATGTACTTATTGCAAGAAACTGAGCCGCGTCGAATTTAGATGTGATAGTATAAAACCCATGTCAAAAAAACAAGTTGAGGGTCCATGGACACCTGCTGCTAGAGTGAGTCACGCGAAACAACAACAAGCCAAAGATAACCAGAAAAAATACAACGATTCTAGGGGTATCACTAATACAGTGCCCAAGGATGTAAAAAAAACACCACGTGATAAACCATTACCCAACAGGGCTTCTCAAAGTAACGTAACTCGACCACAGTCAAAAATAACCAAACATGACCAATCGATAACAGTACCAAAAGCTGGCATAGAAACGAGCAACGCTTTCTCTGTACTTCCAATGAATGAAGACGAACAGAATGGGGAATCCGATGATACAGTCTCAGTCTTAAGTGAGAATGGCGGGACCAAGCGACGTCGTATTCTGAAGCCACGTAGGTTTTCCATGGACGACACCGTCAGTCACCAATCAAAAGATGAACCGCGACGACGCACTTCGGTAAACATAGTGCCACCTGAAATACTTGAAAAAGATACTACTGACAAAACAAAACGAACAAAGCGATACCCCCCTTTTGTTTGTGAATATGATGAATGGATCTCCAATAAGGATGAGTGGAAGTCTGCTAACGAACTAGCTCGAACTACCAACTGTGAAATACGTGCGGATCCGAAGAGTAAGAAAATTACATATATACCGAAAAGTAGGGAAGCATACGAAGAAATAAATGCAAAATTGGATGAAAATCCAACTAAATACAACCACTATACTCATGGTTGCAAAGATGATCGCCGCCCAGCAAAAAAACTTGTAGCCAAGGGTGTTCGCGCCGAAGGGTATACAGAGGAAGAAATCAAAGCTGATATTCTAGCAAAGTACGGAATTAAACTGGAACGAGTAATAATTATGAAAAATTCGGCTTTGATTCTTATCTTTCCCGGAGAGACTGACATGCGCGAGGCCCGTGACATTAAATTTATCTTGAGTCAACGAGCGACCATTGAAAAATATAAAGTCCGTGACTCAGCGATAACTCAGTGCAAACGGTGCTGGCAATTTGGCCATGTACAAGCCCACTGCCACAGACCTCAGCAGCCAGAGTCTGTTGAACGACGGGAAGATGGAGAGGTTTGGCACGTATGCTACAACTGTCAGGAAATTGGACACACAGCGAGGCAAGCAAAGTGCACGCTGTTTCAAATGGAAATCCAAAAACAAAAGAAAAGGCGACAGGCGTTTGCTAAAAATATCCAACAGGTGAAACACCAACCAGAAAAAATAATTTGTCTGGAAAATTCCAAGACCCCAAAGACAAATGGTACTAGTTATGCAGCAATAACAGGGACAACAAACAAACCAAATGCTGTGTATACATCTGTTGAAATCGAATCAAATGTAAAAACATCACCCGATTTACTCTCCAAGGCTAAAGGTCTAATGAGAAGTCTACAAGCGAAAGGATATCCCGCAGAAACAATTCTTGATTTTATGTTAGACCTCATCAATGGATAACTTACCAAATGTGCTCAGAAATAGAAAACAGTGCTTGAGAATTGTGCACTGTAATATTCAAGGCATTCGAAATAAATATGTTGAACTTAAACAGATGGCGATAAAGCATCATCCGGATATTTTAATATTGAATGAATGCAAAATTGACTTCACTAAAAGCAAATACAATATACCGGGCTTTAATAAGATCTATGATGCGAGAGCAGTTCATCTTGTCACAGCTATGTACATAAGGCATGGTCTTCGTTGGAATCTTACTACTGTAATTCCAGGTGTGGATGACGTTAACAGGTGTATTGAGGGAGTTGCCATCAGGTTAGAGACATTAAACGGCGGTATTATCATACGGGGTCTGTACAATCCACATCTGCGTTTCAGTCAGATCCGAGCTGATTGGGAAGCGTTGTTGGAAGATAATACTACCTCAATTAATGTTGGAGACTTAAACCTAAGAATGCAGGATCTTGGACACTCTCAAACACAAGCAGCGGGTAACTTGGTAAAACGAGCCATCGACAATAGAGAGGCTAAGCTAGTCCATACTAACTTACCATCACGACCATGCCACCGAGGAGATGGAATACTCGATGTTGCACTAGTAACACAGGAGGCTATGGAATTAACTTATCGAACTAAACAACTTGATTCTATTTCATCGGATCACTACCCATGGCAATTGGAGGTGGACATAGAAACGTCAGTATACGTACAACTTAGACGAACAATGAGTAATATCACAGAATCTAAGGAATCACGCACAGAATTTCAAGAACTCGTCGAAGGTAATTTGCCACTTGCGGAGCCAACAACTAATGTTGAAGCGGAGCTATACGTGGAGAAAATGGAAGATATACTGACCGGGGCATTAGATGAAATGGCACCGTTACGAGAGGCAAAACGACGAGAAGAACTACCCATTAACATCCAATACATGATACAACATCGTAACCGTAGCAAATTGAGAGCTAAAAATGCGCCGAGAGGTCATATTCTACGACGTATATACAATACCGCCAAGAACATTCTGAAGCGAGCACTACAAGAATACCGTGAAACTCAGTGGAACTCTGTTATTGAAAGTCCCGAAAATAACTTTACCAAGATGTGGAAAATTCAACGTTCACTGAAAATGAAGCCACAGCGTCTGCCTGACTTGCCCGGAATGGTGACAGAGGAGGACACAATCAACGCCTTGGTTGACACCGCAATAGTGAAGGATGCAAATGTTGATCAAGATCACACAAATACTGAGATATTTACACCATATCAGCCATTACCAGAAACTAACTTGGACGAGGTGGTACGAGCTCTTCGCCTTTTTAAAAATAAGAAAGCACCTGGTCCTGATCAACTGAGGGCAGACGCATTGAAACTTGCCGGACCTGCGTATCATAATGCCTTAGCACGTATCATCAACTACACTTTGCGCACTGGATACTATCCTAAAAGATGGAAGCTGGGGGATTGTGTTTTCCTTCACAAACCGGGCAAATCCCACACAGATGCTGCGTCGTATCGGCCGATTACTTTACTTTGTATCATGGGGAAACTTTGCGAACGGATTATGTATAGTCGAATCCTCTCAGAAATTAATAGACTAGAACTTATTCCAGATTATCAACATGGCTTCACAAAAAACAAGGGAACTGGCACCCAAATCCTACGAACTGGCAAAGTTATTACAGATGCTTTGGCTAAAGGAAACAGCGTAGCAATGATCTCTACGGACCTCAGCAAAGCATTTGATTCCATAAATCACAATGGTCTGAGTAAGAAACTGTTCGACGCTGGAATGGCAAATAATGTAATTAAGCTTATTGAAAATTACCTTGCAGGCCGAGAAGCTCGTGGCAAACACCGAACGATGTACGGAAAAAAGATTTCAGTACCACATGGAGTACCGCAAGGCTCTATTTTGGGGCCAATCCTTTTTAATCTATATGTGAGCGACATGCCAAAAAATCGCATAGCTGGTATCACGTTATCACAATACGCTGATGACCTCTGCATCCTAAACGAAGCGTGTCGTCCAGATACTGCATCGCGACGGGCAGTGTGGGCCGCCAAAACGGTCATCAACTATTACAAGGAGTGGGGTCTGAAGTGCAACGTCAGTAAGACGGACTGTGCCATGTTCACTAATAAACGTAAATATAGTCGGACAGTTAGACTTGAATGTGAGAGTTTACCGATAAAAACTAGTATAAAGTATCTTGGAGTACACCTTGACCAGAGACTAGTAATGAAAGAACACGCTAAAAACACAGTAAAAAAAGTAAAACAAGTCCGTGGCATGTTGGCACCGATTATAGGGTGGTATAGCAAGGTGTCACTCGAAACAAAAATTAAAGTCATAAAAGCAACGCTGTTACCGATCATAGACTATGGCATAGTGCAACTTTACCCTCGGGTGTGCAAATCCAAGTTGACCGAACTAGAAAGACAATACCGTATGGCATTGAAAACTGCCGCTAATTTTCCTCGTAATACGAGTTCAAAAGTGATCTGGGAGATGCTTGATGAGGACCCGTGGTACCTACGTGCTAGGGACCTCCATGAAGACATGCTACGCAAGTTAAGAGATCTGCAAATTCCCGGTCTTACACAAACTGGTGACAAATACGAGAAACCAAACCATCATAATCCCATGTTACCTAGTTTGCGCACTGGTGATATTGATTATGTATGCAAACAACAAAGAGGTAAACCACTCTCCAAGCGAACGGTCCCTCCTCGTATTCCCATCATTTAAATTTAAAATATGTAGCTGTCCTGCGTGAGCCAGTTCATGTCTGAGCTGAGCCCCATTTACTTTACAATTAGATCTTTTAGTAAGACATATGTGTAAAATAGCTTTGCTCGTACTTGGCGGGCCAAAAAGTGTAAAACCAATTATATAAAATAAAGTTTATTCTATTCTATTCTATTCTATTCTACTTAAATACATATACGCACGTATACTTAAATACGCATACGTATGTAGCCTCGCTCTGCATTTTCTACCGCATGTATTACGGGGAGTGCTCCGAGGAATTTTTCGGATTAATCCCTGCCGCTTCCTTCCGCCATCGCCCAACGCGACAAAATTTCCATCCTCACCACTTAGATGGTTGGCAGTCCTCAACTGTGCGTTTCTCCAGAAATTTCTTGCCTCGCACAGCTAAACTGTGGAATGAACTGTCGCCTGCGGTATTTCCGGACCGATTCGACCTTCAAACCTTCAAGAAAAGAGCGTACTCCCATCTTAAAGGCCGGCAACGCACTTACAACCCCTCTGGTGTTGCGAGTGTCCATGGGCGGCGCTAATCGCTTACCATCAGGCGATTCGTCTGCTCGTTTGCCACCTATGTCATAAAAAAAAAAAACCTAGAAAACTATAAATCTCAGGAAGAAATGTTTTTGCTCACCACAGAAACAAATGCCCTTACCGGGACCTCCAGCATCGTAGGCAATGTCACTACTCACTACCAACTAAGACTATACAGGCCGACAAACTATATAGTAAAAGCTGCGTCCTTTTTTCATGTTTATATTTTGAAAAATGTTAAAAATTGCAGAAATAAGCTGTTTTCTTTTTATTCGTAACGTAAAAATGTTTTTTACACCACACCTTGCTAAAAAGCGCGTCTTTCCGCGCGCTGCGCGTTCGGAAAAACCCATTTTATGGCCAAGTGGTGACGTAAAATTGTGTACAAAACACGGGTCGTAAAACAGAAAGCCCTCTCTCGCATATTTATACCCTCGCCTGCGACTCGGGCCTCAAACATCTGCGATATCGGCCTTTCTTTATTTTACAACCCTTGTATCGTAAATAGCTATTACAGTACATATGGTGCTATATTACCGCACGAGTGCGGTAATCAGCACATTACGTGCATATGTCGAAACTTTAAAGAGCCATATGTACTGTAAAACGTTGTACGATACACGTGCGAACAGGTAATTCGCATCTCATGTCGATTTAAAACACTCCCTTCGGTCGTGTTTCAATTTATCACCACTCGTTGCGAATTTCCTGTTCTCTGCACTTGTATCGTAATGTACTATTTTAGTATCGTAAAATACTGTATTTCCTACAGTGTCAAGACTCAAAAATCCACCGCCATACTTCACCTGGTCAAAAGGTTACCTCATTTTAAATGTCCCAGCAATTAATAATGACAGTTATAAGTGTTTAATGATTTTAATCGCCCTTCACTACTTCAATTACTTAAAGACGGGCCATCCGTATGATTGTTCGCGAGTTACGGCGTTTCGTGTTTGGAGCTAGTACCTCCTTGTCCTTTGCAAGTAGGTTAACATTGTATTTACATACAATAGCTGGCATATGGTTGTTAGAATCTTGTTTAGTATCGGAGCAAATAAAATATAACCGTATTGAATGTTGGAATAATGACCACTCAGAGAAATTGAAAAACCCCCGACATTTTCATTTTAAAGTTCAATATCTCAAAAACGGCTAAACCGATTTTAAAAAGACATGTCTAAGAACCATTACTGGAAAATCTGCTTTCAAATAAAAAAATCTTCATTCATATCGGTTTACCCGCTTAAGAGCTGCGATGCCACAGACAGACACATCATACACGTGTTTAACTTATAACACCCCTATTTTGCGTTCCGCATCGGGGGTTGAAAATGTGGCTTATGGGTCAGAGCGGCCTGCACTTATTAAGGGATCACCCTTGATTCTTTACTCCGCCCCCATGTTCCCACTAGTCAGGTCCGGATTTTTACCGGGTCTCGGCGCCTCATCCAAAAAGAAACTAATTTCCGGTCTATACAGGCCGAATCCGTTGAGTTTTGAAAGTTTCACCTTATACCAGCATGTCGTATTAAGAGGGCGCAGTACGCTCGGTCTGGCTCGGTTCTCCATACAAACGTCGGTTTTTTGAGTTTTTTACGGCTTGTATGAAAACCTTAATAATCGCTGTATTTTTTCGCCATTATAATTTCAAGCAACAGAAACTAATTTCCGCCCTAGACAAGCTGGATCACATGGTGTATACAAAGTTTCATGTTATTCTAGCATGGCGTTTTAAAATGAGAGCATAAATACGTTTGTATGGAGAACCAAACGTACTGCGCCCTCTTAATATAGTGGAAGATGTACACAAAAAAAAAACCGCAAATCGATATACAGTTTAGCCGTTTGGCACACACATACTAGAGGTCGTAACTTGGTATGTTTTGAAAAATATTTTTGTTATAATTTCAAAAAAATTGCGTGTTGTGGTATATTTTTAGAATCGCTTTAAAAATCCCTTTCATATGATTCATATGATACCACACACGATAGGTTTATAAAAAAAATGGAGGACGTGGCACTGGAGAGTGAAAGAATTTCTTAATAACTGCGGGTCAAAAAAATTGTTTTGACCTCTAAGTATGCGTGTGCCAAATGGCTAAACTGTAGAGCGATTTGCGGTTTTTTCGTTGAAATTGGACTCGTACGCCGTCCACTAAAAGGTTCTAGTAGGTGAGTGCTCAACGCGTGCAAGATACTACTGGCTAAGTTCGATCAGTCGATGCACAGCTCCGCGGGTCATGATTCTCCGGGAAACAATCGATAGCGCGTTCTAACTCGATGACGGCGCCATCTATAAGAGAGTGGCATAACCGGAGCATGTATTATTGAGTCTTAGTACAGGCGCGGTAGGTAGGCTAGCGCCATCTGTTGGGGTGGTGCTATAATCGTTCTTTTTGTTGATTCAGAGTATGGAAAATTCAAACTTTTCAAAATGGCGGAGCCATGGAGGCTCGCGAGGTTTACAGCTGACAGAACCACTAGTACAACGGTACGGTAAATGTTGTTACAACGGTACAAAACTGTACCAACCAAAGCAAAATTCAAGAATCCAATAAAAAATCGGCCAAGAACATGTCGGGCCATGCACAGTGTAGGGTTCCGTAGTTACCCAAAAAACTTAATTTAAAAACACAATAACAAGCAAAAGGGAATACATTTGCAGCGTTTCATACGTCTTTTACTTAGAAGGGAAGACTTTTTACAATAAGGTTAAGCAATGTCGGGCGGGGTCAGTGCTAGGATGGGTGACCGCTTTAAGTGGTTATAAACTGAGCGCTCCCATGTTTTCGAAGGCACGTTAAGCTGTTGTACCCGGTTCCTGTCTATGATAGCAGTCGTTATCCCAAGTTAGAGGCCTCCGGGCGGCTTGAGAATTTCTAACAGTCAATTTGCCCACAATCCCAATAAGGTCTAGTTCCCACCCCCCCGGGTGGGAAGATCAGATGACGATATATTTAATAGATATTATATAATAGACGATATATTTAATGTATATTAAATACATAGAAAACATCCAAGTCTCAGGAACAAATATCCCTGCTTACCACAGAAACAAATGCAGTTACCGGGATTTGAACCCGGGACCTCTAGCTTCGAAGGCAGTGGCACTAGGCACTACCAACTAGGCGAAACAGGCCGACCATAAATATACAAATGTTACTCATTATTATTGATAAACTTGACTAATCGCATACAACTGAAATTTATTCATCTTTTGTGAGGTTTGCCCGACGTTTCGAATGTATCAACAATACGAACCAACTGGCTTGAGCGGGTATGAACATCTTCTAGCCGCACGGGTTTTCCCAGCTACGCGCAATTGGTATTTATTTATTACATTTACACTAGGCTTGTCACTCGCCCGACATACAACACTAACAACGTCCGTTAATGTAATGGACGATGTACTCGTATTTTGACGCTTGCACTTACTAATAACTGGATTCCACGAAGATGAAATCTTAAAATCTTCATCCCGGTTGAATTTACGATGTTTTTTATTGTTTTTTGCTTTCAACGGCCTCACGTAGGTGCTTTTTAGGGTTCCGTAGTCAACTAGGAACCCTTATAGTTTCGCCATGTCTGTCCGTCCGTCTGTCCGTCCGTCCGTCCGCGGATAATCTCAGTGACCGTTAGCACTAGAAAGCTGAAATTTAGTACTAATATGTATATCAATTACGCCGACAAAGTGGAAAAAAATATTTTATTAGGGTACCTCCCCTATACGTAAAGTGGGGAGTGATTTTTTTTTTCATTTTAACCCTAACGTGTGATATACTGTTAGATAGGTATTTAAAAATAAATAGGGGTTTACCACAATCATTTTTTGATAATGTTAATATTTTCGGAAATAATCGCTCCAGAAGTAAAAAAAAATGTGTCCCCCTCTAACTTTTGAACCATAAGTTTTAAAAATATGAAAAAAATCTCAAAAGTAGAACTTTATAAAAACTTTGTAGGAAAATTATTTTGAACTTGATAGGTTGAATAGTTTTTGAAAAAATTACAAAAACTACGGAACCCTACACTGAGCGTGGCCCGACACGCTCTTGGCCGGTTTTTTACTGTAGAAAGGACTTTCGGTTTATGAAGATCGATCTAGTGGTTTGGTCCTGACGATTTCTAACAGCTGTGATGTGCTCCTTTCACAATGGCTCGCTTGGTATGGTATATAGGAACTCCCACAACTGCAGTCAATCTTGTAAACGCCAGGAGATTGATAGGGGATAACATCCTTTGGCGATTTTAAATGCCCCACGGGACGTATACGGTTTTAATAGAATACTTTTCTAGTACTGTACTCCCTTACATATCCATTTTATTTTGTTTTTAATATTTGTTGTTATAGCGGCAACAAAAATACATCATCTGTGAAATTTTCCACTGTCTAAGGCGCCTTCCTGACTTCCTGATATGAGAAAACTGTCAGGTGCCAGTGTCAACCGATACTGATGCAGTACTGCCACTGCCCCACTTCTGCGCATGGTATTAGAACTGCGCAAACGTATTACTGACAGTATTTCGTCAAGTGAGGAAATCTCACATCGGTAAATTCACATCAAAGAGCAAAATAACTATGACATATCGCTCACGCCCCGCCAAATCAGGAACTCGCCTAACTATCAAGGTTCATGCGATACAGCCTGGTGACAGATGGACAGACAGATGGAAGGACAGCGGAGTCTTAGTAATAGGGTTCCATTTTTACCCTTTGGGTACGGAATCAAATGTTGCCCATTTAATAGTAGGTATAAGATACAAGTCATGTCATACATGTTTAGGTAGCGGACCCCCGACATCCTTTACGATGTAACTGTGTGGATAACGCTAGAATGGTGTGACTTATGAAACTTTGCACAATTTGCTTACTGTTGTATGATGTAGTTTTGAATGTTAATAATAATAACTAGCTGTTGCCTGCGACTGTCTTCGCTGCTATTGGTCGCAGCGTGATGTTATATAGCTTAAAGCCTTCCTCGATAAATGGACTATCCAACACAAAAAAAAACTTTCAATTCGAACGATTACTTCCTGAGATTAGCGCGTTCAAACTAACAAACTCTTCAGCTTTATAATATTCATTCAATTTCCAATTGTTACAGATATGCCGCCATCTTGACGTTTCACGAGTTTAGCAGCTGAGAGTGGTTATGCAAACATACATACACGACATGTAAACAGGCGTCACGATGCTGCTAACCATCTGCAAGTCATGCCAGTAGTAAGTACCTAGTACTAAACTCATCTCATCCTCCTAGCGTTATTCCCAGTACAGTTGCTTCCTGAAGGATGCCTGGGGTCCGCTACCTAATCCCAAGAATTGGCGTAGGAACTAGTTTTTACGGATGCGCCTACCAACTGACCTTCCAACCCGAGGGGGAAACTAGACCTTATTGAGATTAGGTTTGTCAAGTGAGTGGGCAACTTGACTGTTAGAAGTTCTCAAGCCGCCCGGAGGCCTCTAACTTGGCATAACGACTGCTATCATAGATAGCAACCGGGATCAACGGCTTAACGTGCCTTCTACATCACGGGAGCGCTCAGTTAGTAACCACTCAAAGCGGTCACCCATCCAAATACTGACCTCACCAGACATTGCTTAACCTCGCATACCGGACGCGGTACGCGGGCGCCGCTGGGCCACGAACGCTCCCTAGTACTGAACTATTGATACTATAGTAAGGTAATCGTTTCAATACTTGACCCTTTCAATCATATAATCAAAAAGATCATCTTCATCATCGGCCTATATATTGTTGGGCGCAGGCCTCCTCTCATAGATGAGAAGGAATGGGCATTAGCCCCCACGTCGGTCCAGTGCGGGTTGGGGACTTCACATTATCATCATCATCATAGCAGTCGAAGGACGTCCATTGCTGAACATAGGCCTCCCCCAAAGAAGTCCTCATGACCGGTCCTACGCCACCCGCATCCAGCGGACACCCGCGACCCTTACCAGGTCAACCATCAGTCCACCGTGTGGGGGGCGTGCCCACGCTACGCCTTCGAGCACGTGGTCGCCACTCGAGAACATTTCCGCCCAAACGGCCATCGGTTCTACGTGCTACTTCACATACACCTTTGAATTACTTCGCTTCGCTTTTATTATTGGAATTTCCTAACGATGTTTTCCTTGATCGAAAAGCTAATGGCAAATACCAAATGATATTAATAGAGATGAACATGTACAGTCAACAGCAAAAGTAGATGATAAATAAATAAATATTATGGGACAATTTTTTACACAAATCGAACTAGTAGTCCCATAGTAAGCTCAGTAAGGCTTGTGTTATGTACTAGACGACGATATATTTAATAGATATATACTTTATAAATACATAGAAAACATCCAAGTCTCAGGAGCAAATGTCTCTGCTCACCACAGAAACAAATGCCCTTACCGGGATTCGAACCCGCGGGACCTCTAGCTTCGGAGGCAGTGGCACTACCAACTAAGTTAAACTAGTTAGTACCTTGTCACTTTCAATACTTTGACGCATATTGCAACTGTCACAGTATTGTTACGTTAGTGCTACAAAGTACTTTTTTATACCACGCCGGTGGCAAACAAGCGTACGGCCCGTCTGATAGTAAGCGATCACCGTAGCCTATGGACGCCTGCAACTCCAGGGGTGTCACATGTACGTTACCGACGATGTGCTGGTCATTGTGGCAATATTTTGGGGAGGCCTATGTCCGGCAGTGGACGTACTTCGGCTGATAGATGATGAACAAGTCAATACACTACCCGCTCATAATTATTTAGGCACCCATACCTTTCTCCATACATCTGTATACAAAAATGACTTTCAGAAATACACTGCCAAGTCATAGTCCCTTGACAGTTTTGCGTGCATTTTGCATTTTTTATTTAGCTGACTTATTGAGCCTTAAATCAGTGCCAGAGAACCCCCGTTTAAAATGTTAGTTTTCTTTTTGCAATATACTAATTGCTGGTTCATAGAAAAGTGGACTCTGACTTGGCAGTGTATTTCTGAAAGTCATTTTTGTATACAGATGTATGGAAAAAGGTATGGGTGCCTAAATACTTATGAGCGGTAGTGTATGTGGTCATGAAAGTGTTTAAATGGCTAATGACAAAGTAAAAATGTTAGCTTATCTTAAAATGCTGTAAGTTGGCCTGGGAATTTTGTATCATCAAATATCAAATACAATATATATAATTACGATACAAGTGCGGAGAACAGGAATTTCGCAAGGAGTGGTGATAAATTGAAACACGACCGAAGGGAGTGTTTTAAATCGATACGAATAGCGAATTAGCTGTTCGCACGTGTATCGTACAACGTTTTACAGTACATATGGCTCTTTTAAGTTTCGACATATGCACGTAATCTGCTGATTACCGCACTCGTGCGGTAAAGTAGCACCATATGTGCCAGACGGCCTGTTTAGCCTAGTTGGTGGTGACTCTGCCTCCGAAGCTAGAGGTCCCGGGTTCGAATCCCGGCCAGGGCATTTATTTGTGCATATATCACGGATATTTGTTCTCGGGTCTTAGATGTTTTCTATGTATTTAAGTATGTATTTATCTATATAAGTATGTATATCGTCGTCTAGTACCCATAGTACAAGCTTTGCTTAGTTTGGGACTAGGTCGATTTGTGTAAGATTGTCCCCCATTATTTATTTATTTATTTATTTATGTACTGTAAAATAATTAATAACAACTGTTAACCTTTTGAACGCCACGGTCGGCCATAGACGTCAACGTAAAATCGTCACCCTGACGCCAACGACGGCACTGGCCGACAATTTTCTTTTTATGAAAAACTACTGAGAAGCTGCCGAATTTTATATTGGCATTATTTCTTTACACATCATTTTTTTTACCGTTGTGGCGTCAGGGGCACGGCGAATTACTTTGACGTCTGGCGGCGAAAAGGTTAACGAAGATCTGGTGGGTGGTGCTGGTAGGTGGTTCTACAGATTCGTAATTATTATATAGGGTATAAAAGAGGTAAGTTGTTTTTTAGACCTAATGATTCACTAGATATAATGCATTTTTCTACTGCACTCGTGCGGTAAAGTAGCACCATATGTAGGTACTGTAAAATAAATAAATAAACCATTAGGACATTTACCTTATTAGGATGTATTGAAATTGTATCAATCGTTAGACCGGTATCTTATTGTGTCCTTCTTAAAAATAACTAACCAACTTAGATAAGTTGAATAACCCCCGAAATTTTTATTTCGATCGTTCAATTCAAACAATTTATCTCAATAACGGCAAACCCGATATTGATAAAACATCGGTTTAACAACGCTAGAATATATGCTATTAAAAACCGCACTCAAATCGGTTCATCTGGTAAAGATCTACGGTGCCACTGACAGACACACATATACACAGAAACACAGATTTATATGTGAAACTTGTATTACCTCATATTTCGTTGCGTCTGGGGTTAAAGAGAGTATTTTTTGGTGGATGTAATAAGAAATCTTCCCGATAGCCACATTAATGACCATTTAAGTAAAGAAAAAAATGCAATAAAAATCGAAAAACGTTGAGCTTCCACTTATTTTTGCTAGAATAAAGAATGAAATACATTTTATTGTAAAATTCCAGTTATTTAATCAAAATGTTTCTAAAAACAAATCTGATATTTATTTATATAAAGAATAAATAAATATCAGGGGACAATAATTATGCATTGTGATGAACCTTGCAGTTTCGGCCTATGTTTTTGTTATAGACGTATCATCTAAAAGGTGTTGTATAGCATCCAACAAGCTGAGAACCGAAGAATTGGGATGTTGATGGAAAGTATACATAGTCAAATCAGCAACTATAAAGAAACGTCAAAAACATTGTTAGTATCACTTTTGTAAGTAAGTTGCAACAAGTGACGTCACGACTTTCCGAGGCTCAAACATTGTCCATTTTTAAGATAACTTACCTCGAAAGGAAAAAAACGGAACCCTTATAGGATCACTTTGTTGTCCGTCCGTCCGTCCGTCTGTCTGTCTGTCAAGACCCTTTTTCTCAGGAACGCGTATAGGTATCAAGCTGGAATTTATGTCAAATACTCAGGCCTACTGTCCCTTTGGAACTGTGGAAAAACCAAACTTCTAAGCCAACGCAATCAAATGATACAGCCTAAGCCAACGCAATCAAATGATACAGCCGTTTATGCCGCAAATTTTCGACACTCGCAAAGGAATCAAAACCCACAGGGTACTTCCCGTGAACTCAGTAACTTTGGTAAGAAGCAACGTCTTAGTATAGTTTTTTAGTTACATAATAATAATATAATGAAAATATTTTTACGGAGTCCTCTGTGCGCAAGTCCGTTTCGCACTTAGCCGGTTTTTGGATATTAAGTAGATCTTTTAAAATAGCAAAAATGGGTTGAGACGTGATACTTATTTTCCGGTTAGGTATTTATAATTGTGAGTTTTATTTGATGGTAATGTGAATTATAATTTATTTTCAATGTTGTCGTCTACCGTATTGTGAAATAATTAAAGCAATTTGTATCCTATTCATCAAAGACACTAACCGTGTAGAATCTTCACATTTTCCAAGTTTAGTCACGCTATGATAAACCTGTAACTGTCACCTGTCAAGATAAGTCACGCTTTGTCACTCGAGATAAAAACGTCATAAAATGTACGATGCACAACAGTAGTTACTTCCTTTTTCCTCTACGACAGTCGAGTGTGAAACAATTTTATAAATGCAGCTCATATGTTACTCTAGCATACTATAGCATACAAGCCGCATACATTTGTGTTCTGCAAATAGGTACGTTTAATCTCATTTGATTTTGAACTCTTTACAGCAGAATATAAAGTAGTTTCAAGTTAAGGTTTTTGTCGGAATATAGGCTTAACGCATCGCGGCTATTTGAGGTGTTTTTAGATAATGGCAGTACCACTATGTTTGTAAAACGAACAACAGCTGAAAATACAAAGTTATGTTTGCTGCTGAAAGTGTCGTTCTCTCTTCAGATGGTAATGAAAGTTGTATGTGGAAGTGTTAGTTTAGTTTTTGTCCGCCGGCAAAGACAACTTTGTAGGTATTGGAGTCTGGAAAATAGTCTCGATCTTGCTTCTGTCGGATGTGGGTAGGAGCAAAGTTAATACGAAATTTTGCGGACTTTCAAAATAAAAATAGAAATTAGTGTCTATCATATCTGAAATTTTTAAAGTCTTCTATTGTTGTAAAAATGGTAAAACGAAGTTATTAAGGATTCCCAGATCAAAAAGTTCAAGTGATGTTACTTATTAACTACTTCTTTATTGGTAGAACTGTTGACAGAATTTATTAAATTATCAAAAAACACACAGGATCTGATTTATGAAGTCTGACTGTAATTGTGCATAGTGACAAGTGTAAAAGGAAAAAGTTGTGTTAAATTCACAAATATGTGGTTCCTCATTATTATAGTGGGCGTGATTCTAGGAGTCCTGTAAGTTAACATGAATATTGCCCGGTTTTATAATAATCCATTATCGTTAAGTTAGATGTTAGGGGTCTCTTTTGTTTCGCAGACAAATTACACAGATGTATTGATTCGCAGAATTATCCATTTCATAGAAAGCTTTTTTCGTAACCACTAACTTTTCGGTCATCGTGTAGAACTCATTTACATCTACCAGAAAAGTAGGTTAGGTTAGGTGAGAACTGTGACCCTTTATGAAAAATATACTTTCTATGAAATTAATATTATGGGAAACATACATTCTATGAAACTTCTGTCTGCGAAACAAGGTACAATCCAGATGAATAGGGTTTGCAGTCCCGGTCCCGATTTCTATGAAATTTTTCACGGGAAATCCCGGGAATTCCCGGGAAATTTACATGCCTTACAGATGAAGGATGGGTGGTACCAAATTGTCTCTTGTATTTGTGGTGCAATAAAGAATATTAATATTGTCGGTAATCGTAAGCGGTAGTCATTAAAAATCTGCTATGGAATACCCAAAGTGGCTGTTATCGTATTAAATTGTCACGTTTATGTCTGTTAACGTGAAACTTTATTCGTCTATGTCAAATGACAGAATGAAAACTGGTAGTGTTTTGCCATTTGACGTGACAGATGTTAAATGATACGGTAATTGATTGACACTTCTTCGGTTCTACTTTTATTTTATTCTTGAGACGACCTGTTTAGCCTAGTTGGTAGTGACTCTGCCTCCGAAGCTAGAGGTCCCGGGTTCAAATCCCGGCCAGGGCATTTATTTGTGCATTTTTCACGGATATTTGTTCTTGGGTCTTGGATGTTTTTTTATGTATTTAAGTATGTATTTATCTATATAAGTATGTATATCGTCGTCTAGTACCCATAGTACAAGCTTTGCTTAGTTTGGGACTAGGTCGATTTGTGTAAGATTGTCCCCCAATATTATTAATATTATTATTCTATATAAGCATATTATGGTGCACCTATATAAAGTTAATAATAATAAGCTACCACCGGTTCGGAAAAATAAACCTCTGCCACGCGAACAACCGGCGTTGGAAACTCTGAGAAGTGTCATTTATTCAAAACAATATTTACAATATACATCGCATGGCAGTGTCAGGTACTACAAAATTGCGTCGTCGTGTTCTTAGTTTTTTCACAATTGGAATGGATTATTAATTACATCTGTACTCGTATTATGGTTTTTTTTTTAATCGTATGGCATTTATTTATGAACCGTGGGATCTTCGAGAAGACAAGTACGGTTGCCAGTTTTTGTTGCACTTTTAGCACCATCCAGGGGTCACGTGTAGGGTAACGGTGGGTACTCCCTACGGACGTGATGCAACTTCGACCCCCCTTTGTCAAGTGAGTGGGCAACTTGACTGTTAGAAGTTCTCAAGCCGCCCGAAGGCCTCTAACTTGGCTTAACGACTGCTGTCGTAGACAGCAGCCGGGATCAACGGCTTAACGTGCCATCCAAAGCACGAGAGCGCTCAGTTAGTAACCACTCAAAGCGGTCACCCATCCAAGAACTGACCTGCGCCCACATTGCTTAACCTCGCATACCGCACGCGGTAGGCGGGTGCCGCTAGGCCACGAGCGCTCTGGATGGAATGTTGACAAGTTTCAATGGGATGACATTTAACGTTGATCGTTCTGTATTAACAATATATTATACTTCTTGATATTACTTACAATTATTAAGTTTAACGGATCGTTATAACACTGGGCCTAAGATAATATCAATCTAGACCTTAAATAATAACTACTAATGATTCGTCGTACAATACAATACAAATCCTCTTTATTGCACACGTCACACAAATGAATTAGTTACAAACAGAAGAAAAAAAAACAGCAACATGTAAGTAGGTAGAGGTAGACAACAGGCGGTCTTATCGCTAACGAGCGATCTCTTCCAGACAACCTTTGGGTAGCGGGAAAAGAGAAAAATAATATATGCAGTAGGTCGTATTGAATTAGAATTCGTAATCGAATGAAATCGAATCAATAAATAATTAAGCTAATTAAAATACAATAATTAAGGTGGTTTTCACATAGTTAAAACACAAGGAAATGTAACATTTTGTCACGATAGGTGTTCATTACGAAACATTGATGAAACGAGTCCGTGATCATTTTGATACTTATTCAGTTTTTACAGATACCGTTTGACTGGTTTCAATTATTAGTTTTTGTAGATGGCGGTATACTGAAGAATCAATCGTGGGGGCTAGAATTATAATAAATCAAAGTTGGATGCTCAGAAACCTTAAAGGTACATCTTGGGGATATTAAATTAAGTTATTCCATAAACTTTTGTTGATTCTCATAGAGAACTTATTACATCACTAACATTCGTTCTGTAATGAATAATGCTGATAAATTTTTAATTCAGTGACATACGTTTTTGTTATTATTTATTGAGCTTTGTTGATTTGTACCTAACTATGAAATTATTAATAAGGTACTTTTTTAAATTGTTAATTTCCATTTGATATTTAAGACTGAATAAATATATCTTATTTTATTTCTTATATCAATCAAATTTCCTATAAAAATAAAATTCGTTTATTTCAGACAACAGCAGTCCATAAAATTAGTTAGTTACATTTTATATAAACTTAAGTTTAATGTTAAGGCACAGGCTTAAGGTAAGTAGGGGTCAAAAGAGAAGCCAGACACACTCTATATGGTAAAATTTTCCTCATTCATTGGCAGAAACAGCAAACTTTGCAAAAAAAAGTCGATAGCAGTACAACACATATTCGCGTATATCAACTTCGATTATCATATTTATCATCCACTTGAAAGTTATCGCTGTTATGACATCGTCATGAAATCATACATTAAGGGGATGCCTCGATTCTGTGAATCACGCCTGCCGTGTAAGAAACACGGTCCTATTTTCCGGGCACGAGAATGCGAGATGCCACACTCTTCGGGAGTGGATTTTTGGAGAAATTCCGATACTTATCGAACTTTTATATATAAGTATATTTACTCTTGTGACAGTTTAGACGAGGTAAAATTCCGTCTTAAGAGTCCGCAGAACGCTCAGTTCTCCATACAAACGTGGTTTCACTCTCATTTTAAAACGCCATTCTGGAATAACATGAAACTTTGTATACACAATGGGATCTGGCATATCTAGGTCGGAAATTAGTTTTGGTTTTTTGAAATTATCCTTATCCTTGTCACACTATGTTATATAACATTTATAACAGCCAGTGTGTTAGCACCATCAGCACGGCTAGGACAAGACGGCGCGCGAGAAAAACTATCCGTCTCTATCTAATAGGTACAAACGGAAAGAGACGGGTAGTCTATCTCGTGTCTTGTGCTAGTTGTGCTTAACGGCGTTTCAAAGAACCAAATAGTTTTGCCTGCACGCCCTTAAGACTGCGCAGTACGCTCGGTTCTCCATACAAACTTATTTACGCTCTCATTTTAAAACGCCGTGCTAAAGTAACATGAAACTTTGTATACACAATGGGATCCGGCATATCTAGGTCAAAAATTAGTTTCTGTTGCTTGAAATTATAGTAGAGAAAAAATACAGCGATTATTAAGGTTTTCATACAAGCCGTAAAAAACTCATAAAACCGCTGTATTTTTATTCTTTTACAATTTCTAGCAACAGAAACTAATTTCCGACCTAGATATGCCGGATCCCATTGTGTATACGAAGTTTCATGTTATTCTAGCATGGAGTTTTAAAATGAGAGGGTAAATACGTTTGTATGGAGAATCGAGCCAGACCGAGCGTACTGCGCCCTCTTAAACAATGTGTAAGAAAATAACATATTTACGGTTATGTAGTTTGACAAAAGGTTAATTTGTAATGGAAAATCGTTCTGAAGTAGAGTAAATTAATCTTTAACTGAAAGCCTCTCCAGTGTCCTGCTCATATCTGACGTAAGCATACAGGCGCAATACACAGAAACTCATACATTGAAACTCATACATTGAAACAATTTCTCCTAAGAAAAAGGCGTTAATTTTAGAACTGTTTTTATATATACGTCTCCGTTTCAGCTTTCGACAAAAATTCTTTCGTATGTCTCCTCTACTGAAGGTTCGATAATTATATAGATTTTTTTGTCGAGTTTTTGAAAATTTTGAAATTTGAAAAAAAAAAATTTTTTTGTGTCTGTCCGAATGCTCTCCTCTACAAGTCGCATTTCTCATCAGAAATCTTATATAGATTTTTTTTGTCAAACCATTTTTTGGAAATTTTGAAATTTGAATTTATACAAAATTTTATCGTATGTATGTTCTCCTCTACAGGTCGCATTTCTCAACTGATTCTGGTGAAATTTTGTGAGCAGGGTCAATAATTTTTTTTTGTCGGATTCAATATTAAGAACATTTGAAATTTGAAAAAAAAAATTTTTTTGTAAGTCTGTCCGGATGTTTTTTCTCTTCTACAGGTCGCATTTCTCATCAGAAATGTTATAAAGATTTTTTTTGTCAAGTCAGGTTTTGGAAATTTTAAAATTTGAAAAAAATATACAAAATTTTATCGTATGTATGTCCGGATATTCTCCTCTACAGGTCGCATTTCTCAATCGATTCTCGTGAAATTTTGTGAGTAGGTTCGATAATTATATAGATTTTTTTGTCGAGTCAGTTTTTGGAAATTTTGATATTTAAAAAAAAATTTTTTTGTATGTATGTCCGGATGTTCTCCTCATCAGAAATGTTATTGACCAAGCGAGCGAAGCGTCTCCGTTGCAGCTTTCGACAAAAATTCTTTCGTATGTCTGTCTGTCTGTCCGGATGTTCACCTTTACAGGTCGCATTTCTCAACCGATTCCCGTAAATTTTTGTGAGCAGGTTCGATAATTATATAAAAATAAATTATCGCCAGTTTATGAAAATTATGAAATAAAATAAAAATGCCATGTCTACAGCTCACAGAGCCACTACTAGTATGTACAATGTACTATTTCCGACGCCACATGGGATCTAGAGGTAATAGCAAATTACCTATTAATGTTATTTTATTTGTTTGCAGCTGTCTGGAGACGATGTACTGGAAATGCTGCGAAGAAAAGTATTGCTTCGACAAGAAAATCGCCACTTACAAGTAAGTAGCAAATTCTGCCCGTAAATTTTTGAAATTTAATTTGAGGCCTTAGGAATAATCAGAGAGACCTACTTTACGTCATCATCAGTTGTTCCTTAAGCTGGAGATCGAAACATTATGTTCTTATCGTGCTGACGAGACTCCTCCATAGACTCCCGTGTTGTATAGGTAGTTGCAAAAGTGCAGTTATTTGGGTGCTCAATCTAGCCGGCCTCCCACTTTTCCCGTCATTAATACTCCTCTAGACCATCCGAGGAACTACTACTATTGTGCTTTTCTTGTCTCTCCATCTCTCTTACTAGCTTTATGTCCCACACGGTGGGAGTCAACTTTCATTAATTTCCTTCTTCATTTCGCTCTATTGTTCCTGACTAACTTTTAAAAAATCTATCGCCTTGTTGGTTTTCATGGCAACAGTGACATAATTGAATCTAATACACATAGGTAAGGTACCTATTGTCTAATGAGAGGTATCGCAACATGCGCCGTAATTATTTCCCGTTATGTGATCTACGCGCGTGATTAGCTGATTACACTCTGTGACCTTTATTCATAAATAGATCATGAGTGATCATTACTATTGTGAAATAGTTCCTTATAAAGGTAAATTACTATGATTATTACTGTTACGATCAACATTATCAGGTCAATACTTGCGGAATACCTCGAGAGTTTAGCAAACAAGCTAACAGACAGCTTGATTGTAAGCAAACAGTAACTTATGGAGGCTTGCGACCCCAGAACAATCACAACGTCGGCAAACCCTTTGTTGACTTGAGTATTCATTGTATTTTTTTTATACCACGTCGGTGGCAAACAAGCGTACGGCCCGCTTGATGTTAAGCGGTCACCGCAGCTTATGGACGCCTGCAACTCCAGTCACATGCGCGTTGTATCGGCAGCTAGAGACATTATGTAGTTCACTTTCAACGCAGCACATCCTCTGGACCTCGGTCGACCTTGCTTACCACCAGGAGTACAACACCACAAACCTAAAGAACAAGTGAGGAGCGTCTTTTCAAAAGGGCTCATTTTTGTATTAGCGGTACTTCTAAACAGAACCTTGTCCAAGAAAACTTAAGGTCCATTTTAGAAGTAGAGTTACAAAAAAATTAAACTCATTCGAAAAGACACTCCTCAAGTAGTGATGCTATTATGGCTGCGGTGTTCTGTAAGGTGGAGGTAATTTACCAGTTGAACTACTCCACATATAAGCGAAAAGACATTCCGCGGACATTCCGCAATGCCTTACCTCTCTCCAGCTCTAAGCTCACCAGTCAGACTGAGCGCATGAAAGACTTTGAAACCAAATTGGAATGTGAAACTGATGTGTTAGATTGAGGAGAATAACGAACACTTTAGAGTTTGATATTTCATCTGGTAGCATATGCAACGTATGTAGCAATTGAAGCACTTATGAATGTAATCTCTGCAAGTGCTTCTGACAATGGTTTACGCACCAAGAAAGTAAATTTTATTGATTCTAATATAATAAATTAGTGGTTCAAAACAAGAGCCTACGCTGGGAGGTGGACTTACGATGCGTGAAGTCGTGAACCAGTCAAATAAGCTGCAAAAAATATCTGATTCGAGTAAACTTATATTTATTTCTTAAATTTCAGATTAGACGATGACCATGCGTATTCCAACGGGTATGCGAACATGGGGGCGAGCCTGGACAGTGTGGTTACCGAACAGCCCATCAACAACAACCACCTCCAGCAGAGAGACATGGAAAGACAGCTCAACGAGCTGCCCATACACGCCGACAAGTTATATGAGGTAACTACGATTATAGTTCAATGTGAACATCGTAGACAGTGTGGTCACCGAAGAGCCCATCAATGATGTTGCATAAATTTCTTCACTTGACGGGATGATGTTGCGCAGCAGTAAAATCATGCGCGAAAGCGGGATAGTACTGCATTTGTATCGCTCCGCTTCCGCGCATCCCGCGCCTGTAAGGAAGCGCTCATTTTAAATGTAGGGGCGCATTAAAAAGCGGTACAGTTGTCGTGAATCCACCACCATATCAGCCCTAGGACGTCCACTGCTGGACATAGGCCTCCCCCAATTTCATGGGATAATATATAGCCATAATCGCCAAAAAAAAATGCTTTCCTATTGACTAAAATCGGAAACGACTAGACCCGAGGAAGTGTCAATCAATCACCGTATTATTCAACATCATCATTATCATATCAGCCGAAAGACGTCCACTGCTGGACATAGGATACAGAACTAGATCACATTAATGACATCCTTCTGCATAATATTTTCACAAACGGAACCGAGTTTCCTGGCCACAGCAGCTCGTTATCTGGAGTCGATCTCTACACGCTCAACCATAACCTAGTGTAACCTATTAAAATATAGATTAGTGTAGATCAATAATGTGTAGGTTAGCGTAGCTTAATAATGTAAGAATATAAGTAGGTAAATATATTAGTTGAATTTGATAATGTATAGCTCAATATTTATAAGAGTGCAGTACGCTCGGTTCTCCATACAAACGTATTTATGCTCTCATTTTAAAACGCCAGGCTAGAATAACATGAAACTTTGTATACACAATGGGATCCGGCACATCTAGGTCGGACCATAGTTTCTGTTGCTTGAAATTATAATGGAGAAAAAACACAGCGATTATTAAGGTTTTCATACAAGCCGTAAAAACTCAAAAAGCCGCTGTATTTTTTTTCTTTTACAATTTCTAGCAACAGAAACTATGGTCCTACCTAGATATGCCGGATCCGATTGTGTATACAAATTTTCATTTTATTCTAGCATGGCGTTTTAAAATGAGAGGGTAAATACGTTTGTATGGAGAACCGAGCCAGACCGAGCGTACTGCGCCCTCTTAATATCTAGTAATAAGTTTGACATGTACCTAACCTATAACTTACATGTATGGTGAAACTGTTAATGTAAGTTGGTTAAATAAATAAATAGGACTCCCCCAAAAAGTGCCACAATGATCCGATCCGATCCTGCGCCACCCCTGTCCAGTGGACTCCTGCGACCTTTACCTGGTCATCAGTCCACCTTGTGGGGGGCCTACCCACGCTGCGGCTTCCAATACGTGGTCGCCACACGAGAACTTAACCTAACCTCGAAATATGTCATGTCAAATAGCAAAATACTATCAGTTTTCATTCTGACATTGAAGTTGACTAAGTTTCACTTTAACAGACGTAAACTTGGGGCCGGCCACATATTACGTCACGCAAAATTTTGAATACTTGAACCCCCCCTCCATCGCTGTGACGTAATATGTGGATGGCCCCTTGTCAACCACTTAGTTAATACGATAACTGATGAAGTAGTCCGTCTTTTCCTACGATTTTGTCCTCGGGTCAAGTCGTATTCTGATTTTAGATAATCTATCACGAAGATAGGTTTTCTACTGTAGCATTGTAGTTTTATGGTAGCTGACACTGTAATTTTATATTTTATATTTAACTATACAATGTATATTGTTTTGAAAAAATGACACCTCGCCGAGTTTCTTACGCCGGTTCTTCTCGTGGCAGAGGTTTAGTTTTCCGAACCGGTGGTAGTTTATTGACGTTCATAGGTGCATGTAATTATGCCTAATTTGAAGAATAAATTACTTTTACTTTTTTACTTTTAGCCGATGGAAAAGCATTATTCACTACATTACTGATTTGACTGACAGTTGACTATGACAGCTGAGACTTTTCTCATACTTTTATCTTTACTGAATCAGTGAGCTACATCTTAGGCCTTGTCATCGCTTTCCATCAGGTGAGACTATTTAAAGCCAATCGCTGGTCAGTTTATCATAAAAAAAAAAACAATCACTAGCTGTTGCCCGCGTCTTCGTCCGCGTCTTCGCTTCTAGTGGTCGCAGCGTGTTGTTATAAAGCCTAAAGCCTTTCTCGGTAAATGGACTATCCAACACAAAAATGTTTTTTCAATTCGAAGCAGTAGTTCCTGAGATTACCGCGTTCAAACAAACAAAGAAACTCTTAAGCTTTATAATATTAGTATAGATTACTAAGCCTATTTCATCACCTCTATTATTCGTAGAACGAATGCAATGTGTTTAAGTTGTTTATGGAAAATTTCTCAACCGAATTTATATGTTATAATTATTTTAACTCGGTCACGGGTGTCCGCTGGATGCGGGTGGCGCAGGACCGGTCATTGTGGAAGTCTTTGGGGGAGGCCTATGTCCGGCAGTGGACGTCTTTCGGCTGACATGATGATGATGATGATGAATTATTTTAACTATTGCAATCATTCTCAAGCCCAATTAGGCTTTTACCTGGAAGCTCTCGATACATCCAGTACTATCTCTGTATCCGAGCTGTCCCCATCCATGACGAACTTAGTGGTATTGAAATACCATAAAAAACATATTTTACAATCGATCAGGGTAAAATGACTTTATTTATAAGGATAATTCAATCAACCATGCATTCAGAGAGCTAGTCCTACTTTTTAAGGTGTTTTATATAAGATACAATAATGCGAACGAACAAACAAGAATAATGCATTCCCATTTTTTAAAGTCCTGAATTGATTTGGTAATTCACCGATATAGATTTAGCAAATGATTTTGAACCAAGTTAAAAATAAACCATAAAACTAAATCATTGTTTTCAGGTTTTCTCCAAATCCATGATATTCAGAGACGACCACGAATTAAAATCGAAAGGCAGCAATGACTCACTCGACGAAATAGAAACAAAATCAGAACCCGACTACTTATCAGACAAACCAAACAGGACCAAAGTATACTTCGAAGATGAAGTGGATTCTCCAGTCACTGACTTTGAAATAATGTTTAAAGATGAACTACTAGCAGGCCACGACATGTTCAAAATAGAGGAAGAGGAAGAAAGTGATAGCAAGAGTCAAGATACTGAAGATGGGTTGGTTATGAACGTTGAAGTAAAGAAGCAGGACGTTATAAAACCTACTACAGTCACCGTTAAAGATGAATCAAAAATAACTACTCAGAATTCAATTTATAAGTACGATCCTGTGTCACTTGTAGCCTTACCGTCTTCATTATCTTTACCTAGAGTCGAGAGTGTTAAAGGTATCCTAAGATTAAAAGGCGACAGTATGCCGAGAAGTGTCAGCGCCAGGACTTTAGAAAGAGTGGACAGTGGGAGTAAATTAGCCAAACCAACCCTTAACAGAGTTGATAGTTTGAAAAACATAGATCCCATGAAAATAAACAAAGTACTATCAAGAGTGCCGCATAGAAGTGCATCGTTCTTGAACATTCCAGAACATTTGATACCTGAAAAGCCACCATTGACAAAAAGCAAGTCGACGTTAGGCGTTACGTCTTTAGAGCAAGAAGTCAAAATAGGAAGGTTGCCTGATACTCCAATAATTAAGAGTAATAATTTGCCCAGATTCTTTGCCGATAGTCCTTCATTGTCTGAATATAAGTGTGATACTAGCTTGCAAAGCATTAAGCAGAAGTCTGCTCTGCTGCTACAGGAAGATTATAGCATGCCCAGGTATTATGGTGCAGCGATACCGCTAGAAACGGTTCCAGTTCACGAGAGCAAATCCATGCCGGACTTAAGGAATCCTACCTCAACTGGTAAAGTTAGTAAAAGGTTAGTGAAATTAAGGAGCCGGCTAAAACCATTAGTTATAAGGAAGAATTCAGACGAAAAATTGTAGATGATGATATTGATGGGATGATAAACATTGACATTTGGCATTCATTTTGAAGTTTTTTTTGTCAATAATTTGCCATCGAGGGTTTTAGTTTTAGTATCGAACAAATAATCGTATTAATTGATCAAAACGGTGTATAATGTCAATAGTAGAAGTTAGTTATGAGACACGAGTGGTTAAAAGTGTGCAATGGAAATCGGATGTATGTGAGAATTATTGTGATTTTGACTTATATTAGCGTTGTTCACTTAAGTTTAATCAAAAATGTGGGTAGGTCATTCAAGAGACGTAACCAAGAATTAATGACAAGACGTGATTGGGAACTGTAATATACACTTAGTACATTTGGTTTCAAAGTTTCTAGCTTCGATTGTATTTGAACTTTTTAAATCAAGATTTTACACAATATTGTCACCCCACACAACATAATATTGTACAGTTGTGTTAAAAGTGAAATGGTTACCATGACTTGAGTTTTATATTCTAATAGAATTGGAAATATTCAAAAGAAACAACTTGTTTGCTCTCTTAAATATAGTATTGCAACTGGCGATAAAATGATTGCAATGTGCAATGAAAGAATATAATAATAAATATTTTATTGAGTTTGAAGTATTACTTTGAATTGATTGAGTAAACGTGATTCCTGATTTCGTCTCCTGAATAATTCTGTATAATAGATTTCTTGCGCTGGTTGCCATTTTCTTAGTTGTGTGCAATGCAATTTATAGTATCGTGATCTTAATTACATTAATTATAAGTAAAAGTGCTTAATGTTTTACTGGATTTCATTTAACATGTGATTGTAATACTTAATAATATAGGTAGTATTGTTTCCTAAAATTTCGTGAACGTTAACGTGTACTTAGGTTAATCTGACTTTGGTTTTTTGTGGTTGAGATTCTTCATTTCCCTTGCTTTTTTTGATGGATTTAGGATCTGTCTGCAAAACCGAACCATATTATAATAATTTACAATAATAATATGTTTAAGATTTTTATTAATTCTATATCTGACATAATTCTGAGTAATTTCATTTTTTAATTAGATTTATCGTGTTTTCCATACAGTGTTGTAATAAAATGTTAATTAGTAGTTAATTTAATACGAATGTGGCAGTTCTAAGCCCGTTGAATTGTGTAATCTACCTTTTATGCGAGATATGCCAAACATTTTGAATTGTTAAATGTTTAATGATAAGTAGGTACATATAGTCATCACAAAATCCATTTTAAATAAATATATATTAATTTCTAACAAATGCTTAAACACTTTCTGAAATAATTAGTATTATTAGATTAGTTCAATCAGTATTTAAAGCTCAAAACTTGGTACCTTGATGAATGTGATTATAATATCTACTTTACATAGTTCTGCGATTGATAATTAGAACGTGATAATTTAATTTAACTTATGTATTTTATTTTTATCATTTCTGACTTGAATATACAAGATATATGAATCCAATGATGTCCTTTAATTAGTAACTTTTAAACCAATACACAATAAGTTAGCTTATGTAACTTTTAGTTGTTGCTAATATTTTAATTAGTACCACTGTTCAGAACTAATCTTTTGATCTTTTGTGTTCATTTTAGTTCTGCAATTAATTGAGTCGATCCAATCACAACTATCATTGTTTCTAGTCATGTCATCATTTACCTAAGTGTTAAATTCGAATTATGTATTACAATACACTTATTAAAATAAGATCTGTCACACGATAATGTACTTAATAACCTATTACCTACGGCTCTACGATAAAAACAGGAGGGTTATGATTATTGCCTGGTAAAATATTAGTGCGAAATGGAATAAAATAATTTGATATAAATTAGTTTATTTTTACTTTTATATGCACATTCTACTTTTCCTTGTCATTATTTTTAGCGTAAGTATAGACAAAAATAAATCAAAAATTTTTTTGGTGTAAAGGTTGGGGTCTCTTTTTAAGTAAATAATGATACTTGTGTCAGAGGTGTTGTTATACTTAATTTTTTTAACCTTTCTATTACTAATTTATTACATTCAAATTGTTTTAATGAGTAAAAATTCAGTTTATCACTAACAATATTATACAGTCTAGTTGATGTACCTATGGTCCAAATTGGCAACAAAACAAAATGGCGGACAGTCTTAACGATGACCAAAATGATTGTTCGATGTATTTTTAATTCCAACCAATTTTTCTTAGTTATTACAAACTGTCTTCTAGCAAACTTAGATTTACTGATGGGTTGAGGCACTACTTTCTTATTTTTCCTTTTAGTTAAGGGGCGTAGCTCGTGTTTTAAGGTCTTGTGGAGGTTTAATACGAGTATATATAGTTTTCTGATTGATGAAAAATCACATTCATTATAAAATTCCATCGTAGGAAACCTATAGGGTTTTGAGAACATAACTTTCAGCAGACATCGTTGAGCTCTTTCCACCTCGATAACTTTGCTTTTATTAGTTCCACCCTATATTGGTATGCAGTATGTCATTACAGATTGTGCCAATGCTCTATATATTTGTTTAATCAGGTGTGTGGAGGCAGCATGTTTCAGTGTCTTGAAGATCCATATAAGCTTTCGTATCCTACCGTTTATAGGTACTCAACGTGGTAATGCCAGGAGAAGCGTTAATCTTATATTATCCCTAGGCATTTGATTGATGATACCTTGTGTATTATATAGCTGTACGATTACAGACAATTTCATCAATCTTGTCACAGTTACGCTTATTCAATAATTTTCCTCTGCGCTGACAAAACCCTACTTTGTCTATCAGGTTTTAAAACGTCAAGACCAATCCGCAGTTTACGACTCATGAGGCACCGTGCCGGACTCTCCTGTAGTGCAAAAGGAAATTATATAAGGCAGCTAGGCCGCCAGCCTTTTTACAGTTTTCACTGTATTTTCAGCAGCCCCGTTGAAATGGCGCAGAAAATACATATTGCATACAATTGCCGGAAGTGAATTCAGGAAATTGCCGGTTCATGAAGGGCGGGCCGTTGTCCGATATCTAATCTACCGCGGGAAACGAAAACGAGAAAACACCACGGTTAATATTTCACCAGCGGAAGTGCTCGGTACCTGGAATTCCTCCGACCACTTTAAGTAGAATTTACCATTACTAAATAAAGTTTACCTAGCACAGGACCCATGAAATCGACATGGACTCGTGTCAATGAAATGCTAGGGTTAGGCCAGGGACAAGACGTATGACCCTTAGGCGCATCCTGATCAACCGTACAAACTTCACAGGCCTTACACTTAGCTTCGATTTCCTCATACAAACCTGCAGGCCACCAGGCATAACTTCTAGCCATTTGCCTTAGTTTTAACAATGCCCATGTGAGGCTCATGTAACAATTCTACCACAGCGCGTCTACACGAATGGGGAATTATGACCCTGTAACCCATATGATACATTCCTGTTATGAGTACAACTAATGAGTTGAGAAAGAATGCCTTCTAGTAAAGAAAAGTTGTAAATTCCTCAAATCATTCAGATCAGGCCATCCATCACAACCGTAACTCAATTTTTTTCTCAATATCGGGCCCCTAACGTGAAACTGTTAGGGCCTAACAGTTTCACGTTGTGGCAGTGTCAGTTCGGTATAGTATTTGTCAAGCAAGTTACCAGGAAGGCATAGAGCAATGGTATTCTATGCGAAGAATCCGGTTAAATTAAACGCAGTCTTAACTAACTTAGTTGCAGCAGCTGACTAAGGGCGCATACTTCAGCAAGAGCCCTAGACATAATTTACTGTTTATTTGATTTGTGTGGATGTGTCGATTTGCTAAATTTATGAAGCAAGGAACTAGGGGCGCATAAATTGGAGCTGGTTGTTTTGTTATTAAGCATTTCATAAAATTGATTTATTATTATTAACATGTTGGACAGCACAGCAGGCTTTAGACAGGAGCATTAAATAGACCAGGAAGTATCTAGTTGTATTTGTCAAGCAAGTTACCAGGAAGGCATACATAGATCAAGGATGTTCAAAGTGAAGAATAAATTAAACGCAGGCAGTCTTAACCAACTTAGTTACAGCGGTTGACTAGGGGTGCATACTTCAGTAAGAGCACTAAACATATTTGACTGTTTATTTGATTTGTGTGGATGTGTCGATTTGCTTTATGAAACAAGGTACTAGGGGCGCATAAATTGGAGCTGGTTGTTATTAACCATTTCATAAAATTGTTTTATTATTATTAACATGTTGGACAGCACAGCAAGATTTAGACAGGAGAATTAAACCATATGACCTGGAAGTATCTAGTTGTATTTGTCAAGCAAGTTACCAGCAAGGCATAGATAAAGGATGGTGGAGAATTCGGTTAAATTAAACGCAGACAGTCTTAACCAACTTAGTTACAGCGATTGACTAGGGGTGCATACTTTAGCAAGAGCACTAAACATATTTGACTGTTTATTTGATTTGTGTGGATGTGTCGATTTGCTAAATTTATGAAGTAAGGTACTAGGGGCGCATAATATTGGAGCTGGTTTGTCCATGATCTTTGGTGGAGAGAAGCATTGAGTTTCGACTTGGCCGGGTCATTGTACTAGGAACCCATAGGGGTGCAAGAGCGTAGTTAGTAACATTATCCATTGACCAGCTAATATAGTACGACCCATAAACGCCTGCGAGGTACCAGGGCACCATGACACATAAAGGTAAGAAAAGGTGTTGCAACGGTATTTCACTGATAGTCAAATCAGCAACTTTTTACGAAACGTCAAAACCGCTCGGTTAGTATGAAGTTTGTAGGGAAATGTGCCTAATGACGTTACGATTTTCTATGGTCAAACCGCGGCCTTTTTTCCACATTTATGCATTTAAAAAAATCTTTAAAGTTGCATAAATAAGCTGAAGTTTGATTTTTCCAAATATCGTATGATTTGTTTATTGGTAACGTAAAAAAAAGTTTTTAGTGTGGTGATCTACCTACGAAATACACTTTTAATCTTTGTTAATCTCATTTTGGCACCTGGGCGTGTAACACATGTTTTTATCATATACGGCGCGATACGGCAGTTTCAACTCTAGAAGAAAGACAGAAGAGAGATACAGCGTCACTTATCTCTCGACGAACTTGCACCAACACTTCGTTGATCACTGCCTGCCGTGGCTAGAGAGCAATTTTCTTGCTCCTTACCTAGCTGTGTAATTTGAGCTTCGCTGGTCACTAATAAATATTAAGTATCTGTGTGTAAGTATTATCTCCCTTTCGAATTGGTTTTCAGCCAATGGTATTTAGCACTTAACAATTCTGATTTCCTAATTTTAAAATACTTGCACTGTGTTAGTACAGTCTGCAAATGAAGTTAATATTTTTAGTACTTTGTCGCACTAACGTAACAATATTGCGACAGTTGGGATGCGTCAAAGTAGTGAAAGCGACAAGGTACTAAAATGATCATCTACTTTTGCTGTTGACTATACTTATCTAATTCTGCAGTAGGGATGTGGTGGTCTCCTTGTTTAAGGGTATTTTCAGAAATAAGTGTTCCCAGCGTTATTATGCAAATATGCATAAGTACTATGCATAGTTTGTTTTTATGAATTATATATGTTGTTACAAAACAAAAAAGCGAGTTAATTACCATGTTTAATTATCGTCACAAAACTGACATTGTTCCACTTTTTTAACCGACTTCAAGATTTCAAAAGAGGAGGTTATCAATTCGGTTGTATGTTTTTTTTTTTTATGTTTGTTACTCCATAACTCCGTCATTTCTTAACCGATTTGGAAAATTCTTTTTTAGATTGTAAGTATATATATCCAAGTTGGTCCCGTTTTTGTCAAAACGCAGTTCTGATAATGGGATCCACGAGGAAATGAGGGAACTCCTCAAATCTTTAAGGCAAACATATAGTGATTTTTGTGTTTTTATCAACAAGTCAAGCATTTGCATCCAAAAATGTGACATTAGATGAAGTGGAACTGCTGATGATGATCAGAACAGAACTCTTCAACGACGAAAAGTTCACGTTTGGCGAATTGTCCTCCTAGCTGTGTTTGTTAAGCAAGTTCTATTTTCACGATTAATTTTTGTCATGCTCGAGTTCTGATGATGGGATCCATTAAGAATCGAGGGAACTCCTCAAATGTGAAAGGCACACAGATAGTGATTTTAGTATTTTCATGAACTAATCAAGCATTTTCATTCATAAAAGTGACATTTGATGAAGTGGAACTGCTGATGATGATCAGAACGGAACTCTTCAACGACGCGTAGTTCACGTTTGGCGATTTGTTCTCTTCGTTTTGTTTGTCAAGCAAGCAAGGTTTTTCCATGATTCCATGAGGAATTGAGGGTACTTAGTCTTCTACCATTATAAACATACTTATAGCCATTTTTATTTTATTGTATGGAATCTAAGAGTGCACCATCTAAGTATAATAATCTTTCACCGGCCTCCCCCATTGAAGTCGGTTTTTTTTTTCTTAAAAATTATTTAATAACTCACGACAATTGGGTACCCGAACTTCTGGAAATGCTCTTAAGTAAATGAATAGGGTTTTGAAATAAATACGGATGAAAAAAGCGCACAATTTATTACATAATCACTATTTCATACATTTTCCAGTGTACATTATTTAAGTATATATTTAAAAGTTCAACGGTAAAATTGTAAGAAATACATTAATAAGTTTTAAAAATTAGTACAGCCACTAAAATGACTTGGAAATGTGAAACATCTAATATAATTGTATTGTTCTTTTTGATCTAATATTCTATACTAACCATAATTATTTAGCTTAGTCTAGTATGAACAAGGCTTTTTATATCATTTACTTGAAGGATAAGAGACGTCTACGATGAAATATTAAAGATTTTACTTACAAATGCTTAAATCTAAATCCTAATTGGCGAATACAGGAACTAGTTTTGCTACGCCTGTTGTTCGTTAGGATATTATGACTAAGAGGGAAATATTTTAAAATTGTATCACAAACGGCTAAATTCATACATTATCGCCTTGTACTAATATTGCATATTATATTAGGTACTCGGAAAATATTCGCAAAAATTAGCTATAATTTATTAACAATATTGTTCACGATTTCGGTGTCGATACAAACCCGATAGGGTTTAACGACACTTTTCCGTTATAACAATGTATCAATTTTCTATTGTAAAAAAAAAAAAAAAAAAAAAAAAAAAAAGTTGTTAATTTTTTACTTTTAAAATGCAACTGAAGGTTCAGTTTTAAAACGCCTGCCAAAAGGAAATGGCAAACTTATAAGTTACTAAGGCGCTTGTTAATAATGTAAGTAACCGCAAGTACTCGAAGTACCAATATGTAACGCTATTATAATACAGAGTACATAATACCTAGTACATTACGATACAAGTGCGGAGAATAAGAAATTCGCAACGAGTGGTGATAAATTAAAACACGACCGAAGGGAGTGTTTTAAATCGACACGAGTTGCGAATTACCTATTCGCACGTGTATCGTACAACGTTTTACAGTACATTATGGCTCTTTAAAGTTTCGACATATGCCTGTTCTTTAAAGTTGCGACATACATCTGCTGATTACCGCACTCGTGCGGTAATGTAGCACCATATGCACTGTAAAATAATCTAGATTTTGCTAAGTAGAATTTTAACAACTTCATTGTTCGGTTATATAGTCGTATTACAGAACCAAAAACAACTTAGAATCATTGCACCCCTACTATTTTAACAAAGGTATTTATACCACACCTTGCCAAAAAGCGCGTTTTTCCGCACGCTGCGCGACCAAAAAAACACTTTTTGGCCAAGTGGTGACGTAAAATTGTGTACAAACCACGGGTCGTAAAACAGAAAGACCTCTCTCGCATATTTATGACCCTCGCCTGCGGCTCGGGCCTCAAACATCTGCGATATCGGCCTTTCTTTGTTTTACAACCCTTGTATCGTAAATAGCTATTACCTACCTTTATAGCTTCTTTTTCATTTTGAATAAATTTATACGGGTAACAAATAAAATAATATCCATAAGTCAAATCATCCAACTTTGCCCAGAGTGTAGAATTGCCCAACTTTAGACCACAGAAACCTATTAAAGTAAAATTAGACGGGTTGTTAACCATTCGGTTATAATTTAGCCATTCAGCAAAAATGCTTTCCATCCATGCGTGCGCGTGCGCGTGTTGCGTCCATGCGTGTGTCATAGTGTCGAAGCCCAAAATTACTTTTGGTCACTGAAACAGCGTAGTAGTAATGTCTGTCCAGCTGTTCTCCTCTACAGCTCGCATTTCTCAACCGATTCTCGTGAAATTATGTGAGCAGATTCCATAATATTATTGATTGCAGTTTCAAAATCGTGGAGCCATGAGGCTCGTGAGGGCTGCAGCTCACAGAGCTACTAGTAAATATTTGAAAGACATTTTTATTCTGGGACAAAGAAAAAAATTATTAAAAAAACTGTAAAGAAAAGCACTACCTTCAAAACCGATGCAGTGAATAATGCTTTTCGATCAGCTATACGACTGGACCCGACGAAGTGTCGATCAGATTAGCTTTGAGAAAGTCCAGTACATAATAAATACTGCTAAACGTCAAAAATATCACTAGGTGGTGTTATTTAAACAATAGCCTAGATCAGACCTGATATGAGCCATACCAATAGATTATATTACAATGTGAACACTAATAGTGACACTGGGTATGTTAGCAGCAGTCTCTATTTTTACTGTTCTCTAATTTTATTTTGTAGGTAACCAAAATATTTTCAGTATGTTCAAATACTATCACATGAATATAGTGTTTTTACAGAAGCTCTATAGAGGCCTTTCATATTTTTTTCTACTAGAATTTGCTAATATTTTAAGATTCCAATTACGGTGAAAACAGAGAACTACGAGTAGATAGGCAGTCTTAGCAACGAGACCAACTTATACCTAAATTAATAAAATTTAAATACCAAATTGCTCTATTTGCTTCTCATTTTAGTATTATCCGAGTAAACAAATCACCATTTTTCTGTTTTTACTGTATTTGAACTATAACGATAATTGTATACCCATCTTAGATAAATAATTATAAATAGTTACTTTTGCAGTACCAACCCAAAAATATCAGCGAACATCAATTTTGGCAAAGAAAAATATCCAACTTAAATGCAACCCACTATTGGGCACTTTTCCTGAGGTTAATAACTAGAACGTTCATCTAAAACGGGCCAAAACTGCTTTACATAATTATGTAATATATATACTAACTATACTTACGGGAAACTTTATACACTTTACAATGATTTAGAATTATGCTACGCAACTTTTACAATATTTTTTTTCAATTGATAGGTAATTATAGAAAAGGTCAACCAAACAAACCAGCATAACCGGCATACGAGCATGACATCAAATATGTACCCATAAACAAAGTAAGCCAAGGCAAGAAACAAAAAAGTAATTAGGAAATTAGGATGTGTTATCAATGTCACTGGCATTTACAACTGTAATTTGTAAAAATTACAAATTTTATGTAAACAATAGAAAAATAAGCAGATTTTTTAAATTACACTCCCACCGATGTCAAACTTGTTAAGAATTGAAATCAGGTAAAAAACAGGTAGAATAAGTTGCCTAATAGTGGCGGGCAAAGTTTCAAACAATGTTCTTATTAATTGGACACGCTATGTTGGCAGTCACGGATCAACGAACCGTGCGGTTGGTCGATCATATATCGGTTATAAGGCGACATAAATTATCGTTGCCACAGTTTTTACTCAAAGAAAAACTCGATAGTGCCAAGCATAAACGATTTAAAATAAATAAAGTCTCATCGTCAGTACTCGTATGAGATGACGGAATATGACAGTAAAACCGAGTAACTTTGCCCTTGGCGATAAACTTGGCCTCTGTTTTTTTTTTTCATTTGTCAATACTCAATCATTTATTGCATTCCACAATGTTAGTTTACAGGATATTAGGCAAACTTAAGTTTTAGTGGTTAAATAATATTAAAACTTAATTGTGGACCCTGTTGGACTTATTTGTGTCCAGTGCCCATATTAGCAAATATAAGTATCGTAATATTCGTAATATCATCCAAACTATCGATACTAGGTATTTTCAGTCCAAAATAAATATTTTAAATAGCAAAATAAGCGATGCCATAATTTGTCCAATTAAGGAATAGAGTAAATTCAATCGCCTTGTTTTAATAGCGATGATATTTATATTATACGCTTATAATTCTTTCAATAAAAATTTGAAAAAATACGGTAATATATGATTTGCCTTGTAATTTTTCATACCATATATTTTTATGTCAGTGAGATGTATATATTTTGATGTATTCATATTTATATTTTGTAGGAGTAATAGTATGAAAAGGCATATTTTTCCTACATAGATGTGGACTAGAGGATTCGTACAACATAGAATAATTTTACAAACTAAGGTGTTTTTTTTTTATGATCCTTGTAATCCTAAATGGGATTCTTATGGTAAAAGCAATAGTTCACACGATCTACATGACTATGAATAAAATATATATTTTGTAAACCCACATCCGTGATTAAAAGGACCATAATAACTAAAGAGGTAAATAACACAAAAAACTTTATTAATACTGAAATGACGTAGCTACAACCAAGGGTCATTTCGGCCTGTCTTAAAATTAATCTTAAACTAACTCAGATCTTAGCATACTCAAAATACTGATTTTCTAATGCACCTACTTAATAAAAAGCTCGCTTAATTATACAAAGACACAATTAAAACACTGTTTATTCCAACTATAATATTACAGCAGATTTTATTTTACTTTAATTAACAAAAACTAATTATACTCAATTTGTTTGTTCGATATGGGTGGGCGTGAGGACAACATTATAGAGTCAATAAGGAATTTGAATTTACTTATTTTAACATGAATATTCATCTATCATTTTGACTTCGCGTGTGACTTTGCCCATTGGGCAATTTTATTACCCATAAGCAAAAGATTGTTCAAATAATTACTACATACACTTAACCGTGAATTATTATTATTCATTTTGGGACCTTAAATAAAGGTATAGAATACAGTAAACAATAGGGAAGAAAATTTAATTATTGTGTCTTTGTACAATTAAGCGAACTGGTGTTCCGTTAGTAAATATATAAAAAAACTTCATTGGTCGCTAAAACTATACGTAGGTAGCAGCTGTATGAAAATGACAGTATCTACATTGGTATCTAGAATGAATTTTGCTAACAATTACTCGAAGATTTTGAAGTTTGAATGATTGTTAGTAGAGTCTTATTCAAAGAAATCGAATTTAAGTTGTTCAAGTAATTTTGTGTCATATACAAATACTACCACTAGTATTAGTATGTGATCATCATAGGTATTCTATGTTTTTACTGAACATTAACTACAACGTGGAGTTAAATAGTTAGGTTGTGATACATACTGAAAATTGTACTTAAATAATTTAAATAACATGGTATCTTGTACTAGTAAAGCCAATGTATACAACTGTAACATTGATTTATCTTTCCCTCGTATTTCCTTAAATATGACTCAAATCAACATGAAAAGATTTTTTTACATTGTAAAACTGCGTATTGTCAATCCACTTTTGAAGTCACACAATTTACAAGACAAACTTTCGGCTGTCCTCATTTTCACTTTAATCACTGTTAAAAGTGGCATACTTCATATATGCAATTGCAGGTTATGGGTTGCCAAATGTTAATATTATATTGCTGTAATGATTTAGTTTCAGCTGTATAGTGCGTATATTTTAATTTCTGTCACCATCCACCTACAATAATATTTAATGACAAAATGTAGTCATATAGGAAATTATAATTAATTAACACATGTATATAACATATTTTTAATGGTACTTTGACTGCAGAATAAAATTGACGAATGACATTTAAAAATATGCACCGAATGCGTATTTTTAAGTGTCATCCGAACTGCCATAAAAGACAACAATATGCACCAAATTTTTCAATTGGCAACCCAAAAGCCACACTAGCGTCGTTATTCACAAAGTTAACAAACACTGCATTGAAGATTAATCTGATCTCCAGTTCAAATTGATTGTTATGAACCTAGAAGTCATAATTATACTAGAGACTAACTTCTAGTAGCGTTAACATTGTGAACAGGCACTACCTGGTAGTACGATCTTTAACCGCTTTCAAAGCTGTATCTTGCGCAGCTAATTGGTAGACAGAGTGTATGTGTCAGCCCGGTTGATCACTTATTACCGAACTATCTTGAACCTCCTCACTTTGATAGTAGTTTTGTTCCCGCAGAGCTTCAGGGCTGTCGCTGCCCCTACGTAGTCACCTTTGGACACATCTTTACCTTCAACGGAGAGGAGGAGATCACCTTTTTGGAGACGGCCGTCCAAATCAGCAGGGGAGCCAGGTAGCTGCAATGCAACAAAGATTGAAATTAACATATTTACGAACAGACACCGGCATTAATATCTGCTAAAATTTGTTTTAACTTGTTGGCGCCTTTGGGCGGCGAAAATATCTGACACGTCCTAATGGCTCTAGAAACAGAGCCGTGTCATCAGATATTTATGCGCGCTTTGTTATGGCAGATATTGGTGCTGATAGTCGTCGAAACGGAGCAGAATTTAAGAGCAATGAGTAACGTCTATAATTGTGGCTACCTTTATCCTAATCACTACACTTCTGTTTATTACTACTCTTACGACTATTTAACAACAGCTATGTTGTTAGGTTATCTTCTCGATGCCCAAGTGTGTAACTCTAATATTGATCCCGTTATCTAATGAAAAAAAATCGATGGTTTTGAGTGTGTAGGAGGAAGAAACGAACCCTAGAAAGCAGCGATCGCCGGAGAATCAATTAAATAGAAATTTCTTACCAGGTCCCCAAGGTAGACGCCCGTACCCTCTACCGGAGCTATGCAGGTCAGGCCTAAAGTCTTGCCAGCCTTGCGCGCCAACTCAACTTCCACCTCCGTGTAGGGAATTGGGTCTGGACGGAACACTGTGAGTTTCAACTGTAAATAAGAAGATTAGTATGACAGACATTCTGAATTAATATTCTACAGAATCATAACTGGAGTTGAGGCGGAGGCAAAATCCAAGAATCACTAAAATAATCTTAATAAGGTTAACGTAGCGCTGTGAAAATTGGGTAGGCCCGTAATTCACCAACTTCCTTCAAAATGACATTTCCCGTACATTTCTAATTGAATATTAATATTATTAATTACAAAACCACAAAACTAACACCTGTAGATTTAACCACCGCCATATCAGCCCAAGGACGTCCACTGCTGGAGATAGGCCTTCCTCAATGTCATGGAAGGTCAATGCCATAATCGCCACGCTTGGCATGCGGGTTGGCAATATCAGTATCTCCACTGCACTCCAGGGATGCTGCTGCCCATCCTCCGGTAGTCTAAAGGTGGATGACATCGAGTGGTGGATGAGACTTAACAATTGAAATGAAAGATGCCGAAAGGGCCTGATCACACAGCTGACTTAATTTACATACATACATACATACATATAATCACGCCTGTTTCCCATAGGGGTAGGCAGAGATCACGGATTTCCACTTGCTACGATCCTGACATACAACTTTCGCTTCATGAACTTTCATAACATTCTTCATGCATGCGCGCCGATTTAGGGTACTCCTGACCTGGCCTTTCTGCAGAATGTCTCCGATTTGGTCGGAGTACGTTCGCCGAGGTCTTCCCCTTCCAACTTTTCCATCCACTCTTCCTTCATACACTCGTTTTGTCAATCTTCTTTCATCCATCCTCTCTACATGTCCAAACCATCTTAGCATACCTTTCTCAATTTTCGTCACTATATCTTCATTCACTCCACACCTCCGTCTTATAACGGTGTTTCTCACTCTATCTCTCAAAGTAACGCTACACATACTTCTCAGCGCTCTCATTTCCACTGCATTCACTTGAGTCTGATGTTTCTTCTGCCACACCCAACTTTCACTACCATACATTAGTGTCGGCACCAACACTCCTCTATGCACGGCCAGCCGCGCCTTTTCTGACACTTTCTGGCTACTCATAAAGGCGTGAAGTGCCCCATTCACTCGATTCCCAGCTATCACTCTCCTTTCAATATCTCCTTCATGCTTACCGTCTCTCGTGAACAAAGTCCCCAAATACACAAACCCATCCACTTGCTCCAACCTCTCTCCATCTACAGCAATTTCACAAACTGTCATACACTCATCTCTTTCAAATACCATCACTTTCGTCTTGCTTACATTCATTTTCATTCCTTTTCTCGCAACTAATCTGTGCATGCTAGTTACCATCTTCTGTAGCTTCTCAGCCGATGACGCTAATAAAACCTGGTCATCGGCGTAGAGTAGACATTTGATAAGCAACCCATTCATTTCCAACCCACATTCATCGTCTTTCAAATCTTGCAAACAACTGTCCAGAAATAGATTAAACAGCCACGGTGACGCTACACATCCCTGTCTAACACCCTTTTCGATGCTAAACCATTCAGTGTAGGACCCGTTTACTCTCACGCAAGCAGAGGAATCCTCGTAGAGAGATTTCAGAGCTTGAATGAGATGGTCGCTCACTCCATATCCGGACAGTACCGACCAAAGTTCATTCCTCACCACTCTGTCATAGGCCTTCTCCAAATCCACGAACGCGCAATAGACCTTTTGACCTTGGGCCAAATATTTTTCGGCTATGCATCGTAAAGAGAAGACCTGATCCGTACATCCCATACCTTTCCTAAATCCCGCTTGTACATCCCATATTTTCTCATCGGTTTCTTGCATTACCCTTTCAATCAACACTTTCGCATATAATTTGCCAACGATGCTGAGTAAGCTAATGCCCCTGTAGTTCTTGCAGTCAAGTTGTGAGCCTTTTCCCTTGTACAGTGGCACGATGACCGCCTTGCACCAATCTTTTGGAACTATGCCGGTATTAAAACATAAGTTGAAAAGGCGATACAACTGACTTGCTACGACGCCTTGCCCAGCCTTCAGCATCTCGACTGAAATTCTATCATACCCCGCTGCCTTTCCTGGTTTCATTCCTTTCAAAGCTTTTACAATTTCATCCATACTAATACTACATTCCTCATGTGGCAGTGCATTATCATTCACTCCTGACGTATTTTCCTCTTCTCTCTCAAACAAACCTTCAAAATATTCCTTCCATCTCCCTAATATGCATTCCTCATCATTCAATAAACTTCCATGCTGGTCTCTAATCGAGGTTAGCTCTGAGGTCTGAGTTTTACCTCTGGCTAGTCGAATGGCTTTCCAGAAAAACTTTATGTTTGCCCGGAAATCCTGAGACAACCTCTGATCCATCTCATCATTCTGTTCATCTTTCTTTCTTTTAACTACCTCCTTTACCAGAACATTCAACCTTTTATAGTTACTTTTCCTTTCACTCACGTCTTCAAGCGTGGCTTTTTGACTTAATTTAGATGCTATATTTTCCTATTACGAAGGCAGTCCATACCAAAATGGGCTGAAACTCACCTGTATAATTACAGGGCAACCATTTTGTGTCTGTTCAACATGGTTCTCCCTTGTAAGACTAAACTAATTACGTTAGCCCTTAATTCCTCGTTTCATTAGACCTGATGCATTTTTCCTTAAATAGTAAAATTTCTACGATTATTGCAAAACAATCGTAACATAACCTAATGCCTTCCATTTTATGATATTCAAGGAAACCCAAAACAATCACTGTTTTGAAGAAAAATGCATTATATCTAGTGAGTCATTAAGTCAACTTACCTCTTTTTACCCTATATAATATTACGAATCTGTAGAACCACCCACCAGATCTTCGTTAACAGTCGTTATTAATTATTTTATGATTACTTACGCGTGAGTTGCACCAACTTACAGACCTATCAACGTTAAATTAAGCCCTAGCAGCCGTCATCTCATAAAAACTTGCATTTTTTTCCATACAAACTTTAACGAACACCGCTTCCAATTACAGGTAGTTTGGAAGACCCCAACCTCTTCAACTTTACTTATTTACTAGTATAATTAAAATCTTAAACTCGTTGTACCTAAAGATAAAAAATAACTTTACCTTTGGTGCTCGCTGCTTGATGCTCATTGCGATCCGTTCATAGGTCATCTCCTTGGTGATGTGAATACCGTTGCACTCCACGATCTGGTCTCCGACCTTCAACCGCCCGTCCTTCGCTATCGCACCATTCTTGTAAATGTCTAGAATCACTGCCGCTGCTCCCTGGAATAGAACATTGTGATGTTATTAACCTTAAAAGGAGCGTTCGTGGCCCAACGGCGCCCGCGTACCGCGTGCGGTATGCGAGGTTGAGCAATGTCGGGCGAGGTCAGTCCAAGGATGGGTGACCGCTTTGAGTGGTTACTAACTGAGCGCTCCCGTGCTTTGGAAGGCACGTTAAGCCGTTGATCCCGGTTACTGTCTATGATAGCAGTCGTTAAGCCAAGTTAGAGGCCTCCGGGCGGCTTGAGAACTCTTACAGTCAAGTTACCCACTCACTTGGAAAGCCTAATCCTAATAAAGTCTAGTTTTCCCCTCGGGTTCGAAGGTCAGATGGCGGTCGCTTCTATAAAAACTAGTGCCTACGCCAATTCTTGGAACTAGGTAGCGGATCCCAGGCATCCTTCAGGATGCAACTGTACTGGGAATAACGCTAGGAGGATGATGATGTTATTAACCTTACAACTTGACAACTTTGCCCTTGATGGTCACTTTACTCATTGAGTTTTGGGTAAATACCCATTATAAGTTAAATTGAATGGTGATTACGAGTACGTTCATCAAATCCCATTCTCCTGCCAATCCATAAAGACGTCAGTCACTGTGTGTTAATTAGAATGGGAAATGCTTATAATACTGAACATTCTCTAGAAATGCGCAAAGTTATCTTCCATACAAGTCTCCCAGCTTGCTCGATTGCTGGGTATTACTTCATAAGCAGTTGTTATTATTATTACACTACAGTTTCTACATGATACCCAAGATCCTATATCTGGAGTCACGATTGTAGAATTTCATTCTACTAATATATGCGTACAGAAGGTTCACTGTCTAAAAAAACCGATGTTTTACAACTAGGAAATTTAAAACATGGCATTTGTTCTATCGCATAACACGAGCTCTTCTGTTTAGTCAGGGTCATCACGCTTGCGTATCGTCGTCGTGGCAAATCTGGTCGTAGTACGATTAGTGTCACTGTCGCGTTTGGGTGAACATCTCGGAGGTGTTCTAGGGAAGGCTCGACTTACGTTGATCAGCGTATCGCTGCCTCCCAACAGCACGACGCCAAGGATTTCGTTGGCGGAGTTGATCTCGATGACGGTGTCGTGGTTGGGGGTGATTTGGCACGTCGCTGGGTCGGGTGGAGGTTCCGCTGTTTAGAAGAAAAATGCTCGGTATATTGCTGTGACAATTTAACTATATGGCAACAACTCCACTCTGCCTTACAATAAACTACATTATTAGCATAAATATGTGCGTAGTAATTACATGGAGACTGAAGTTTAAACTTTAGTAGTTAATCCTGTTAAGGCGCAGGGTAGGGCAAGCCATTCTCCATACAAAGGTTGTGCAAGTTTTTCGCTTTAGTTTTGGCACTACAGCATTTAATTTTTTGTTGGTACATATTGGATATACGCAGAACTTAATGTTGAAAATTTGCATTATTTACAAAAAAAAATACAAAAAAAAAATTAAAATAAAAAAAGAAAAACATCAAGACATAGCTAACAAAAAATAAGCATATGGACCAAAAATAGTAACTGGAGTGCAAACATAAACGAAGAAAAACTTGCACAAAGTTTGTATGGAAAGAGCTTGCCCAGCCCTTCGCCTTAAATAAATATGTACGAGTAGGTACCTAGTTAAGTTAGTCTAAAAATATAATGTATCCTAATCAGTTTAGGAGGGAATATAGCGGTAGTTAATCCTGTACGACTTTGACTGCTGTTACAATGATTATTTTGTATTTTTCTTTAATAGTAAATATATATATTTTTAAAAGCTCCTTTAAAGGTTTCTTCTTGCCCCATGGAATGTACAGAAGTCCAGATACAGCGCAGCGAAGGAAGCGGTGGTATGTCGCACTAATGGAAGCCTACTGTTCAAAGGCCTGTAGTTTAATAGAAGTGAAAGCAAAACGTCGCACAAACCGGACTGATTTTTACAGACTTAACGTGAGGTGGTTTCCATGTTATTAGAAGCGATAGATTGCGATAGACCCGAGTATATCCTAAAGGCTAAGACCGCTGGGGGGATAGGCAGCAGCACTAATGAAATTGGGGAGGTGTTTTTTTGTCCAGCAGTGAACGTGTTTCGGCTGATATGGTGGTGGTGGAGATATCGCAATAAAAAGACAGATAAATGAATTGAAACTTTTAAAGTTAATGAATATTTCGTTCAAAATGTATTTAAAATTTTGTACCTTTTACGGGAGATGGTGCTGGCCTAGGCGTGGTTGGGCGGGAGACGCCCGCCTTGCCTGGGTCCGGGGTTTGGTTCCGGCTTGCCGGCCGGGACGTAGCGTTGGCTAAAAATAAAGTTATAGGCATCATACACACACGTTGCAAGATAATCGTCGTCTTTTATTATATGCCCCACAACTTCTACAATAGACGAGAGAGGACTTATACTTAAAGTGAGTTAAAATAAAACTAGCAAATGTATATACACTCATAAACTGAAATAACTAAGAAATTGTAACGAAAGTATATACTGAACTACGCTCAGCGTATATGCGTGCCGTATCTAGTTGTAAGGATTCTGTGTATTACTTGTTTTGCTTAGAATTGTAGTTTGCTGCTTGCCGTGCGCGCGGGCAGTAAAGGTTTATCTGTACTACCCTCTTTTTTATGTACTAATTAAGTGTTTTTGTGCGCTCATAATAATGTAAGTTAATTATTTATGTGTATCTCATGCAACGATCTCATGATGATGATGATGCATGATCTTGAACCTTAAACCTTAAAAACTGGCGGTGATTTTTCTATTATAGGTCTGCCTAAGTCTTGGTGAAATGGATATCAGAGGAGAAACTTTACTTTAGGTATTGGTATGGTCATTCTGCTAAAACAAAGACTTACTAGCAGCAGAGCTGCCGGCGTCGTCAGTCTTATCATCCTTCTGGTTGGGGCTGCAAACGGTCAGTATCACCACTCCTTCCGTGTGCTTTAACTTTGCTGCCGCCTGGAATGCATTTCGACACTGTCACGACTGGAGTCAGTAAGTAAGAGGATTAATAAATACTTTAATCCGACATTTTTTTTAAATAAAAAAGCGAATCAAAACTGTATTAAATCCGAAGAGAAGGCATTACTAATTAATAGGGTAGAATCCTTGACCCTTGACAGGGTAGAATCCACCCTGATTACAACAAGGGTTTTTATCTACCCGGTAGATTTTTATCTACCCTGGTTAAAATATCTATGCGTACTTACTGCATCGTAACTGCAACTCAATAAGGAATCTCTGTTCACAGCCAATATCATGTCGCCTATTTGAAGACCGCCCTGAAAATAAAATAAAAGTGTTGGTGAAATAATTACATCACAACCCTAATGTCTTCTCTATTTGAAGACCGCCCTGAAAATAAAATAAAAGTGTTGGTGAAATAATTACATCACAACCCTAATGTCTTCTCTATTTGAAGACCGCCCTGAAAATAAAATAAAAGTGTTGGTGAAATAATTACATCACAACCCTAATGTCTTCTCTATTTGAAGACCACCCTGAAAATAAAATAAAAGTGTTGGTGAAATAATTACATCACAACCCGAATGTCTTCTCTATTTGAAGACCGCCCTGAAAATAAAATAAAAGTGTTGGTGAAATAATTACATCACAACCCTAATGTCTTCTCTATTTGAAGACCGCCCTGAAAATAAAATAAAAGTGTTGGTGAAATAATTACATCACAACCCTAATGTCTTTTCTATTTGAAGACCGCCCTGAAAATAAAATAAAAGTGTTGGTGAAATAATTACATCACAACCCTAATGTCTTCTCTATTTGAAGACCGCCCTGAAAATAAAATAAAAGTGTTGGTGAAATAATTACATCACAACCCTAATGTCTTCTCTATTTGAAGACCGCCCTAAAAATAAAATAAAAGTGTTGGTGAAATAATTACATCACAACCCTAATGTCTTCTCTATTTCGGATTGTAGTGTGTATATGAACACACGCATTTGTGTGCGTTTACATGAGCATGTATTAGAATAGAACACCTGATTAATATCATATTTCATTGCACATTTTATTACCAATAAAACCTTGTAATACAATACTCGATACTAATTAATAGCCATAAAGATAATGTATTAAGTTTTACCTACAATACCTAAGGACAACTGTAACAGCCTATATAAGTCGATGTAACTTTTGAATAAAGAGTTAGTATTCAACCGACTTTTGAGTTGTTAATTACAACCCTCAACGGCATACACTTCATGGCGACCCTGCCAGACGGGCTGCTTGAGGCTGCCCTTATATAAGTCAACCCTACTGATCTCTCTTGAAAAAAATCGATAGTAATCATATCGAATAAAGTAACTTCTTGAAAAGGTATTTTTTATATACCTATATATATATATATATTATGTTATATCATCGATTTGATCTGTACAAGCCTTATTTCAATGGACTCGTCCGTGTAAAACCGCTTTTGACCGCTTGCTCGCTACGGTCAAAAAAATAGCATAATTATTTTGGTCGGCCTGTTTAGTCTAGTTGGTAGTGACACTGGCTCCGAAGCTAGAGGTCCCGGGTCCCGGGTTCGAATCATGGTAAGGGCATTTGTTTCTGTGGTAAGCAGAAACATCTGTTCCTGATACTTGGATATTTTCTATGTATTTAAATATACATATATCTATTAACTATATCGTCGGTCGTCTAGTATCCATAACCAGGGCTTGGAACCGGTACCGAAAATACCTGTAACATACCGGTATTTATAGGTTTTCTTCGTATCGGTTCCAGAGAACCGGTTAAGAGAAAATACCGTTATTAGAACCGAAAAATACCGGTTCTTTATAAAGGTTCCTACACTTGTATGCGATGTTGCCATTTCGTGCGAATGTGCGGCGCGGCGGTGGAACTTAGGTAAGTACCTAATATATAACTGCAGAGGCCGTGAAGTAAGGGATTGCTGGACGAGTTTGGGATAAAACGAGTCCTGCAATCCCTGTTCCGGTCGAGGATTATACTAGTTTTCTCAAACATGTTATAAAAAAAAACAATAAAAATAGCAAAGCATCACGACAAATAACGGAAAATTAAATAAAAACACGAAAAATGCTACAAAAAAATCCAAAAAACACGAAATAACCAAAAGTATCAAAATAATTAAACATAAAAAGCATGAGAACACAAATAATGCTACAAAAAATACCAAAAAACATGAAAAAACAAAAAACTGATGAAAAGTACATAAAAACACGAAAAAACTTTTAATAATCCAGAAATATCAAAAAACAAAAAAGCTACAAAATAAAAAGTAAAACCTTTTAAAAAAATACCAAAGTTCACAAAATAATAAAAAAAAACAACTAAAAACAAGAAAAATGATACAAAATTCAAGCACGGTTTAAAAAAAACACGCAAATACTAAAAAATACCAAAAAAACACGTAAAAACTAAAAGAAATACCAAAAACCATGAAAAAACAAAAACCTGACGAAAAGTACAAAAAAATACGAAAAAACTTGTAAAAAAGCCAAAAAATACGAAAAACCTTTTAAACCGTCCAAAAACATCAAAAAACACGAATAACCCTACAAAACAACGAGTAAAAACTAAAAAAAATACCAAAATTCACAACAAAATCGAAACAAACCACTAACAACACGTAAAATGCTACAAAATAGAAGCACCATTTAAAAAAACACCAAAGAACTAAAAAAATACCAAAAGACACGTAAAAACTAAAAATACCAAAAAACATGGAAGAACAAAAAAAATACGAAAAGTACAAAAAATAAGAAAAATCTTTTAAGAAGTTAAAAAATATTAAAAAAAAAAGGCCACAAAATAACACGAAAGAACTTAAAAAAAAATACATAAATACTCGAAAAATTCGAATAAAAACAAACTAAAAATGCTACAATAATACAAGAACAATAAAAAACCAGAAAAACTTAAAAAATTACCAATTTAAATAACAAATCATAAATATATATACAAAATTGTGGCGGTTGGCTCTATGTAATATTTCATTTATCAGTTGATTTTAGTAAGCAAATTTAAAAAGTTAGAGCAGCGGACAATAATGTTAGTTGCATTATGCATTATGCAACTTGCATACATTCTCCATACATTACTCGCGATGTGAGTGTTTGTGACCTTATCAGGTTTTCTATCTCTCTCACTCACTCCACTCGCACTTTCAAGTATCGGTATTTTAACTGTTAAAAACCGGTAAATTTCATCAATTTATCGGTTCTCAAGGTATCGGTATCATTTAGGATACCGGTTTTAGCAATACCGATACTTTAGCTAGGTACCGGTACCTCGGTACCGGTACCATGTCTGATACCGGTTCCTGGTACAAGGTCACAATACTGGTTCCCGAAAATACCGGGTTTTCAAGCCCTGTCCATAACATAAGCCTTATTGAGCTTACTATGGGACTAGTTCGATTTGTGTAAAAGATTATCTCCTAATATTTATTTATCCCTGTCAAGATCTATACGTAAGATAGGTACTAAGAAGCGATAATAACCTGTTCGGCAGCGCTGCCTTCTTGCAAGTCGGACACGAAGATCCCGCGGCCGGCCTCTGTGTGTCGGCCTTCTATGATCATGATGCCCAGCCCCGAGGGACCCTGGAAAAAAATTGGATACATAATTAGACTACTAGTTAGAGGCCTCCGGGCGGCTTGAGAACCTCTAACAGTCAAGTTGCCCACTCATTTGACAAGCCTAATCCCAATAAGGTCTAGTTTCCCCCTCGGGTTGGAAGGTCAGACGGCAGTCGCTTCCGTAAAACTTAGTGCTTTCAGGATGCAACTGTGCTGGGAATAACGCTAGGAGGATGATGAATTAGAGTGCTGCTGGATAAAGGCTTCCTACTAAAATGTTATCAATTTCCTAAGGCATCTGCATATAATACATCTATCTAAAAACTGTATAAATATCACAGACATCAGAGAAAAGCAGACTCGTTGTATTATGCCAGATGACTTTTCATATAGTTGTCTCTTTAATTCTTATGGTGCACCAAAATGAGTTAGAATGCGACAGATAGTACAATCATTTTCGGCTGTTAAATCAAAATCAAAATCAAATATTTATTCTGCAAATAGGCCACAAGGGCACTTTTACAAGTAAAAGCATGAATTTATACAATTTAAAAAAAAAACTGACAATCTTACTTAATAATAATGATTAAAAAAATATACTGATTAACAATTAAATAAAAATAAATTTACAAATATTAAGGACGTATTGAATACGATCTGTCCGAATAAACAAAAAGTACATAAAATTAATTTAATATCTCAGAGATGTATATGGTCTCTGAGCGTCCAAATACGATTAATAACAATTATTAAAGCCCTTAGAGATGTAAATGATCTCTAAGCGCTAAAATTAAAATAAGTAAACTTAACGAATTGTCTCCATTTGAAAGCACACCAGGATGTTGAATCCCATATTAACTTAACACACCACAACGTCAGTTCAGTACAATCTTCAATTATGAAGACGGAGATACTGACAGGCCTTCGCGTATCAGATGTCACTTGTCTGTCTCTCTCAAACTTTCTGATTTGTGCATTAGTGAGAATAGATCAGATGTACAGATATCGTTTAACTTAAATGAGAGGATCTGCTTTACTCTGATATATGTGATAAATATATACAGGATGTGGCCTGTAATAGGAGCAAAAAATTAAACTTTACACTATTGTGCTCTCCAGCAATTATTTCCAAATGTTTTAATTGAAAAAAAAAAAGATTTTTTTTCGGTTTTTTTTTCGCAAATGTACCTTATATGTACGTTTTTGCTCTACTGGAGTGATATTAATAACAATTTATTCAAAAAACACTTGAAATTTATAAAAAGAAAACCCAAAAATATTCTTTTAAACCAAAAATGCGACAACGATTATGAGTCATGACTTGAAGCAACCTCAAAATCAGCATTGACTGCCGCGCTATAATCTCTGGGTGCCAAGATCCATTACTCGGAGGTCATAACTTTAGATCAAAATTCCTCCCAATTGAAAAATTATAAAAATTTTTTGGACACAAGAGATTACTGCAGATGCTCTAAGGAAGCGTCCTTTAAATTTATTGCATGGGCAAATTTATATTATATGGGCACTAGAATCTCAGCGCTTAGAACCAAGTATGTGTACTACAAATATACGACTGTACTGTGTACAGCAAATATACGACTCCACAGACGTGCACAGCTCACTGGGGCTAATAAGAAAGCTCAAAGTCTTCTCTTCGCTTCAAAGCCCTCTGGGCTATGAAGCGACCTATGCTTATGCCTTTAGAGATTGAACCCAAAATGGAGATCTGTAGGAGAACCATAGTCGTCAACATAGCTTGACGTGTTGCGAGACTCAAGTGGCAGTGGTTGGGGACTATGATCGGCGGGGACCGTAGAATCGATAGCCGCTGGGGCAGAAAGGTTCTTGAGTGGTGACTACGCACAGGATTACGTGGACCAAGGAACTATTGAGAATCTCGGAAAGCCGTTGGAGGAGGGCCCATCATTGGCTACAATCCTTTAGAGAGGCTTAGTCTTTCGGTTGCTATGCCCAGTGACTAATGTTTCCCGCCGCTTCCCCGCTGGCCATAGTCGTCTGACGGTCGCGCGTCGTATAGCGCGGCATTAGCAAGTGCTAGACCCCAGCTTATTATGATTAAATTTCGGCGCCAGCTCTAAGTGTTTTCTGTTCAAGAAACTTGGAACCGCCCTGTAATCCGGGCATAGAATATGGTTACGACATCCCCTGCCTGTCGTACAAGGCGACTAAAATAGGGGTCCTTGAGGTCGAAGACGGTCGCAGTTGGAAGCTGCGACCGTCCATGAAAACAGATGGTAGGACCCACAGAGGTGTGACACTAGGGAGGCACTGGTTCGTTCCGAAGGAGATTCCATTAGTTGATGCAAGTCCGTCATAACCTCCGCACTGGTATCCATAACGGATTTTCACCCCAAAGAAAAAAAAGGAAACTAGGAACTCTTTGTTGGTTAGCTCAGATGAGGTGACATAATGATCACATCTTAACGCATTCACTGCCACCGATGTACATGTGCGTTCACTTCTATGGAAGTTTAGGGCGTGGCTGGCAGTGAATGTGTTAATTTTACGAAAGTAGTAAAGAACATTTCAAAGTCTTACCTTTTTGATGGTGATGTCGCGTACACCTTTGTAAGCAGCATACTTGTCCTCCGACTGAAAATAAGAAAATTCTTATATCAAATTTTGTACTGCATGGAATGCGAAAACGACCACAACTCTATGAATAAAACCGGCCAAGTGCGAGTCGGACTCGCGCACGAAGGGTTCCGTACTATTATCTATGCAACATTAGACACTTTATTATAAACTCATTTAAGTTAATTTAAATAAGAACATTTTTTTTAATATCAGTAATAAGAATGTTAAATAATATCAAATAGAATATTGGTCAAGTGCGAGTCGGATTTTAGTATTCCCATACATTTTGAGATCCAGCTCCTGATGAACACAACGAGCAACTTTTTAAAAGATTTTTTCGTTTTGGAGCTCCCTTAAATATTTATTTTATTTTGGTTTTAGTATTTGTTGTTATAGTGGCAACAGAATTACATCATCTGTGAAAATTTCAACTGTCTAACTATCACAGTTCATAAGATACAGCTAGGTGACAGACAAACAGAAAGACAGACAGACAGACGGAAGGACAGTGGAGTCTTAGTAATAGGGTCCCATTTTACCCTTTGGGTATGGAACCCTAAAATAAAAAGGGTACATTTTTATAAGGCTTATACCAATTTTCATAACCACATTCATCACACTGTTGAAATAAATATGGTACTACACTGGCCTGCAAAAGATGGTATAACAGTTTTTGCTCAAGTCACGTTTATGAGTGTTATACCTTCTAATGCAGGCCAGTGTAGTTATACAGCGTATTATTAGTACATTACTACAGAGGCCGGGACGTAAGGGCTTGCCGGCCGAAGACATATATAGACGGCCGAACGAAGCGAGGTCGGATAGGTCTGAGGCGGGCAACCCCATATTTCCCGCCGAGGTATGTATAGTGCTTTTCTCAAACATGCAATGAAATAAACAACAAAAAAATCAAAGTTTTATTTATAGTGGCAGAATGTCATGGTGCCTGTGCCACAATTTATGTGGAATGGAAATTAAAAAAAGAGGACTTTGCCGGCCTAGGCCTGCAAGATTTGTATGAAATTCCATTAACGACCTCTTGTCCTAGCCGCACCTGAAACGTCATATTTCGCAGCCTGTTATAAGGAACATAACATCAATATTTCATTGCATGTTTGAGAAAAATACATTTATGTTTATTCTATAGGCAATGTCAATTGTTTTAAGCCAGTGGAAAGGCTCTTTAATTTTAAGGAAGCCAGAAAGGTCAAAGGAGGATCTTTGGCGAGCTATGGACTAAATTTAACCTGTTTGCGCAATCTTGTTAGATACACGTGTTTGATATCCGTGCTCGGCGTAAGGACCTCACGCTATATGGAACAAAGCGAAATCGTGTAGCGAGTCACCGCGATGTTTAGATCAGGGGAAACTTGGCCGGCGGTGAAGCGGCGTACAATTCTCAAGGTCGGCTGGCCCATGGAGTCCTCTTAATTGATGCTCTTTTTGTTTTTATTTTCTAGACCATTTTTCTGCTCTACAAGGCGCAAATGTGGCTTGAACTCATGTTATTTTTTTAATTTGGCTAGAAAAGGGTTAACTCTCAGCTTATTGTAGGTGCATGTCTCAGAATAATCATTTCAATCGAATCACAACTATTTCAAGTGCAGAAATAAATTAGTTTTAAGGTTTTTTTTTCACCTTAGCGCAATAGAACAAGGTGCAATACTCGAAATATTTAGGCGCCTTCCTGACTTGTCGATGCGGGGGCGGTACGATATTAGAAAACTGTCAGCTGTCAGTGTCAACCGATATCAATGCAGTACTGGCCCACTTCTGCGCATGGTATTACTACTGCGCAAACGTATTACTGACAGTATTTCATCAAGTGAGGAAATCTCACATCGGTAAATTCACGTAAAAGAGCAAAACACCTATGACATATCGCTCCCGCCCCGCCAAGACTGGAAGTCGCCTTAGCCTAAGTGAAGTAATATAGAATCCTGAGTGAAGGGATAGATTCTACAATAGAAATCAGAGTGTAGCGAGGGGTTCTAAAGTACAATCTTGACCGTAGCGAGGGATTCAACTGTTTACGCCCAAGACGGTAATAATTTGGCCTACCGTGTGACACATACTGCTTTTCAAACCGCCTATGAGGCACGCTGCCAAAAATATGACATGTCTTACAGATAATTTTGCTACCAAGTGGCACACCCTCTTCGGGGAAAAGGGTCATTGTCACCCACAAATGAGGGAATAAAAGTACGAATTTGAGTCCCCATTCGAGGGCAACAGTGTTTTTTTTCTGAATAGCACGTGCGATAAATAAATGGCATAATTTGTACGGAATTTGAATATAAGGTAGGTTTTGTTTTATTAAGATAAAACACATGCAATTTATAAAAATAATTGTCGAAATCGGTGTATCTAAAACGGACGGAGATTAAAAACATTAACAACGCTTATCTGTATCCTTTTCGGTGATATGGGTTTGAGGGTAGGTATAAATGAATAATGATCAACACGTATAATCATCATCATCGTAGCGTTATCCCAGTAAAGTTGCATCCTAAAGGATGTCCGGGGCCCACTACTTAATCCCACGAATTGGCGGAGGCACTAGTTTTCACGGAAGCGACTGCCATCTGACCTTCCAACACAAGGGGGAAATCAGACCTTATTGGGATTAGGCTTGCTTGTCATTGTCAAGTGAGTAGGCAACTCGACTGTTAGAAGTACCTACCCAAACCACCCTTTTTTTAACCCAGGGGAAATCCATTATGGATCCCACCCGGTCTGGGAGAAACCGAGTGGGTATATCCGACTCGTACAGACTAAAACCCCTGGGGTGTTCCCCAAATCGCATTTGGACAGGATCCTCGTGAACGCTATAGAACACATCCGGAACCCTGTCTGCGCTGCCCTCGCGGGCCCACGTAAGTGGTGGAAAGCCAGCGTCCACCTACTCCTCTGTTGGCACACCAGAACACAATCCTTCCAGCTCGGGACCCAAACCACCCTAAGGCAACTTGACTTGACGCCTGCTGTCATAGAAAGCTGCCGGGATCGACGATATAATCGACCAAGTGAAACGCAGGTTTCCGCTTCAACTTCGACAAAATGAATCTCCGGACGTCCCGATGCCCGGATTTCCGGATATCCTCTAAAGGTCGCATTCACAACAGATTTTCGTGAAAAATTGTAAGCAGGTTGTATAATTATATAGATTTTTTTGCCGAGTTAGTTTTTGTATATTTTGATTTTTTTCTTTAGTATTTTCTTTTTACAATATAACGTTTAATTTAGCTAAAATTATTAGGAAGATATCTTCTTCTTTTCTGAAATTATTCCCCGTTATTATCTTTTTATAAAAAAAATCTAAAGTTGAGAAAAGAGCTCCACTTATTTCCATTAGGTTAAGATGGCTGTCAATGCAATCCATATTATTTGATTGCATACTAGTTTCACGTCAATTTAAAAATGTGTTTTAGATGCCACTTTTAAGAGTCCGCAGTAAGCTCGTTTCTCCACACAAACGTATTTACGCTCTGATTTTAAAACGCCTTTCTAGAATAATCGGTATATCTAGGTTGCAAATTACTTTCTGTTGGTTAAAATTATAATGGAGAAAAAATACAGCAATTATTAAGGTTTTCATATAAAACGTAAAAAGCTCAAAAGCTCGCTGTATTTTCTTTTCTATTACCATTTCTAGCAACAGAAACTAATTTCCGACCTAGATATGGAAGCTCTCATTGTGTATACAAAGTGTCACGTTATTTCAGCGAGGCGTTTTAAAATGAGAACGAAACTACGTTTGTATGGAGAATCGAGTTTAGCCGAGCGTACTGGTGACTCTTAAACCTAAAAAGTCGTTGAATCGTTGAATGGAGTAAGTAGGAGGTAAGGCGAATTAATATAATATGAAAAAAGTGGCACACTCATTTCCTAAAGCTTGAAGCAATCTATCATTATAATGCATAAAAAATTTATGAATGCAGTTTAATATGCAGTTAGAAACAACGTTACTAACTTTAACAAAAGCGAAACACGTTTTACGGACTCTTAAACTTCGCCCCACAGTACCGCTACCATGAGATGCTATCGAAATTTACATTTCGTTATTACAGTCACTACCGAATAAACGCTTTTCGAGTAGATTTCGATTGTGCTCGTACCAAGAGTTAACCGCGCGTTCACTGCGCCCGCCAGACGCTAACGTAATATTCGCTAGCGACTAAAGTTTTGTAGCGGTTGCCGTAGATCGGTACCATGAGTCTCCAATTTGACAGTCGCTATCGAAAAATACCGGATCGACTGTAGTAAACTATTTCACTAGCAAAGTGGAGCGTGAAAGCTTATTAGAGATCTACTTTCATTGTTGTTGTCGGCCTGTTTAGCCTAGTTGGTAGTGCCACTGCCTCCAAAGCTAGAGGTCCCGGGTTCGAATCCCGGTAAGGGCATTTGTTTCTGTGGTGAGCAGAGACATTTGTTCCTGAGACTTGGATGTTTTCTATGTATTTAAGTATGTATCTATTAAATATATTGTCGTCTAGTACCCATAACACAAGCCGTATTGAGCTTCCTATGGGACTGGTTCGATTTGTGTAAAAATTGTCCCCTAATATTTATTTATATTATTTATAAATTATTGTAATAATTATTTTTCTAAATAATATCGGCAAGGCGTTATTAAGTGTGGAATATGTTAGCGACGGCTGCGTAAGAGGATGAACGACAAATAACAGGGAGAAATTCAGGCTGATATGAGAAATAAATAAATAAATCCACTTCAACATATTATATAATGAGATTAGGTTTATTAATTATATATAATCTATGTACATCTAATCACATGAAACAAAAAAAAAATTTTCATCATAAAAACTGGGAAGACTGCATCACTCAGTTTATAGGTATGGCAATAATAACCAAAAATAATCAAAGCAAATACAAGATTCACTAACATTTGACCTTGTGCTACTGTTCTATGACACTTTAAATTAGCTGGTTTATTTCTATACTTTTGAAAGGAAGCCTTGGGTACTTAGTCTTTTGTCCAATATCGTCCTTGCTCTACCTTTTCAGTATAGTTAGAAAGAGAGCTTTGTATGCTGTGAAGTTTGGCACGTCACTCCGTTTCGTAACGTAAACTACTCGATGAATCGAGTTAACGTTAGCGAGTATAGTTAACGTGTAATTAGCGATCTGTAGTTCTATGAGTGACCACCAGAGGCGCTGTACTTATTCTCCATACTGATTATTTACGCAGTCGCTAGCGAATACAGTTACTGCAAACTCATGGTAATGCTACAGTAGTAGCCTCACTGAAGGTAAAAATGTGTTATAAATTCTTGTAGACTAACAACTGACTTTTAATTGACTGTTAAGTATAGGACAAAAGTAATGTTTTTGGTACTATTTTCGAGTCAACAGTTATTCTGTGAGATCTACAGTCAGCACTAGATAATATATTATAACAACGGAAATAAGAAATGTAAAGTTATACGATATACCTTATGTCAAGGCCGGAAAACCGTGGTGTTTGGCATGTTATCGTGGTTTCGCCGTTACCATTTAGTATTGTTAGCAATGTTAGCATATTATTAACGTACAAACTACGTCCGTAATAAATAGTAACTTGTTTTTTTTCAATGAGAGATTTAAACTTTGTTCGAACTATAACCGTTATAAAATTACACTTAACTATTATTATAAACAAATAAATACAAATAATTTATTAACCAAAATAATAATTATACAGATAGATAATATCTATGAGACTCAAAACTAGGCCAGGCCTGTATTTTGGACGTCTTCGGGAGCGAATAACAAAATAAAACGTTGGATACAATTATAAAGGTAAATTAAAAACTAATGGACGATTCACGCCAAACGGCCGGAGTCGGCGCGCACGACACCGGAGTCAAAGGAATTCGAACCCTCCATACAGAAGTTAGACTTCGTATCGAAACGGCAGCGGCAGCCTACCCGCTGCCTGCATCCTATTCAAATATGAAATCTAACTTCTGCGCGCCGACTCCAGCCGTTCGGTGTGAATCGTCCAGTTTCCTACAGGTGACTAAAAACAGAAACAAAAAGACTGCAGAATGGGTGTCTATTTTTAACATTACAACAGAATTAAGAACACTTTGATAGTAATCGTATACTCTCGCCCGTTTTCATTGGGGTAGGCAGAGAGAGAAACCAAAGAATGTTAAATATTAAAGCATTGGATTCGAAGGAGCGCAGTTTTTCAATAAGTTACCCAAAAATATCAAAGAATGCAAAAATATTAATATTTATAAACGAAAATTAAAAGAATACGTAATTAATAATATCTAAATCCGGCCCTGGGCGAGTTAGAAACAAAGAGATTATCGTGCCATGTTATCAGTTACAATCGAGTAGCCATACTAGACCTTATTTGTAATACGTTAGAGTATAAAAGGAATCGAATGTAAAATTATTTTGTTGTGCATTTATTTTTGTGGGTATGTTTGCTATCTACCGACGGTGAAAATATTGTATTAGTCTAAGTGCTTGTACTTTTATTTGTTCTATGTTTTGAATGAGAAACTGTTTGCCCTGTTTTAAGGTACCTATTTATGAAGATTGCGTATAGTGTCGTTTTGGCTCGGCATATGGATCACCTTTGTACTCGAGAAACAACAATAACACCACATCAGATTTGATGCTGGGAATATTCAATAGGTATTTGTGCGTACATATGCACGGTGTTTCTACACATATTTGAGACGGTAATCACCTATAATGCAGGATGTTTCTACACATATCCGAGACCACAGCGGGACTATATTCAATATACTCCTTGCTATATACTTAGTTAACCTACCTACCTATTTTAAGTATTAATCTTACTTACCTTAACTTGATTATATTTAAGTATAGTGTTTCGCGGTGCTCACTAAAAGATATTTTTGTTTATAATATTCAAGTATGTTTCTCAATAAGTGAAATGTAAATTTCTTTTGAGAAAATATTTAATACGGTCCTCACATACTTGATGCTGTGATATCCAAAGATGTCCTCATAAAAGCTCGGTTGTTGCGGGTGGATACTACTATTTACCTGCACTGTAATTGAGAAACTTTTCGGACACGTGTTATGGACGATTCACATCAAACGGCCGGAGTCGGCGCGCACCCCACTAGAGTCAAAGGAATTCGAACCCTCCATACAGAAGTTAGATTTCATATTTGAATGGGTAGTTGCCGCCGGCTCTGCCGCTGCCTTTAGATACGAAGTCTAGCCTCTGTATTGAGGGTTCGAATTCCTTTGCTTCTGGTGGCGTGCGCGCCGACTCCAGCCGTTTGGTGTGAATCGTCCATTATACATAAAGGTGGTCTTTTTTGAGGTGTGCAATAAAGCATATTGTATTGTATTGTATTGCGGTGTTGTTATGAATGCGGTGCTCCAAAGCTCCAGTGCTCTCTTGGGCTGTCAAATATTAGGGAGATGAAGTTCCGCTGTGCCCTACCTCTCCCAAGTATGATGAAAATTAAGAGTCCGCAGTAAGCTCGGTTCTCCATGCAAACGTAGTTTCGCTCTCACTTTAAAACACCATGCTAGAATAACAAGAAACTTTGTATATACAATGGGATCTGGCATTTCTAGGTCGGAAATTAGTTTCTGTTTCTTGAAATTACAATGGAGAAAAAATACAGCGATTATTAATATAATATATTTTCATACAAGACGTAAAACACTCAAAAACTCGATGTATTTTTTTCTATTATAATTTCTAGCAACAGAAACTAACTTGAGACCTAGATATGGCGGCTCCCACTGTGTATACAAAGCTTCATGTTATTTCAGCAAGCCGCTTTAAAATGAGAACGAAACTACGTTTGTATGGAGGATCGAGTTCAGCCGAGCGTACTGGGGACTCTTAAGTGGAGAAGAAAATAAAGTCAAAATCAAGCTCGGAATTTATATTTAAAACATTTCCTCTTGACACATAAATAAAGAACGGCAGCTCGTGCCGTTTGCACACCTGGCCGGTCACTTGTGCAAATGTTTGTCTGTCTGCGCGCTCTGAACACACAAACAGCACGCGGGCCCGCAAACATCAAGATGCTTTAATGATGTTGTCTAGTTCTGTTTTTCAGAAAAAAAGTCATTAAACTTTTTCTGTCAATGTTAAAACACATCAGAACTCTTTACTCGAGTTTTGTCAATGGTCGCTATGTCCGTCCCTCTGCGGCTTATCTCAGTAATCAATTACTACTAGAAAACTATAATTTGATATGATTTTACTACATATCTATTAGATCGACAAACTGATCTAAAACGCTGTAAAAAAAATTAAAGTGGAGGTGCAATTATTTTTCTTGCGAAACCCGTCGTATGCATTGCATATCTTTTAAAAAAAACATAGTATGAGTTTTACTCAACATTTTTACCAAGGTATTCTTATGCGTGATATTAGTTTTTAAAGTGCTAACTTTAGTTGGAGTCATTGTATGTTGTTAGTTCGTGGCCCAGCGGCGCCCGCGTACCGCGTGCGGTATGCGAGGTTAAGCAATGTCGGGCGAGGTCAGTTCTTGGATGGGGCGCGAGACAGGTAACCTCCTCGAGTGTCCGGGCTCTACCAATGCCTGTTGATCCGGTTGATCCGCAGGTAAGGGTAGAGTCTTGGCCGGTGCGTCCTGGAGGCACGGCAAGTGATCATTTAGTGGACCCTAAGTGATCACTTGTCGGGCTACCAATAACCTGTCAAGGGGGGAGGAGGGTATCGGACCAAGGACTTCTCCGCGGAGAAATCCCCAGGTCCGACGAAGGTGGGCCACTTCGGCGGCGTAGTGCGGTTCGAGGCACCGACCGTTTGCCTCGTCAAATATAACGGCCCCGTAATCCCGACTAGGCAGAGGGCCGATGATGTCCGGACCGGGGACTGTGAAGACCCCGCTTGCGGTAGGCTTGCAGTCGCGAGGAAGAAAACCTCTATAAAAAATTAATTACACGGCCCACTGGGGGGCCGGCGGCTTCGGCTGCGGAGGGCTGCGGGGTAGGGGCGTTTGTCCTCCCGGTGCCGTGGCGCGGGTGGGACCAGATCACCGTGTGTCGGTGCTGGTCCCTAACCTTCCCGGGGTGTAGGGAGGTCGGTGTGGGAAGGCACACTGGTCATGCTACAGTGTGCCTTTTTGGTGAGGGTTCGCCTTAGGGCGATGGTGCCGGTGATGTCGTGGTGAAATGTTCGCGATCCCATGGCATCACCACTCGGGCACGGTGGAGGCAGCATCCCAGAGTTTTAGTGGGTAGGCTGGTCCTCGTTTGGACCGGAGAGTCCCACATAACTAATGCGTAATATCTGGCTTGTCCCCGCAGGCCTCATATTACGTATTGGTATGCGTAACGCATTTCTCTGGGTGAAAAAAAAAAAAAAGTCAGTTCTTGGATGGGTGACCGCTTTGAGTGGGTACTAACTGAGCGCTCCCGTGCTTTGGAAGGCACGTTAAGACGTTGATCCCGGTTGCTGTCTATGATAGCAGTCGTTAAGCCAAGTTAGAGGCCTCCGGGCGGCTTGAGAACTTCTAACAGTCAAGTTGCCCACTCACTTGACAAGCCTAATCCCAATAAGGTCTAGTTTCCCCCTCGGGTTGGAAGGTCAAATGGCAGTCGCTTCCGTAAAAACTAGTGCCTACGCCAATTCTTGGGATTAGGTAGCGGACCCCAGGCATCCTTCAGGATGCAACTGTACTGGGAATAACGCTAGGAGGATGAGGATGATTGTATGTTGTTAGTTATGTCAAATATAGAGTAAAACTTAGAAGTTTTCGACATCTTAAATCCTCATTGTGTCCACCCTCGTAGCCCGACACGCACTTGGTCGCTTTTGACTGTTTATTGATAACATAAACTGCAAGGGGTATCGAACTGACTCGTGTCACAATACTCCATTAGGCACGTTATCGACTAAAACACACCGTATCAGCTTAATCTTATGAACACTCGAATCGGTGATATCACTCGATTCACTAGTTTCGTAATACAGGGTGGGCCCTATAACAGAAGCAAAAAATTAAACGGTGGACTATTTAGCGGGCCAGCAATTATTTCCAAGTAGTATCAGTTGAAAAAAAAAATTTTTTTGGTTTTTTTTTCTTCGCAGATGACGTAGGTACGTGTATTTTTAGTACTTTTCTGAAGTGACATGAATGCCAATTTATTTTAAAAAGTCAATTAAATAGAAAAAAAAAGTTAAACGGTGGACTATTTAGCGGGCCAGCAATTATTTCCAAGTGCTCTCAGTCGAAAATTTTTTTTTTCTTTTTCTTCATTTATGATTTACGTACGTGTGTTTTGAGTACTTTTCTGAAGTGACATGAATGTCAGTTTATTTTAAAAAGTCAATTAAATAGAAAAAAATATTAAAAAATACCAAAATAATCCTTGAAAGCAAAATATGCAAAAACAATTATGACTCATAACTTGATACTACCCCAAACACTGCATTGACTCATGCGCTATAATCTCGTGGTGTCAAGATCCATTACTCGGAGGTTATAACTTTAGATCAGAATTTCTCCGAAACGAACATTTTTGAACTAAAATTTGTACACCAGGTGTTACTGCAGATGCTCTAAGGAAGCGTCCTTTAAAATATTTGCTCCAGTAACAGGGCCCACCTTGTATATTGGTTAATCCTGTAGTAAAATTGAACGGATATTTTTTGTACAAAATACAACAGTAACTGACCACTTAAAGAAAGAAATACAGTCTATATTCATTTACACAGTCACTATACCCTTCATCAGGCAATCGTGACTGCACTCAACCTGATGAAGGACTCCAGTTGTAGTCCGAAACATGTCGCAAATATACGTAGTGACCTTACATTAATTTTGTACTAAAGCAATAACGCTGCTAACGAAAATTTCAAATCAAAGGGAAAAAAAAAACAAAAAAGTGACTTTACTGGTGAATTACTACCATTTTTATGGTTCCGTACCCAAAGGGTAAAAACGGAACCCTATTACTAAGACTTCGCTGTCCGTCCGTCCGTCCGTCTGTCACCAGGCTGTATCTCAAGAACCGTAATAGCTAGACAGTTGAAATTTTCACATATTGTGTATTTCTGTTGCCGCTATAACATCAAATAGTAAAAACGAAATAATAATAATTGAGGGGGGCTCCAATACAAAAAAAGTGATATTTTAGCCCTTTTTCATGCCTACCACTCGCCGAGCTAGATCTCAAGAACCGTAATAGCTAGACAGTTGAAATTTGCACAGATTATGTATTTTTATTGTAGCTACAACAACAAATACTAAAATCAAAATAATAATATTAATTAAGGGGGGCTCCCATACGACAGAGTAGTTGTTGGCGTTTTTTTTCTGGTACGGAACCCTTCGTGCGCAAGTCCGACTCGCACTTGGCCGGTTTTTCTTTCTTTAAGTGTTAATATGTTTCACGTTAGTTTATATTAAAGTATCTGACCATTTAGTACCTACTTTTCTTACGAATAATCCGAACAATGATCGTTAAATTTCTTCGAAATAAAACATGCACATACGAGTACTACCTACTGGGAGGTCTCAAAAGTACTGAACTAACTGTGTACATTACAACATTAAACTCTCGCGATTTATACACATACTCAGAAGATTTGTTTACGGGTTTTACGCAATATTGATTAATTAACCTTAATCACCGACGTTTCGGCACGGGTTGCACAGGTCATGTCCGCGGCGGAAACTAACGTCCCAGAAAGTTGTCAATATATAACTACCGCACAAAATTTTATGAAAATGTGAAGGGTAGAACTTAAAAAGTTTTCTATCCTCCAAAAGTATTAACCTTTTTATTATCAGCTTAAACTTAATTGCTAATGGTTTTTTAATCCTAATTTTTAATTAAACCAAATGTTCTTCACCAAATTAACCCAATTTCTTTACATGCAACTTTGTGAAGAAACACATTCTAGCTAAAAGAGGCTTGGCAAGTTTCATGGACATAAGTAAAAGCAGGAGAGAATAGATTCAGATTAGATTTGAAAATTTCTGTATGGAACCAACTACGATTAAAACAGAACGAAAGCCGCGAATGAGGGCCAAAGGTGGATATTGCTCCCGGAAACCAAAAACGCTTTATATTAATTGATAGAAAATTATTAAGTCACAACGCACGACACGACCCCGTACCACACCGTACTAATGTTGTATGGAAAAATAAGAAACTTGAATCAGAATCAGCTTTAGCACCACCCAGGGGTCACGTGTAGGGTAACGGTGGGTACTCCCTACGGACGTGGTGCAGCTTCGACCCCCCTTTGTCAAGTGAGTGGGCAACTTGACTGTTAGAAGTTCTAAGCCGCCCGAGGGCCTCTAACTTGGCTTTGCGTAACTTCTGCTGTCATTGACAACAGCCGAGATCAACGGCTTAACGTGCCTTCCAAAGCACGGGAGCGCTCAGTTAGTAACCACTCAAAGCGGTCACCCATCCAAGGACTGATCTGCGCCCACATTGCTTAACCTCGCTTACCGAACGCTGCGTGCGTATTAGTACATAGTTGTTATACAATTTATTTTTTAAAATCTAAGTAAATTCTATTGGTAGCCTTTATTTAACTTTTAGATGATATAAAATACATATCATTTAGAAACTTTCAAGTCTCGATTTTATTATTACTCTGATTTCATTTTGTAATTAGTATACTGTCCATATAACGGCAATATGTTATAAAGTTCAACATGAGAGAACTACACTATTGCACAAATATCGTAGATTTTAAGCTATGAACGTTTTTTAGGGTTTCGTGGCCAAAATGGCGAAAACGGAACCCTTATGGATTCGTCATGTCTGTCCGTCCGTCCGTATGCCACAGCCGATTTAGGTACTCGGAGAACGCGACTATGAGCACTACAATTAGAACAATTAGAATTTAAAATTTGGTAAATGCTAGGAAGGTGTATGCTATGAACCGCTATTGGCTATGTGCGAAGTAGATGGTGGGGGTAAACTAAGCGATCGCAGCGCACACCATGGCAGAAATGTGCAATTTCCGGGGACTTATATGTCAAATTTACTTCGACGTTTCCTATTAGTTTCCTACGATTCGTTTCGTTTGTATTTATTTATTTATTTTCTTATTTATTTCAGTCAAATTTCCAGTAAGGGGTCTTTCTCGCTTACTAAAATAAATAAAATATTCATGTGTCATTATTTGACATCTCTGAGTTTGACATTGCCCCGGGACCCGTGACGTTTGACGTTTCTGACGTGCACATAGCCAATAGAAATATGATGTGAAATTATGAAAAAAATATTTATCTTGCACCTCATACATGTACCCTGTTACACCTGGTCAATTTTTTTTTCAGTGTACAAACGCTAGTGGGGTATCTATGGATAGGTCTTTAAAATGAAATACAGGTTTCTACAAAAACTTTTCCATTTGATACAACCGTTGGTGAGATATTCGCTGTCAAAGTCGTAAAAAGCATCCCCAACTCTAATTTCCAAACTATGAAGTTAAAAATTATTGCTAAAAAGCTATCTTGCCCTAACAAAAAGGCGTAAGTGCCGTGAGTTTCTTATGAAGATACGACCTTTTTTGGTTCAATGTATTGTACAGTGGTTTTAAACGTAGATTAAGATGCGTCGGCACGGAACCCTTCTTTATGCGTGGTCCGAAACGCACTTAGCCGGTTTTTTCCCGCTTATTTTACTACACACACAATAAAAGGCTTAATAAAAAATGGCTTTGTTAACGTCATCTCGTATCTTTTTGGTATTATCAATACTTTTATCACAATTTGAGTTCAAAACAATATCAAACTTGTAAGGGCTTCCACCAACAAATCAGTAAGTACGAACAGACATGGAACTAACACAGTTCCGGGCGCCAAACGTGCATGTTCTAATTGAGAAATCACATCGAACATCTGTATCGTGAAACTTCCCATACTGTTTTGGCTCCCGGTTTGATGAGTTCCGCGGACTTCGGATCTTAGGTTATCGTTAAACATTACTTCAGAATTTAATGTTTATCACGTGATATAATGATGAGTTGATGACATAAACATTTACCCCCTTATTCATAAAACTTAACAAACCTCTGTTAACTAAAAGTTGTTTTGTCCCTTTCTCACAAACATAAATGTCATAGTGACAGATGAGGACAAACCAACTTTAGCGGCTTGTTAACTAATAGAGGCTTGATGGACGTTTATGAATTAGGGGGTTACAGTCTAGATCGGAAAGAAAGTAAGTGATCAAAAATATAGGCAAACGGTTGGAAAGATATTTTTGAACCTTTGACAACAGGCTACAGTAATAAATACAGGGTGTGGCCTGTAATAGGAGCAATAAATTTAAAGGACGCTTCCTTAGAGCATTTGCAGTAACCTCTTGTGTCCAATTTTTTTTTATATTTTTTCAATTGGGAGAAATTTTGATCTATAGTTACGACCTCCAAGTAATGGATCTTGGCACCCAGAGATTATAGCGCGGCAGTCAATGCTGATTTTGAGGTTGCTTCAAGTTATGACTCATAATCGTTGTCGCATTTTTGGTTTGAAAGAATATTTTTGAGTTTTTTTTTTTTATAAATTTTTAGTGTTTTTTGATTAAATTGTTATTAATAACAATAAAGATCTTAAGTGTTAGTACAGTTCACATGAGCCCTGTAAGGGCACAGCAATGACATTAGGCGTTGGTACTACCGACATAATAAAATGTATAAAAAGGAGACATTCATTCATTTTGACGACCAGTTTAGCCTAGTTGGTAGTGACTCTGCCTCCGAAGCTAGAGGTCCCGGGTTCGAATCCCGGCCAGGGCATTTATGTGTGCATTTTTCACGATTTAGTTTGGGACTAGGTCTATAATAATATTATATTATATTCATTACAGTTCATGTGTCTCATAATTATTAAATAGATCTAGTTTGCAACATATTTAGACTTTTAACTACTTATATTGGATATACATGTTACAGTATCAAATGACTTTCTTACGTCACATTATTGTTACTTTTATGTCCACTCTACGTTCATATCATTGACGAAGTCATACAATGTATAGTAGGCTTTATTTAGTAGATACATTATAATCCTATATTTGAAAAGCCTATAATCATCGATGCCTTTGACATTATTTGGGATTTTATTATAAATTTTTATATACCGTGGGGGCTCCTACGTATCATTTCTAGCGTTGTGTCGCCCCCCCGGTCGCTAATTTTGTTTTCGGGCGCAAGTTTTGGGATCGGGAGTATTGTGGGAATTTGGTGGGTTATTTTTGACAAATAGACATACTTCACAACGCGATTGGATATCTGTACCAGAAAATGACTTCTAGGACACTTGTTCTGGCCTTTTCAATGCAGATCCTTATGGATACACCTGCCTAAGATATGTCCATCAAGAGGACCTTTGAGTCTCATTACAATTTTGAATCCACGGCCGCCAGATTGAGACTGGCTCGTCTTAAGGCTCGGTTAGAGTGGCTTCACAATAATGGTAATATTGCTGTGATAATATCGAACTTATTGACAAATACGTTGATCTCGTTATGACATGAAACGTTTATTTTTGTAATCATGTCTCACGCAGATGAACGTGTTTATCTCATCGTTTTCAATCTATCAAGGATTGTCAGGACCAGGCAAATGATGTCATTCTCCATTGTCATTTTTAGGGTTCCGTACCCAAAGGGTAAAAACGGGACCCTATTACTAAGACTTCGCTGTCCGTCCGTCTTTCCGTCTGTCACCAGGCTGTATCTCAAGAACCGTAATTAGCTAGACAGTTGAAATTTTCACAGATTGTGTATTTCTGTTGCCGCTATGACAAAAAATACTAAAAACACAATAATAATAATAATTAAGGGGGCTCCCATACAAAAAACGTGATATTTTAGCCCTTTTTCATGGCTACCACTCGCCGAGCTAGATCTCAAGAACCTTAATAGCTAGACAGTTGAAAGTTGCACAGATTATGTATTTTTATTGTGGCTACAACAATAAATACTAAAATCAAAATAATAATAATATTTAAGGAGGGCTCCCATACAACAGAGTATTGGTTGGCGTTTTTTTTCTGGTACGGAACCCTTCGTGCGCGAGTCCGACTCGCACTTGGCCGGTTTTTATAAGATGCTGCCGACCCGAAATTAATGAGAAATGGGCGCGCGAATGATATCATTTTCATAAAGCTCCTGTTAGAATACTAGTGGCGTCGTAGTCGTAGAACGAGTCAAGGGCAAATGTATACATTTTTGGATCTTATCTCAATGAAATAAGGTCATGAAATGTACCTTTCACTTTTCATCCCAGATTTGGAATTTTTTGGTTTCTCCTGCTCAGATTCACGTGTTTTACTACTGTCATCAACTCACTACTGTAAACAATAAACATCATCATCATAATCCTAGCCTTATATCACTATAAATTGCATGCTGAAGGATGCCCGGGGTCAGCTATCTAATCCTAAGAGTTGGCGAGGTACAGTCAACAGCAAAAGTAGATGATCATTTTAGTACCTCGTCACTTTCACTACTTTGACGCATTCCAACTGTTACAGTATTGTTACGTTAGTGCGACAAACTACTAAAATCATCATTTACATTTTCTGCTGACTGTTTTTCACGGAAGCGACTGTCATCTGCCCTGCCAACCCAAGGAGAAATTAGACATTGGGATTAGGATTTTCAAGTGAATGGGCAACCACCTACTGATTTGGTACTAAAAAAATCATATGCTTTTAAGGTTTCCTCAGTGACGGACGGTAGAACATGGAATAAAAAAAAGGGAATATTTTTTTCTTTATCATGTGCTGCTGATTCTGAGCAGGGATATACAAAAAAAAAACAAGAAAACATTAGGTACATTTGAGTGAAGACGCTATTTAGTTCAAAAAACATCACGAGTCAAGTAAATTGGTTATAAAAAACTTTCAATTGAATTGAGAATCTCCTCCTTCGTTTGAACTCTGTTAATAAAGAAGGTCTATATCGATCGGAAACAAGGGATTCAAAAATACATACAAGGTTGATCGCATTATAAATTTATAAACAGATTTCCTTGGTAGCAGTGGCTCAAAATAACTACGAGTAGACAAATACCAAACTATAGATAAACTACCGCACATAATTATTTAGGCACCCATACCTTTTTCCATACATCTGTATACAAAAATGACTTTCAGAAGTACACTGCCAAGTCAGAGTCCCTTGACATACTAAAGTGTAGTTGTATGAACCAGCAATTAGAAGTTATTTAAGTCATTGCAAAAAGAAAACTTCCATTTTAAAAGGAGGGTTCCTGGCACTGATTTAAGGCTCAATAAGTCAGCTAAATAAAAAATGCAAAATGCACGCAATACTGTCAAGGGACTCTGACTTGGCCGTGTATTTCTGAAAGTCATTTTTGTATACAGACGTATGGAAAAAGGTATGGGTGCCTAAATACTTATGAGCGGTAGTGTATGAGTGGATATAGAGGATGAGAATTATATGGAATGGATAGAACGTCTAATGAACTTAAACTATAGTCAAGACTATAAAACGGTTACACTTAGTTTTCGATTGATATACATAGTGTACCCGGTTTTTGCTTTTGAGTGTTAATGTGATATGAAAGACCTCAACTAATCCCGGATGATATCTTCCTAGTGGGATTCCTTGTTGGATATATATTTCATTTTCTTTTTGACCTTTGCTTTGTACTTTTGTTGGCATTGTGCTATTTTTATTATTTTCTTTGTTTTGCCGATGATAACAATTCTAATAGCTGTGACATGTATGCAAATTTATACCGTAATTTCTTATCGTGAAATAAATAATTTTATCTTTTCTGATCTTACGCAGTTTATGATAAGTCGTGTGTTGAGAACATTTTGGGGTATTTAACAGTGATATAGCCTTGTCACAACTTGGACACATCGAACCGTTAATTAATTAGTTAATGTAAGAAATATAATTATAGTATACAATATTAAAGCCAATTCATGACCAGATCGTATCACTGTAAAAAATAAATGAAACACACACCATAACATTAAAAGGTATCCCAGAGCCACCCATAATAAGTTGGGTTATAATTAGATTCTCAAGTATAGGGCAACATGCAATGAAAAAACAAATTTCTCAGTCGTACATTGATTTCCCTACGAGATTTCACATATTCTCCACAGCCAAAATTCCAGTCCAGTAATAAATTTTGGTACCTAACTAAAATTTTGGTTTTTTTAATTTTAAAGCATCATGGATATACATGTTCCGACGTGCCCCGAAATTTTCAAGTACCAAAACTTTTTATTTTTCTTTCAGTGTATGTGTTGTCCATGGAATTAAATAATTACTTTCAGATGAATACTTAATGTACACCGTCTAGCAATGGAGGCTCATTAAATTTACACGTGTTTAGAAACAGATGCGAGCAAAGTATTCCATTGTCGGATATCTCTATTTGAGCAGGTTTATATAACTATAGTTCGAAATAAAACATATAATACTTAGCACAATTTTGATACGGAATACTGATTACTAAATAAATACATAAATATTAAGGGGACAAACTTAAATAAATCGAACTGGCGCCATAGTAAGCTCAATAAGACTTCTGTTATGAGTATTACCAGACAACGATATATTTAATAGTTATAAATACTTTTAAAACTCTGAAACAGAAATATTTGCACTGACCGGCATTCGAAACGAGGACCGTCAACTCAGTAGGTATCAATCGTGAATATTTTTTAGAATATAAATATAAAGGCAGTGCCTAATCTTGGGCACTGCCTCAAAATATCCCACATTGACAAGAAATCTACGCCATTTCAGAAAGTCAACTGAGTGGAATATAAGTCTTCCACTCAGTTGGTATTAAACCTAATCCTATCGTATTGGTATTAAACCATTTAACTAAACATATTTTACTTAATTACTTGCTTATTAAATATGGGTATGTTGAAGTAATTGAAAACTAAAAACTGAATTCTTACACGTGCGCAGGTTTAATGTAACGTATCAGATGCTCCTTATACAATCAATAAAGCGGAAGAGGACAGGTCATTCACTGGAAGGTAGGTTAACAAAACAAGTGGACCAAAGAAGTGACTTATTGGTACCCTAGGGAAGGATATAGAAAACGAGGAAGACTGCCAGGAAGATGGGAAGACGACCTCAAGATGATAGCTGGTGCCACATGGAGGAGCAAAGTCCACGATCGAAAACTATGCAGAACCCTGACGGAGGCTTATGCTGGAAAGCAAGGCTATCTGAATTCCGATGTCTAAATCAATATTAAATAAAGTGAAACATCCATGTCAAACCTTAGTAAGATTGTTAAAAAAATGCTATTTTAATTTAACCAGATAGAAACACACACACAAGTAGATAGACGCGTGAAACACATTAATATCAAAATTATCAAATTGGATTGCGAAACGCAAGTCTTTGTTTGGAAACACATACTTGAAACTGCAAGGTTCATTGAGGAATGGATAAAAACGGACTGTTTTGAGATCACTGCAGCCTAAATCAACTTATGACTGAAGACTCAAGATTCAAACATTTATTCGTAACAAGCACAATATTAACATTAAACAAAAGTATAGACAACAAACAAGCAAAGGCGTGGTCACGAAAGGGACTCATCATATGCAGGCTTTACAGCCGGCGCTGATCGTCCGTAGGGCCGATAAGGGCCTGCTATATGGTGATTATTATCACGCGATACATTCGTATTACAATACGTATCACTTGTATATTGGTGAATATTGAAGCAAAATCGAAACGATTATGATGGTCAGGATTCAAGACCCTCAGTCATGAGGTTTCGACGAGGAGTTTTTAATTGACTTCTGTTGATCCAACGCTGCTACCTAATGCACGTCATTTCAGAAAAGGAGAGAGGAGTTTAACAATATAAGTTCAAAGTTTTCAATAACAGATATTTTGTCTCACCTTCCTCTTTTTGAACGACAGAGTCCGCCGCCATATCGTACGCAGGAACGCGGTCGGTTTGTACAGCTCCGAGTCGACGCGACAGGATTCGCTCATCACAGTCATCACTGGGCCATTGACTTCACTGTCACGGCCTGTCACGGCCCGTCGCTATCACGCCATTATTTGTCACTGTCACCTTGGCCACGATCACTTTTGAGTTTACTTTTAAGTTTTCTTAGTCACACTATTTTTCAAAGCATGTTTTTGAGAGTATTTGGCGAATACCCGACGGGGTATTTATATTTATGTCATCACTGTTACTTCTACCTTGATCACTTACTTTAGAATTTAAGCGCTTTTCTCACAATATCGGCATTATTCTGAGAGTATTCAAAAGAACTGACAAAATACAAATCATTTTCGTAAAGTCCTAATTTAAGAGTAACATATTTAAATAGATGTATGTATATTGATTTGATTATGAAATTTTGAACTGAGAGAATAAAAAAAACCGAAACTTGACTTGGAAAAATCAGACACTGAAAATCACATAAAAATATCTGACACTCGACTCAACAAAATAGGGATGTCTCAAATATTTTGAGCGCCTGGATTTGTCATTTTATGCAAGTACATACATAAAACGCACGCATGTATTCTTTCTAGAAAATTAAAGAAGTATAAGTAAGAATGTGTTTGGTAGAGAATGCCATTTGCCATTAAGCCCGCCATTTGTAGTGCAGTAAAGTTTAAATAAATAAATAAATGTGCAGTGATAGATTGCACATATTTCGTCCATTGCCCAGTTTTTTATTATTATTTTTAGTTGGGTTTGCGCTTTACCGCAAATTAAATACTTGATTGTTAGCTTTATTGTGGAGGATGGAGCGCACAAACCTAGTAAAAACCGGTTCCCTCTCGTGTTGAAGACCGTAAGGTTGCAGCCAACACCTGTCCTCAACTCACACAACAACTCTTACAATATCCACGGGAAAAAAATGGATGGTATAATTCTAACCAAGACCAAGGTCCGTCTCCTGCCCCACCTTTGCAAGTTTCTGTTTGACCCTCTGGTTGACTGGTAGAGAATGACTTGCTGCATTAACTTCGCCGTTTTTACTTTGTTGTGCTAAAAAGTATTAATAAACAACCCAATACCACAGCGGCGACAGAACAAATACTTGTTTAGTTAAAAATCAATGCTAAATACTGGTACAAATCACACAAATGAAGTTCAAAGTTTAATCTCCTCATGGTGTTATCGCAGTGAGCATGATTAACAGTACTTACTCACTAGATGATAACGCATGGTATTTGCTTAAACAGAGTGTAACATGGTGGATACACCCATGGGTACACAGATAAAGCTAAAATACCTCTACGGCATAGGACAGTCATACGTCAGCAACTACTAATGTTTGTAAATCCAGGAAAGATTAGTTTGTTTCTCTTTACTGTTTGATGTTGAATGATTTCATAACACACACTTTTAACCAACAACGTATTTCATATATTTTGCTGCAGGCTTGATTATATTTGATCAGACTTTTCGAGCGGCACTTTATTATAAAAACTTCCATCAAACCTATTTTATAATTCCGTTTAAGTTTAATTAGTTTGTCTTTATCTGTCGCTTTGAAATTTTTACTTGTAGGAAAGGAACAAAACACATTACATATATTAGATATCTCTTCTCTCTAATTTCCGAAATTATATATCTAGAAGGTAAATACGTTGAAGTTGTTGTTCAAGATACGTGACTAAGCCGTGCCTGTTTTATATCACAGTTTAGGTTCAATATCTGCTTAGTTATAACTTTTTTACAGTTTCGCAGCCATTGAAAGGGTATTACAACCTTATTTATTCATATATAAACTTAATATTACAAAGCTTTTACCAATCAACTGTACGCAATGACAAATTACTATTAACATTGATTTATTTGTCCTTCACATTAAACTTGACCAAGTTAATGAAGCGACCGGAATAAATATTTAGTTAGTAGTTGTTAAATCTAATATCATCATATACTTGTTAAATTTTATAGGTATATCTAGCCTATAAGGTACATTCGCGGTCAAAAATTTCGGGTCATCCTTAATAACCACAATAAGGTTTTTTTATAGTTACATAACATACTATTACCAACCACCACTCAACCCAACTAAAACCAACTATATAATTAATTTCTGGGATCCTATCATAAAAATATCAACATCCAAAAATGCAGTTTTTTGGTCCGTTTACGTTGTTTTTTTCATGAGTTTTTACGAACCCGATTTCAACCTGGTAAGGTTTTTTTTAACTGTTATTTTTGCAATTAAAATGTGAAATTAACTAAAGATTATGACAGGAATAAAGAAACTGTACAACCTTGTACTACTTTAGGAATATATAGGATGTTGCCTGTAATAGAAGCAATAAATTTATAGGACGCTTCCTTAGAGCATCTGCAGTAACCTCTTGTGTCCAAAAAATGTATCTTTTTTCAATTGAGAGAAATTTTGACCCAAAGTTATGACCTCCGAGTAATGGATCTTGGCACCCAGAGATTATAGCGCGGCAGTCAATGCTGATTTTGAGGTAGCTTCAAGTTATGACTCATAATCGTTGTCGCATTTTTTGTTTAAATGTATATTTTTGGGATTTTTGAGTTTTTTTAAATAATTTTTTAGTGTTTTTTGACTTAATAGTTATTAATATCACTCCAGTTGTGTAAAACAGTACATATAAGCTACATGTGCGAAAAAAAAAAACATTGTTTTTTTTTCAATTCAAACCATTTGGAAATAATTGCTGGAGAGCTCAATAGTGTACTGTTTAATTTATTGCTCCTATTACAGGCAACACCCCGTATGACGGTATTTTATAGACCCGTATTCTTTGTCCGCGCAAGTGTATGTTAAAATGATAATCAACGCTAAAGAACAAAAACGGGTACACTTTGTATAGTAATTTAAAACAAAGTGTACCCGTTTCCTGAGCGACATGACATTCCGATGTGCTTTACATCTCTAACTGAAAAGCGTCATCAATATCCTGGTGTAGTTTTTTCGTGAAATGACACATATTCAAACAGCCACATACATATTCGCGCTTATAACGTACGATTAGATATACTTATATTCAATTTTCTTGTGACATAACGCTAAAAATCACTCCATGAATAAATATACTAAAGTACTTATGGTGAACCATTCAACCATTTCAATGGTTAAATTAGCATACCTCCTTCCATACTACATTGTTATGCGCATGAGCCTTATTACAATAGCAAGAGATGTTATATTATGTTAGCAAGTTAAGACTTGTGATTTGTGTGAACAATTATTTACCTGTTTCGCGTTGTTATAAATTAACATAAATTTAGTTGAAGTAAGTCATCGTGTAGAGTTTGCCTTAGATTTTAATTTACATAATTTACCGACTTCAATAGAAGGAAGGAGTTACTCAGTTCGTCTGCAAGTTTGCTTGTTCCTTTTTTTATGTATGTATGTTCCCCGATAACTCTTGACCACGTTGGCCGATTTTGATAATTCTTTTTTTGTTTCGAAGCAAGTACCTCGACATTGGACCCATGTAAATTTGGTGAAGGTCTAAAGATGGAATCGAGGGGACTCCTCGAATTTGATAGGCACGCATATGCCGATTTCGGCATTTTCTGTAGGTAACCAAGCATTGGCTCACGGAAACCACAAATTGTGGCATAGCAAGTACAAAATTGCAGTCGGTTTTTTTTTTGGTAAAAAATATTTACAATCATCTTCGTTTTGTACTCACAAAATAATCACGGTTGATGCTTTATTAAGGTTATAATTATTTGCTCAAGTTTTTTTATCGATTCTGGAAGATCAGAGAAGAAGAATTATTTATTTAAACTTTATTGCACAAATAAATCAGTACAAATAGCGGACTTAATGCCTCAAGGCATTCTCTACCAGTCATCCCAAACAGAAAATTGCGAAGGTGCAAGAGACAAACATGGTTAGAAAAACAAAAAATCCTCAGGTAGAGCTAATCACGAAAAAGGTGTTTAAACTACTTAACCAAATATATACATGAATTTATACATAGAAATACCTAACCTTCTATGTATGGTGTTCATTATGGATCAAAGTTACCCACCATTGGGTCAAAGTCAACCGACTTTACGGTACCTTTCTCCCTCGTATAGTGCCAGGTTTGTATAGCACCCCTTTCTTCCAGTGGGTGTCGTAAGATTCGATTATGAGGTGGTTATAAGATGGAAATGTGAAGCGTGTTGTGGACAATGGGCTAGCAACCTATGACTGCAATATCATATTTTCACCGTCTTAACTTGCAAATCTTAGAGGTGCTAAATGTAAAAAAAAAGGAGTCCCTGAATATTGAAATTCAAGAGTTCTTCCTACGGATTTTGGGAAGATAAGCTTATGTTTGTAATTATTATAAGTATGTACCTACCATACTCGTATCACACAAGGTGTCATACAGATCAAATATACAGTTATAAAATACACTTAAAAACAAAAACGGGTACAGCTTGTATAAAATGAAATACAACGTGTACCCGTTTTTTCTCTTGAACGTTTATAATTTAGTGATATAGTTGTTAATACCTAACCAGTTACGAAAATCACCGTTACTTGTCAGATTTGCCTAATAATAGTGATAATCTTATGAATTTAATGAATATAATAAATCTTCGTAGATATTTCCCACGGCATTTGACATTTGACACCCTATATCAGTGGCACGACTACTTTATATAATATGTAGTCTGATATATGCGGTCCACAGTATAAGTTATCAGTTCTATGATAAGTCTAATTAAGGCCAGTTCATTAACGGTACTTACCAACAAACATGAGCATGATAATTGATAATTCAACCAAGATAAATTTTGTTCTCATATTCGCCAAATTTTACCTACCACTTTATGATCACTCCTCTACTTTTTTGTTCATATCAATACATTTTGTGAAAACATGAAAAACATTCCATGCCGTATTTCGCCGCTAAAAAGAAAATTAGAAGGACCTCTATTTATCGATCTTTTAAGAGGGCGCAGTACGCTCGGTTCTTCATACAAACGTATTTACGCTCTCATTTTAAAATGCCATGCTAGAATAACATGAAACTTTGTATAGACAATGGGATCCGTCATATCTAGGTCGAAAATTAGTTATTGTTACTAGAAATTGTAAAAGAAAAAAAATACAGCGGTTTTTTGAGTTTTTTACGGCTTGTATGAAAACCTTTATAATCGCTGTATTTTTTCTCCATTATAATTTCAAGCAACAGAAACTAATTTCCGACCTAGATATGCCGAATCCCATTGTGTATACAATGCTTCAAGTTATTCTAGCATGGCGTTTTAAAATGAGAGCGTAAATACGTTTGTATGGAGGACCGAACGTACTGCGCACTCTTAAGCAAAAAACGCGTGTAAGTATTACTTATGAGCAACAGTTTATAAAGCATCCGAGATGCATTTTACTGTATCCAAAAATAAAATAGAAAACGAAATCCAATACAGGGTCTTACTTTGTGTTTTTTATACCATTTTCATAACTTTCGAATTGATATTTCTAATACATTTTTAGTATGATATTCTGAGCAAAATTACTCATCATGTTTTGCAGATTATGATATACTTAAACCAATTTTTTTATCGTATTCAATTGTAATAGTGAATATATAAAAGATCTAAGTATTTAAAAATAAATAAATAAATACGAGTATTAGGGGACAATTTTTACACAAATCGAACTAGTCCCATAGTAAGCTCAATAAGGCTTGTGTTATGGGTACTAGGCGACGATATATTTAATAGATATATGTACATATACCTAAGAACAAAGAAAACATCCAAGCCTCAGGAACAAATGTCCCTGCTCACCACAGAAACAAATGCCCTCACGGGATTCGAACACGGGACCTCTAGCTTCGGAGGCAGTGACACTGCCAACTAGGCTAAATAGGCCGACAACTCTCAGAAAGCAATGCAAATTCGTAAAGTTATAATGTAAACATACTGTGTGTTAGTAATTGATCCGTTCACGTGGAATTTAGACCATAAATAGTACCTATATGTAACCTAATATTAATATTTGAAGATGAAGTGTAATCATCACGTAAAGGGTACAGTAGAGTGTATAGATTTAGAGGAATTTCCAATTTTACGAAAGACTTCGTAAGATATGACTAATCTTTTTCTTATTGAAATACTTATAAAGTTTTAATTTTGTTTGAAATTATTTGAAAATGGTCCATACGAAATGTACCCGTTCTTATCTCTCGAATGTTTAAGTTGTTTGTAGAAATATTGAAAATTTTCAATTAACAAAAAGCAATTAACAATTCACATTATTTTCAATAAATATACTTTTCATGATGAAATTCTTTGTTCAGTGATGATTGTTGTATTAAATCATTATAATCGCTTCGTTCCCTTCGCATTGTTACCTTGTAGTTAATGTTTTTTTATTTAAGCAAACATACTGCGCGGTTGATAGTTATTTAAAAACGTATTTTTACCTAATCGGCATAATAATCAAGCGTAGATATTTGATTACCTATTACTCATCTTCGTTATAAGATGGTGACTTAATAATTAGTGCTTGCCTCACAATAAATACCTAATACCTGTGGAAATACTAAGCTAATTTCAGTTCACTGTCACCATTCAAATGTATTTAATCCAATTATGATAAAGGAATGATATGTATTTATATCAACTAAAAAAAATCTTAGGAAACGATATTTGTGTAATGTCAATATGTTATAAATCAAAGTAAAAGCTAGAAGAACACAGGCCTTCAAATAAAAATAAAAAACAGGCAAATTATTATTAGGTATATTTTGTTACACCTTCCGTTTACCTCAGTACGAACTATTTAGTAATCCGCTTCATAAAATTATTTATCTCATTATAATACCGAAAGTGTTGACTGACGCGCTTAGATTGAAACCTCTCAATCACTTAATCAAATTAACACTTCACTCAATTAATGTTCACTTATCGCACTCAAATTCAATTCACAGTTTATTTTTAAACTAATAAAATTGGTGAAAAGCGAAGCGTTTATATCGCCTCTAAACCATCCTCAAACTACAAACAGTATGTTTGCAATATGACATTGCTATGTAAGATAACATATACAAAAAAAACTTCGCACCCATACAACTATAACATACAACACCGCCATTTGAATACCAACTTTATTCAATTGCAGCAAAGTCCAAAATAAATTGGCAGACTAAAGCCGCTTACATTGTTATGGAATGTTAAGAAAACGTAAACACTGAAACTTTATGTAGCAATCGATTTAGAGCCGTCTTCGCTTCAACTTAGAGTTTATTTTTAAACGCGCACGTTTCAAAGGAAAATCATACGGATTATGTTGGCATTCGATACACCGCAGGTGCGAGCGAGACAGCCGACGCCACAAGGTCAGCGAACACTAATGAACATATTTAAATAATAAAGTGTAATTTTTTTGTAAAATACCAGTTGTAATTGGTTGCTAAGAGCAGATTTATCACCGATTGTAAATATTGTGAATAAATTCGCTACCACGGCTGCATTGATTAAGAGTCCCCCGTACGCTCGACCACACTCGGTTCTCCATACAAACGTAGTTTCGTTCTCATTTTAAAACGCCATGCGGAAATAACATGAAACTTTCTATACGCAATGGGACCCGCCATATCTAGGTCGGAAATTAGTTTCTGTTGCTAGAAATTGGAATGGAAAATAAATGCAGCGAGTTTTTGAATTTTTTAGGTCTTGTGTGAAAACCTTAATAATAGCTGTATTTTTTCTCCATTATCAATTCAAGCAACAGAAACTAATTTCCAACCTAGATATACCGGATCCCCTTGTGTATACAAAGTTTCAAATGATTCCAGCATGCCATTTTGAAATGAGAGCGAAACTACGCTTGCATGGAGAACCGAGCTTACTACGGACTTACAGACAAATTCAAAGTGGGATTATTTGTAATTTGTAATACAACCAAGATCAAGACTTGTACCTGTTACCTTCATGAAAATAGGGCCTATACCTATAGAGACATCCGACTGCAATTTGCTTGTGATACGGATCCCGCAGTTGGCGTGCAGTTCCCATACGAGTTGCAGTTGGACGACATACCGCCCGCATGGCTTGACTTGTGATCTCTGTAAATCTGAACTTACCTCTTCTTCGAGAGCGACAGGAAACTGCGTCAGAGGTTTCACAGCAACGTCTTCTAGTGCCGACTTCCGTCTGTTGAAAAATGATACTCATTAGGGTTTTACGCTTATTTTATTGATAGCTAGGTGTATAGAGGCAGCTGCGTGAATGAGGTGAAACGACGTATGGGGATGACTAGAAAGAAAGAAAGAAATAAATAAATTTATTCATGGCAATACAGAACAAAACACAAAAACATAATAACACATAAAACAGCCACGAAATGGCCCCAAATCAGCATGTGCTAGCCACAGGCTAGCGCTGGTCTTCCTCTGGAGCAACTAGAACTGCAATGGACAAATTGAAGAAAATATGGAGGAATAGAAACATCACCAAGGCTACCAAACCCCGCTCGTATGAACTCTCATTTTCCCCATTTTTTATACGCTGCAGAGACATGGAGGCTTCGAGAAACTGAGAGGAAAATAGTTGATGCTTTAGAAATGTGGTGCTGTAGAAAAATGTTGGGGATATCATGGACAGAATGAAGGACGAATGCCCCCATGCTTAAAGAACTTCGCATCAAGCGGCGTCTATCTGCTTTAGTGCAAGCGCGGATACTCATGTTTTTCGGCCACGTCTCGAGGCGAAACAATGACTCTATAGAAGGACTTCTCGTCCAGGGCAGAGTAGAAGGAACCAAACCACGTGGGAGATCACCTATGCGATGGAGCGACCAGATCAAATCGGCTGTTGGCAAACCTCTGCATGAGTGCACTCGATTGACTGCAAATCGGGAAAGATGGCGGGACATTGTACGGCGAGCAACATCAGCGCCTGACAGTACGGATAACTGTTGATCATGACCGCTCTGCAAAGAGTGCAACTACTAAGAAGAGGTGTATAGAGATAGGATACACATAGGTAATTAAAGGTCCGCCTGTGACTGGAATCACTTGACCGAAACAGACTTCGGCTGGGTTGCACCAACTTACGATCACAGGCCGATTAACGTTACATATGGCGCCGGCAGCTGTCAACCTATAGAAACTTGTTAAATTTGCCATACATTCCACTTTTAACGAACACAGCCTACGATTACATACGGTTTGGTGCACGAATTGATATGTCAAGGATATTTCACCATGTCTGAAAATATTGCAAAAGTTTCAATGTAATTAATATACAAATATAATTAATTACATCCATACCACATAAGAACGAGATGTGTGAGTCGCCGATCGACCCGCCGATGCAATACCTAGTACTACGTAAGCAATATTAAATCACTCTGAAGCAAAATAACGTGTACCCGTTTCTCCAATGAAAGTAATTGGTCTCAAGAGTCAAGCCTGTAGTTAGGACGAACTTTATACGAGTTTAGTGGCTTATTTATGGGATAAAAATGAGATTGCTCTTGGCCAGCATCTAGCCAGGGGGCAAAGATGAGGCCGCCGATGAAGCGAGCTCACCCAGATGCTTATTCACTCGTGCGTTAAAAAGGTCCAGGTTATATAAACTCGGAAATACAGACGCATAGAATTCCAAACCTTAGAAGTGCGCATTAAAATAAACAAATTAAAATTGTTATATTTAGTAATTATGATAAACGACATTTTGGATGACTGGTCCAAAAATGGCAAACAAGTTCTTCCTGCAGCTAACGCACATCGGAACTTAGTGCGAATATTGGCAATCAATATTACATTCTTTCATCCTTGAGGAATCTGAGATGCGGAAATAATAATAATAGGTCTATGTAGTTTAGGTATATTACTCGTATTTCCTTATTCCCGATGATCAATACGAAACAATAGAAAAAAATTCAGGTAAAAACTGTCTGCAATGCTTGCAACGCATTTTTAAGACCATGTATTTTTTGCTATCAGTACTTTATTGCATTATTGGATCTATATAATGTATTATGCACTATCAGGATCACAGTTAACTGACCATTGGTAGACCTTATCTCGTTGCAATAAGGCTCAGAAATGGTCACTAATTTATACTCTCCTTTCTTGAAGAACCCCGTACCCCGTCTCTCAAGAAAACCTCGGCAAGGAGCTCATTCCTCAACCGGAGCGTCCGAGGGAGGAAATTTCTCTGAAACCGTTCAATGTAGGCCATGTAGATTGTTGGTAAAGACCAACTAAACGGCTGACGTAGCATTTTAGTTAGGGACTAGTTACACACGTGTAAGTTTGCCTCCTGATATTTGTTTAGATGCTACAGTCGCCATTTGATATCGAAGCGAATAAGGTGCTCATTAATATCTGAACACTACTTTATTTTCCAGTCGATAGAGTGCCAGTTCAGATATTTCGGATAACACTGTTTTTTTCTGACGAAGTAAAAGTTACAGAAAGATAACGTACGGCATAAAACGATTTCACAGGGAACCTTGGAACACGTTTATTTTGAAAAGTTGATAATTATATTTAGGAAATCAGTACCTAAACTGATATTAAGTATGAGTAGAGTATAAACTAGGTATGCAATGCAGTTTGCTGGGATTTTCATTTTTTTTAATCTAAAGCGTCATGATGTCACCTATCGACATGCAAAATGTGAGCGTGATCGGTTGAAGCGTGTAGGAGGAGTTCAAACTCTAACGAAATACATTTGTCGCCTAAGAATGAGCTTCGCTTAGCTCAGCTTAATAAAATGCTATCTCTAGGAATAAATATTTATGCATGCCGAAGTCGCTGGGCATAAGTTACAATGGACTAAAAACGGGTACACAATGTTTAACAAATTATTCGGGCTGTACCCCTTTCTTCTATTTGTTTATTGTTAGCTTGTACTTGTTCTTCCTCTTTTTCGATTGCCTTCGATCTTGCCTTCTATGATTTATATATATTTATAACTACGTAACACTACCTCCCAACGCAATTAAAATCACTCACACTGTAACAGTATAATTTTATAACAGTATAATATTTTTTCCAATGTGTCATACAATTAGCTCGTAAGTAAGTTTAACTATATTGTCCACTATTTCGGTGTCGATACAAACCCGATAGGGTCACACTTTTCTGTCAAACCAATGTATACATTTTCTATTGTAAATAAATAAAAATAAAAATAAACTTATTAATAAAAGCGTCATACGATGACCAATCATTTCCAATCTTAGGTATTTTAGCAGTCATGTCGTATGTCGTATACGGTTATTCTCAAAGGCGTGGTCCTAGATAGAATCAGATGGAGGGAGCTACACCGATAAAAGACAAGCTTTCACATTGGTGGTGTTCATTCATCATCATCAGCCTGTGTCAGTCCACTGCTGGACATAGGCCACTCCCATGGCACGCCACTGAGCTCGGTCTTCAGCTCTTCTCCTCCAACCCCTACCTACCTTGTGGTGACCATTTTCTATTATTCCTCACTATATGTCGTTTACTTTTATGAGTAAAATATCCATTGTATGGAGGGATTCGAAAAATATTAACGATACGATCCGTCAAGGTATCTCCGAATGGCCTTTTATCCGGCTAACGAGCCAACGACAAAGCTTTGAGCGGAGGTTGTACTCAACATTCTCAACAAGGATATATGTAAAGCAAATGTGGCATCTTAAGAGTCCGTATACGGTTTTGAATAAAAATATCGAAATATTGGTTGTAGAGAGCTGGCTTATGAGCACCTAAGTGTTTGAGTCAAGCTTTGTGAGACACGTTGGAAATATACAGGTTGAATCCTCAAAATTAAAAATGCATAAAAGAGCCCGTTTTTAGGCCAATTTTAGGCCAATTTTAGGTCGTGAATCGTTATAAAAAGGCTCTGTAAATGTTGTTTAGACATATATATACATATATATGAAATCTTTATATTAACTGTTCCTTTTGACGACTGTAACAACTGAAGAGAGATTTTTGTTTTTGATTAATTAGTTCAAAAGTTACTTCCAAATGACTTACGGAGAGCTAATTTACGGTTCTAAAAGGTATATTTTCAATAAATATTATCTATTAATAATTATCCTCGCACAATTTGACAACATTTCAAACTTCCAAGTAGCATGAAAGTCTTAACTTATTACGTTAATTTGTTTCAACTATTAGTTTTCAAGATATCCTTTAAAATGTGAAGAAAGCCGGTAGACGACGGTAATCGTCTATAATTCTATATTATAGGTATCACAAGGCTGAACTTGAGCTCTGGCTGAACAGTGACAGTCACAACACACAAAAAGAACTGCGGTACACTTTCTTTAGGTAGTAAATCTTCATTCATAATAAGTGCTTTTGTATGACTTTATCCGCTGTGTCGCCTCTCTTTTAGAATGATGAACTTTTGAAATCGTTTTTTTTATTATAATATTCGGATATTTTCGAGAATTTAAAAATGTGATAATATTTATTTTTTATAGTCTATTTGATTTCATACAAAAAACAGCTTGAAAGAAAAGGAATAATGTCAATTGAAAATAAGCACATACACAGGTACTTAAGCAACCCTGTCTCTTCCAGAAAACCTTTATTCTCAGACCATCATTATGGCGGCCCTTTCTACCGTTTAATACTCTCTTTATGTGCGTGACGTCATCAATTTATACGTTTCGTTACGTTATAATAAGCTGGGATGGGAATAGACGTTTGGCAAACGAAACCAAGTTGTGAGCCAGTATTCCATCCGCAATATCTTACAGAATTGGATATCCCCACACATCTCTCTTTCCCATTGCGACAAAAATATTTGTTCGCTCTTAAGCCCTTGTCATTAAAGCCATGTTCGCATAATATACCACCGAGTGTGTGACAATTTCGACGTTGATACCTAAAATACTATGCAAGTGTACCATCTTTCTAATTTGCCTAAAGGTTGACAGGTAGAGCATGCCTCGAGCATTAAGTTTACCATTTGTACGTTAAGATTTAATTTTGTTTAATAAAGACTCACTCATACAGTAAAATGGCGATATTGACAGTGACATTAAAAAACGAATCAGCGCAGGATGGATGAAATGGCGACAAGTCTCGGGAACCATATGTGACGCCCGAATGCCCTTCCGATTGAAGGGCAAAATCTACAAGACCTTTGTAAGACCTGTCGTCATGTTTGAATCGGAATGTTGGACCGCAAAGGTGACGGGTGAAAAGATATTGCATGTTACGGAGACGAAAATGTTGAGATGGATAATGGCGTAACAAGAATGGATCAGATAAGGAATGAGTACATAAGAGGAAGCCTGAAAGCTAATCGTCTACGGTGGTACGGGCATGTTATGCGGAGGGAAGAAAGTCATGTGACAAGAAAGGTATGAAAGGTGTGGCTTAAATGTGGAGGGACGTAATAGGAGGGGTAAGCCAAGGAAAAGGTGGATGGATTGCGTGAGACGATATGAAGAGGAAGGATGTGAGTGACGAGATGACGGGCGATAGAGAGATATGGAAGAAAAAAACATGCTGCGCCGACGCCAAGTAAATGGGAAAAGGGCACGCGAATGATGAAAGACTTAATAAATAATAGTATGTATTACCTTAGCAGTATGATCTTGAAGACCGGCCCGACCAGCCCCTTTATGATGGCCGACGCGTTTAGATGACACCGCCCGTGAAGTACAACACCGTTCACCTGGAAATAAAGAATACAATATAATACAAGTACGCTTTTTCTACTCAAGCATTGCAATCTGTTACAGGAGAACCCAGTTAATATGGCGCGCGTCGAAGCTCTTAAGTCATAATTGCTCCGAGAGGTCATAATTGCTTAATCCACGCGCCTTTTTACTTGGGTCTTGCTATAATTAAATGACTGATAGAAGTATAACAATAAACTTTATATACCAATGCAAGTCTATACCATAGACCATTAATTATACATATGATTGGTGGGAGATCAAAATGGATTTCCATAAATTATTATACAAAAGTTTTTTTTTTTTTTTTTTTTAATACAGGCACGCGTCAATGCCCGTTACTCTGCCACCATTTCGAATTTTAATTTATATCAAATTATTTTGTTGTAGAAAAAATATTGTATGTTACATAATTAAGTCTTAAAAATCTCGAGTCTTTAATAACAAAATTCGCTAAGCTTGTTTTTTTTTGTATTAAATTGAAAAAAGATTTTTTTTTACTAAATATGTTATGTCTTCTATGGGTATACACCGCTATAATATGCCTGATAGAACGGAAATCAATAAAAAAGGTAGCAAACAAGATAACGGCCTGCATGATGGTAAAGCAAACACCAGAAAAATCAGAAGTGCACATTATGAAGGATGATGCATAGCGCTTGGTTTGAATTAGAAGAATTTCGACCAGGTAAGGACGGTAGCCAGCCGTGTGTTGATAGCTTGAGACATATGCAAGTCTTTTATTATCAGCAATTTGATTAGTATTTAGTGCGAGTCCACTAATCACTAATTAATATATAAACAGGCCGTTTCATATTGAGCGCGATGTTCGCGGAGGGGCGCGCGCCGGCCTGGCCCGCGCGAGGACGGCCACCGCCAGGAAGGCAATTTACGCTTCCTCCAACATGATGCTCTCGGCGGTGAGAGAGTGGGACGCCAGCCCGCTACATGAGCGTTGGAGGGAGTATCATAGGCCGATCATCCTGGGATCGGGATAACCTGCGATGTGGACTGGTTTTTGTAATTTGTATTATATAATGTAATTTCATTTTTAATTTTAATATTTTTTATTTCATTATTTAAATTTTATTATAATATTAGTAATTGCAAATATGGACTTGTTCTGGAATAAATTATTTTCATTTCATATTCCATGTATTTACGAAAATGAGTTACAAATACAAAAATGAAGATAAGAAAAAAAAAATTAAACACTAAGCATGGTCTGTCCCGTAGGGGCGGTTTACATAAAAAATATTAATTTTTTTTGACGACAGAATGAATAAAAATTTACTAAAGTTAAGTCCTTCGGCTCCTTAGACTTAGTCTTAGTTGACGTGCAGGTGATGTTTAGGTTCCTTCTAAAACTTGCAGTTTCTAAATATACTGTGTATACCATATTCCTGACCTTGTTGAACTAAAGTTTTGACATTTGAAGAGTTATTGGGTCACGAGGCGTAAGAGAAGTTCCAGCGAAGAACATTTCAATCAGGATGCACAGCGAATTGTAAATGTGGCGGTTTGTTAGCGTCCGACGGATAGGGAGAGGATTTAGTGCCATAGAAAGCGGGTATAAATAAATAAATATAAATATTAGGGGACAATTTTTTACACAAATCGAACCAGTTCCATAGTAAGCTCAATAAAGCTTGTGTTACGGGTATGTGGCCTGCGCAAAAAAAATTACTGTAACATTACCGCTGCAGTTGAAGAAGAAAACATTATTTTTTTCAAATAAGAAGTCTCTATACACAATGTTTCAAGACTCTCACCTAAAATTTTACTCCATCCCCATACAAACTTCCAACCCCCTTTTTTACCACCTTAAGGGTGGACTTTTCAAAAATCCCTTCTTAGTTACTTAGGTACGTTATATTAACTACAAAAACCAGCTTTCTAAGGTTCAACGGTTTGGGCTGGGCGTTGATTTAAGTGAGTTAGTCAGTCAGGACTTTGATGCTTATATACACGACGACGATATATTTAATAGATATATACTTAAATACATAGAAAACATCCAAGTCTCAGGAACAAATGTTTCTGCTTACCACAGAAACAAATGCCCTTAACGGGATTCGAACCCGGGACCTCTGGCTTCGGAGGCAGTGCCACTACCAACTAGGCTAAACAGACCGACAAAATAGCGGAAAACTACGGAAAATTCATCATTGATAAAATGATTTATTCATAAAAATAGCTTTCTGTGTAAGGAGAGGCAGGGCGGTATGAAGTTTATACTTAAACTCCGTAATTTTATAGCATTAGCCACATTTTGCCGACATACATAGCTACGGGTACATATATCCCGAAAGCCATCTAGTGATATAGCTATGTCACTAGATTTATATAGTATTAACTAGTTTAGTGAAATAGTTGTACTTAAGGTTATAATATGTAAGTATTAGGAAACAACTTAAAAAAATATCAATAATATAAAAAGCGGTTCATATTTTTTTACCTAATCGCTAATTTTAAAGGTGAAATTGAAATGAACTGTCAATACAAATATACTTACTCGTGTATAAATACTTAGAATTATAACTTCTTTATTTTAGTAATTTGGGTATGCCAATGGTAACACCACAGGTCTCAAGAACATATGGACACAAAAATCTTATCATCTGAAAATGTGATTAAACAAGTGGCTTCGTGAGCTGCAGAATTGTAGATAGACCTCGCGAAGTCGATAAATCATTGCTCCGCCAATTTTAAAATTTTCCAAAAACTGACTTAAATTAAAACTCTAAGTTCTACATATTTTAAAGTAATAAATAACATACTCGTACTTAACTATATTTCACACTTCTGACAATCGTAGATATCACGTGACACTGACATGTCATGGCCAATTTGATGATTTGTGGCATAGGATATACGATAAACAGACAGATTGCCAGTTACTATTGTATGTGGTCGTAATGTTTGCTCCCAGAGCCTACGACAATTTTTTTGATAAGATTTAAAATCTAACTTCAATTAAGGCCCAAGGCATAAGATAGTTGGACTAAAATCTCATAGCAAATAAGCTATTAGATTAGACTTGATTGGTCTCTGAGGTGCACGCATAATTAACAACATTTGTGACCAGCTGATATATTTTCCACCATTTTGCTGCATTTGATAATAATTATCAATCAAGAGGAAATGACAAAAAAACAATATTTTATTTACGTTTTTGAGTGGCTCATACAAGAGAATCAGTCTCATACAGCTGTCGTCCACGGGGTTTCATAATACAACTCTACGAGTATTAAGCTGGGGAGGAAATGATGATAATAAATAATTTTATCTCGTAATTCATCGCTCCTTTCAACCCCACACAACACTCCGCTCAACTCTTTCCACGATTCTCGAAAACCCGCCAATCGCTCCGCTTATCAACCCCGCTATCGTCTAGCTACCCTACCCCGACCCTGCGCCCACTTGGCGGTCGGCCAGCCGCCCGCCGGAAATCAAGAGATCAGTCTAATGTATTCCCGAATATATATACAAACGGTCTGTCCTATCGTACGATAACTTATCGGTATAATTACTCGAACGATCTCCAATCATTCCAGTATGAACTGACGTGAAATTATTAATTAATCATCTTGTGATCTCGCGTTTCTAAAATAGCCTTGTGCCCACTTTAAGTCATACATAAGATAGTGTAGGCTACGATAGCATAGTTGTTCAAGCATGCGGCTGTCAAGCAGCGGTCGTGGGTTCGAGTCCCGGCTCGTACCAGTTACCAATGAATTTTTGTCATTTTCCGTTAGCTTTTCGTTGAGGGAAAATATCGTGAAGGAAACTGCATATAACTGCGAAGAAATTGCGGTGTATTGTGAAGTCCCCAATCTGCTCTGCCAGCGGGTCTACTGTCCGTTGCTTCTCTTCTATGAGAGGACGCCCGTGCCCAGCTGTGGGACGTATATAGACTGATGAATTGATGATGAAACTTTTTTTTCGTTGGCGTAGTAAGATTTGGTGACTTCACGATGATTTTCTTCACGTAAATATTATTACTATAAGCCTACAGAGTGTCCCACTGCTGGGTAAAGGTTCTGGTGCTGAGCAATCTCTCGCCAAATGCTAAAACGTATATATGTTAAAAAAATCATTTTCAACACGTAGATCACCTTTGTTTATAACAATACCAAATTTCAAATCAATAGAATAAGTAGTTCCCGAGATATTTAGGGATGTGACAGACAAACGGACAGAGTCGCTCCATAAGGGTTCCTCTTAAACCTTTTGCTACGGAACCCTAAAAAAAAATTGGCGTAACTCATAGTTACTAATATCGAAATTGAATTGATAGCCTACCACCGCTGAAGAAATCACATTACTCCATTTGTACGCGCGTATAAAGAAGTCAGAAAAGTGCCGCTGAATATCAGGGGCTCAATCTGAGGCGCGGATTTCACATTCCAATTCGATTTTACTGTATTGTACTTTGAGTATAACAGTAATTGACCATTCTTGAAACTTGTTCCGAGGAGACAGAACTACCAATGCCCAATAGTAGAGTGCGATGCTGATAGTATCTTAGAGAATTTAGACAGGACAGTCAGCGGCCTTATGATAGTGGCCATTTTATCTTATCGTCGTGGATAAGACATTCGTCACGTTCTGACAAGTATGCGAGTCTAAGAGTGACGGGCGTCTTATCCACAACGATAAGTGATATAATTTATATCAAAAAAATACCGACTCCAATTATGTAACTGCTATGCCACAATTTGTGGTTTCCGTGAGCCAATGCTTGGTTACTTACAGAAAATACCGAAATCGGCATATGCGTGCCTGTCAAATTCGAGGAGTTCTCTCGATTCCTCCTAGATCCCATCATCAGATCTTCACCAAATTTATATGGGACCAAGGTCGGGGTACCTGCTTTAAAACAAAAAAAGAATTATCAATATCGGCCAACGTGGTCAAGAGTTATCGGGGAACATACATACATAAAAATAGAACAAGCAAACATGCAGACGAACTGAGTAACTCCTTCCTTCTATTGAAGTCGGTAAAAATGGCAACCATCATACGCTTGCAGCGCATTATACCGAGGCATAGAATGAATGAATGAATGATTTATTCGCTTAAACATGGTAGATTTGAAGTTGACATAGGTATTATTAAGTTTCACATGTTTAGCCAACAGCAGGCATGCAAATCAACTACAGATTGACTATAAAAAACAATAAAAAAAAAACAACAACTTTTGATCCATATGTTGTTAATACTACAAAAGACTTATAATAATAATAATAATAATAAAATGATTTATTGTCGCAAGAAAGCAAAAAACAAAACAAGAGTACAAATGCACAAAGCAAAAATAATAATTAAAAGAGGAACGGTGCGACAATAGGCTCGGGCTCAGCGTTTGCTGCGAGCCTGGTCGGCTGTACAGCGCTGATTTTCAGCCCGCACCTATTTCACAGCTCAAACAAAACAATATGAATAGCTGGCTGGCTGGCTGGCTTATAAAAGTATGTTAGTGCGTAAACTTAAATGTAGGGAGGACTAGTGTCTTAGGAGGCTGCCGTCCCATCTGTCTGCCACTACGTTTAGAAGACTGTGGCGGCTGTCGCATACCCTGCGGAGCGTCGCGGCGCAGCGCTTGCGCAGTGTCGCGTGGAAGCCGTCCACTTACGCGTCCGCGAACATACCGGACGCGCTACAGTATCGCGGCAGCCGCACCAGTACCCTAAATGCATCATTGTATTGGACGCGTATTACATTGAGCGATCTCTGGGTGTATTTGCACCATAAGTTGCAGGTATACAGCGATGTTCAGTAGGCCCTAAATAATGTTAATTTAACGCGTACCGCACATCGGCTGAACCTGCGCACTATCATGTTAGCCCTGATCGCTAATGCTCTACGCTCCCTCTCGATGTCCGCATCGTCTCGCTGGTCGTCGGTTAACAAGTTTCCCAAATATTTGAACATGTACACCCTCTTTACCTTCTGTCCATTTAAAAGTATGGGAGGGACATATTACTATTATTTTTAAACGGACGACCTTAGTACGAAGCCTGCAATTGACTTTCCAACCGAGGCTAATACAGTGCTTTTCTCAAAAACGGGGGAAAAAATATTAAATAATAATAAGACCATAACTGATCCCGTCCCATCAGGTCAGGAAGTCGCCTTACCGTGAGTTGCACGGTCGTTCATACTTCATACGCCGTACCTAAGCTCGCAATGAATGGAACATTAAAATTAAATTGGAATGAGAATAATTCATCCAAGATTCGCTCTCAGTTCAGTTCAGTAGCTAATCCATCGAGACTGAGCCATTCCATTCAGGCGTCCCATTCACCGCCAGTCTGCGTTCTTTGCCACGCATTCCATTCCTCAAGTGAACATATTTTTTTTGGATTGCCGGTCAGTTAGTAAATAATGTGCCTAGATTAGGCGTCTCTCCCTTGCCGCTTCAGCTAAACTCATTTGTCCTGTAGAGTCAAGGAATTTGATTTCTGTGCCACTTCGTACCTTGTCACAGTGACAATACTATGAGATCTCTAGCAGCTTGCATATTGATTTTCACTGTGACAAGGTCCAAATCAACGACCGTTCGAATCCCGGCCAGGGCATTTATTTGCATTTATCACGGATATTTGTTCTTGGGTCTTGGATGTTTTCGATGTATTTAAGTATGTATTTATCTATATAAGTATGTATATCGTCGTGTAGTACCCATAGTACAAGCTTTGCTTAGTTTGGGAGTAGGTCGATTTGTGTAAGATTGTCCCCAATATTTAAAAAAAATGTCACAGTGAAACTCAATTTGAAAGCTGCTAGAAAACTCATATTATTGTCACTGTGACAAGGTACGAAGTGGCCTAGAAATCAAATTGGTTGACTGTACCTCCGACGCCGGCTGCAGTAGACAGTGTCATAGATTTTATAATACAGTACTGATATCCAATCCCATAGAGAAAATGTGTGCTGCCTGGTTTCCAAAAACGCATCCTTCTTTTTGTTTGTTAGTTTCTCCAGCAGAGGCAGCACTTAATTGACGCAGTTTACTACGCGACCAGTTTAACTGTTAGTTATCCATGTACTAGTGGTATCACTAGATGGCAGTGTTTCACAATCGTGCGCTTGTTCGCGAATGAGCCATTCTATTAAGATGTCCCATTGAGTGCTAGTCTGCGTTCTTTGAAACGTGTCTCATTCCTTTAGTGGATAAACGTTGGTCTGGTGGCTGGATTAAAAATAAACTTTTATAATAGTCCCATCTGTTACAAATGTGCTTTTTATGATTCCGTAGCCAAAACGACAAAATCGGAGCCCGTATAGTTATAGTTTCATCATGTCCGTCTGTATTTGTGTCTGTCCGTATGTCACAGGCATTTTACTCAAAAACTATGTATAAGATGTATTGAAACCAATTTTAAACATAAGTGTTATCAGCTGGTACACAGTTATGAATTTAAAATCCAAAAATATGTTTTTAGGGGGGGGGGGGGCACTCCATACTTGTAACTGAAAAGTTTTACGTAATTCAAAATGTGGCACTTCAATCGATAGGTCTTTAAAGCGAATGCGAGGTTTTTCAGTAATAAAGCGAATATATTTACTTTAGATAGAATCACTCTAAAAGTCACAATTATTGTGTCGCCCGCTCTCTCTGACTTTAGAACCGTGATATAAAAAAATAGATGATAAAAAATCGTAGTCATAATGCTTATTCAATACTTTCCACGAAAAATGTTTCGAACACGATAGGTCCAACAGTTCTTAAATTATCGCTGAAAAACTGCTTCTCTCAAACAAAAAGACGTATGTGCTGTTAGGTTCCTATGACGATACGACCTTTTTACTCGCACCATATGATAGTGGTTTTAAATAATTAGGACTAGTACAAGTAGGTACAGAACCCTGAATTGTGCGTGATCCGACACGCACTTAGCTACTATTTCCTTATTTTTAGGGTTCCGTAGTCAACTAGGAACCCTTATAGTTTCGCCATGTCTGTCCGTCCGTCTGTCCGTCCGTCCGTCCGCGGATAATCTCAGTGACCGTTAGCACTAGAAAGCTGAAATTTGGTACTAATATGTATATCAATTACGCCGACAAAGTGGTAAAATAAAAAGTGGAAAAAAATATTTTATTAGGGTACCTCCCCTATACGTAAAGTGGGGAGTGATTTTTTTTTAACCCTAACGTGTGATATATTGTTCGATAGGTATTTAAAAATAAATAGGGGTTTACTAAAATCATTTTTTGATAATGTTAATATTTTCAGAAATAATCGCTCCAGAAGTAAAAAAAAATGTGTCCCCCCCCCTCTAACTTTTGAACCATAAGTTTTAAAAATATGAAAAAAATCTCAAAAGTAGAACTTTATAAAAACTTTGTAGGAAAATTATTTTGAACTTGATAGGTTGGATAGTTTTTGAAAAAATTACAAAAATAATTTCTGAACTAAGTTTGTAATTTAACCGTATAAACAGGTGTTTATTGTACCTGTCATTTCTACAAAATCACAATGAAATGACGTGCTTTCAAATAAAGTAAAACCGGTGAAAATCGGTTCACGCAATAAAGAATTATTCCATAAAAATCATCTTCCATACTTTAAGCTCGCGCGCAATAGTTTACTTAATTTGCCGATAGATGTCGCTGTACGCGGAACGCTCATTTCTACATGGCGGTGTTAAGATTTTTCCTGATTTAATGGGGTCTGAGCAGGTGCGCCCATACATTAGGGCCCGTTTTTAGGGTTTTGTGTTTCTGTACTTAATATGTCAACTTAATGTGACGGACGGAAAACTACGGAACCCTACACTGAGCGTGGCCCGACACGCTCTTGGCCGGTTTTTTTATTTTGAATAAATAAGTCTTTATTAGATTTTAGAATCTAATAAAAATAGTCGTTTTTATTTCGCCATGTTAGCAAACTCGATTTGCTCATCTATTCAGTTCATGCGCATTTAAGCAAGATTAAAAAAGTTTTCAAAGCCAGCGATCCTACTTCTGACACCAATAGTTGGCGGCTTTCCACTTGGCGATGATTCATAGCAACAAATATTACAATGGCTATTCGTGCGGGTTTCTTCAGGCGCTAGTTGCCAATCCGATTGCTAAGTTATTGAGATATTTCTTTGATATTTCGATATGTTTGTAAATTGAGTTGTGGCTGAATAATAGTTTCAGTATAGATATATCCATCATTCTAAAAAGACTGATAACTGAGCGACAATAATTCGCATCTTAAGTACCTACTGAAGTTAAGATTCCGCAGTAAGCTCGGTTCTCCATAACAAACGTAGTTTCGCTCTCATTTTAAAATGGCATGCTGGAATCATTTGAAACTTTGTATACACCAGGGGATTCGGTATGTCTATGTCGGAAATTAGTTTCCTTTGCTTGAAATTATAATGGAGAAAATATACAGCGATTATTAAGGTTTTCATACAAGACAAAAACAACCAGGCAAAATTCAAAAACTCGCTGTATTTTTTTCCATTCCAATTTCTAGCAACACAAATTTCCGACCTAGATATGGCAGATCCCATTGTGTATACAAAATTACATGTTATTTCAGCATGGCGTTTTAAAATGAGAACGAAACTACGTTTGTATGGAAAATAAAACCACTAGTTAAATGAACTAAACTACTATCAAATCAAATCGATCTATTATCATATCGAATCGATGTTATCTAAACTATTATGATATCGAATTGATGATGTTATCTTACAACATACCTAAACATTTAATCTTAGGTTTAGTCCTAATTATCTGTTTTAGCTTTACCGAATTTAGACAGTTATTTTTTATTTACACCACGATAACCACCCCTATTATTCACATACTTTAGAATCGTCCTCACCTGTCATCTTCGTCTCACCCGTTTTTATAAGGAAACTGTCAAATGTAATTCGTAAAATTTGGACAGTCTGCATATTATGCTGAACTCGTTTCTGTCATGGGCACCCGAATGTGATATATTCGTGAGTCGATGGGCGCATGTGTGTCGTGCTTGTCTTAAATATTGCGAGGAGATGGACGAAAGTTAAATATTGTTTTATATAAGTACCTGTTTAACTGTCATCATTTTTGTGTCTTTCTTATGTTACCTACCTATATTTTATGTATTATGAATTATACAGTGACTTGGTAATACTGTGATGCTGTATACATTTTGTTTGCTATAAATAAATAAATAAATAAATAAATATTATAAACGGGTGTGGTGTGAAGTGAGAGGTAAAGACGAATCCGTTTATAAATATCAACCCTGTATGTTCTGTACGAAGCCTGTATAACATTAACTTATGTATTCTCCGGGTATGTCCTAAAACTTGGACCCGGGTATATGCTAAAACTACGACCAGGACCACCGGGAGATGGGCAGCAGCATCCCTGGAGTGCGGTCCAGCAGTGGACGTTCTTTGGCTGATATGGTGGTGGTGGATGTAATGCTACAATCACTATTCCTAAAACGTACAGAGCGCGGCGTGGCGTCGTTGCGGGACGGAGGCGATTTTGCTGCAAACGTCGCACCAAAAATCCGCGCGGTATTTGGTAGCTCGGTAGTATGGAGGTTGCGTGTGTGACTAACTATGAAGCAGTAATCGACATTCGACAGTTTCGGAAAGATCAAATATGCATACCCGCCTCCGCCCCGCACCGCGCCGCGCCCGCTCTGTATGTTTCGAGCTTTAGGTAATTACAGGAGTATAAACACGCCCATGCAACAACTTTTTAAATAAAGATTTGCTGTCTATGTAACACCAAACACTATGTATCGGAACATTATATACACGTTTTCACTTTTCTAAATTTTAAAGTTGAAAATACATATTCCAATTCCAAGTGACCACCACCACCACCATATCAGCCCTAGGACGTCCACTGCTGGACATAGGCCTCCCCCAATTTCATGGGGGGTAAATGCCATAATCGCCACGCTTGGCATGCGGGTTGGCGATCGCAGTATCTCCACCGCACTCTAGGAATGCTGCTGCCCATTCTCCGGTGGTCTTGGTCGTAGTTTTAGGACATACCCCCGGGTCCAAGTGACCATACGGAGCCATTCTGGCACTCTTTAGGGTAGGCCTATAGGTAATGTCCAGCAGTGCACGTCCTTCGACTGATATAATCATGATGATACGCAGCCATTTCTTAATAGTTCAGTTCGATCCTGAACCCAGATAGAAATACAATCTTTGTTGTGGTTGTGCTAATTCTCTAAAAAGTATTTTTAATTAATTTGAGTGATGATTCAGTGTGTTGTCTTAACTGATATTATTATTACATTCAATTCTGTGTTATTTTATTGTCTGCAGTGCAGAATATCAGTTTGTTTAGTTACTCTATTCAGGGCAAAATATTTGTGCCTCCTCCCACCGTCGAGCTCTCGCAGTATAAGCTTATTACAATAATATAATACATTTAAAAATAAATTGAAAAAATGGCTCATTGGCAAAGCTTTCTATAATTTAACTGAATTATATGACATAAAATAAAGAATTAAAAATACATATTAATATATAATAACAATAATAGCTTGTAAACACTGACATTTGTACCTAATGCTAATCTACTCGTATATAATTGTTTTTAATTTCTTCTGCATTTAATATGATCACTGAACTAATACGTAATTAATAGCTTTGACATGTAATATTTGTAATATTATGAATAAATAAGTATGAGTATGAGTATGAGTAATCGGGGTTATTTCCACGTGAGTCAATGGGTACGAGAATTGAAAGCACTTGTACTTTTTAAACGGAACGAGTGGCGACGGAAATAGACGTCGATGGGCTTCTGCCGGTGTGTAGGATAAATGAAAGGTCATGTTGCTAATAAAAGTACGAGGAGAAATTGTTCATCATTATCGTCATTGAGAGCCCTATTAAACTTGAAGTTATTCCCATTAATAGAATTGAGCAGATTGTGTTTATTTCCCATGAAGAAACAGCGATGAATATAATTATTCTTGACTTAAATCTGAGAACCGTATTTAACGCCTTCTTAGGCTAGAGCGCTCGTGGCCCAGCGGCACCCGCCTACCGCGTGCGGTATGCGAGGTTAAGCAATATGGGCGCAGGTCAGTTCTTGGATGGGTGACCGCTTTGAGTGGTTACCAACTGAGCGCTCTCGTGCTTTTGGAAGGCACGTTAAGCCGTTGATCCCGGCTGCTGTCTACGACAGCAGTCGTTAAGCCAAGTTAGAGGCCATCGAGCGGCTTGAGAACTTCTAACAGTCAAGTTGCCCACTCACTTGACAAAGGGGGGTCGAAGTTGCACCACGTCCGTAGGGAGTACCCACCTAATACCCTACACGTGACCCCTGGGTGGTGCTAAAAGTGCAACAAAAACTGGCAACCGTACTTGTCTTCTCGAAGATCTCACGGTTCGTAAGTAAATGCCATTCGACTAAAAAAAAACGCCTTCTTCGCGAACAGATTGGAGAATATTGCAGGGGAGAAGATAAACGTTGACTACATTTTTTCTAATTGTTGTTTCACTATATATAATTGCCTGAGGAGCGTAAAACGCAGGGACCCGGAAGCGTCCCATCATGTTTCATAGGGAGCGCTTAGTGTGTGTAGGCTAGCAGGCGACTGGTGCGTGGGGCGCCTGTGACCGTCATTAAACAGTGGAGCACCGGAGGTACGCTGCAATGACGTGTCGGCCACTGCCTGAGGCCTAGGTCGTTCTTACCCATCACCGACAGCGGGGAAGATAGATAGGTGCCCGCGCATTTACACATATGGGCGCTTCCGTAGCCACACTGTCCAATGTCGGCCGACTCAGTGCATGCTGCACGCGCATTCAAATGGACGCCACCAGCGCCCCGCTGATTAACTTCGGCCGCAGGTCGACACTCAGCACGCGCTCACGCGTGTGCTATCCTATCAATGACGCCTCAGCGCTCCTCTCTTGGGTGAATGTCTATGTATTTTGTCTAAGGTTATCGACTACTGTAAGTTGACTCACCTCGAGTATCTCATCGCCGACCTTGACAGGCGGGCTGGCCTTAGCAGCTGCGCCGGCAGGGTTCAGCCCGCATACGAACACGGCCATGCGGCTGCGGTCCCGGTGTCCGGCCAGCGAGAGCCCCAGCCCCGCCTGCACTGTACGCTCAAGCTTCACCACCACCACTGAGTCGCCGAGGGACGAGTATTTCTTGCGGATCTTGTCTGGAAAAGAAAGAAGTATGTTAGGAAAGTTCTAGAACCGCATGACATGTGCTGACCTGCTCGATGGGTTGAATACATTAAAAAGGCCGCGGGTCACTCTTTGTTGGTACTAGCTAGGAAAGTTCTAGAGCTGCAGGGCAAATAGGCCTCCACGGTGAACTGACCAGGTCGATGGGTTGAGGACATTAAATAGACCGCGGGTCACTCCTGGTTGAGACTAGCATGGGACCGGGATGAGACCGTATTCGAAGACATGACTTACCTCAGCAGTGGGCAATTACAGGCTGAGAATGATGGTGCATTGACAATATGATGACAATAGCGGGATTCAAAACTGGTCTAATTATTGTGCCGATCCACGGGAGGCCTAAGGACAATCGACGTTTTGACTGATATGATGCCACCATTATGAAGGCTCAAGCACTCTAGCTTCAAAACAGGACGATAGTACCTATAGTGTCATGTTATGACATTTATTACACAAGGAAAAATAAAAGTTGATAATGGATCGCAAAAGAACCCTTCTCCAAACTGGAAATGACTACTGTTACAAAGATCGTAATGTCATTGCAGGGAAGTAGGCAACATAACTGGGTTTGGTGTTGGTTTGAGTGGATGGGTCGTTAAGGTTTTTTTTAATGATTTGTACCTTTCTTCTTTATCTATTGCTTTTGTTTTCACGACCTTTTAATTGTGTTTATTCCGACCGAATTGACACTTTATGACCCCTTCGTCAAACTAAAATAAAAATTAAATAAAAATTAAAAATATTACGGGGTTAATTAAAAAATATACAATACGTAGCAGTTAAACCTAATATTACACCCAGACGGTGACTTGTCCACTATCTAAATTCGACTTCAACTACACCCTATTTAAATCTGTACACTGTAGTTCAATCTTTTACAAAAAATTGCATTCCAAGATGCCAACCATAAAATGGGGATATCAGTCCACTGCGGATTTATCCCTGTGACGTCACAAATTGCCATATCCACTTCTAACTCGATTTGTGAGAGCCAAACGTTCGCGACACACTAAAGGTCTTCGCACACTATATCGACTCCACACCACTGCGGCAACAACTCAACTCAAATATGTATGACAAGAGTGTACGACACGTGGACGACGCGTAGACTACACGTCGTACACTACCTTAACATCAATTATGGAAATTGTACTGTAGATAATACGACATAAGGCTTAAATTTCAATATTTAGCTTTAGTCAGGAAGTCGCCTTAAGGCGCCTTAAGGCGACTTCCTGACTTGGCGGGGCGGTATCGTATATGGTATTATGTTCTATGACATGAGCTTAGGTAACTAATGTCGGAGAGATTTCTTCACTTCACTTCAGTCGTAATATAAGGCGCAGAAGCGGGGCAAAATTGCATTCGTATCGCCCCGCTTCCGCGCATCTCGCGCCAGTCAGGAAGCACTCGTTCTCAACTTCCTGATTTGTTATTACGGTACGTTATAAGAAAACTGACAGCTATCAGTGTCAACCGATACGAATGCAGTACTGCCCCACTTCTGCGCATGGTATTACTACTGCTCAAACGTAATACTGACAGTATTTCGCCAAATGAGGAAATCCCACATCAGTAAGCTCACGTCAAAGAATACAATACGTACCACATATCGATCCCCCCTAAATGGGAGGGCGCAGTAAAAAGCGGTACTGACACAACTGAAAGTTGACACAGACAGCTGACAGTTTTCTCATATCGTACCGCCCCCGCGCCGACAAACCAGGAACTCGCCTTACAGCGCTGCCGTTAAGAAAATGTACATTTTATGCTAAGACATACTTTGTATGCACCGTCAGTAAAGTATGAATATCGCAGAAGACAGAAAATTAACTTTCTTTAGGCTTCCGTTACCGAAACGTGGAAATGGAGCAATTTCTAAGCTAATGGCAAGTCCTTGCAACTTCGGTTAAACTCTGCTATCGAAATCGAACACCACCGAGGCATGACATGATACAACAATACAAGGTATGACACTCGTTCGAAAATTGTACGAGTGACACAATCCTACGTCATCACTGCTATTGGCTATGTGCGAAGTAGGTGGTGGGCGCACACCACGGCAGAAATGTGTACTTACCTGTCAAATTTACTTTCACGTTTCCTATTGCTTTCTTAATGGTTTCCTACGATTCGTTTCGTTTGTATTTATTTATTTTCTTATTTGTTTCAGTAAAATTTCCAGTAAGGGATCTTTCTCGTTTACTAAATAAAATAAAATATGCATGTGTCATTATTTGACACCTCTGAGTTTGACATTGTCCCGGGACGCTTGACGTTTGACGTTTCTGACGTGCACATAGCCAATAGAGCATATAGGTGGTTGGTGGTCGTAATGCGAGTTCGTGTGTGTACAGGCTGTACAGTGACGTAGGCTTGTGTCAAGATCCGAAGTAGAAGACCAAGTTTCCTTAGACCACGCTCCGAGGTATAAATTCACCACACAGATGTCAGAGTAAAGCAGATCCGCTAATTTAAGTTGAATGATTTCTGTAAATCTGATCTATTTTCTCCCGACCCGGTGACCCGGGTATGTCCTAAAACTACGACCAAGACCACCGGGGAATGGGCAGCAGCATTCCTAGAGTGCGGTGGAGATACTGCGATCGCCAACCCGCATGCCAAGCGTGGCGATTATGGCATTTACCCCCCATGAAATTGGGGGAGGCCTATGTCCAGCAGTGGACGTGCTAGGGCTGATATGGTGGTGGTGGTGGTGGATCTATTTTCACTAATGCACAAATCATTGAGTTTGAGAGAGACAGATAAGTGATATCTGACTGATCTTGAAACTGTCAGTGTCTCCGTTTTCAAAACTGCAAATTGTACTGAACTGACGTTTGTGACGTGTTGGTTTATATGTCTTTGTTTATACGCCTTTAAACGGAGACAGTTCGCAAAAAGGCCGTACTAACTCATTTTGGTTAACCATAATATACCACGGCGACAACTATATGAGAATTCATCTGGCTAAACACTACGGATAGATGGTATTATTAATCTAAGATTCACCCGAACTGCACTGACGTCACAGTGACAGTGACACTCGCCGTACCGCGGCTGACTACGTTGTATAGACGACTACAATGAAATGTAATAAGGATCATGTTATGCATAGTGTTTGTAAGGACTTAAGTTTTTGGAGTCTCGAATTCAAGAACTCGACTCATACTTACGGGACTCCAAGCTTAAAAGACTTCCGAGTCTTTTGAGTCATGAGTCGAGTCCTTTTTCCGAGTCTTGTCAAGTCCTGTAGTCACAACTCGAGCCTTAGAAAAGACTCGAACGATCGTATCTTTCATAGTATTTTTTTACTTGAGGCGTGCCGCAAAATACTTGAAACTAATAGCAAAGACTCACTTTTGAAGTTTCCATCCGAAGAACTGATTTCTACAGTACCTATTTCACTGAGTAGGCCGCGTGATCTTACGTGTTTCTACAAGTACAGTTGAGTTCTAATCATAATGGGTTAAAAGCATTTTGTTTACACTTAGTAAACAAAACTCTCGAGTCTCTATAGAAGACACGAGTCTTTTTAGAGGACTCAAGTCTCTACAAAACACTCAAGCTTCGATTAGTCTACAAGACTGTCCAGTCTTCGGAATGAAGACCCCAAAGACTAAAAGTCTTTACCACCACTAGACTTATGCACGCTTTGTTGATATGGGAGATATGGGCGCTGGTGACAGTAGGTAGTATAGTACGTCACAACGATGACACACAAACATGACGACCACAACTAGACCATAAAACATCCCTTTAATCTTTTATTTATATATATCCACCACCATATCAGCCCTAGGACGCCCACTGCTGGACATAGGCCTCCCCCAATTTCATGGGGGGTAAATGCCATAATCGCCACGCTTGGCATGCGGTTTGGCGATCGCAGTATCTCCACCGCACTCAAGGAATGCTGCTGCCCATTCCCCGGTGGTCTTGGTCGTAGTATATTATTCTGATATATTTATTATTCACAAATATTCCACAAATATTTTTTATTGTGATCAATAATTACATGAAAGTCTTTCCCACTCGTGAGACATCGTTGTCCCGGATCTGAGGCGTGCGCGGATCCGAGTACCACATAACCAAACACGTGGAGACCCTTTTGACAATTTAATGAAATGCAAGGTGTACCACCAAGCGGATGCTGTCTCTGCCTGTGTCATGGGACGCATATAAAAGTTATTATTATGACAAAACAGATCATCAATATTCTCGCGTATAAACAAAAAAAAATTAAAATAAAGGGTGCCATTTTTTTTGGATATTATCATCCTCGTATTAACAAAAGGGTATTGTTTCGTCGCCCGCCAGTGGAGCGAAATGATTGAAATTTTGCCATAAACGAATTAATTTACATACGTATCACGCTCGGGTTCAGTTCTCCATTGAGCAATATTACTGTATTCAAAGTTCAATTATACGAAGTATTTTAGATGCTAGTAATATTTTACAACTTCAGTTTTATAGCTATTCGCATTTCACGACAAATAATAAAATTATTTTCAGCAGTTTCTAAATCTTTAAACGTGCCACCACCACCACCACCATATCAGCCAAAGGACGTCCACTGCTGGACACAGGCCTCCCCAAAATTCAAGGGGTTTTGGATTGATTTTGATTTTGATTCGGGCACCTTGGAAACGGCTCGAAAGATTTCAATAAATGACTTTTCAGGGGCAGTTAAGTCGATGTACTCGAAGCTAGATCTCATCTTGAGGACAACTCACATTCTTTGGGAAAACACGAAACATTCCGAGCAAAGCCCGGTTGCCCAGTAACATATAAATAAAAAATAATATTTAGCTGTGTCATACTATTTATAGTGCAATGTATGCTTATCACAACACAAACATACCACGTCATTACCGCGTTACTACGAACGTCATCGCAGCGCTATGACAAGAAAATGACGCTAAAGATACGAACATAACAATACGGTATTTCGCTGATAGTCAAATCAGCAACTTTTTATGAAACGTAAAAACTCTCGTTTAGTATGAACTTTGTATGGAAATGTACCTAATGACGTCACAATTTTTTATGGTCAAGCTGCATCCTTTTTTCATGTTTATGTATTTAAAAATCTTTGAAATTGTTTAAATAAGTTGAAGTTTGATTTTTTCCGAGTATTTTCGTATGGTTTGTTTTTTTATGACATAGGAGGCAAACGAGCAGACGAATCACCTGATGGTAAGCGATTAGCGTCGCCCATGGACATTCGCAACACCAGAGGGCTTGTAAGTGCTTTGCCGGCCTTTAAGATGGGAGTACGTTGCGCGCGTGGTTCTTTATTGGTAACGTAAAAAAATATTTTTTAGTGTTGTGAAATACCCCCATTGTACCGCGGAACGTCACGAGAATGGTCACATTTTGGTTTAGGTACTACAAAGCATTATTGTTAAGGGCGTGCAATCCTAAATTTCGCATTCTTTTTTAAATACAGATAACAAATAATATACACTTGTTCACAAACCGCCTCGTCCTCACCTTCCACCTCACACTTCACCCGTTTTTATATGGAAACTGCCAAATGTGATTTGTAAAATTTTTACAGTTCTATTCATTCTAAAGGTTTGCGATATATGTCAATTGTTAGAATTATACCCATAAAAAATGTGTTCCGTCAGAAAAGTACTTTATAATTTTTATGTCCAAATTGTACAATTTAAAATTAAGTCAGGCATGTTTTAGTGAATAATATACATATTATGTTTATAAATTCAAATATTTAAACAATAATCCGCGTATTTATTAATTTTTTCCCTTCAGTTCTTACCACAGATCCTAGGAGTATTTTTTTGGCCTAGCCATACCAAGAAACGTCAGAATTCTACGGAATTAAAAATAAGAGTATAATGTAAAGAAATGAAACCTTCATAAAAGCCGCGCTCTGGTAAAACACTAGAGTCCATATCACTTCTATATATCGGCGAAAGTGCACCTCGTATTGGGGTCGAGAGCTCTCGGCCCTGACGTGTGGCATTCACGAAACAAAAGGTCATATGTCCATACTAGTATGTAACTGATATTCGTCTTTTTGACTTGAAAGTATGCTGGTAGGTGCAAAGCAAACAGATGAAGGTGATATGCCATGTACGATGTCGATAGTCTTAATGGTCGGGGCAATTAGGCAAAGTAATGGTATGTGTGCTTTTGGAATTGAAGCAGCTGCAGAAAACCACCTTATTAAGTCCAGAGCCAAGTCCAATCAGAACTATGTGAAAATAAATAAAATCTGACACCAATCAACGTCGTCCCAAACCACAGAATACTAGTAAAGTATTTCATGCCCAAACAATGAAAATGAAAAAAAAGAGTCTAATATACTATTCATACAGCTAATAACTTTAATTTGGGATCCCCTTAAGGTTGACAGTCCTTGTGCGAGACAAGGCACACATGAGTAGGATGGAAGAGGACAGTCGCTCCACCAATACGGCAAAGATGAGACGTGTGTAGCAAAATGGCGGTTAAATCTGTTAATTAATTATAGTTCGTTAAAATTTCTTTATGTGGTGGTTTTAATTATCGGACCAAGCTATGAACCCTACATAAAAGTGGTCCTTCGCAAGGTGTAGAATCAGTGCCGCCGTTGTGTTGTGAAATTTCATACGTCTTCCTAGTCGTCGAGAGTGACTCACAAAATAAAAATCCGCCTTTGTGGCGAAGTGAACCGTGGCATTTTATTCCGGCTCAAAGTTTCATTTATCTGTTGCGACGGGACATTTAGTTTACCGTAACGGAAAAATACTATAGAAGTGCAAATCAAAGTGAATTGCGTTCATTGCGATACAATCAATTTCAATTCATTGCTCAACATAATTTTTTATCTTCACCTCTATTGCGACGGGACGCAACGTTTTCCGCAAAGAGAAATAAAAGAAGAACAAAATAGGCTGTCTTCCTCACTCGAATGCGACGCGCCATTAGCGTGCAACGACCAGGCAACGGGTGAAAATCGAGCTGGGTCGATACAGGATCGATCGAGCAACACGGGCGCCGGCCGCTCGTCTCCTTCACAAGCACGGGTGCGCGTATGCGCTGCACTAGTCGCACCGTTAGTGCCGTGAAAACCCCGCAGCGTGGTTGTTCGCCGCTCTCGCTTACGTGCGCTGGCATCGGCTGTCACCGTCCCGCTCACGCTTTTCGTGGGCGCTTGGTCAACGTGGTTCATCTCTTCCTACGGGCAATTCGATCGATCGACTTCGAGTTCAAGTGTCAAAATAGCTGCATTTATTTAATTGAGACTTTAAATTTGCATTTAGTGCCTAAAAGTTGTGCTGTATAAGCTGTTTTAGCAATTTGTAAACAGTATTTAATATCTAGGTGTTTGTTAACCAAAGAAGTAGGCAAATAAACAATGTCAGAAGACTTAAAACGCCTCATAGCGGCGCGAGGCCAGGTCAAAGGGACTATCACCAAGCTTTACAGATTTGTGGCCGATCCCGAAGCAAGGAAAAGTACGCGTAGCGAAATATCTGTAAAAAAAGATAGGTTACTCAAAGCTTTTGTCGAATATTGTGACTTAAATGTGGAAATTTCCATTTTAGATCCTGCGAATCAGGAGGATTTTTCAGACATGGAGGATAAATACTTTAAGGCCCTCGCGTTTTTTGAGGAGTCCCAGACACTCCTCGCAGGTATAAGTAATACCAATGAAAATGCCTGCAGATTGCCACCTATATCGCTAAATAAATTTGATGGGGAGGTGAGTAATTATGTAGATTTTATCAGTCTATTTAAAAGTGTTATTGATAGCAATACTGCACTATCCGAGTGCACCAAGTTTTATCACTTGAAATCCCTTTTGTTAGGGGAACCTGCAAGCCTGATCCAGCATTTACAGCTTACTGCTGAAAATTACTCAACTGCGCTACAGTTGTTAGACGATAGGTACAACAATAAAAACAGACTTATAAACTTGCACATTAATGCACTCCTGGACCTTAAACAAATAGTTAAATGCACTGCTCCAGGTCTGCGTGAGCTTATTTCTAAAACAAAGCAACATGTCGGAGCGCTCAAAAATTTGGAAGTGCCCACTGAGCATTGGGATGCGATCCTTATAGCAATATTACAACGGAAACTAGACCCCTATTCACTCAGGTGCTACTATTTAGAGCTTAAAGATAATACTGCACAAATTTTAGATGTATTTTTAAATTTTCTAGCTCAACGAGCAAGTGCATTGGAGTCAGTTGCCGATGGAAGCCAGGGACATCCTAGCCCTATATTGAGCAACCGCAGGACAAGTTTGGTAGCAGCAGCGGACAGGCCAGCATCGGAAAAAAAGCCGGTACTTTGCAATTTTTGTCATAGTAAGTTTCATAGATTGTACCAGTGCGAAAAATTTAAACTTGCAACATTATCAGACAGGATCAGTCATGTCAATAAAAACGATCTGTGTGAGCTGTGCTTAAATAAGCATGGTAGTAGCAGATGCAGACTCCTTCTTAAGTGTGTAATTTGTAAACAAAAACATAATTCCTTGTTACATCAAGAAGAGGCCAGCGGGCCTGTTATACCTAAAGTGAGTTCCTTGTCAATGAGTAGGACTGACAATGTTTTACTACCTACATTAAAGGTAGGGCTGTTAGACCACAATGGCAAGATGATCCATGTTCGTGCACTATGTGACTCAGGCAGTCAGGTGTCATTTATTATATCTGCACTAGTGACAAAGCTAGGATGTCAGTTGTATAATGAATCTACCTCTTTTGTGGGTGTCTGCGACTCTGCAAACACTGTAAAACAAAAGACAGAAGTAAATATTTATTCAACAACAAATACCAATCATACAAAGGTAGCATGCTGTGTTGTCGATACTATAACTTGTGATTTGCCTCAGTTTGAAATAAATAAAAAGAAAATTAATCTGCCACCAAACATATTATTAGCCGATCCTGAGTTCGATAAGTGCCAGCCTATAAGTATACTTTTAGGATGTGATATCTTTTTTAAAATCTTGCGTCGTGATCAGCTACCCGTCATCCCAACGGAGTTGTACCTACACAACACTTCGTTTGGCTACGTCATTGCTGGCAGGGTGCCGCACGGCAGCAGTGTAAAGCAGCCCACAATAGACGACTTTTGTGGTCATGTTTATACACATTCCTGCGAACTCATTGATCAAAGCGAACAAGTTGATGATATGGAAGTAATCATGCAAAGATTTTGGGAGTGTGATAGTGTACCAGAAATTTATCGGGAGGCCACCACAGAACAAGAATTAGCCGAAGAGATATTTTCTAAATCTGTGGTTCTCAAAGATAATAGGTTTCAGGTGGACTTGCCGCTAAAGCAGAATTTAACTGATATAAACATGGGTGATTCATTATCGCGCGCACTCAAGCGCTTTCACAATTTAGAAAGAAGATTTGCAAAGGATCCTGTACTGTTTCAAATGTACAAGGACTTTATTGAGGAATATGTGTCCCTGGGGCACGCACAGTATGTAGATATAAGTAAATATGACTTGGAGGGTGGTAAGGCCTATTTTCTGCCACATCATCCAGTTTATAATGAAAACAGCAAAACAACGCGTCTTAGGGTCGTCTACGATGGGTCAATGCTAACTAGTCGCAACATTTCTCTTAATAACATGTTATTAAATGGTCCTGTTGTACAAAATGACTTATTCAGTATACTGATTTTGTTTCGGCTACATAAATATATACTCATAGCTGACATTCAAAAAATGTTCAGACAAACAAGACTGAACCCCGAGCATTGCGCGCTGCAAAATATTCTCTGGAGAGATTCTCCAACGGAAAGTATTAAATGTATTCAATTACAAACCATAACATATGGCCTAAAGAGTTCGATGTTTTTATCAGCAAGGTGTTTAATTGAACTAGCTCGCAGATATAAAGAGCAGTATCCCTTGGCAGCAGAAGTTCTAATGAATAGCACATATGTAGATGACGTCAACACTGGTTGTAATGATTTAAATCAGTTGATTGAGACAAAACGTCAACTGATCGACTTGTTAAAGCTGGGTGGGTTTGTGTTGCACAAATGGTGCACCAATAACAAGCAACTGCTAGAGGATATACCCAAGCAGCTTCAAAACATGTCGGACATTGACTTTTGTCAAGATGAAGATGCATCAATAAAGACTTTAGGTATCACATATAAAATAAAGTCGGATACTTTGAATATTAGCTGTCCCGGAGGGCTGCCATGCGAGGTTGATAGCTATACAAAGCGCCAAGTTCTCAGTGTAATAGGGAAGTTCTTCGATCCTCTTGGATTAGCAGGCCCGATTGTCGTCTCGGCGAAACTCATTATGCAGAGAACCTGGCAGCTAAAAATATCCTGGGATTCACAAATACCTTGTGACTTAGCTAATGAATTTAAAAAATTTCTTCATAGTTTAAATATGATGCAAAACATCCCCGTGAATAGAAATATAAACACACAAAACTTAAAGGTAGTCGAGTTAGTGGGATATGCAGATGCTTCAACGAAGGCTTTCGGTTGTTGCATATATTTCAGAACCATTAACGAGTATGGACAAGTGGCCATCAGCTTGTTGTGCTCAAAGTCAAGGGTTAATCCCATCAAACCTCTGACAATTCCTCGCTTGGAACTTAACGCTACATTGTTGTTAGCGAATTTAACACGCAAGGTTCGTAATCAAATTTCCAAACTTGGAATTGATAGTAAGGTCCATTTACACTCAGATTCACAGGTAGTGTTGGCGTGGTTGGAAGCCGAGCCTGCCAGGTTGTCTGTCTACGTAGCCAATAGAGTAAAACAAATCACTGAGTTGACAAAGGAAGCAACATGGTCGTACGTAGGCACGGCAGACAACCCTGCAGACTGTCTGTCAAGGGGAGTTGAACCTCATATGCTCAAAGATAATGAACGGTGGTGGAATGGCCCCCAGTGTTTAAGGGACCCAAATCACAAATTTAGCAATGAGTTTCAACCTCCGTTGAACCTCCCTGAGGTGAAGATTTGCACCAATGCCGTTGCTTCTAGTCAGGGCTTTGAGTTGTTGTCCAAATACTCATCAATCCATAAATTAAAGAGAATAGTTGCCATAATATATAGATTCGTTAATAATTGTAAAGAGAAAAGGACAAGCAGAACATTCACTAGGCTAACCTGCAAAGAATTGGACTCTGCACTAAAAGTCATTATTAGAACCACGCAAAGAGAGCACTTTGCTCAGGAAGCACAGGCATTGTTGTGTAACAAACCTATAGAATCAAATTTGAAAAAATTAAACCCGTTTGTTGATGCACAAGGAGTAATGCGTGTAGGAGGTAGGTTGCAGCAAGCAAATTTGCCTTTCTATCAAAGGCATCCTATAATTTTACCAAAAAGATCGAACATCACTAAGCTGATTATAAGCGATGAACACACAATCTCACTACATGCAAGTGCTAAAATAATTATGGGAAATCTTAGCCAGAGATATTACCTGGCGGATTGCAAAAGAGTCATAAAGAACGTTGTTCACAGATGTATAACATGCTTCAAGTTAAAGGCGAAGGCCAGTCAACAATTAATGGGTTCCTTACCCGCAGATAGAGTTACGCCCAATAGAGTTTTCAGTAAGGTAGGGGTTGATTTTGGAGGCCCTTTCTTGATTAAAATGCACCGGGTTCGCAAACCCATCATTTATAAGGCCTACATTGCCTTATTTGTGTGCTTTACCACGAAGGCAATTCACATTGAACTTGTTTCAAACTTAACCACCGAATATTTCTTGGAATGCTTGAAGAGGTTCATCGCGCGGCGAAACCGACCGTCGGTGATCTACTGTGACAATGCCTCAACTTTTAAGGGCGCACAAAATCAACTCCGCCAATTATATTTGCTGCAAAATAGCCAGAATCATCAAAATACCGTCGCAAAATTTGCCACAGAGCGGGGCATTGAATTTAGTTTTGTGCCTAGCTATTCTCCTGTGTTCGGAGGATTATGGGAAGCCGGGATTAAAGGGGCCAAATATCATTTAAAAAGAATTGTAGGCCAACAGGTTCTTACCTATGAAGAGCTTAACTCTGTAGTGATTCAGGTAGAAGGTGTATTGAATTCTAGACCGTTGTTAGCGATGCAAAGCATCGACCCTGACGAAATGTCTTATTTATCTCCAGCACATTTCTTAACAGGTTCGTCTCTATCTACCTACCCTGAACCTGATGTCACAGAGGTGCCTATCAATAGGTTATCCTTCTGGAAGCAGTGCACAAGAATGATGCAGTCATTTTGGAAAGAATGGTCAAGGCTGTATCTGACACAATTGCAAAGCAGGCCAAAATGGTATAAATCAGTTCCTAACATTGACAAGGGAACGCTGGTATTGTTAAGGGACAATAATGCTCCACCATTAGCTTGGCAGACCGCTCGAGTCGTAGAAACCTTTCCTGGCCCAGATGGCAAAGTCAGGGCTTTATCTGTCAAGACCCCTAAAGGTACCATTATTCGCACTAGTATAACAAAAATTAGTGTACTTCCCGTTAATGATGAAAATTGAATAGAACCGTTATTCCGGTCTGTTGCTGGCTGCTCCCTGTTGGTGCCTGAATTGCACTGTAATTTTTTTTACATATCCTGGTACTAATTGTACGTTGTAATTTTATTAAACTGTTACCTGCCGTAGGCCTTTGGATGCATAATAAATTATGATGCCAAGGTAGGACTGATCAGTTGTTCTTTAGCATTAGAGATAGTATAAGAAAACTAGGTTAAGAGTGCCATGCAAAGATGGTAGTATATATAGTATCTGTCACTCCCTCAATGAGGCTGACTTTTAATGTTGATGCTTTCTAGCAAACAACTTTAAAATTGTTTAGTTTATTTTTTGGCAATAAGGGTAAATTAAAATACATCATGTATCAATCTGTACTGTTAGTTAAAGACTGTAATTGTAAGAAGCAGGCCAAGCTTTGTTTGCTACCGTAGGACTTAGACCGCATAAATTGTTATGATTCCAAGGTAACACATAGAGGCCATGCATAGATGTAATCCAATGGTAATTAATTAATTATCCTTTTTGTTTAATTAGATTTAAGTTTTTTAAATATTATACTTACCTGTTTAGTATATAAAGCTTTGGAAAAGTGATCGTCCACTTTCATATTTGTTTTTTGGCCTTGGGAGTATGTGCGAGACAAGGCACACATGAGTAGGATGGAAGAGGACAGTCGCTCCACCAATACGGCAAAGATGAGACGTGTGTAGCAAAATGGCGGTTAAATCTGTTAATTAATTATAGTTCGTTAAAATTTCTTTATGTGGTGGTTTTAATTATCGGACCAAGCTATGAACCCTACAGTCCTGTCAAACTAAATAGAAAAACAAAAAAAAAACTGCAAAATGTGCTCCAACGTCCCCGACGTTCTACATTTTTTTTTCTCGTAGGTTGATAAATACTTAAATGAATAGAAAACATCCAAGACTCAGGAGATACCTGCTCATGAATAATATATGCACTGACCGGGATTCGAACGAGGACCACCAGCCTACGCCGTGAGATTTGAAGTGGTTTGAAGCCCCTCCAGCGTGTTACCGCTCATATTTGACTGCACGGTCTATAACATCGCCGCAAAGTTGCTATAGTCTTCGGGTATGCTATCGGTTACAGTTCGGGGAGCGTGCTGAGGAACTACACACATCTTAATATCCCCCGCCCCCTTCTACCATCGAACGAGCAGGAATACGGCAAGGCGACATCGTTTTACGGTGGCAGTCAAGAACTCGCACGAAGCGTTTAGCTTTCCATTTCATTGTGAGAACAGCTATACTGTTGTGGAACTCCTTGCCGGAAGTCGGAACTACAACCTTACTGCCTTCAAGACGAGATAGAAGCGGTTTTTACTAGGTAAGCGCGCTCCATCCTAGACACCACATCGCTTACCATCAGGTGATTTGTGGTCAATCGCAAACCTATCTAGGGTAAAAAAGAAAACTTTCTATTTGTCTATACTACTACACGTTTGTGTGCGCGCAGCACAAAGGATCCTAAAATAGTCTGTTTACCTACATTGTTGGCCTAAAACGAGCAGCATTAATCGAGAAATTGGCACTGCCGATCGGCAAATATAATAAATCTATAGTTTGACGGCAGCTCTATAATCTTCTGCGGATTTATAGCTTCTCTGTACGATAAGTTATAGCACACTTGATATTGCCTAGAGAGTAATAGTGGTCAACTATTCTTTTTTGTAACAGTCATTCTTGTCTCTGCTATGACAACTAATAGGCTAACGTGTCACAGGCAGAAATTATATTATTATTATTATATGTCTTTTCCGCTCACGGAACAATGGTGTCCCGGACCTTTGGAAGGCGTGCGCGGAGCCGAAGTACCGAGGTACCGAAGTACCAACCGAGTACCACATAGCCAACACGTAGAGGCTCTTTTGACAATTTAATGAAATGCAAGATGTACACCGAGCGGATGCTGTCCCTGCCCGTGTCATGGGACGCACACAGAGACAGCACCCGCCAAGGTGTACAGGAACTATTGCTGGTTGATGGAATCTAAATGAACCGGGCTATTGGGTGAATATGATGGACTAATAATTTATTATTATTATTATTATTACCTATATAGTTTTAGACAGGCAGCTCGCGCTGATAAGTCTAAATCATAGTTCACTAAGCACTAAATATGATTCACTGCTTTAGATCTCAATACCAATAGAGTAAGCAATACATGGGTAGATACATGTTTTCTGCCAACAAACTGTCATACAGTTTGGCAGATGAGTGAAATAATCTTTTTATTTTTAAATTGTTTTGTGATTAATAAATAAAAGAAGATAGTTTGTCAATTAGTTCGTCTTTGTACCATTGTAACCGAATTTGTCTATATGTGTATATACAATAAAGTTTTTAAATACAAACACGTCTTCACCTACCCGCTGTACCTAATGCATAAATATATATGGGCCACAATGGTGGCCTATAGGTGCATTAGGTACGCCATTAGGTGGCCTGTTAACCCTATTTGGTAGTGACGCTGCCTCCTAAGCTACAGGTCCCGGGTTCGAATCTCGGCCAGGGTATCAATTGTGCATTTGCCACGGATATTTGTTCCTGGGGCTTGGATGTTTTCTATGTATTTAAGTATGGATTTATCTATATAAGTATGCATATCGTCGTCTAGTACCCATAGTACAAGCTTTTCTTAGTTTGGGACTAGGTCGCTTGGCGTAAGATTGTCCCCCAATATTTATTTTTTATTTATTTACAGTCGGTTTTGGAAGAAAAAAATTGCATCCCCACAAAAAAAAACCCCCGAAATATTATTTTAACGTTTTGACGGGGTGAAAGATTCTAGTAGTAACGGTTACTAAATTAAGCCGAGGACAGACGGACTGACGGACGAACATGACTAAACTATAAGGGTTCCTTGTTTACTGCGGAACCCTAAACATTGTGTCATTTCCATGAATTTCCCCGTGTGATGCCGGGTTAGAATCCCCGTTTGGTGCCAAGTCAGAATACCATCAAAACAGCCCCGGATATAGTGCAAATCGGGGCACTTGCCCCGGGCGGCAGTTTCATGGGGGCGCCAAATCTGGCAATTTTAACAGTTTTTCTCAAACACTGAAGGAAGGGGGCGCCACCATCAAGGTTTTGCCCCGGTTCTAAAAAATCCTAGATCCGGGGCTGCATCAAAAGCAACTTGGAATGCTAAATATAATCCCGACATTACACCCATATTTTCAACTGACATCGAAAAAGGAGGAGGTGCACGCTCTGGTTGTTTTTTTTTTAATTTGTTACCTCAGAAATCCGTCATTTTTTTTTGTTGAAGCGGATGTATTTCTAATTTGGTCCCATATAAATTTTATGAAGATCTGATGATGATATTGATGATAACCGAAATCCATGAGATCGAAGTCGGTTTCTTGACAGTATTTTGCTTGTTTCTACATCAGTTTCATGTGCAGATCGCTTTAAGCGCTTTTTCGTTATTTACAGTGCTCCGAGGAATTGTTCGGATTAATCCCTGCCGCTTCCTTCCGCCATCGCCCAACGCGACCAAATTTCCATCCTCACCACTTAGATGGTTGGCAGTCCTCAACTGTGCGTTTCTCCAGAAATTTCTTGCCTCGCACAGCTAAACTGTGGAATGAACTGTCGCCTGCGGTATTTCCGGACCGATTCGACCTTCAAACCTTCAAGAAAAGAGCGTACTCCCATCTTAAAGGCCGGCAACGCACTTACAACCCCTCTGGTGTTGCGAGTGTCCATGGGCGGCGCTAATCGCTTACCATCAGGCGATTAGTCTGCTCGTTTGCCACCTACGTCATAAAAAAAAAACTAATTGTACTCGATTTTTTTACAAGTCTATCTATTAAGGTGATTGGTTTGATGTTGACATATCGCATTTGCAGTAGGAGTGGCGTACATCCGTACGACTAGTGTTGGGTCATATACTCGTACAGATGGGCCATTTATGCAGATTACTAGTTCAACCATAAATTAGGCTTTCTAGCCCTTAAATGTGTATTCTGTGTCCTCAGGAAAGCCGCAAATGACCCTATTATTCAATTGCCAAAATTCCCACCCTACCGCAATGCTGGGTTATCGGGGAATTCTCTTCATTCGTAATATATCCAACAAGTTTCTCGCATTTCTAGAAGAATTGCTGGTAGCTTACTTATGGATTCCGTAATGATAGACATTTTGAATTATATTGTTGCGTAACAATATGCGTAAAATAAATAACCCTGCTGAAAAATATGGTCATGGTGGGAGTGAAAACAAGACACTCATGCAGGGGCATTTCCGTTGAAAACCGTATCATGACGCACTACTCACTTTACTTGTTTGAAATCTTAACATTTGCCAGAAGTCACTTGTCGACATTTTCAAGGGTTGAAGTTTTAGGCAAAGTGATTCGCTCCACAGGGCGCCTAAGAACAGTCCCTCGTCGCATGGCACTTGCTGGGAAAAACCCACGTGTCATAGGACCAACTTATTATGAGCGACTACCATTAGAGCTAAAGATTGAAACTTCTGAAAAAAAATTTGAAAGTCGTCTAAGAAACTTTTTGTTGGATAATCCGCTTTATTCTATAAAAGAGTATTATGACATGACTAAATAGATTTACTTATATATATATAAATATTGGATTATTATTGACATCTGAATTGTAAAATATTTTGCATTATAATTTTGTTTGAATTATATAATTGTACGATGATTGATGACGACCCGTAAGGTGATCTTAATTCTTTATTGACATGTTCATTTTGTATTTTTTTTACATATACTTGTAAATAGTTTATTATTATTATGATAAATGTATATCCACCTAATTTGACAATGTTTAAAAAACTGACGATCACAATATAAATTCCTTTCAATTGACTATGTGTAATTTTAAGTGACATTGTATATTGTGAAATAAATAAATCTAATCTAAATCTAAAAAAAATATAATGCCCATCACAGAGCATGACAACCAGCTAATGTTACTGCTTTGTGGCGATATTATTGACCAAAGCGCCCGCTATATTTCAATTAGCAAACGGGACGACACTATAGCCATGTGGCATTAGGTAACAAGACAATGTGTGGGCAGCTCCATCACTGACACGTTCACTCGTCACATATGTACACTAAAGTGAAAAATATGTATCGAATCAACCCCTCATAAATATGTGCCAAAACCTTCGATCGTCAGCATACACGTAAGAGCAATGCGACTTTTGAGTAAATTGTTTGCGCACATATTTTTGCATTTGATTTGCGAGTTTGAATGTAAAAGACACTGTGAAATTTTAATACCACCTTTAAAAGAAGGCAAAGAAAGAGTGTTTTCAGCTAAATCAAAGTCAAAATATCAGCTCTTATTAGTTACGTCGCCAAACGTTTTTTGCAATAATGTTTTTATGAGAAATCTTAAGAATCATCTAAATCAAAGGCCTTTTTATAGCCTCAATGAATTTATTGGAAAATTATTTGATTGAAATTATGACATTTATATTTTATAAATTATATTTTAATTGAGATGATATTATTTCCAATTACACATACATTGACATTGTTAACCAGTATTATTAATGTTTTTACTATATTTAGAAGCTGTATTATATTTACATTTTAAGTGATTTTGACATTTGTTTAAATTATGTAACTATAAAATTTTTGTATGGAATCTTCTGTGAGCAAAATAAATGATTGATTGATTGAATATCTTTATGATATTTCCTCACATTAAGAGGGTACGAACGAAAAGTTGGTGTTTTAGCAAACTTTAGGTTTTTTCAAAGGCCATATTTTTGTTCAAATGCTTACATTGTTAACGTCAACTACTGTTTTGTATAGATACACTCTTATTCTAGACCATAGCAATGCTATAATTCTATTTCTATAAACGGTTATTTAAAACAACCAGGTTTTTGTCGACGTGTTTTCCAAAAACACGCGTCAGAGCTATCTTTTAGCTAGGATATTTCCCTTTTAAACTTACAAAAATGTTCTAATGTCTACTTTTTTCAATAGGATATATAGTCTTTTAGTACATAGCAAACGCAATAGTTCTAAAATATGCGTTTTTACTATTAAAAAAAAATAGTACAGAATGTCTAATTTGGTTTGATTAAACATTTTTTTTCTCACGTATTTGATGATGTTTTCGAAGTAAATTATTTTATTATAAAACTACAGGAATTGTTTTATTTTTAGTATTTTTTTCAACGCTCATAGATTAGCCATTTAATTTAGTCCATTTTTTAAAAACCACTATATAACCGCGCGCGAAAACTTCGTTTGATCCATTACGCGCCGGGCCTTCCCAAAGAACGGACGTATCGCTCTCGTCGCTGCCTAAAGGTCGATGACCGAGCGTACCCTACATGCGCCTGAGCTTTAGTGCGTCCGCTACATATTGATACTTGGTAAGTAATATTACATGCTAGTAAGTTTATATATTTTATATTTTCTTAATGGACTAAAGCTTTTATTTAAGTTGTACTGTTCTTATGTAAGTAAGTATATAAATAAATAAATTTCCATCAAAATTTGCAATCATTTTTTCAGCTACTTGCCGGTATCGGATTAAGCTGAAATTTGGCATACTTATGTAAGTTAGATAACAACACATTATCATGGTACCACTGAGCTGATCTGATGATGTAGACAGAAGGTGGCCATGGCAACTCCTAAACTACACAGGATAAACACGTCGTGTTTGAACTTATTCGGACCGTCTTAACAAGTAGTTGACGATTGTCGAAAAAAGTAGTCAGCAATAAAATATTTTAACAAAAATTACATTATTCACAGAAACTTATTTCAGAAATGGGCAATAAACGCAAATTATTTGAAACGAAAAAATTCAATACTACTGCGGCCAGACAAGCAAAAAGATAAGTCACAATGCTATCAAATATTTTTCATACGTATTATTTATGTTTATACTGTCTAGGTGTTATGTAAGTTACAAACGTATAATTTTTTCTTTGAATAAATCATTCTCGGCTTGTTATCACGCTGCTGTCGTAGCATTTAACACCGGTAAGCTTCAAACCAACTTATACTAGTGGCTTCGTGAGCTGTAGACCTCGCATTTTTTTCTAAAAGTCAAAATTTCGACCGAGAAATGCGACCTGTACAGAAGAACATTCGGACATACATACGATAAAATTTTGTATATTTTTTCAAATTTCAAAATTTCCAAAAACCGACTCGTTAAAAAAATTCTATATAACATTTTTGATGAGAAATGCGACCTAATTTTCGTCGAAACCTGAAACGGAGACGCTTCGCTCAGTTCGCTCGCTCGGTCAATAAGACCAACTTTGACAAAAGTCCATCAAAGTTTTGGAATTGAAACGATGTGACCGTGGACGTAATCGTCGGTCGGGCTTAAAGAAAAAAATCGTGTCCCGAAATGTTGAAACCGGCCAAGTGCACGCGGACCACGCACAATAAGGGTTCCGTACTGACACCTCCTAATCTACATTTAAAACCACAATATAATACATTTAATCACATACGATAGTATCTTCATAGGAAACTTACGACACTCACGCCCTTTTGTTTAGGCATGACAGTTTTTCAGCAATGATTCAAAAACTGTTAAACCTATCTTGTTCAAACCAAAAATCGTTGAAGGGATTTGCTAATGTATATTATCTTGATTTTTGTCATAATTTTAAACTTCATCGTATGGAAATTAGAGGGTAGGGACACACTTTTTACGACTTTGACCGCTAATATCTCACCAACGGTTGACCTAAATGAAAAACATTTTTAGAAATCTCTATGGCATTTTTGAAGGTCTATTCATACACTACACGCCTATGTACTCGTAATGTGCCTAATTTGAAGAATAAACTACTTTTACTTTTACTTTTTTACCATTTGGCGAAGACTGACAAAAAGTAATGATATCCCATCAAAAACATAAATGTAAAAATGGCACTTTTCTATGCTGTATGTTATAATACCATAAAAGCTGTTGGATATTTAAGAAAACCGCCAAGTTAAAGCTCAAAATGCATTAAGCCGCAGTAAATTAGTTTTACTGGAAACAATGTAGTGCCGGACTTGGCACCATTTCAGAGAATCTAAGGAACTTGGCACCCATTTAGATCTCAATTCTTATGTCGGTGAAGACGACCACCAAGCATCGCATATTCATAATATTGAACTGGGCTCCCATTTTCACATTTATGTTTTTGATGGGTTAATACTTTCAACGATTTTTAGTTTGAACAAGATAGGTTAAATAGTTTTTGAGTTATTGCTGAAAAACTGTCTTGCCAAAACAAAAGGGCGTAGGTGTCGTGAATTTCCTATGAAGATACGACCTTTTTTGATTCAATGTATTGTATAGTGGTTCTAGATGTAGATATATTAGGAGGTTTCGGTACGGAGCCCTTCTTTGTGCGTGGTCCGACACGCACTTGGCCGGTTTCATTTTGTAAAGATGTGATGTATAATTTTTTTTATTTTTATCACAAGGTCGTAATCTGTACAAATTATAACATTTTCTTCCAGGTGGTCAATTCCAGAAATGTATTTTCCCCGGAATGGTTGATGGGAGAAACAGTAGGTCAATGCCAATTAGTAACATACGTACCTACGAGACACTTAATAAGTGCGTACATAATTTTAATAAAATAAAACATGTAAAACTCATCAGATTTTATTTTTTCCTAGCTCACTATAAAGTAAAAGTATAACAATGATCAAGAAGTGTCGGTTCAACCGGCGTCACTCGAACCGCACGCACACAGTAAACATTGTAGTGTGGGTGGTAATCATGGCCGCTCGCAGGCGATCGCGACTATGATGAGTTGTAACGAAATGTTTGTACCCTCTTAATGAGAAAATCACTGTATCGACTTTGGCGGATACCCGAACTTACTAACTCCGAAGTTTTCTTTTTGTATATTCAAATCATGGGAACCTGCTCTATCACATATCACGTACTCATCTAGTAAGTATTGCTAGTATTGCAAATTATCCTCGTAACGACATCGTGTCAAATGTCCGATGTGCACGGGAGCCAAGGTCAGCCTAAAACTGACTGTCCGAATTAAATAATCGGATCTGCACTTTTCCATAGAGGCCATTAAACTATTCAAAAATAAAAAATGCATGAGATCCATTGCATTAATAGAATATCGTTTTCAGACGCACGTGTGCCTATTATATTTCCGTTTAATAAAAATAAACACTTCTTCTATCCAGATTATTTGAAGCAAAACAATTGAAACTGTAAGTGGGAATCACCTGGTAAGAGCAGCGGCAGTTTTTCTTTTTAATGCGTGAAACGCACAGAACGCGGGACAGCGTCGTTGCGTGGCGGAGGCGGTTTTTTGGAGAAGCGAACGCGGTCCGGGGGACGTCGTATCAAAAAATCCGCTCAGTATTCGGTAGCACGGTAGAGCGGAGGCAGCTTGTGTGACATATAAAGCAATAACGACAGTCGATAGTTTCGGAAAGATCAAAAATGCAAAACCCCCGCCGCGTCGTACCGCGCCGCGGCCGCTCTGTGCGTTTCGACCTTTAAAAAACCTAGATCAGTTCCACCTGGTTATTTTTGTAACCGATTCAATATACCACTAAGCCGTTTTACTTACCACGGCATACAACTTAGTCCTTCTAAGGATCGAAGTAACAGCAAATTAAGTTAATAAAAGTGCGGTTAGTTTAACCGAGGCGTTAACTGCGCCACTTGATAGGGGTAGGTAGGTACGTTGTGATATTTATTACTAGCTCGCCGTTGACTTACTAGCTTAACTAGTTTAATTAATAGGGGGCAGGGGCCATTGTTCTAACGATATAACGTTTATAAGATGTATTATTATACTACTTCTTACGTTGACTTCGTCCTTGTGAACTTCCATACCAATTTCTATTCAAAATATGTAAGTAAATTATTAGTTAGTGCGACGTGTGTGTGCCAGTCTTCGACTCTTTACCTGCCATGATTGACGCTTGTCAATTATTATAATTATAATCGCTTTTTTTTCTCCCATGAGTGCTTGCGTCAAGCACTGGTACTGCGTCGAGGACCGGTACAATTAAGTTTCCGTTTCTCTTGCTACTTATATTATTTTTGTTAACATATTGCATAAAAATGGACCTCCAGGTCTTTTTTTAAATTACTGTTTTGTACACTACATGTACACATGTGTATAGTTTGACTTTGCGACTGTTTGTGTTCTGAATAAATAAAAAAAAAAACAAGTTGGAGCAATCCATCTAGCACACACGTGGAGTAGCCCAATTGAGTAAGTTAAGAGGGCACAGTACGCTCGGTTCTCCATACAAACGTATTTACGCTCTCATTTTAAAACGCCATGCTAAAATAACATGAAACTTTGTATACACAATGGGATCCGGCATATCTAGGTCGAAAATTCGTTTCTGTTGCTAGAAATTGTAAAAGAAAAAAAATACAGCTGTTTTTTGAGTTTTTTACGGTTTGTATGAAAACCTTAAATAATCGCTGTAGTTTTTCTCCATTATAATTTCAAGCAACAGAAACTAATTTTCGACCTAGATATGCCGGATCCCATTGCGTATACAAAGTTTCATGTTATTCTAGCATGGCATTTTAAAATGAGAGCGTAAATACGTTTGTATGGAGAACCGAACGTACTGCGCACTCTTAAGTTTTTCCACCTTACAGAAAACGGCAGCCACAATGACACCTCTACTTGCTTTTCAGGTGTGTGGTGTTGTGTTCCTAGTGATGAGTGAGTGCTGTGTTGAGAGTGAGGGGCCAGTATACGTCTCTATATAGCTTTTAATAGAACGAGGATACCTACTATCAAATAAAGTCGACAGCGCGCTTGGGATTGTTCTGTTGTCGCAAGTGACCATAGGCTACGGTGTCTGCTTATCATCAGGCAGGTCGCATTCTTGTTTACCATCGTCGTAGTATGTAATAATATTTAAATACACATAATCCGGTTTTAAACCAATTTGGAAATAACTTTCCAGCACAATTTCCTAAGTCTCTAGCCTTTATTGCGTGGTCGAGTAACAATCATAAAAAAAATATATAAAAAAGCTGAAGAATGACTTATTTAATACCCTGAAAGAAGAAAAAACGCATCCTCGTTTTCTAATAGGTTAAATTGTTCGCGATGGCACTGAACTAAAGTTCCGCGTGCTCTGCCTAACGATTTGGGTATAGACGTGTGAGTTCATACAGTGCCAGCGCAAGACCTATATTAAATATGGACAAGATACATAGTTCATCTGGACTGCAAGACCGTAGGCGGTGGCCCACGTCGCCTACGCCTATATAACGCCGCCTCTGAATTTATGCACGTATAATAGTACATTACGATAAAAGTGCAGAGAACAGGAAATTCGCAACAAATGGTGATAAAAAATTGACACGAGTTGCGAATAACCTGTTCGCACGTGTATCGTACAACGTTTTACAGTACATATGGCACTTTAAAGTTTCGACATATGCATGTAATCTGCTGATTACCGCACTCGTGCGGTAAAGTAGCACCATATGTACTGTAAAAACATTTATGCAGTGGGGCGGCAAGGTTTCTCTGCAATCTGACCTGAACAAATTAATTAGAATTTCAATACATTATCCTAACAAAACCAATCAATACCTTAATTGAGGTCAACATCCCTATTCAAAGCATAGAAGATGAAGAAATACATAGATGAATTGCCGCCGTCATACGGCAAGGCCACAGATATGCCATAACTGCCATTTGACTGCCCATTAATCGGACATTGTGCCGAGTAGTTAACCCCACAAGGCTCCATATATTGGAATAACATAAGTCACAAAACATTAACGCGCCTAAGTGGTCTATCTAACAAAAGTATTGAATCGGAATCAATTTGACATTTTTGTGCGCGCTCAAAGGCGACTTCCTGATGTTTGGTGCGAACGATATGAGAAAACTGTCAGCTGTGAGTGTCCACTATCAGTCGAGTCATTACCCTTTTTGTACTGCGTCCATAGAGATCAGAGTAAAGCAAACTCGCAGTATTAAGCAGTATTTTCATATAGTAGTCTCGTTAAATCCTTTATGGTGTACCAAAATGAGTTAGAGTGTGACAGATAGTACGATCATTTTCGGCTGTTAACGAATTGTCACCATTTGAAAGCACACCAGGATGTTAAATACCATATAAGCTGAACACAACACAACGTCAGTTTAGTACAATTTTCAGTTATGAAGACGGAGACACTGACAGCTGAAGATCTGTCAGATGTCACTTGTCTGTCTCTCTCAAACTTTCTTGTTTGTGCATTAGTGAGATTAGATCAGATGTACAGAAATCGTTCAACTTAAATGAGCGGATCTGCTTTACTCTGATATCCGTGACTGTGACTGCTAACTACGAGTATCGATCGAGTCAGTATTGTTTTTTACTGCGTCCCATCTTTTAAATGAGTGCTTTCTGACTGGCTTAAATTTGGCATACTTAATGTAAGTTCGGTGACTGTTCATGCAATATTTTTTGTACCACCGAGCTGATTTGATGATTGATACGGAAAGTAGTCATAAAAACTCCTAAACTACACAAAATAAACGCGTTTTGCTCAGATAGATCAAGCTTATTGGAACCCACTTTTTTTTTACTGCGGATAGTTTTGCGCTTGACCACAAATCACCTGATGGTAAGCGATATTGTGGTCTAGGATGGAGCGCGCTTACCTAGTAAAAACCGGTTCACTCTAGTCTTGAAGACCGTAAGGTTGTAGTTTTCAGGGAACAAGGATTCCGGCAAGGAGTTCCACAGCTTGGCTGTTCTCACAATAAAAGAGGAAGCGAAACGCTTCGTGCGAGTTTTTGGAACTGCCACCGTAAAACGATGTCGCCTTGCCGTATCCCTGGTCGTCCGATGGTAGAAGGGAGCGGGGGGTATTATACTGTGCAGTTCATCAGCACACTCCCCGAAATGCAACCGATAGAAAACCGAAAGACTAGCAACTTTGCGGCGATGTTCTAAACTGTGCAGTTTCGCATTGCAAAGAGAGTCCTTTCCTATGAGCTTCTTGGCACGTTTCTCGATTGTTTCCAACGCCTCAAGTACGAGTAGTTAACGAGTAGTTGATGACTTTGGGAAAACAGGTACAGTGGGCAATAAATGTTTCAGCGAAAATAATTTTTTTTGACAGAAACTTATTGAAAATTCCTGATAAGTTAATGGTTTGACCGTTTGGGACATTAAACTTTACGTTCGCGCACTTATGCAAAATTATCATAGACATATTATTAAAGTACAAAATCAATGCCTTTTATTTACCTTCCTGATTTTAGTTCTCTAAATGCAAAATAAAATACATGGTTTTCGCATTTCTTTTTGTGTATATATCTTGGCGAATTTTGCTGTACTTGGACTTCGGTTATCGTTAGCCCCAAATACACACAAACATTTCGTCTCCAGCCGAATAGTTACCTCTCTCCAACAACTGGCTACCTATCTCGCCAACATTTATTATAATTGTCATAAATACTTCAAGTACCTACGTTGGCCGTTCGCCCTGGACCCATGTATACTCGATACATACATACATACATACATACATATAATCACGCCTGTTTCCCAGAGGGGTAGGCAGAGATCACGGATTTCCACTTGCTACGATCCTGACATACAACTTTCGCTTCATGAACTTTCATAACATTCTTCATGCATGCGCGCCGATTTAGGGTACTCCTGACCTGGCCTTTCTGCAGAATGTCTCCGATTTGGTCGGAGTACGTTCGCCGAGGTCTTCCCCTTCCAACTTTTCCATCCACTCTTCCTTCATACACTCGTTTTGTCAATCTTCTTTCATCCATCCTCTCTACATGTCCAAACCATCTTAGCATACCTTTCTCAATTTTCGTCACTATATCTTCATTCACTCCACACCTCCGTCTTATAACGGTGTTTCTCACTCTATCTCTCAAAGTAACGCTACACATACTTCTCAGCGCTCTCATTTCCACTGCATTCACTCGACTCTGATGTTTCTTCTGCCACACCCAACTTTCGCTACCATACATTAGTGTCGGCACCAACACTCCTCTATGCACGGCCAGCCGCGCCTTTTCTGACACTTTCTGGCTACTCATAAAGGCGTGAAGTGCCCCATTCACTCGATTCCCAGCTATCACTCTCCTTTCAATATCTCCTTCATGCTTACCGTCTCTCGTGAACAAAGTCCCCAAATACACAAACCCATCCACTTGCTCCAACCTCTCTCCATCTACAGCAATTTCACAAACTGTCATACACTCATCTCTTTCAAATACCATCACTTTCGTCTTGCTTACATTCATTTTCATTCCTTTTCTCGCAAATAATCCGTGCATGCTAGTTACCATCTTCTGTAGCTTCTCAGCCGATGACGCTAATAAAACCTGGTCATCGGCGTAGAGTAGACATTTGATAAGCAACCCATTCATTTCCAACCCACATTCATCGTCTTTCAAATCTTGCAAACAACTGTCCAGAAATAGATTAAACAGCCACGGTGACGCTACACATCCCTGTCTAACACCCTTTTCGATGCTAAACCATTCAGTGTAGGACCCGTTTACTCTCACGCAAGCAGAGGAATCCTCGTAGAGAGATTTCAGAGCTTGAATGAGATGGTCGCTCACTCCATATCCGGACAGTACCGACCAAAGTTCATTCCTCACCACTCTGTCATAGGCCTTCTCCAAATCGACGAACGCGCAATAGAACTTTTGACCTTGGGCCAAATATTTTTCAGCTATGCATCGTAACGAGAAGACCTGATCCGTACATCCCATACCTTTCCTAAATCCCGCTTGTACATCCCATATTTTCTCATCGGTTTCTTTCATTACCCTTTCAATCAACACTTTCGCATATAATTTGCCAACGATGCTGAGTAAGCTAATGCCCCTGTAGTTCTTGCAGTCAAGTTGTGAGCCCTTTCCCTTACTCTTACTCGATATTAATAACTAAATATGTGTTACCCGGTACAAATTTTGTTTTCCGAGAATCGAAGCAACAAATTGGGTTCAATTTGTTCTAATCCAATTCACTGTTAAAACCTTTAATTGGAATTTATAGGCAATTATTAATTCCACTCACGTGTCCACGTGCCAAGTATTAAATGAAGTTTCCATTTATAGTTATTGTACAGCTAAATATCCAAAGCAATCCCTTTCATTGATCATTATTATTAGTATTTATGTATTTATTTTCGTACTGAAGCTAGGTTTTTTACAATAACTTTATAAAAGTAACATATAAACATACATACAAAATATAAAAACATTATAAAAAACCTAACTTAGGGGGCCTAAGCTACCGGTGGTTAGGGCGACAGAGAGAGAAACCTCCGGACTATCCGCGCCGTGTCCAGGAGTACCGCCTTCTGTATCTGACCCTTGACCCAGCCATCTAACGAGAGTCTCTTGAGATGTTGGTCGAGACTCTTCGCTATTAGAGTGTTCGCAAAGACGACTATCGGGACAATGATCGTTGAATCAACATCCCACGCGGTTACCTCGTGTGCCAGGTCTAGGTACCTGCTGGATTTGTTCTTCTCAGCCTTCACGAGGTTCTCGTCATGGGGGATGGTGATGTCAACGAGTATTGCCTGGCGCTTCAATCGATCTGTCAGCACGATATCAGGCTTGTTGGCTACAATAGTCCTGTCCGTGATGACAGATCGATCCCAATAGAGCGTTGCACGACCATTCTCGAGAACTGGCGCAGGTGTGTACTTATAGTACGGAACTTCGAAGTCCACAAGACCGTATAGAAGAGCAAGCTGCTGGTGAATAAACCTGGCCACCAAGTTATGTCTGTGCAAGTATTCGCCGTTAGCAAGATGACTACAACCGGAAATAATATGCCTGAGTGACTCTCCGGGTCGGCGGCATGCCCGACAAATGTCGACCGTACCATCCTTCAGGATTTATTTCCGGTAGTTGTTCGTCATGATAACCTCGTCCGCAATTGCACAGACAAAACCTTCAGTTTCCCCAAAAAGATCCCCAAAACGTAGCCGGTTCACCGATGCGAGCAGTTCTACGTCGGGACCCGTAAGAGCCTTGTAGAACCGCCCATATAGCTCCTTACTCTTCCACACCGCCCTGCGGTCCTCGGCGCTCAGTACTTTAAGTCAGCGCCAGGTTTCGTTTGCCATGTAGTAGTATAGTATTTATTATTATTAGTAACTAGCATTTGCCCGCGGCTTCGCCCGTAAAAAGCGTAATTTTTAACCGTCTACAAAAAAGAGCTTCTCTGTTTGACCCGTATGTATGTATTTACGTATGTAGGTATGTATGTATGTTTGTCCACGATTATCTCGCGTTTGGCTGAACCGATTTTGATGCGGTCTCCAGAAAAGTAGTTGCTACATTCTGGGGGTTTCGGTATATGAAGTTTGGTGATTGTGATTCATTAACAGATGAACCAATGAAAAGTCAGTATACATTCTGAGAGCCGGCAAACTGTTGAATTTCATTTAATTTTGGCAAAAATAAGGATCGAAAACTATTAACATACATTTCCGAGAGGCCGAAGGGGAAAGGGCCGATGAAATAAAAGCATTCTTAAATGGCCCTTAGTAAAAGTATTTGTGTACTACAGTAACACCAATAGGTCTGATAACGACCAAGCAGCGCGCAGCGGTCATAAACTCTGTTTCTTTGAAGTACAGAAATACGGCTAATTCAATATCACGTGTAAAGGATGATTCACAGTAGGCCGTTCCGTGTCCGGGCCGGCCCATTTTCTTCTAGCATATAGGCCATTTATCGAGGAAGGCTTTAGGCTATTTAACAATACGCTGCGTCCAATAGCGAGCGAAGACGCGGAAAAGTCGCGGGCAACAGCGTGTGGTATATTATATAGCCTAAAATCCATAATTTAAGAGATATTAATTATATAAAACAAATCACAAGTTGTAAAATCTCAAGTGTAACACATCCTAAAGGCGTGACGTAGTAGACTTTTTTGACTTGACACTTCTTGTGTTGAACACATTTGCAAGGCACGTAAAGATTTGTTCCCAAAGTAGCGGTCAATTAAATTGCTTTATATTGCACTGAAGTAGTAGTTTAATTAAGATAAATAATTGGACCCATGTCGATATAACATTATTTACTCGAGGTCTCGTCAAAAATACGTGGTTAAAATCTTTCTAGCTATCAGGACCTGCGGTGTATATTGGCCAGACAGCCCGATGGACTTATTTGCGGTAGGATATTACGTCATAGGTCTTCAATCTTAGGAAATGCAAATATCTATTTATTTGAGCTTTTATTTTACAAACAAATGTTTGACATATTTGTGATCACTTTGTCTTCCGGATCGCCAATTTTTAAGTACTTGTTTTCCATGTTCTTCCATGTCTGTCTGTCCATTGCTAGTTCTCTCCAGTCTTTTTCTATTTTTTCTATTAGGTCCTTTTCCCACCTTTTATTGGCTTACCCACTTTCCTTTTCCCTACTCTTGGTTTCCAATTTGTTATTGTTTTTGTCCATTTCTTATTTGACATTCTTACTATGTGACCTGCCCACTTAAACTTAAGTTTAATTATGTGTTTTGCTGCATCTATAAATTTTGTTCTTTTTCTTATCTCGGTGTTTCGTACCCTGTCTGATAGTTTAATATTGAGGACGCTTCTTTCTATAGACCTTCTATAGACACTTGTATTTTTTTGATAATATCTTTTGTGAGTGCCCATGTTTGACATCCATATAAAAGGCATGGCAAAATACATGTATCATAAAGCAAGCTTTTTAAGTTTAATTGTTATCTTCTCCTTGAAGATGTTTATCACTGCCCAGAATTTTTTCCATGTCTGTCCAATTCTTCTTTCGATTTCTTTATTTGTGCAGTCGGTAAGATACAGTACTTACTCATACATATTTATTTGTAAACCCACTTGACATGTCAACATTATTTCTTTGTCGGGTTTCTCGTCTCCACCGAGCACATGCTACGAATTTTATTTTGCATTATTTTTGAACATCTGCTTCTATCATATTCTAAAGACACCGGCAGCGGTGTTTGTAACAGCATCCCTCATTAAAAGTTTCTACCACCACGTACCTTGTTTCTGTCGGATGAGCTTTAACAACTTAAAAACATCAAATTAAAACTTTTGTAAGCTGACACTAGAAACAAACTAAGCGTGGTGATATTATAATCACATTCCCAAAAAGATGTAGGAATTTTCATTACATCGCAGGGTTTGATCGCACTCGTTTTAACTCGGTAGCCCGCAGCTCCGCAATCGAATGAAAACTGCACTTCTTGCTAATATTAATAGGCTTTAACTAAAATATTTAAAAAACATAAACAGACTAAAAACTCCTAAGGTACTATATAATATATCAATGACAAGCAAAAGAGAATACCTTCGCAGCGTTTCATACGGATCCGGTCACCTACGGCCACTTTTTGTGACCGGCCACTTCCCGTGACCGGCCATTTCATCTATCGGCCATTTCCTTGAACGGCCACTTGTCTATCGGCTTCCTTGTACGGCCACTTCCCCATTCATACGTGTTTCACTAAGAAGGGAAGACTTTTTACGATAACTCAAAAACAGCTTAACTGATCATGTCAGCATTTCATTGAAAGAGTGTAAATCTTTGCTTCCATGATTTTTTTCTTATTTAATATAGTTAGTTACCATAGTTCAAAAGTTAGAGGGGGGGGGGGGGACATAGGCCTCCCTCAATTTCATGGGGGGTATGTCCTAAAACTACGACCAAGACCACCGGAGGATGGGCAGCAGCATCCCTGGAGTGCGGTGGAGACACTGCGATCGCCAATATTAATACAATAATAAACAACTTTTGTTATGATACTCGTATATGAGTTTTATGTTACGTGAGAATTATGGTTAGTAAAATTATGATAATAGTTTTTTTCTACTCGTCGGCTTTAATCTTGGAACTAAGATTTCGTAGATCTAACTATAACCACATACTTTTCCCTATGCAAATCATAAAACAACTATAATAATAATTTTAAAGAAAGAAATAAAACGACTTTAATGTGGGAGGCCGGTGAAAGTTTTTTATACTTAGATGGTGCACTCTTAGATTCCATACAATGAAATGAAAATGGCTATAAGTATGTTTATAATGGTAGAAGACCAAGTACCCTCAATTCCTCATGGAATCCTCCATCAGAACTCAAGCTTGACAAAAATGTGTCTTGAAAACCTAGCTTGCTTGACAAACAAAACGAAGAGAACTAATCGCCAAACGTGAATACGTTGTTAAAGAGTTCCATTCTGATCACCATCAGCAGTTCCACTTCATCAAATGTCACTTATTTAAATTTAAATGCTTGTACTGTTTATAAAAATACTCTAATCACTATATGTATGCCTTTTACATTTGAGGAGTTCCCTCGATTCCTCATGGATCCCATCATCAGAACTTGAGCTTGACAAATGATTGTCTTGAAAATCTAACTTCCTTAACAAACACAGCAAAGAGGACAATTCGCCAAATGTAAACTATGCGTCGTTGAAGAGTTCCGTTCTGATCATCATCAGCAGTTCCACTTTATCGAACGTCACTTTTTTAAATAAAAATGCTTGATTAGTTAATGAAAATACTTAAATAATAATAATAATAATATTGGGGGACAATCTTACACAAATCGACCTAGTCCCAAACTAAGCAAAGCTTGTACTATGGGTACTAGACGACGATACACATACTTATATAGATAAATACATACTTAAATACATAGAAACCATCCAAGACCCAAGAACAAATATCCGTGAAAAATGCACAAATAAATGCCCTGGCCGAGATTCGAACCCGGGATCTCTAGCTTCGGAGGCAGAGTCACTACGAACTAGGCTAAACAGGCCGTCAAGGGTTCCATACCCAAAGGGTAAAAACGGAACCCTATTAGGTACTAAAAGACTTCGCTGTCTGTCCGTCCGTCCGTCTGTCTTTCAACAGTCTGTATCTCAAGAACCGCAATTGTTAGACAGTTGAAATTTTTACAGATGATGTATTTCTGTTGCCGCTATAACAACAAGTATTAAAAACCGGCCAAGTGCGAGTCGGACGGAAGTAAGCTCTTTTTATAGATAATGGTACGGGACCCTTCGTGCGCGAGTCCGACTCGCACATGGCCAGTTTTATTTAAGTGTATTTTAAGTGTATAACATGAAATTTATGGGACCGGTCTGAAAACCAGCGCCGGGTACCTGGGCCCGGCACACGCTGAGACTGGAAACCCTTTGCCGAATATATTATTATTATTTTGTGTATTATGTTCTTGTAAATTAATAATTGTTCTTTTTTCGTTTTCTTCTTTGTAATTTTATCTTGTTTCTTATGTGATTCTGGATATGTGGCAATAAACAATTCTTATTCTTATTCTTATTCAAAAAGCAAAATACCACATGCCACATACCTATCGCCCCGCCAAGTCAGGAAGTCGCCTTAATGCGTCGTATGTTTCTCGGCCGTTCGATAATTGATGAGAGAGAATAGCGTTTTCAAAGAAATATAACCGGGGCGTCATTCGACTTATTTCAGTAATAGTTTGTGATAATATTACCCAAACGGGCCTTTTGTGAAATAAGATCAAAACTTTATTTTGTAACGACCGGTTAGAATATATCACCAAGCCCTTGGGTGATCGGCTAGCAACCTATCAATACAAAAACACACTCCATGCATAAACGTACAACTTACATACAATTGGGCATTTTTCAAATACTGTACATAAACTTTTTTTTCAGAATTCAAATGTTTTCGACACTTGATACCTACTCAGAATCGTTAATACTGACGGACGAACATAGTGTCCCATACATTCCATGTCTGATCGTTCGACTTGGCGCACTGCGGAAAAAATATTTTATATAGTAAAATCATTGTTATTTGTTAATTGTATGAGAATCAATATTATCATTATCAACGATTCCGAATAAGAAAAACCCAAAAACTCACTTTTTTGAAATACACTCAATTTGCCACACTCATTCTGCCTTTCCCCCTTCGGAATAACACGCGTGAGTTTAAGTATGTTTTTGAGGCTGTACGAACTGCACGTAAGCTCGTATTATTTCAATTCGCCAAACTGCATCCCGGAATCGGGTCCCGTTTTACATCGTAATGGAATCAAGATAACGCGGGTATATCGAATCGAGGCCCGCTCCGTTGGTATCGCATCCATCGATCTCTTTCCATCCTTCGATAATTGATGAGAGAGAGCTTTTGCGTTTTCAGCGAAATATAACTGGGGCGCTTTTAGACCTATTTCACAGTCAGCGTATGATTTGGCTTATTAGCCACTGATATTTTCTCAATTTTTCTATTTTTGACGCAATAGTGAATTTCCAAAGTAATCCAAATCGATACTAATCTTATAAGATAGGAAGTGAGTTGAGTGTCGCCGTTCGCCAACAAACTGACATACAGTTTGGCGAAAAGTTGTGTATAAAATTGTGTTTAAAAAAATAAAAAAGGCGAAAGTCTTTATAGTGAATTTTCATACTAATCTACATCGGTACAAACTAATCTTATTTTTATTTTTATTTAATCGGCATACAAAACAAACAACATTCATTGACAAAAAAATGTAATAGTTCGCAGGTATTGATTTGAATGCTATCCAAAATATGTATGCACAGCATGATTAAAAGTAACATCGAGCGTAAAACTAAAATTACACTAAACTAGGTACATACATAATAATAATATAATATATTTGAGCAAGCTACCAACAGATAATTGAGTAGACACATGACTAAAATAGAAATACAAATCAATCAAATACATTCAAATACAAAAATCAAATATACGAAAGTAACATTAAACTTTAAACTAATAATAACTTTTACACGCTGCGCGTCCGGAAAAACCCACTTTTTGGCCAAGTGGTGACGTAAAATTGTGTACAAAACAGGGGTCGTAAAATAGAAAGCCCTCTCTCGCATATTTATGACCCTCGCCTGCGGCTCGGGCGTCAAACATCTGCGATATCGGCTTTTCTTTGTTTTACAACCCTTGTATAGTGAATAGCTATTACAGACTAGTGAAGGCGAAAAAGTCGCGTAAATTCTATAATAAAATTCCTAAACACATTACTAACCTTACTAATTCTAGCTTAATTTTTTTAGTAAGCACTTAAAACAAAAACCGGCCAAGTGCGAGTCGGACTCGCGCACGAAGGGTTCCGTACCAGAAAAAAACGCCAACAACTACCTTGTTGTACGGGAGCCCCCCTTAATTATTATTATTATTATTTTGATTTTAGTATTTGTTGTTATAGCGGCAACTGAAATACACAATCTGTGAAAATTTAAACTGTCTAGCTATTACGGTTCTTGAGATACAGCCTGGTGACAGACGGACGGACGGACAGCGAAGTCTTGTATAAATAGGGTCCTGTTTTTACCCTTTGGGTACGGAATCATAAAAACTTATTTCAAAATCATATTAGCGTAAGCAGTATTACCTATATGATTAGCCAGTTAAGGTAAACATTGACTATGAACATTTTTAGATTCATATAAAGTTCAAAGTCATTAAACATCTACTGTCAAATTGTTGCTTATGATCCTGAGAATTCGAATAGGATCCATACCAATCATTGTAATTTGTGTTTATTGGCCCTGCCAATTTTTAGGGTTCCGTAGTCAACTAGGAACCCTTATAGTTTCGCCATGTTCGTCAGTCCGTCCGAGGCTTGGCTCTGCCATTATTAGCGCTAGAAAGCTGCAAATTGGCATGGATATATAAATCAATAAAAAAGTGGTAAAATAAAATATAAAACATTTTTTTAAGGGTGCCTCCCCTATGCGTAAAGTGCGTATGTTTTTTTTTTGCTTCAAGCCTATGGTGTGGTTGTTTTTAGGGTTCCGTAGCCAGAATGGCGAAAACGCAACCCTTATAGATTCGTCATGTCTGTCCGTCTGTCCGCCCGTATGTCACAGCCGATTTACTCGGAGGCTATGAGCACTACAATTATGAAATTTGGTAGGAAGGTGTATGCTATGAACCGCTATAGAAATATGATGTGAAATTACGAAAAAAATATTAAACAAGGGCGGCACCCCCTACTTGTAACAGGGGGTCAAACGTTTTTTGTCAATGCACATAGGCGTGTGGTGTGGGGTATCTTTAGATAGGCCTTCAAAAATGACACGGAGGTTTCGAAATAACTTTTCCAATTAAGTCAACCGTTGGTGAGATATTAGCTGTCAAAGTCGTTTAAAGTGTGTCCCCCCTCCTCTAATTTCCAAACTATGACGTTCTAAAGTCGAAAAAAAAGTCAAGATAATGTACAATTATGAATACTTTCAACGATTTTTGGTATGAACAAGATAGGTCTAACGGTTTTTGAGTTATTGCTGAAAAACTGTCTTGCCCAAACAAAAAGGCGTAAGTGCTGTGCCTTCCCTATGAAGATACGACCTTGTTCGATTTACTGTATTATACAGTAGTTTTAAATGTAGATAAGGAGGTGTCGGTACGGAACCCTTCTTTGTGCGTGACCCGACACGCACTTGGCCAGTTTTTTTTATTAAAGTCATTGGGCAACCACGGAACCCTACACTCAGCATGACGGGACATGCTCTTGGCCGACTTTATTATATCGTGGAATGGCCAATTTTTTACTAAATTAAACGGTAGTACTGTGTAGGAATATTTTTTCTAGGTATATCGATCAGACCACCTTGATCGAAGACCACCGGGGAATGGGCAGCAGCATTCCTAGAGTGCGGTGGAGATACTGCGATCGCCAACCCGCATGCCAAGCGTGGCGATTATGGCATTTACCCCCCATGAAATTGGGGGAGGCCTATGTCCAGCAGTGGACGTCCTAGGGCTGATATGGTGAATGGTGGTGGATATCGATCAGGGGTGCCTATTTTCTATAACTTTGCTGTCACTACTAACTAGGCTTAACAGGCCGACAACATTCTATGTAACAGCCTTGTGGCGCCTCCCCCCGTATTCCCGTAAATAAACATTGGTATTTGTATTCAGAAGTACGTGAGCGCTGCACAGAATATATAGATCAAAGATAAAAGGCGTTTTCCATTGAGGACACCCGCAGATTTCATTCATATTTAACTAGTTTCAGCCTGCGACTTCGTAGTCGCATATGTGATGAATTTCCCATGAGGATCTTCTGTTTTTGATCTTATGTCAGCTGCTCACGAGGAACGACGAAAGACAACGATAAAAAAACGTACGTCTATTGTATCATATGTAATTTTTTTAGGTAATCGCCATCGATTAGTATGGACACTATGACCACCACGCACACAAAAAGGCAAGTGGTGTCACTAGTCACCTTGCCTTTTTAAGGTTCCGCACCAGAACGGTAAAAAAGGAACCCTTACGGTGCCTCTTTGCCTCTGTCACATCGCTAAATATCTTCACTATACTTAATGCTATCAATTTATTATATTATATAATATTTATAAACAAGACTAACCCAGATGCATTGATCATGATATTTTATACTAAAAAAAATGCGCCGATAGATGAATTGGACGGGTACACCATCGTTGTACGAAACCCTCGGTGCGCGAGTCGGACTCGCACTTAATCAGTTTTGCCAAACACATTCTTTAACGTTATACCAACATTTTAACTTGTCAAATAACCTGTTCGACAGGTTCACTAAACTTTTTTTGTTATGTTACATACCAGCTTGCGATGTTTTAAATTAGCAAATTTTTGCTTTGCTTTGCTTGCTTCTAAAAGTGGTGTAATTAAATATCCCTCAAAATCGAAATCAAAAATACATCTATAAGTAGATACTTATATCACTGAAAAGCTACAAAGCATTAAAGAGTTGAGATTGTGATAAACATCTGAAATGGACCGTGTCATGGGGCACTATTGATGGCTCCGTTTCACACTTCCCGCCGATAAGCAGATAAAAATCCTTTCAGTTAATGCTTTTGACGACCGCCCAAATGCTCCTCGGAAGGGTTCGACCTTCACTCATCTAATTACCATATCAGTCTACGTATCTCCGCGTATTCCAGGGAACCTATTCATTTGAAACATTGCCGTAGGTATACCTAATTACCTACCGTGTATACCTGGTGATAGTCTGTGACGTGTGCAGTTTAAATCCCAAATTGACCTACATGGATTTAGTTCATATCAAAAATCAAAATCAAAGCACTTTTACAAGTCAACACATGAATTAGACAATTAAATCAATTGACAATGATAATTATTATGTTTTCAAAACAGAATTGCAGAACTAAAAAAAAAATAGACAATAATAATAATGATTTCAAAACTATAGTGATTAACAAACTCACAATATTCAATTAAAATAAACTTACAATACATTATATAAAAAAAATAGTGACGTATATATACGGTCTCTGTCCGAATACACAAAAGTATAGAATAAATTTTATATCTCAGAGATGTATTTGGTCTCTGAGCGTCCATTATTCCTAAGTCCTTAGAGATGTACATGGTCTCTAAGCGTCTAAATTAAAATAAGTAGTAAATGAAAATAGCACTTAAGTAATTTAATATTCTCAGAGATGTATGTATAAGGTCTCTAAGCGTCAATAACAATAAAATTAGTCCAAAACAGGATGATGTCTCTCGTCAATCTCCAATAAAATAACACTAGTATTAAGGTATTAATCATGCCCTTGCAAGCATAGATTTTAATTCCACCCTAGACTTCATCTCTTTAAGGCGCTGCTCGTATTTTATGCTAAACGCGATGTCTGACTTTGTGACGCGTCACAATATTTACTATAGATATGTACTGTAGTGGTCTCTTTCAAACGTCGGCGTCGGCGTCTTGCGTCCATAGAAATGTTGCCGCTGAAGTCAGACGCCGCATATAGCATAAAATAGGAGACGAGGGCCTAAGGAATAATTTTAGTCCATGCTGTAGACTTCTTGTTTAGTAAAGTTCATATATAATTTTTATTTACGATGGTAAGAGACCTGATGGGGTGTCTTTAGTTCCTTGGAGCGTGGGACGGATGTTGGTGTGGGATGCTACCTGTGTAGACACACTGGCACCGTCTCACCTCCAACGGACTACAGTAAAAGCGGGTGCAGCGGCGGAAAACGCCGAAATTCTAAAGCGTAATAAATACAAGGGCCTCGGCAGAGAGTACATGTTTGTACCTTTTGGTGTCGAAACTCTAGGTCCATGGGGTCCCAGCGCGCATAAGTTATTTGCAGAAATTGCGAAGCGTCTGGTTGACGTAACTGGTGACCGAAGAGCTGGCGGTTTCCTCGCTCAACGTATCAGCATTGCGATACAGCGAGGAAATGCCGCCAGCATCCTCGGTACAATGCCTCAAGGGCCCGTTTTAGATTTAAGTTACTTTTAATTTTCTTTATATTATTTTGGTTAAGTATTCTTGTATATATTTTCGTTGTACATAAATAAATGATTATCTATTTTTATTTTTCATTTCAACCAGAAGTTTTATGCGTGACTGAGTAATAATCATCCAAGCATCCATTGATACACAGAACATATTGGGAATGTTCGTGACTCCATATTCAATGAGACCTTGTTTACGTATAAGCGATCGGATATGTGCGGTGGCGTGAGACGTTGGCTATCAGGTAGCTATGGCAATGCTCACGTCTGAACGTAAGTCCTTGGCAACGTCATATTATATTTGTAATAATTGGGAAATCCCTTACGTGGGTCTTTGTGCGATTGATCGCCCCGCTTCATCGACTGGACAGTCAGTATCATGAAGATCTATAAACCTTTCAACCTTAATATTTCTTAAGTAATAGAGTGCTAGAATGTAACATAGACTATGTATCCAACTCGACAACTTTAACAACTATTAGATACTCCTTATCTTATTTTAAGGTAAGGACCCTTGCGGATTCACTTTTTTAACTTCGACCCAAAGGGATCTTTTGTGTAATTCCCCCTCCTTTATCCAAGCTTCCTTGCGAGGGTCAGAGTTTCGCCATGTCTGTCCGTCCGTCTGTCCGTCCGTCTGTCCGTCCGTCCGCGGATAATCTCAGTGACCGTTAGCACTAGAAAGCTGAAATTTGGTACTAATATGTATATCAATTACGCCGACAAAGTGGTAAAATAAAAAGTGGAAAAAAATATTTTATTAGGGTACCTCCCCTATACGTAAAGTGGGGAGTGATTTTTTTTTCGTTTTAACCCTAACGTGTGATATATTGTTAGATAGGTATTTAAAAATAAATAGGGGTTTACTAAAATCATTTTTTAATAATGTTAATATTTTCGGAAATAATCGCTCAAGAATTAAAAAAAAATGTGTCCCCTCCTCTAACTTTTGAACCATAAGTTTTAAAAATATGAAAAAAATCTCAAAAGTAGAACTTTATAAAAACTTTGTAGGAAAATTATTTAGAACTTGATAGGTTAAATAGTTTTTGAAAAAATTACAAAAAAAAATTCTTAGCTAAGTTTGTAATTTAACCGTATAAACAGGTGTTTATTGTACCTGTCATTTCTACAAAATCACAATGAAATGACGTGCTTTCAAATAAAGTAAAACCGGTGAAAATCGGTTCACGCAATAAAGAATTATTCCATAAAAATCATCTTCCATACTTTAAGCTCGCGCGCAATAGTTTACTTAATTTGCCGATAGATGTCGCTGTTCGTGGAACGCTCATTTCTACATGGCGGTGTTAAGATTTTTCCTGATTTAATGGGGTCTGAGCAGGTGCGCCCATACATTAGGTAAGGTTTTGTGTTTCTGTACTTAATATGTCAACTTAATGTGACGGACGGAAAACTACGGAACCCTACACTGAGCGTGGCCCGACACGCTCTTGGCCGGTTTTTCATAGTAGTTTAGCTTTTACCGCACCATTATGTCCAGATTTTTTTTGCAAAGTCCCTTGCGACATCTGGTACTATCCTGTTTTTATATTCAGCGTGGAAGCTGCCATTTTTCCGAGATCACAGTTTTTTTTGGCCCGAACTGCAGTTGCGGAAATACCTATTCAAATGACCGTTAGGACATATTGACTGTCATTGCCAGCTTCAAAAAACCAACCAAGCGCAGCAGGGTAGGCTGTAGTTCAAACCCTTTCACATGACAATTCCAATCATATCGGGTCGACTATTCATTAGCAATAAAATTACAGGTTAAAAAAATCTTGCAGTATATTAACCTTATTTCGGCCTGTTTAGCTTAGTTCGTAGTGACTCTGCCTCCGAAGCTAGAGGTCCTGGGTTCGAATCCCGGCCAGGGCATTTATTTGTGTATTTATTACGGTTCTTGGGTCTTGGATGTTTTCTATGTATTTAAGTATGTATTTATCTATATAAGTATGTATATCTTCGTCTAGTACCCATAGTACAAGCTTTGCTTAGTTTGGGACTCGGTCGATATGTGTAAGATTGTCCCCCAATGTTTATTTTTTATTTACTTTATATGACACCACACTTGATATATGTAGTAACAAGACTTTTAATTTTTACCCTAATCCAATAATATCGGCTCGACTATTCATTAGCAATAAAATTACAGGTTAAAAATAATTCTTGCAATATTAGCCTTATTTCAAATTTCAAATCGATAATTTAAGTAGTTCCTGAGGCACATTGTTAGGACTTATGACAGAACAGCCAGAGTTACACAAGGGGTCCTTTTTAGGGTTCCGTAGCGAAAATGGCTAAAACGGAACCCTTATAGATTCGTCATGTCTGTCCGTCCGTCCGTCCGTCCGTCCGTATGTCACAGCCGATTTACTCGGAGACTATGAGCACTACAATTATGAAATTTGGTAGGAAGGTGTATGCTATGAACCGCTATAGAAATATGATATGAAATTATGAAAAAAATATTAAACTGGGGGGCACCCCATACATATAACAGGGTAGTCTAAAATTTTTTTTCAATACAGATAGACGTCTGATGTATCAATGGATAGACCTTAAAAAATCACATTGTTGATGAGGTTTTTTCCATTTACGTGAACCGTTACCCCCATGAAATTGGGGGAGCCTATGTCCAGCAGTGGACGACCTAGGGCTGATGTGGTGGACCTGAACCGTTGTATAGATATTAGCTGCTAAAGTCGTAAAAAGTGTGTCCCCCCCTTCCAATTTCCGAACTATGAAGTTTAAAATTCTGAAAAAAATCAAGATGATGTACAATTATAAATACCTTCAACGATTTTTGGTAGGTATAACGGTTTTTGAGTTATTGCTGAAAAACTATCTTGCCTAAACAAAAAGGCGTAAGTGCCGTGACTTCCCTATGAAGATACGACCTTCTTTGATTTACTGTATTGTAAAGTGGTTTTAAATGTAGATTAGGAGGTGTCGGTACGGAACCCTTCTTTGTGCGTGACCCGACGCGCACTTGGCCGGTTTTTACCTTTTTAGAACGGAAAATTTACAATGACAGTTGAATGTGTTCCGTCGATCGTTCAATAAGTTACACAATTACCCAGCTGATTTATCAAAGAACTTGTTCTATGATTAACCATTGAAATCTAAATGGGCTAATCTTGCAATCAATTATTAATTCTTGTTTAAAATAGTATGTTCTGCACGATCGCACCGATTATGCGGGTTAGGCATGGCCGATTTGAGTGTTATAAACCCCCGACGCAAACGAGGGGTTTTATAAGTTTAATATGTGTATCTGTGCGTCTTTCTGTAGCGTCGTAGCACTCAAAGGGATGCACCGACTGTCAAGTCTTGACTCACGAATGTCTGTCAAGATGGTACTTAGGTAATTTTGTTGTGACAAATTTTTAGGGTTCTGTACACAAAGGGTAAAACGGGACCCTAATACTAAGACTTCGCTGTCCGTCCTTCCGTCTGTCTGTCTGTCTGTCCGTCTGTCACCAGGCTGTATCACATGAACCGTGATAGTTAGACCGCTGAAATTTTCACAAATGATGTATTTCTGTTGCCGCTATAACAACAAATACTAAAAATCAGTATAAAATAAATATCTAAGGGGGCTCCCATACAACAAACGTGATTTTTTTTGCTCGATTTTGATCGATATTGATAATGGCAACAGGTAGACGCTTGAAATATTCACAGAATATTTATATATGTGTATATTCATTTTAAAAATAAATAATTTAATTAAAATAAAACTAATATTTAAGGGGGGCTGCCATACAACGAACGTGATTTTTTTCTTACTTTTTACGGAACCCTTCGTGCGCGAGTTCGACACCCACTTGGCCGGTTTTTTATTATTAACGTATAAAATGTACTCGTAAGTTCTTGAATGATTTTTCTTACGCAACAAAATAACTTACTCTCTCTGTTTAATTAAAACAAGAGAGAGACAAACAGATAGCGTGCCGAGCTACATAATGCCAAGTCATGGTCCTTTTTTGATAGCTCTTCAGCGACGAAGAATAGACACAGATGCTTGAATGTGCGATTATCTAGGAAAAGAGCTTTCGTGTAAGATAAACTGCAACAATAATGAACTTTAATACAAATGGCTTAAGGGTCCTTTTCATAGAGAAGGACTTATATTTTCTTTCCTACTTTTCATTGCCGGGAAATGTTGTATTGTGTGTATTTTTTACCCCAAATTGTAGCAAGTTCCCGCTGCCGTTTGATTAATGACTGTGGTCTGAGTCCATAGGGAATAAATCCAACGGGAGGAAATCCATGATTGCTGCACTAGTTGTGTTTCAAGCGTATTTTATTTGATAAAACGCGGATTAAGAGTGCGCAGTACGCTCGGTTCTCCATACAAACGTATTTATGCTCTCATTTTAAAACGCCATGCTAGAATAACATGAAACTTTGTATACACAATGGGATCCGGCATATGTAGGTCGGAACATAGTTTTCTCAAACATGCAATGAAATATTGATGTTATATAGGCTGCGAAGTATGACATTTCAGGTGCGGCTAGGACAAGAGGTCGTTAATGGAATTTCATACAAATCTTGAAGGCCAAGGCCGGCAAAGTCCTCTTTTTTAATTTCCATTCCACATGAATTGTGGCACAGGCACCATGACATTCTGCCACTAAAAAATAAAACTTTGATTTTTTTGTTGTTTATTTCATTGCATGTTTGAGAAAAGCACTATACATACCTCGGCGGGAAATATGGGGTTGCCTGCCTCGGACCTATCAGACCTATCCGACCTCGCTTCGCTCGGCCGTCTATATATCTCTTCGGCTGGCAACCCCTTTCGTCCCGGCCTCTGTAGTAATGTACTATTATATTGCTTGAAATTATAATGGAGAAAAAATACAGCGATTATTAAGGTTTTCATACAAGCCGTAAAAAACTCAAAAAACCGCTGTATTTTTTTTTATCTTTTACAATTTCTAGCAACAGAAACTCCGACCTAGATATGCCGGATCCCATTGTGTATTCAAATTTTCATGTTATTCTAGCATGGCGTTTTAAAATGAGAGGGTAAATACGTTTGTATGGAGAACCGAGCCAGACCGAGCGTACTGCGCCCTCTTAATAATAGACCGGAAATGAGTTCGTACCGAGATACTAAACAAGTAATTGATCTATTCGATTATAAATTGTTCATTCCACATTACCGCCAAATTTCATCCCATTTTAAAGGACCAGACATCGGAAAATTAGGAGCAAAATTCCCCAAGGAGCGAGGAGGAGGGGACTCAAAAGACGCGTATTTACGAGATGTGTAAGATGCAAAGAGAATTATTTGAGAAAGTCCAGAACGAAAAAAGTTTTGGCCGAAATAGTGAAAAAAAATTCAATTTCCTCCGATTTTTTCATTTTGGCACTCGATATTTTGGAAACGAAGAATGATATCAAAATTTTGATCAAAACTCCTCTGGACAATTTAGTCGGCTACAATTTGAGCCTAAAACAAAGACGATCGGGTCAAGGGTTTGCGCTGTAGCCTAACCTTTTTGAAAGAAGTCAAAAAGTCAGAACGACTATTAGTAGGTAATATATATATTTTAAATCAACACAAGTACAATTACTTACAATTGTAGTTAGTTTTAGTTTTATATTTCAAATTGTTTAAATTAAACATGTATTGTTTCTATAATAAATTATTATTAATTATAGTTCGAGACAACAATAGCACATTATTGCAGTGCCCGGGAAATAGCAATTCGTGGATAAGTCAATGATGTTTTGGAAGACCAATATCTTCCAAAACCTTGGCAAATAAAATAGTTGATTGAGATTGCATAAAACAAGCCATTTTACCCGAGAAAATTTATCGACCCGAGCCGCAGGCAAGGGTCGATATAAAGTAGTTATACATCTGCTTTTCACTTCGGTTGCGAGAAAATTAAACAAATAATCAAGGTTATGATATCATATAATTTATCCTTCTCCTGGGGCCTAGGGTGTCATGTTGAATTCGACCTTGAAAATTCTTGTTATAGTTATAGTCGGAGTTTGGAGGTCGAGTTAATTTGAAGTCGCCTTTATCTTGTGTGAATATTAGTAAAGTGGCAAATGCCTTTTTATGTGGTTACCGTAACTTGGCTGCGCTTTAAAAAATTGCCAATTTAATAGGAATTTTGTATGTGAGCTATGTTTATATATTATATATCAACCAAATTGGCATAACGTTAGCAAATGTAATGCATTTTTTTATTTTGTTGAGTTCATTTTCAATGTACCTTGGTGGTCGTGTAGTGCACGAGATCTGTGAATTTTTTTACTGATTTACCAGCGATTGGCCTTAGTCTCACCTGATGGAAAGCGATGACAAGGCCTAAGATGTTGCTTACTTATTCAGTAATAGCCTATTTACTTGTCTTGAAGAGACCCAGATTGTATGTAGTTTTCTCATAGATACTGGTGTTAATTTGTATGTTCTTTGACAGACGTAGCGGATAGACTGACGAGTAATTTCGACAGCTCCCTTTGGCGTTAAACTCCTTCCAAAGTGGTTGAGGTCACATTCATTTTGTGGTCTGCTTCAAAATGGGACGCTATTCTTTGCCGCCCTCCTGGTACAGTCGTGTGGTGGCCCTTCGACAGTGTTTTCAAACTTGCGCCCTCCTTGTACATTCGTGTAAGAGGACCGTTCACAGCGGTTTCTGAGACAAACCACCATGATTTAACGATACTGTTTTATTTGTTACAAATAATAATTCTTTGTAATTAGCTTAACAAATAAATAAAATAATAATATTTGGTCCATCCACTTCATCGGCGATCTTCCGCATGGTCTGATAAATAATAATGATAAATAAATATTACATACACAATTTTTTTACACAAATGCCCAACTTTACCAATGACAACAAGGCGTTCGATAGAGTAAATAGCAGATAAATAGTCCAAAGAAAGGATACGAATTTGGGCTGTAATTCATACTATGGATCCATTGGTCCGCGGTTCCGTTCCCTTTATAATAACTAACCAACTTAGAAAAGTTAAAAAAACCTTTCAAAAGTTCAGTATCTCCAAAAGAGCTGAACCGATTTCGATAAAACGTAGGTATCTAAGAACCATCGATGGAAAACTTGCTTTCAAATATAAACAAACCGCACTCAAATCGGATCATCCGGTAAAGAGCTACGGATATACACACATATACACATGATAATCTTCTAACACCCCTCTTTTGCGTGGCCTCGGGGGTTAAAACACTGAAAATCATCCCGCCTCTGGACTCAGCCAAGTTTCGCAGCTCATTATAAACTGAATATCTAGAAAAAATATCGAATAAATATCAATATAGAATGTATATCGTAAGTATGACCACGTTTCCTCCTACCGTCGTCAGCTTAACTGGCTGTCCATTCGTCGCCGTAGGTCCCTTTGCACCCTTTTTTCAATCCTGTTTGAGCCTTCTGCTCCAGGATATCTCAAAAGTAAATTTGTTTTTGATACCCCTCGCCCAGGCTGTCAGCTGCGTACCTCCCGTGTTCTCAAATTATCAATACCTTTCCATCGCACTAGATTCATGACTCATTTTTTCGCCATACAGGCAAGCCGTCTCTGGAATTCACTCCCTCTCAAGATCAGACAAGCCCCCAGCAAGTTTGCTTTCAAGCGAATGCTGCGTAAGCATATGCTTAAACAAGAATTCGACTAGAATCCATCCCTATAATTGTAGTATGTATTTAATATAAAGTAGTATATCTATTCTTGTATGTATGTAACATACATAAATATCTTGTTATTATGTATGTTTATTTACAGTGTTTATATTGTTTTGTCTTCGCATTTTCTTAGTAGATATTATTAAACTTTTTTTTGCTTTGCACCTTTCATAAATATCTGTTTAGCCCAATAATTGGCTGGTAAAGAATGCCATTTGGCATTAAGCCCGCCATTTGTACGATTACATTTTGTGCAATAAACTTTAAATAAATAAATAAAATAAAATCCCAACCAAGAAACAAATTACACCAAAAATATGAATCCTACCAAGTAATGTCACACAATCATACAATACCATATAAAGTGTGACAAACAGTGAGCCGGCGCAACAGTAATGTAATGTCCACAACTCTAATGTCAGCTTTTGTGCGCCGACAATGCGCGGGTCAAGTGGCCTGTCTTAGGTCACAGTAACCAGTTGTGAACAGTACGGGACTACTTTTGTTGGGAGTTGATCCTTAAGAGGGCGCAGTACGCTCGGTCTGGCTTGGTTCTCGATACAAACGTATTTACCCTCTCATTTTAAAACGCCATGCTAGAATAACATGAAAATTTGTATACATAATGGGATCCGGCATAGATATCTAGGTCGGAAATTAGTTTCAGTTGCTAGAAATTGTAAAAAAAAAATACAGCGGTTTTTTGAGTTTTTTACGGCTTGTATGAAAACCTTAATAATCGCTGTATTTTTTCTCCATTATAATTTCAAGCAACAGAAACTATGTTCCGACCTAGATATGCCGTATCCCATTGTGTATACAAAGTTTCATGTTATTCTAGCATGGCGTTTTAAAATGAGAGCATAAATACGTTTGTATGGAGAACCGAGCGTACTGCGCACTCTTAAAATTGGTGCTAGCAACAGCGCCGAAAATCGAGAACTCAATAAATGTATATATGTGTGAGGTAAATACCCCATTCTGAACTGTAATTCTAATACTGTTGTTGGAATTTAATTTTATCTATAACCCGCCCAATAAACATTTGTGGAGGCATATCGTACAAGCTACTGTTGGCGCTGATAAGAATGATAACATCCCGCTGAAATCACAACCACGACCATTCTCTTAGAAGTGTATGACAGAGAAGAAGAAGATAACTCCGCTTGTTTATAGAGGAATAACATTAACTTCATTATTTTTTTCTGGCCGATGGGGCGGAAAAGTCCTCGAGTGGAGACCACGTACCGGAAGGCGTAGCGTGGGCAGTCCCCCCACACGGTGGACTGATGACCTGGTAAGAGTCGCGGGTGTGCGCTGGATGCGGGTGGCGCAAAACCGTGAACAGTATGACTATTTAAAAAAGTGTACCTACCCTTATTATATATCACTAAAATGGTTAAAACTCACGTATTTAGGTATACATCTATTAAATGGGACTAGTTCGATTTGTGTAAGCTTTTCCCCTAATATTTGATTATTTATTAACACTATCTATCTGTATCTAACTGCTACACCACTGTTTTCTGCGGCCGCCTCGAAATAAATGTAATCTCGTGAGACCGTCAAGCCGAAGTGGACCGAACACCGCGTTCGCGTCATCCTTTATATCTACTGTCGCTGAGCGAAGCAGAGCTAAAACATACAGTACTACTAAGTTTTTATACTATGATGGTGGCAAACAAGCAATCGGCTTGCTTGACAAGTGGACGCCGTAGGCGAGGGACGTATGCAACACCAGCAGATTCAGAATTGCACTGTTGATTATTAAGACACCTACAGGTCAATACAGTTCCCTCAGTCATCACAGCGCATCCTTGGGAGCTCTGACGACCTTACTCACTACCAGGAACACAATAACATGCCTACAGAGAAAGTAGTAGTGTTTGTAGCTGAGGTCTTCTGAAAGGTGGAGGACGGAAGTAAGTACCTCCCGATTGTAAGGGAGATGGTATTCCCTCAAGCTCTCCCTCTCTTAAAACCTTTCTGTTTATGTACACAAACGCACGGATTGTGAGTACACAGTTGCACGGACGATTAGTAGACATTTGCAAGATGAATTATTTAAGTATCACGTCACACAGATTAGTATTAGAATGGGATTACGAACATATATACGGTGACATATCAAAATGCGGTTGAGATGTGAAAAAGTTTAACCAAATTGATGGACATTATAGAATATCAAATTTGTGTAATTTTTTTCCTTTTTTGTGGTTAATATCAGAATTGATTTACCAAGCTCAAGTTCCGCCTCGGCATCCTCAGCGATGGTTTCCATGGCCTCAGCGCATGGCTCGAGACTGCACGCCCGCGCGCGACTCGCCCGCCGCGCGCATTCCGAGCACGCCGCGTGCAACGTACCGCCGGTGCACGGTGCGCGGCGGGGAGCGCGCTGCGCGCGTGCTTGCTTTGCACACTTGCACGGATTATTACTGAACGCTTGCACGGATCACTGGTATCAAGTAGGTATTTCACAGAGAATTCGCGTGCTGGATTTGCACAATTGCACGGATTGTTAGTGCACGGTTGCACGGATCACTAGTTTGAATGCATAGACACCACACACTCACAAAGAACACGGATTGTAAGTACACAGTTGCAGTTGCGGGTTTAGTTTCGCCGATTATAACTCTACAGTTGCAAGAATAATGAATACATTGATGCACAAATTACGTGTTTTAATATTTAACAGGAATTTTTGCAATCTAAGAGTAATAACTTTATTATTGTTTTCTTGTAACATAACACCTACCTACCCACTTCTACTAAAACCACATTTAAATAAATACCAACGTGGGTTTTTTATATATGTTATAGGTACCTTATGTAAAATGAAAAGATATGTTGACGTCAACTACAATAAAACATTTGTACGAGTATAGGTTCTCTTAATAAATGGAGACAATATTTTTCTAAATAAAACCAACTAATTATTTCCCATAATTATTATCTTCAGACCAAATATTTTCCCACTACTACACCACACCGGAAACTTAGAAAATTTAGACATTTAAATATATTCATGGTGTTGGGTCGTGGCTGAGGCTGGGGTTTCTTCAGGGAAAAAATGAGAAGAGCCGTGTGCGTTTGGTATGGCGTCTATTTTGAAAGTGAAATTTAATAAATTACTCCACAATACATCTTAACTAATAACAGCGCCCCCTATTAGTTGTGCAAAAGCGGCGCTGTAGACTATTTAACTTACTAGCCACATAGATGGCGCTGTTCTGCAAGTGAACACATGGGAAGTTAGCGACATTAATATATCTACAAACAGAAAGTCAAAATTATCTGCAGGCACTGTTACGTTAAAATGTTAATAGAATCCTGTATAGATATTTTTGGCATTTGTTTCGTTCAAATATGAATGTTGCTGACTGTAGACGCAAAAAGCAAATTAGGGAAGCAATATAATCCTAAAACAATCAATATATCATACAATATTTTTCGACATCTAATTGCACCACCACCACCACCATATCAGCCCTAGGACGTCCACTGCTGGACATAGGCCTCCCACAATTTCATGGCGGGTAAATGCCATAATCGCCACGCTTGGCATGCGGGTTGGCGATCGCAGTATCTCCACCGCATTCTAGGATCTTCTTCCCTAATTGCAATTGCTATAAAAATGGCGCACATTTCTCAACTAAGCTACTCGTATATGTTCTTACAATAAGTCTGGAAATGGCATCCATTTTTCATCATCCTATTTTCCCATTGTAAAGCCTGAACCTGAAGCCTTGTCAGAACCTCAACGTCAAATTTATGTATACACTTTTGCACCTTATTCCCTTGCAATAAGGAGAAAACTGCGTACATATCTCTGACATCGTCTTTACAAACTTGGTAAACTTTAATGAAAAACCGCAAAGAGCCGGCGTAACTTTTAGTTCATTTACTACTTTAGTTCGACCTATTAAAGTCAGTCTCAGAACTCGACAACGGTCTTCATCTTAAAAAGTGTCACTCTTAAGCAAAGGGTACCTTTTGCGCACTTGACATTTTTTTTATGGTACCATTAGTATCAGTTTTCATAGAGGATAAAAAGTATATACGAAACCACCGCACTTAGAGCACATCAGAAGCGAAAAATTTGGGACTAAACGTAGCGGTCTTCGGCTCCTACAAATAAACGTTATATTATTCGCTTCTGGATAAGATTAGATGAGGACCGGGACAAATGGGGTTCTCGAAGAGAGGTGGTAGTTTACTGACATTCATACACACATACATAAACACACGCCTATATTTCCAAAAGAGGTAGGCAGAGCACATGAAAATTAATTTTCGGTGCCACTTTTAGCAATTGCAGGTTTATAGATGGAGAAAAGATGATATTGCAGTGACAGGTTGCTAGCCCATCGCCCACAACACTTGTCAACCTGGTTCCCATAGCCGACTCTTACGACACCCAAGGGAAGAAAGAGGGTGTTGCTATTCTAAACAGCCACCGAAAGGCATTCATAGGTGCATATAATAATTATGTGGGCATCGGAGTTTTTGTCGCATGGTAAGACTAATAGCAAGCTATGAAGTCGACATTTGCCATAAATCTAAACGCTTATACATATTCATACTCATTGATTTATTTTATTAGTTAGGTATTTTTTTTATAATCACGGACAACAACGTTGACGAGTTTAGAAACGATTATTTAATGTTATCTTTGGAAAATAAATACATCGTGTGTGTGAGTGTATTACAATTAAAATGTATTACAAAAAATATTCATATTACCTACATGACATTATGTCTTTCGCAGCGATGTAGTTTGTATAGGTATTTGTATGTTAAAATAGTTCAAGTTATGAATTTATAATCTAATACAAAAATGTTTTTCTATATAATTTGACTAAGATTATACACGACCGACCGCTATTAAAAGCATTTTAAGATAAATACAATAAATGAGTATGAGTATGAATAAGAGTTTAGATTTATGGCAAATGTCGACTCCATAGCTTGCTATTAGTCTTACCATGCGACAAAAACTCCTATGCCTAAATATGCCTAAATTAATAAAGTGCTCAAAAGCTTATATATTTAAAAAAAATGTAAAAAAAGAGGCCTAATATGCTCAGCAGTGGGCGTTTACGGACTGAAAATGATGATAATGATGATGAATAATATTCGAACCAACCGATGTACTGACAAATAAGTATTTCGCTGTTGTGGTCATGAAATACCGTGTTAGTCTAGTACATCTTGTCGTACTATTTTTTTTTTGTACTTGGGGAATATTCTATTGGTATTTTTTTATTTGCTCTTAGACGGTAAAAAAAACTATATTATTCGAATTTTCGAAGTAGATCTTTTTATAATTTTAATAAACTTGAATAATTTACAATTTGCGTATAGTAATAACCATTAATAAATTTTAATTTCAACATTACAGTGTCAGCTATCCAATAAGAAATAATTTGTATTGACATTGACATGGGAACCTTTTGCTCCGGGATGACACAAATTACGACTACTTAAATGTTCGAACACTAAAATACGACTATGACACTAAGAAGAGCATTTTGGAGAAGTTAAAAAGTGTAACTTTGTGTTAAATCGTAGGATCGTCTGTGTTTAAAATGTAAAAAAGTAAAAAAAACGTAAAAGTAGTTTATTCTTCAAATTAGGCATATTACATACACCTATGAACGTCAATAAACTACCACCGTTTCGGAAAAATATACCTCTGCCACGAGAAGAACCGGCGTAAGAAACTCGGCGAGGTGTCATTTTTTCAAAACAATATACATTGTACAGTTAAATATAAAATTACAGTGTCAGCTACTACAAAATAACTTAGATAACAATGCTACAGTAGAAAATATATTTTCGCGATAGATTACCCGTGCAGGACGCTATCACTGCCAAACGTCCCTATCCATGATGTAATCGTTTAAGTTGTAAGCATTGGAGTACGTGTCGCTGTATATGACCATTAGACTTAAAAGTATTTTAAGATAAAACTGTGACTTTGTATGATATCGTACGTCGTCTGTATTTAAAATGTAAGTATTCGAGTTTAAAACAAATGAGTATTTGAACAGATGCAATACCACTATATATATGTAAATAGGCATTTTCAGAAAAAAGTGTACCCAACTAGCGTAAGTTGTTGTTAAAAGAAGTTAGTCAATGTCAATTTTGTGACGATAATTAGGCATGAAATTTCTACGAAAACTTATTTATAGTGTATTTTATCAATTATACGCGTTATCGCAAACCAACAACGCGAAAATTATTTCTTTTTGAGGGCATAACCTTTCTCCCTTCAAAATGAAATTAATAATTAGGTAGGTATCTTTTTGGTTTCCAGCGCACAACACAGATCGCGTGCGAATTTTACTTAGGAGACATTACTTCAGTCACCTTGACTCGCGACACAATGAGAAAATTACCGTGTGAGCGTAAATTGTCACACACGAAACAACATTCAACTCTCAGCCGTATCCTAATCACTTTAAGATTCAATTTTTATTTTTTACATTAAAATGATGCACCAATTAAGGGATATCCTAATACGAATCTTATTTCAACAAGTTACAGTTGAATTTGCCTGTTTATGGATGTCACTTCGAGGTACCTCTTTGAACGCTAACAGAAGTCTCAATCACGGTGAAGTAGACTGGTTTTGTGATGTTGTAGTAATTATAACGAGATATGGTGCATCTTGAGAAATAAACTAGGTAGTCGTAAGAAGGACGTAATGGAGTGAAACTATTGCCTTCAGTCTAGTTCGGTGTTTATTCCTTCGTGGTATGTCTGGTTTTCGATTATCTATACTAATATTATAAAGAGGAACGATTTGATTGTTTGTTTGCATTAAATAGACTCCGAAACTACTGAACCGATTTAAAAAATTATTTCACTGTCGGGATCCCCGGGTGACATGGGCTGTATTATATTTACAAAAAAATAGGGATCCTTACTAAGGCGTCTTCCTGGTGTCTCGATGCGGAGGCGGTACGATATATGTAAACTATCAGCTGTCGGTGTCAACCGATACGAATGCAGTACTGTCCCACTCCGGCGCATGTTATTATTATTACTACTGCGCAAACGTAATACTGACAGTATTTCGTCAAGTGAGGAAATATCACACCAGTAAGCTCACGTCAAAGAGCAAAATACCTATGACATGTCGCTCCCGCCCCGCCAAGTCAGGAAGTCGCCTTAAACTCCAATAATGTAACCCGAGGTGTAAAAAAATACCTAAAATATTCCTTACATCGCGTGCGCTGCTAAAACTATTGTTGATAGAATAAAATAATATATACTACTAATATTATTTGAATTGACTGACGCTAATATTGTTTAAGAGTGCGCAGTACGCTCGGTTCTCCATACAAACGTATTTATGCTCTCATTTTAAAACGCCATGCTAGAATAACATGAAACTTTGTATACACAATGGGATCCGGCATATCTAGGTCAAAACATAGTTTCTGTCGCTTGAAATTATAGTGGAGAAAAAATACAGCGATTATTAAGGTTTTCATACAAGCCGCAAACAACTCAAAAAACCGCTGTATTTTTTTTCTTTTACAATTTCTAGCAACAAAAACCAATTTCCGACCTAGATATGCCGGATCCCATTGTGTATTCAAATTTTCATGTTATTCTAGCATGGCAGTTTAAAATGAGAAGGTAAATACGTTTGTATGGAGAACCGAGCCAGACCGAGCGTACTGCGCCCTCTTAAACACCTACGCGGCGTTAGTGTCTACCTCGGTGTTAAATTTGGTTTTTCTATGTTGTACAGTTTAGAACGAGTAGACACAATAAAATGTGATCGGAGGTTGTAGAGCTTCGCTTCTTCTCCGATTATGAGAGGTGGAATGTTAGTCACGCTACAAAATTAGGAAATGCGAATCAATCCATGGTTTAGAACATCTTTTACTATGGCACCAACTTTGCCCGTGCAAAAAACATCTGGTACCTTGTACATTTTGGTCAGTCGATTAAAGACCTCCTACGAGTATGAAACATTAGAACTCATGGTAGCAAGATTCGAAAGCTAATAATAATGAATAAATAATCACCACCATATCAGCCCTAGGACGTCCACTGCTGGACATAGGCCTCCCCCAATTTCATGGGGGGTAAATGCCATAATCGCCACGCTTGGCATGCGGGGTGGCGATCGCAGTATCTCCACCGCACTCTAGGAATGCTGCTGCCCATTCCCAGGTGGTCTTGGTCGTAGTTTTAGGACATACCCGGGTCCCAAAAAATAAATAATGTATAATAGATGTAGCCAATGCATGTCAATATAAAATTATACTGGGCATGGCTGTAGTAAAAACTGATTGGAATTGGTACTTAAACTTTAAAGGTTGCCTCGGTCGTACTGGAAAAAGAGTACTAAAAATAAATCCTAAAATGTGATTGAAATGTACGTATTAAAAATACACTGCTAAGTTTAGGGAACTAATACCGTATAAAATTTACGAAAACTGATTTTCGTCATCTAGGTACAAATTATCCGAGGCAACCGACTGAGAAATTACAAAAAATAACTTTTCGCTGAAACATCACACTGTAACTTAATCACGTATCAAGTTTTTGTGGATGCTGCGAAATTGGACACTTTCATGAAATATATTTATTACTAGCATTTGCGACTTTGGCCGCGTGTATCCTGCTCTACTAGATTCTACCCCTAATCATTAACTGTTTTTTTTTGTCTGAAATGCTATGTAATTTTTTAAAGGAAATAAAAAAATATATTCTAATCAATTTCGCTCTTTTGTACGAAAATTTTATAAAAAGTATCCTATGTTTAAGTATTAGTACAAGCCAGATCAATTTTTCGCCTCGTATGCCCCTTACAGCTGGTTTTAAGATCCCCGTAATAAATAATTATAGAATAGGCATTTATTCGTGACAATGAGCAGAGATCCGCTTATAAAAAGAACAAAACTTATATGCTACGAAACGGTGCCATCTCAGCATAATACTGACATGATGGCCAGCGCTGATCTTCCGAGGGCAACATCAGATAATTACACATTAATAAAATGAAATAAAAAATGAAATTACATATGCCTAAAATACAGTAAAAATAAAGCTAACTTAACATAGGCCCACAGAATAAGTAATACTACATAATAAAACTACGCAAAACAGAATTTATGCATACATTATTATTATTGCAATAAAGTTTATTTATTTTATTAGTTTTAAAATAAAGAATAATAGCACTTATTGATATTAACACAGTTCTCTGAAAGCAAATAAATACAAAATATATTAAATAAAGATATATAAGTACTTGGATGATGATGTAATAAACAATTGGGCCGGGCGTAGGTCGCATTTTTAGGGTTCCGTACCCAAAGGGTTAAAACGGGACCCTATTACTAAGACTTCGCTGTCCGTCCGTCCGTCCGTCTGTCACCTGGCTGTATCTCGAGAACCGTAATAGCTAGACAATTGAAATTTTCACTTATTGTGTATTTCTGTTGCCGCTATAACAACAAATACTAAAAACAAAAAAATAATTAAGGTGGGCTCCCATACAAAAAACGTGATATTTTAGCCCTTTTTCATGGCTACCACTCGCCGAGCTGGATCTCAAGAACCGTAATAGCTAGACAGTTGAAATTTGCACAGATTATGTATTTTTATTGTGGCTACAACAACAAATACTAAAATCAAAATAATAATAATAATTAAGGAGGGCTCCCATACAACAGAGAAGTTATTGGCGTTTTATTTCTGGTACGGAACCCTTCGTGCGCGAGTCCGACTCGCACTTGGCCGGTTTTTTAGGAATGAAATGAAAACTACTTCGGCAATCACTTTAATTAGGTACTTTATAGCGTTGTCGCAGCCTCGCTTATCTTTTTCACATGTAGGTACTGACACTTTCGTCATAAGCTAGCAACACTAGACTCGGGTTATGTCATAGTCGTCATAGAGAGAGAGAGAAACAAATGATTACCACATTTTCATTACTAACATTTGGGTGACTAGATGTTTGGTCGTTTGTTATTCAGAGACTCAACGAATTTAAATGAAATTTGGCATTATGATGAATGAATGCTTTATATCACATTTATTTCTGAAGTCGATACGTGAGTTCACGTGACCGTTGTCCCAAAGGAACTGCTACAGATGTATACTGTATACACTTGTACGCGTTCGTATGTACATGTTTGAGGTAAAATTTAATCATGTTCAATTAATGCACCTCATACTTCACCTACAATGACATTTAGGGTCCTTATTTGCCGCGAGAGCTGCCAAGGGTAAACGTTTTTTTACTAAAAATTCAATTTAATTTTCATACCAATGCCACCGTAGCATCAGTGGGCGCACTCCCACATACCTCAAAAAAAAGTCAATACACATATAAATATGTTAAAAACGCGTTTCAGGTATGTGGCAAAGGGTTTAAATCATTCAAATGTAATGCGAAAATAAAACATGGCCATAAAACTCCTTAAATAGCTGGATTAACTACTCTTTGCAACTTTTTGAATATACCTACAGGTAAATTACATACGAGACGTTTTGGCATTTGTAGTTGTGACGTCTGTAGTCAGCCTTACACAGTCGTTGACGTGTGTCTGTATACGTGTGGCCCTGTAAATATACAAATACTACTACAGATGCAAAAACGTCTCGTATGTAATTTACCTGTACAGTTATATTCGTAATTTAAGCGTGAATGAAAGTAAAAACTGTGTTTACAACAATTTGAGTTTTTCAATTTTCAAAACTGCCCATGCCATCTCTACAAGTTACTCAGAGATGGGACTCACGCAACACTCAAAAAGTGCCTCTTGGCAGCGCAGTGCCATTTTCCCGATGGAGCAACTTAGTAGTCTTATCTATTTATTTATCATATTATGGCTTACATTGTTTTCTACTTCATCAAGATAAGAGTTAGACTATGGTCGGTGTAGCTATCTCTTTCTGACTTTATCTAGGGCCGCCTCCCTGATTTTCATATACGACATGATTGCGTTTTATTTTATTTGTTTAATGTAAAATAAAATAAAAATAAAATAAAATAAAAATCATCGCCGTCATCCAGTACGAGTACAATATGACCAATCATTTTCCCTCTCGTATTTTTTATAAATTTTAACAATTTTCTTTTCTCCCTCCCCCACTCTCCTCAGCACTTCTTCCTTTGTGATTGTTTCCGCCCAGTTAATTATATCCATTTTCCTACAACACAACATTTCAAAAGCTTCCAAATATTCTCTATCTTTTTGAGTCACGGTCCACGCTTCACACCCATACTTGTATAACACTCTTTATAATAATAATAATAAATATTGGGGGACAATCTTACACAAATCGACCTAGTCCCAAACTAAGCAAAGCTTGTACTATGAGTACTAGACGACGATATACATACTTATATAGATAAATACATACTTAAATACATAGAAAACATCCAAGACCCAAGAAAAAATATCCGTGAAAAATGCACAAATAAATGCCCTGGCCGGGATTCGAACCCGGGACCTCTAGCTTCGGAGGCAGAGTCAGTACCAACTAGGCTAAACAGGTCGTCTTTAAAAGGTCTGTACTTAAATTAGATTTAAGATTTGGAGAAGAAAAGGAGAATTTGGAGGTAGTGTCATACCAGAACGTCAAGACACTGGCCTCGGACCGGCAGAGATGGAGAGAACTGCATCAAGCTTCAACGAAAAGAGCCCAGCTCTTAAGAGAATGATGACCTATTTTTGATACTATAATAGTGGCAAACAAGTATAAGGCCAGCCTGGTGGTGAGCAGACAAAATACTATAGACTATACACACACACACACACACACACACACACACACACACACATACATACATTATACATTACATACACTATAGGCTTACGGGCGCTTTCGAATCCAGAATAAACACAAGCGCGCTGCCGAAACTTTTTAGGGTTCCGTAGTCAATAAGAAACCCTTATAGTTTCGCGATGTCGTTGTTGGATAGGTCTCAAAATGAATAGAGGTCTTCACCAAACATTTTTTTTGATAAAGTGAATATCTTCCGAAATAATCACTCCAAAAGTACCCTGGGTCAAAAAATATGAAAAAAAAAAAACATGAAAGTAAAACTTGATAAAGAATTTCAACGAAAACTATAGCCAACATGAACAGTTAAGCGGTTTTTGAGTTATCGTAAAAAGTCTTCTCTTCTTAGCAAAAGACGTATGAAACGCTGCGAAGGTATGAATTTCCTTTTGCTTGTCATTGATTTGTTTAAATTAAGTTCATTGAGTATTTACGGAACCCTATACACTGAGCATGGCCCGACATGCTTTTGGCCGATTTTTGATGTATGGACTCGTAGTGAAACATTTTAAGGACACAAACAGGGAGGGAGGGAGGGAGGGAGGGAGTTACGATGGAACGTAGATTAACGTTCGTTTGCTCACACGCATGGTGAGCTAACGTAAAGTCGACCAGTTTTATTTCTATGCTACTTCGTACTTTGTCACAGTGACAATAAGATGAGATCGTTAGCAGCTGTCATATTGATTTTCACTGTGACAAGGTACTACGTGGCCCAGAAATGAAATTGGTTGACCGTGCGTACAAGAATTAGAGCACAAAACTCATTGAAACGTGAATTTTATGAATCAAATGACTCCCAGTAATAAAGCGCAGCATTTGTCAAATAGCTGACACTTTCCATTGCGAGAAATATCGCCAACGATATATCTGCCCCAAGAAATATTCTCAAGGTCGGAGCATCACTAAAGTCGCCTGGATGTCATTTAATAATATACTGGATAAAATATGTAGAACTAAACGATATCTAAAATAAAGTTATGAATAAACAGACCGCTGCTGTCATAAAGTTGTTATAATTTATGAGAAAATAACTATAAAATATTGACGGGTAAATAAAGACGAAACTTCAAAGCAGTGAGTCGGTTCATTTGCAATATAATACAACTTACGTTACCTAATATTGTACTATAGGGTATGAAACGAAATAAAAGTATAGAAGTCATACTCAAGGTTAACATTTCAATCATCAAATTCATTTAAGAGGGCGCAGTATGCTCGGTCTGGCTCGATTCTCCATACAAACGTATTTACCCTCTCATTTTAAAACGCCATGCTAGAATAACATGAAAATTTGTATACACAATGGGATCCCGCATATCTAGGTCGGAAATTAGTTTCTGTTGCTAGAAATTGTAAAAGAAAAAAAATACAGCGGTTTTTTGAGTTTTTACGGCTTGTATGAAAACCTAAATAATCGCTGTATTTTTTCTCCATTTATAATTTCAAGCAACAGAAACTATGTTCCGACCTAGATGTGCCGGATCCCATTGTGTATACAAAGTTTCATGTTATTCTAGCATGGGGTTTTAAAATGAGAGCATAAATACGTTTGTATGGAGAACCGAGCGTACTGCGCACTCTTAAAGTTGGTCTTATTTGTTAGTATTTTGTGGATATCTGTCTATTGTTTTAGTTTTTTTTTAGTTTTGCATAGTGGAACAAGCCACTTTCTTCCCATGGATCGTAACAGTCGACTGTCATTGTTAGCCCACCGTCCGTCCGTTTTGTAGGAGTTGGGTTAAAGTGTGTTGTTGGGAATGGGCTAACAACCTAGGTAGCACTGCAGTTTAACATTTTCTCCATTTTTAAACCTACAATTGCTGAAAGTGGCGATGAAATTCCTACCCTTTTTTTTTAGGGTTCCGTACCCAAAGGGTAAAAACGGGACCCTTTTACTAAGACTTCGCTGGCCGTCCGTCCGTCCGTCTGTCACCAGGCTGTATCTCAAGAACCGTAATACCTAGAGTTGAAATTTACACAGATTATGTATTTTTATTGTGGCTACAACAACAAATACTAAAATCAAAATAATAATAATAATTAAGGGGGCTCCCATACAACAGAGTAGTTGTTGGCGTTTTTTTTTCTGGTACGGAACCCTTCGTGCGCGAGTCCGACTTGCACTTGGCCGGTTTATTGAAATACAGGCGTGAGTTTGATGTAGCGACTATAATATATCTTGAAACGCACAGAGCGCGGCGCAGCGTCGTTGAGTGGCGGAAGCGGTTTTGCGGTAGGTACAGCGAACGCGGTCCAAGGCACGTTGCACCAAAAAAAACCGCGCGCTATTCGGTAGAAAGACAGAGCGGAGGCAGCATGTGTCACGTATGAAATAATCGACAGACGACAGTTTCCGAAAGCTCAAAAATGCACCTTTGTTACCGTTTAGTAGCCAAGTTATGTAACTGGCTACGAACAGGGATTTTCGGATTCCCATTTTGTAGCTGGCTATCGGATGGGCCTGCGTAGTTCCGTTTCGTAGCCAAGTTTTGTAACTGGCAACAGAAAGGGAATTTAAAAATTCCCTGTTTGTAGCCTGTCTAGTGCCGTTTGGTAGCAAAACGTGTATAAAACCTTGGACTAGTTTGTAACTGCGGTTACGAATCGGTAATTTAAAATTCCTGTATTGTAACCAGTTACAATACGGGTTGTTTTTCCTCTTTCGAAGCTGGTTCGTAACCACGGTTACGAATCGGTAATGGAAAAGTCCCGTTTTGAAGCCAGTTACCGAACGGGATTTTTTTCCCGTTTCGAAGTAGGTTACGAACTTTTAGTTACCAAAGGAAAATGCAAAGCCGCCTCCGCCCCGCACCGCGCCGGGCCCGCTCTGTGCGTTTCGAGCTTATAAGTAGCGGGGATTTAGTTGCTCATTTCCAATACGCAATCTGTCCAACACGATTTTTGTCTAACAAGCTTTTCGTCCAACACGCTTTTCGTCCGACACGCTATTCGTCCAACACGCATTTCGTCCAACTAGTTTTTTCTCCAACCCGCATTTGGTCCAACACGATTTGTACGTCCAACACACCCCTATGGCCCCACTAATATCTTCTGTCTGATGTACTTAAAATTATATGCACGATGTGTCTTCCAGTTTGAGGTCAGCAATCGAACTGGAACCCAGCTGCAGAATTGCAGTTTGAGTGCAGTTCACTGCATGCTTCGCGCACTCCAGAAGATACACACACGATAGAGACACGATACAGATACACGAGTCAATTCAGCAGGTTAACTTTTCGATGCATCCCTTTTAGTAGATTAAACAAATTGGGAGCAGCGAGCGTATGGTGGTTGCCATTTTATCACTTATCGTTGTGGATAAGCGTTGTCAGAACGTGACGAATGTGATGAAATGATAATGGCAACCATCATACGACTGCTGCCCAACAGCAATATGGACGAATCGCAATATGGACGAATCGAGATATGGACGAATTGCGATATGGATGAATTGCGATATGGATGAATTGCGATATGGATGAATAGCGACATGGACGAACCGCGTGAAGGATACTTGACGAACTACATAATGGACGAACTGCGACTTGGACGAACCGCATGTTGGACCAACAGATACCAAATCCGCCCCGCAACGACGATGCTCCGCGGTCTGTGCGTTACAAGTACAAGCTTAAATCACAATGTATAATGGTTCGAGGCTTTGGTACATTTGAAAGTGATATTATAACATTGAACATGGTTGTCGCGTAGTGATTATTTTACTTAGCGAATGTCTCCAATAATACATTAGCGTCATGACAGATCATCACTCCTAGCTTTTGTCCGGAAATTGATTTGGGTAGAACTCGTTATCTTAAGACGAAGGTTTTTAACCAGTGTGTATGCTTATGACATACGGTACTGTGCCGTGGGCCACGATGGGCCTGTTAAGAAGGCTCAGGGTCACCCAGACGGCTATGGAGCGAGCTATGCTCGGAGTTTCCCTACGAGATCGAATCCGAAATGAGGAAGTCCGTAGGAGAACCAGGGTCGTCGACATAGCTCAGCGAGTTGCAAAACTCAAGTGGCAGTGGGCGGGGCACCTTGCTCCTAGAACCGATGGCCGCTGAGGCAGAAAGGTTCTTGAGTGGTGACCACGCACCGGAAGACGCAGCGTGGGAAGGCCCCCAACAAGGTGGACTGTTGATCAAGATCGCGGGAAGCCGTTGGACGAGGGCGGCGCAGGTCATTGTGGAAATCCTTGGGGGAGGCCTTTGTCCAGCAGTGTACGTCCTTCGGCTGATATGATGATGATGAACTCGTTATCACCTTAGAAATATCTCCATGTCACATTTAAATAAGGTAAGGTCACCGGACGTCCCGAGGATGCGCTGTGTTGAGAGTGAGGGACATGCATATGTTGACACAGCGAATCCTCAAGTTAACAAAGGTTCGGCAACGCCCTTATTGTGATTCTTTTGGAGTCGCAATCGCCATAGGCGACGGTGTCTGCTTACCATCAGACAGGCCGTAAGCTTGTTTGCCACTATTGCTGTTCGCTAGTCTCTGATGCTAGAAATAGTAATTAAAAAAAATACAGCGAAATTAAGTTTTTTTACGTCTTGTATGAAAATTTTAGTAATCGCTGTATTTTTTCTCCATTATAATTTCAAGCAACAGAAACTATTTCCGACCTATCCCATTGTGTATACAAAGTTTCATGTTACTCTAGCATGGCGTTTTAAAATAAGAGCGAAACTAAGTTTGTATGGAGAACCGAGCTTACTGCGGACTCTTAAGGGGAATATACATCGGTACTTACTTTCACGTATACTATATAGGTTATTTAGGACCACTGTATTCATTATCATCATATCAGTCGAAGGACGTCCACTGCTGGACATAGGCCTCCCCCAAAGAGTGGCACTTTGACCGGTCCTGCGCCACCCGCATCAAGCGGGCTCCCGCGAACTTTATCAGGAACCGCCTTCATCACGTAATATCACGTGACGAACTTAGCTACAAACTATTTTACCTAAAAGAATGGAGCTGATGTCAATATATTCATATTCATACTCATTACAGTATATTTTAATCAATATTAAACTGATCTGATCGTATTAAAATTAACATCAAAAGAATTCCACACGACCAAATTATATTAGGAGCAATTTATAATTAACTGCCAAATTACTGTTGACATAGAAATAGCTTTGATATTCAAAAATACGTCCGTTATTTCTAGGTGAAGGTTTGTATCAAGAATATTTATTTTGGCACTCGCATTCTTTCAATGTCTATCCTATTCAGACTTCAATTAAATTATTTGAAACTTGAGGCTAAGAGTGTTGTATATCCATTATCCACTTACAATGAATAAACTTTTGCAAAAGTAATCCTATAGGTACACTAGATTTACAATTAAATAGAGACACTAAAACTAAATAATATTCGTATGTTCAACTTTTTACTATTTTAGGAATGCTTTCAAAACAACCCTAAATTTTTCTTCGCGATTTAATCGTGGGAAAGCGCGCGAAAAACATTTCAACGACCATCCACGAGCATTCTTGGCGCGGCACTGAAAAACCAAACACGTGGCAGAAAATACACTGCACGTCGTCAATAAAACGACTCAATTGGCCGTTCGCGACCCGCCAAATAGCACTTTATGTCATAACAATACGGTCGTAAATAGTGCCGCAGCGCGTAACAGGCGCACGAAAAATTCCAAACATAATGACATCGCAACTGGCAGTCGATGAAAATGGAAGATACAACCTTATTGCTAGAGAGATAAGCTTAAGTTTCTATTGATAGAAGTGGTGATGTGTTTTCAAATATGGAAAACTCGACCGTTCGTGAAAATTCGGCCGCGCTCGGACGATTTCGCGTTCGTTACTGGCCAAGGGTCTTTGAATGACAGCAACGCTCACTGACCAACTAAGCACAAGCGGACCAATTTATGCTTGACCTCCAATAGCACATAGTCCAATAGACTCTAGAAGTCAGATTATACTAGTGATAGCTCCCAGTTGACAAAAGTCTATTGCGAATGACAGAAGCTTTTGACTGCAAGCAAACAGACGTCGCGAGCGTTAACGCTACATGGATTTTAATGGCGCAAACATAATATTTTCTTACGGGCAATAATCTGCCGACATTCCGAATAGATCCTTAACCATCTGTGAATAGGGTATTCTTTCGATTGAAGATAACGGTTGTTTTCAGCCGCTTGGCACGGATTTGCATTTGTTTTCTTGGAACGGGAGACAAATTATTCGTGTAATGATGTGAGAAATTCATGCATGTCAAATAAAGGTGTGTCGCGCAAGTACGTGACGAGAGCAGAGTTTTGTACGCTGCCAAACATTTGTTGTCGAATAATGAATACTCCGTTCATTATACGGCCGCCATAGCCGAAACCTGGGGAAAGTTTAAAAAGTTTATTACTTTTTACTGTGCGCTGTTTGTGTTTTCGAACGTAATTAGGGAAACACCAAATTTATTCGTGTTGTTCTTGACTATGGAGGCCTGTTTGTACATATGTTTAGAATTTTCATGGAAATTTAAGTCGATTTAAATAAATAATATATTAGGACGTAGGTGAATACCATTTTATTGTACCCACACAGAGAGCAAAGATGGAGGAGACGTATACGCTATAGATCAGTGAGTAATCCATACACACTGGGTACGATACCCGGGCAGTTCCGCTAGTGTGTGCGTTATTTTTTTCTTTTTAGGTACTTTAATCATTGTATCAGTAGGTACTTACTATCTACATAGTTTACTAGACCCCCGTCTATAGTAGTCTATATAGCACTTATCTGAAGTTCGCGAGACTTAAATTGAGATTGTGTAGAAGAAAAATAATGCACAGACAAGATAAGAAAATACTCTAGTTTCAGATTTTCCCCTAGGGCGAAAAACGAGACGTAGGTATGTATTTATTTATCTTATTTTGAATGGACATATTGTGATAGCAAATTGTGATTACTGAAGTAAAACCAACCTTAAACCAAGGTATTTTACAAGCTTTTATTTAACTTGCAATATTTATTAGTCGTACGTCGGCCTGTTTAGCCTAGTTGGTAGTGTCACTGCCTTCGAAGCTAGAGGTCCCGGGTTCGAATCCCGGTAAGGTTTCTGTGGTGAGCAGAAACATTTTTTTTTTTTACTAAAAATGGGATTGCTCTTGGCCAGCATCTAGCCGGGGGGCAAATATGAGGCCGACGATGAAGCGAGCTCACCCAGAAGATGCCTATTCACTCGTGCCTTAAAAAGGTCTAGGTTATATGAACTATTCTTCCTGAGACTTGGATGTTTTCTATGTATTTAAGTATATATCTATTAAATATATCGTCGTCTAGCACCCATAACACAAACCTTATTGAGCTCTACGGGACTAGTTAATTTGTGTAAAAAAAATTGTCCCCTAATATGATTATGTATGTTCGGGTATTACTTAACCTTGTAAGGAAGATTTGGACCACTCCCGGCGGACCGATTGAACTCTGACATTTGGGATACCTATGTACGTAACTTCGATGATAACACAATAATATGGTACCATGGAGCTGGTCTGATGATGCAGACGGAAGGTGAGTATAGGAACTCTTAAATTACATAAGATAAGCCCGTCATTGTTTAGAACTTTAGGCGCAAAAAATGCTCAGTCGGCTATAGAAGCTTGCACGTATCAAAATGTATTTTTCTACAGCGACTTATTTAGCTCAAAGTGGAAGTTTTATATTCTATATTAATAGAAGCGGGGGTCCACGTTGATACTTAATCCCAAGATTAGGCGTAGGCACTAGTTTTACGAAAGCGGCTGACATCTGACCTTCCAAACCAGAGGAAAATCTCGTTGAGACCTCCTATAAAAGGTTATTGTTAGTAATAATAAGTTTTTTTAAACCTCGTGTTACATGCCGGGTTCATACATTTTGAAAAGGACAAAGTTGGAACCATAGATGTTCAAAATCATAGTCAGCTTCACATTTTAACCGACTTCAAAAAGCAGGAGGTTCTCAATTTGCCGGAATATTTTTTTTATGTGAACATACGTAAAATTACTCGGAGATTTCATTTTTTTTTGTTTGAAGGGTATTTTTCTAGTTGGTCCCATAGTCCCATTGTCATCAAGTCTGGATCTGATGACAGGATCTTGGAAAAATCGAGGGTACTCCTCAAATTATATAGCAGGAAGGGCGTAGTGTGAGTATGGAAAAATTTTGAGTCGGTTTTTTTTGTTAAAAATTTACTTGTTATATTTTGCATTACCAATTAGAAGTCATCCTGTATATAAGTACATTTTAATCTCACATTCCTGATCGAGTGACACACGGTCCAAAGAGTCTGTTTTTCTTGGCCGGGCTGTTACCTCATCACCATCAACCAATATATCCGTCCCATGTGGGCAAGTGGGCACAGGCTTCCTCTCATAGATAAGAGGGAACGGGTAGTACACCCCCAATGCGGATTGGGGATTTCACGTACTTATTTGAATTTATTTTGTACATATATGTTTGCAGGTTTCCTTGCGATATATATATTATTTTTTTTGTATATACCACGTCGGTGGCAAACAGGCGTACGGCCCGCCTGCTGGTAAGCGGTCACCGCAGCCTATGGACGACTGCAACTCCAGGGGTGTTACATGCGCGTTTCCAACCCTTTAAAATTTTATAAACTCCTTTCTTGAAGAATCCCATACTGTAGTTCCTTGGGAAAACCTCGGCAGGGAACTCATTCCACAACCGGAGCGTCCGAGGGAGGAAGTTCAGAGGGTCCCGGCTGCCCGATATGGTTCATCATCGAAGAGCTGACGGTAAATTTATCATCATCATCATCATTATCCTAGCCTTTATCCCATGTCAATTGGGGTCGGCTCTCCGTATCAATTTGCGCCATTCCTTTCTATTTTGCGTCATGTCAGGGCTTGCGCCTATCGTCTTTCGGTTCTTTGTAACTGTACTAAACCAAGTGGTTTTGGGACGCCTCTGCCTCTTCTTCCCTCTGTGATATTATTTTATAGTCGTTTGGTCATGTGGTCATCTTCTCTGCGCATTACATGGCCAAACCAGCGTAGTCGGCTGTCGCACATCTTTTCTGGTGCCACTCTGAATGTTCCTCGGATATATTCATTTCGGACCCTGTCCATCAAGGTCACGCCACCTGCCCATCTCTGTACAGTGCATTCTGTACTCCTCTTGCTTACGCGTCGGCCAACATTCTGCCCCATACAGAAGCGCTGGTCGGACAGCTCTCTTGTACACATTACCCTTCACTCGGACTGGCATTTGTGGATCGCATAGTGTCCCAGATATGTCCCTCCACTTTTGCCAACCTGCTTGGGTCCTGTTTTCTATGTCTTCGGTGGTGCTCGAATCACTGGTTATCACGGACCCCTGCTTGAACTGCGTTACTTTATTAATAGGGACGTTTTCTATTAGCGGTGAAGGTTGGTCCACAGTTGCAACTGAGAAGTTGCAATACATGTATTCTGTTTTCTTGCGGATTACTCTGAGGCTGACGGAAAATTTATCATCATCATCATCATCATTTCAGCCGAATGACGTCCACTGCTGGACATAGGCCTCCCCCAAAGACTTCCACAATGACCGGTCCTGCGCCACCCGCATCCAGCGGACACCCGCGACCCTTACCAGGTCATCAGTCCACCGTGTGGGGGGCCTGCCCACGCTACGCCTTCCGGTACGTGGTCGCCACTCGAGAACCTTCCCGCCCCAACGGCCATCGGTTCTGCGTGCTATGTGCCCCGCCCACTGCCACTTAAGTCTAGCGATTCGAAGGGCTATATCGGTCACTTTGGTTCTGCTGCGGATGGCCTCATTTCTGATGCGATCACGCAGAGAAACTCCCAGCATAGCCCTCTCCATTGCCAGTCCACTTGGCACCGTTGGAGAGATTGTAGTACAGCCCAGGTTTCAATCGAATCGAAGGCTTTCTCGTAGTCCACGAACGCTGGACAGAGGGGCAGGTTATACTCCTCAGTCTTCTATATAACCTGACAAAGCGTATGGATGTGGTCTACGGTGCTAAAGCCTTTTCGGAAACCGGCTTGTTCGGGAGGCTGGAAGTCATCTAGCCTGCCTGCGAGACGGTTGGTAATGACTCTTGAAAACAGCTTATAGACATGGCTCAGAAGTGAGGCGGTAGTTCTTCAGTAAGGCGTTGTCACCCTTTTTGAAGAACAGAACCACCACACCTCTGTTCCATGCCTTTGGAGTTTTCCCTTCCAGTAAGACGGAGTCGAACAACTTCTGAAAGGCCCTAAGGACCGGTTTTCCACCCGCCTTCAGGAGTTCAGCTGTTATTCCGTCTTCACCGGGTGCCTTGTTGTTCTTTAGCTGTTTAAGAGCCATTCTAATCTCATACAGGCTGATGTCCGGGATATCTTCGGTATAGTGCCGGGTTAATCTGGCTCTAGGGTCTTCCGCCAGACCAACTTCGGGTCTGCTAGTTGACGTGTATAGCTGTCCATAAAAGCATTCTATCTCTTTCAGAAGCTCGGGTTTGGATGAAACGATTCTACCGTCTTCAGTTTTTAATTTGGCGAGCTGGCTCTGCCCAATAGACAGATCTCTTGAGAACACTTTAGAGCCCTTATTCTGCTCGATGGCCTCTTCAATACGATTTGTATTGAATTGGCGCAGATCGCGGGTAAGGGACTTGGAGATCCGTTTATTGAGCTGCCTGTATAACGTCGCATCGGCTGAAGACTGCAGAATCATTTCATTCCTTTCCTCGATGAGCCTCTGAGTGGAGATAGAAAGCCTTTTGGCTCTGTGAGTCCGTTGGGCCTTAAAGAACTTAGACCCAATGCTATGGACAGCTTCCACAAACCCGTCATTGAATTCGTCCACGTCGCCGCCTAGACAATCAAAACGGTTTTGGAGTTCCAGCTGAAAGCTCTCGGGGTTTTGGATTTGGACTGCTGCTGGACGGAGCGTAGATTTCATCAGTCGAGAGCGCTCTAGCTTGACGCATATATTCAATGTGCCTCTTACCAGAAGATGATCACTTCCGGTTTTAACCGTATTGATCACAGAGACATCATTGAATATATGCCTCTTCGTCGACATAATGAAGTCAATCTCGTTTTTTGTTGCACCGTCGGGACTCATCCAGGTCCACTTCCTGTGCTCGCGTTTCTTGAAGAAGGAGTTCATCATGTAGAGTCCCTCCTTCTTCAAGAAACCTGCCAGTAGTTGGCCCCGGTGGTTCCGACTTCCAACTCCAAATTGCCCCACTCTCAGCTCATTGCCGTCTCTCTTGCCCAGTTTCGCGTTAAAGTCCCCCATAACAACGGTGAAGTAGGTTTTGGAACTATGCATGGCCTTAGTTATATCCTCATACATAGCCTCCACCTCGTCGTCGGAGTGTGCCGAGGTCGGCGCGTACACCTGTATGACCTTCAACGAGTATCTCTTGGATACTCTGAGTATAAGGTACGCCACCCTAGCCGACACACTCTCGATCTTCACCACGTTGTTTACGAGGGACTTGTGGACGATGAACCCGACACCTCCCTGGGACTGTTGGTCGCCCTCCCGGAAATAGAGCAAGTTGCCGGACTTCAGGGTTATCGTGTCCTCCCCCTCTCTTCGGACTTCAGATAACCCCATGACATCCCAACGCAACTTGCTTAATCCTTCCTCTAGTTCCGCTATCTTTTCGTCGGTCCGCAGTGTACGCGTGTTGTACGTTGCCAGGGCCAGGAGTCGTCGGTGGTGGTAAATTTATATTCAAATGATATTTCGTACATAATTTCCGAAAAGCTTATTGCGAGCCGGTATTCGAACCCACGACCGCCGCTTGACAGCCGCATACTTGAACTTGCCATGGAGAAAAATAGTATTTTGCTCCCTGTCAGCAGGGCAGAAATGAAAAGAAATAAAAAAAAACACAGGGAGAAAAATCGAGTTTTGCTCCCTCCAAACAGACTAAAAAATACTTTAGTATAAGGGAAAAGGTACTTAGCTATGGGACGCCATGTACTCGTATAAGTAGTAGAGAACAGTGTCTATTCTGTGTCTAACGGTAGCGGTAACGGTGCGTTAATAGTACATTACGATACAAGTGCAGAGAACAGGAAATTCGCAACGAGTGGTGATAAATTAAAACACGACCGAAGGGAGTGTTTTAAATCGACACGAGTTCCGAATTACCTATTCGCACGTGTATCGTACAACGTTTTACAGTACATATGGCTGTTTAAAGTTTTCGTGCGGTAAAGTAGCACCATATGTACTGTAATACCTATTTACAGTACATATGGTGATATATTACCGCACGAGTGCGGTAATCAGCAGATTACGTGCATATATCGAAACTTTAAAGAGCCATATGTACTGTAAAACGTTGTACGATACACGTGCGAACAGGAAATTCGCAACACGGACAGTCTATCCTAGGTATATACATACATATAATCGTCTACAACTTCGAGTGTAATGTGACGGATTGTAACGGGAGTTGATGCTACATGGACATTTGACATGATCTTCGTCTTGTCCATGTTCATTCTAACACCAACTCACTCGAGAGCTTTACTGAGGTCATTGTGCATAATGTGTCTGGTACATAAATCCTCCAAGGTTCCAGCCAAGACAGATCTCAGACAAGAGTTACTACGAGTAATTTATTACGCTAAAATTCAGTTCGCGGTAATTACATATCTTCAAGAATTTAAATTATTTTCATTCTCATATCTCAATTATTTTATAGTGGCAACTCACTTGCATACATTTTAAATCTCTAAAACTGTCACCCACTTTAGTCTTACTGCGAATCTTAAAATATTCGCCAATCTCAACGCCCATGAGTATCAAATACAGAAATAGTCCAAAATAGTGTTTACATTTAGCAGTTTTAAGCATTTTTACGATATAATAAAACATATTTATGCCCGGCTGTTCAGATGAGATACGATATTCAGTACGGAGCAGTGTTTTCTCGGAGAGATTTATTCGCAGTAGTTTTGTTTTATTCTAGTAAATAGTAGGTGCTTTGACCATTTAGTGAATTCCATTAGAACCCATAAAGGATGATTCACAGTAGACCGTTCCGTGTCCGGGCCGGCCTGTTTTCTATGACGGCAAACGCAACGGCCGGCGTATTTCTCTAGAAAAAACGGGCCGGCCCGGACACGGAACGGCCTACAGTGAATCATCCTTAGGCGTATGCTACACGCTCGATATTTATCGTAATATTTGGAGAATCACGATGTTTATTGAGTGTGTAGTATAGGCGTATCACATATTGTGGCACGGATCGTTGGATTTCTAGTAATCTAAAAATCCACGATCTGTATCAACGATCCAAATATCACGATAAATATCGAGCGTGTAGCATCCGCCTTAAAGCGTGCAATAAAAGCGTCTGTGGGATAATCATCATCCTTTAGTCTATACTACTATAACGCGGATGTGTGGTGGTTGCCGTTTTAACCCCCACCGCGAAACGCAAAATAGGGGTGTTATAAGCTTAACATGTGTTTCTGTGTATGTATGTGTCTGTCTGTGGCATCGTAGCTCTTCTGAACCTCTACGCAGCGTCAACTCTGCGACGTCGCTGCGACATTTTACGTAAAATCGGTGATAGATTTAGAGATCAAAAATGTAAACAAATGAGTTGCCAGCATATAAAAATTTACGTATGCAATGGGTAATTGAAAATCATTGGAATTAATGAAAAAAATTACCGCGTTCAAAATTTAAGCGAAATAAATTTGAATTAATACAAAAAATAACAACTCTGAATTAAATAGCGTTTTTAATAACGTATTGGTGTTCTTTTAATAAAATATGTGGCGATATGATTTATGCTACTGGTAATGACAAGAGGTTTTAAAAAGGAAAGTCATGTCAGATTGACAGTTGTTTGTTTACATTTTTGATCTCTAACTCCATCACAGACTTTAGATTGTTTATGATATGCTCGATATTGCGACGACGCAACGCAACGCAGCGGAGTAGTGTGGCCCGGCTCCTATTTTACCCAGTTCCATCACATCGTATTCGACAGATATACTCCCAGTTAACTCCATCTAGCCGCCATTTGTAAACGCAGATCCAAACTAGTTACGAATTCTATGAAAGTTTTACGATCGATCCGATGGCAAGGTAGCCAGTTCGATTCTATTTCAGTCAAGGCCCCTCTCCGTAAACATTTGCAGGTGAATAATGTAATGGCTGGATGCGCCGAGTAAGGCGCGTATGCCAAAAATTTGCTATCGAATGGGATTTAGATATTTAACTATTAGGCTGGCCTTACACAGTCTGAATCCGAATCTGAATTCATAATCTGTGCGAACATTATTTCACTAAAAAATCCCATTGCGGACAGAAAATCTGTAAAAATTGAGTAACTTAACTGCTATCCGATTTAATGAAAATATTCACAACACACTCACAGCGCATCCCCCAGTCAATAAAGGGTCGGCAACGCACTTGTGATTCCTCTGGAGTCGCAAGTGGCCATAGGCTACGGTGTTTGCAGACAGGTCGTAAGCTTGTTTGCCACCGTCGTAGTATAAAAAAAATGCGTTTCAAATTAATAAAAGTCGCGAAATAAGGGACATACTAATATGTAATATTGTGTTTGTATTTATGTATATTGTTTTACCCCTATGTGTGTATTTGGTTAAGTAGTTTACATAATAATGTAATAGGAGCAAAAAATTAAACGGCAACACTATTGAGTTCTCCAGCAATTATTTCCAAATGAATTTAATTAAAAAGTTTTTTTGCATTTTTTTTCGCAAATGTAGCTTATATGTATTTTTTCACTCTACTGGAGTTATATTAATAACAATTTATTCAAAAAACACTAAGCCTTCTTTTAAGCCTAAAATGCGACCACGATTATGAGTCATATCTTGAAGCAACCTCAAAATCAGCATTGACTGCCGCGCTATAATCTCTGGGTGCCAATATCCATTACTTGGAGGTCATAACTTTAGATCAAAATTTCTCTCAATTCAAAAAAGATAATTCTTTTTGGACTCAAGAGGTTACTGCAGATGCTCTAAGGAAGCGTCCTTTAAATTTATTGCTCCTATTACAGGCCAGACCCTGTATATTCTTATTTGCTTATTTTATTTGACACATGAGTACAAATGGCGGACATCCGACATTTGTACTGATTTGTTTTTGTGCAATAAAGGTTAAATAATCAAGTAGTTTATTTGTCAAAAACGTTTTTCGGATTGACCAATCTGAGAAAGATTTCGTAGAATGGCCAATTCTTGCAAGCTCCACGCGTTCAAATAAAAAAGTGAAAGGAAGGGTTAAAATATATAATAAAAATAATAGCGAAGAGTCTCGACCAACATCTCAAGAGACTCTCGTTAGATGGCTAGGTCAAGGCAAGGGTCAAATACAGAAGGCGGTACTCCTGGACACGGCGCGGATAGACCGGAGGTTCCTCTCTCTGTTGCCCTAACCACCGGTAGCTTAGGCCCTTCTCGCTGCCGGCGGCACTCTAGGTTAGGTAGTTTATAATGCTTTTATACTTTGTACGTGTATTTTTATATTTTACATTTGATAAATTTATTGTAAAAAATCTAACCTAAGAAAAAGAAATAAATAAGGTGAATAATAATAATAAATATAATGAAACGGGTCACTCACGTCTTAAAGGTCGAATATCGCTCGACATGTTTCAGACCGGTTCGCGGTCCTTAATCATGAGCACCTATCGCGGCTCGGGGGTCTGCAGTTGTGGAGCATTCACTGGATTCGGGCCCATCGCATTATATTCGGTTCGATAAGGTAACCGTATTAGCGAGGGAAAAGTTTTTTATACCACGCAAAGTGCGGGAGGCTATCGAAGTTGGTCGTTTTCCAAATTTTAATCGTGATTGTGGATGGGTTGTACCACCCAGCTGGAAAACAGTGTTGAATACTGCGTCTGTGAAGAGTGTGGACGAGACTTTAGCATGTGACGTTGTGAGTGTTGTGTGTAGTCGGCATTGAACAATTGTGAAGAAAACGAGGGTAGATTCTCGCCGCCGCCGCCTCCACCCGCGCCGAGCAACCGAGCGGACAGGGCACGGGCACGCAGTGCTAAGAAAACCGCCGCCGCGATAGGTGCTCATGATTAAGGACCGCGAACCGGTCTGAAACATGTCGAGCGATATTCGACCTTTAAGACGTGAGTGACCCGTTTCATTATATTTAATATGTCTCAAACTCACGGGAGTTTTCTATATAAAATAATAATAAACTTTATTGACAAAACATGAATGGAAACAAAACAATCAAGAATAATAATTTATAGATAATATTAGGTTTACTAATCTAAGCTTATTTATACAGTAAGTTTGGAATCTAATATTTTGATATAATTCATAATAACAATTATTGTTCGCAATGTTTTAGAGCTAAAGATAGGTAATGTGTTAAAAAATATTCAAATGAGGTATTGTTCTATTGAAAATTCGCTACTACTTTCTAAGTTATATTAAAATATGTTAATTTTTATACTACGTCGGTCGGTCGGTGGCAAACAAGTGACTGATGGTAAGCAGTAAACGCAGCTTATGGACGCCTGCAATTCCAGGGGCGTCACATGCGCATTGCCGACTTTAAAAAAAATACACTCCTTTCTTGAAGGACCCCATACCTGTAGTCCCTTGGGAAAACCTCGACAGGGAGCTTTTCCACAACCAAAGCGTCCGAGGGAGGAAATTCCTCAGAATTTTCGCCATGGTGAACACCTCTTCGGAATTAATTAATATAAGACTTTACAGTACCATAGGGTGCTGCTACATTACCGCACGAGTGCGGTAATCAGCAGATTACGGCATATTTAGAAACTTTAAAGAGCCATACGAGTATGTACTGTAAAACGTTATACGATACACGTGCGAACAGGTCATTCCTGTTCTCTGAACTTCGCTATCGTACTGTGCTATTATCGTTCGCTTTCTTTTAATGGTGATTTGATAAACAAAAAACTTATTTTTATACCAACTTTTGCATGCTTCTGCGCGGCAGAGCAGCAAGCACAATATTACCACAGAATGACATTAAAACTATTTGGCATTAAGCCCGCAATTGCTACATTTCTGTGTTTTATGCAATAATGTTTAAGTAAACTGCTACAGCGAAACTGTGGAATGAACTGTCGCCTGCGGTATTTCCGGACCGATTCGACCTTCAAACCTTCAAGAAAAGAGCGTACTCCCATCTTAAAGGCCGGCAACGCACTTACAACCCCTCTGGTGTTGCGAGTGTCCATGGGCGGCGCTAATCGCTTACCATCAGGCGATTCGTCCGCTCGTTTGCCACCTATGTCATAAAAAAAAAGTGAATAAATAAATGAGCGAGCGAGACAACATTTTGACATCTGCATTCGTCTTAAAACCTCTCCGTTAGACAAAGATGTAGCTATTTTAGGTGAACAAAAAACTGAGAAGCTATTCACATGTGCACAACTACAGCAGCAATCCACATCTATTACAAACATCCCACAGATACCACAACCGCGAAGAAAAATTAGTTTTAATGACATATGTGTAGAATAGTACTTTCTTATATTTTATATGCACCTTTTTATAGATTTACGTATTGATTGTATTTACATATTCTTGAACAATTCATTATTTTGGTTTGCCTTTATTGTTTTTGCTTTATACTAAATGCTTACGATGTACGATGCTAACTCGTACAGCTATAGCGTTTCTAGAACTACGAAGCTCGCCAACTCAGGATCGCTTCCTGGGGTGCTACCGCGAACTTCGAAAATCAAACTTCGTATCGTACCGTCCCTTTCCGTCATATAGAGTGTAACACGGCAGTGAAAGTGACGGCACGACACGAAGTTCGATTTTCGAAGTTCGCGGTAGCACAGCAGCGATCTTTATTATCCAATGAGTTAAATATAGAATGTCATTATTTGTTTATCGTATGGCAATCATTTGGAACCGTGAGATCTTTCAAAAGACAGTACGATTGCCAATTTGTTGCACTTTCAGCACCACCCAGGCGTCACGTGTAGGGTAACGGTGGGTACTCCCTACGGACGTGGTGCAACTTCGACCCCCCTTTGTCAAGTGAGTGGGCAACTTGACTATCAGAAGTTCTCAAACCGCCCGAAGACCTCTAACTTAGCTTAACGACTGCTGTCATAGCTAACAGCTGGGATCAAGGGCTGAACGTGCCTTCCTGGTCTGAGCGGTCAGTTAGTAACCATTCAAAGCGGTCACCCATCCAAGAATTGACCTGGGCCCACGGAATGTCATAAAAGGCAAAAATAAAAATGAAATTATCTAAGGTTAATTTTAATACAAAAATATGTTACGAGTATGCAGACGTACACCGTCAATATATTACACATTTTTAAATTAAAAGTAACTGAACAATTCGTGAAAAGATACATTATATTTCAAAATGAAAAAAAGACAGTCATGATTGAGATTGATGAAATGTCCTTAAATCAAAAGCTGGCTGGGTTATTAAGAAATTATTTTGAAAGTTACTTGGAAACCTACTTTTTCCTGCTTCGTGTCTGAAAGTTGCGAAGCATTGTGCTTCGATGAAGCCATTTTTATTACGATACAAAGGATAATATAATAAATAAATAATAAACATTCGGGGACATTTTTTTACTCAAATCGAACTAGACCCATAGTAAGCTCAATAAGGCTTGTGTTATGGGTACTAGACGACGATATATGTCATAGATATATACTTAAATACATAGAAAACATCCAAGTCTCAGGAACAAATGTTTCTGCTCACCACCGAAACAGATGCCCTTACCGGGATTCGAACCCGGGACCTCTAGCTTCGGAAGCAGTGTCACTACCAACTAGGCTAAACAGGCCGGCAAATATTATATTTTGTTGTTTCATGATTGTTTTAATATACTTAAGCATCAAAATTTGTTTAACCGCCTCTCCTCCCAAAGGCGTTAGAATGAACTAGTGAAGGATTTCGTGTCTGAGCTTGATTGTTCCGATAGCTCAGTTGGCTAGAGCGATTGGCCGCCTATGCCGGGATGAACAGGTTCAAATCCTGCTCGAATTTTGCAATTAAATTTGTCCCTTTAATTTGAAATTTAGAATTACAAAATTAGTAGTATTAAATATAGTTTTTCTGGAAGATTGTATAAATCTAGAAACAGTATATTCATGTCATTCTCATGCAAAAGGTACCTCTTTGCCAATGTCAATAAAGACCATTTTAATAGCGTTAGCAAGGAAATTTCGCCTTATTGGCCCCAAGATTTGGTATACTTAAAATTATTTGACTTGGCAGAGTTGTAGCAAATTAGTACGTTCAAATAGCGACTTTACCGTCCAAGTTAGAAGATAGAAAATCTAAAGACAGTGATATAAAATTTTGACCATTTTAAATAATTCCAACTATAACCTCTCAGTTAAGGTCGCGGGAGGCCACTGGATGCGGGTAGTGCAGGACCGGTCATGCGGCACTCCTTAAGGGAGGCCTATGTCCAGCAGTGGACGTCTTTCGGCTGATATGATGATGATGATGATAACCTTTCGGTTGAGAGTGACATATATAAGAGAGAAGAGGCGATGGATGCCAGGCCCTCGAGTGTAAGGTAATATATTGTTTTTTATATTGTGTTCGTTATTGTATGGTATTGTGTAATTATTATTATGTCCTATTGTTTGATTTTATGAAAATGTTAAATTTTAGTTGCACGACGCATTAGATACCAATCTGTAATGTCATGTTAACATAATTAAAAATAAATAAATAAATAAATAAGTCTCTAAATACCAACTTTGACAGGTACCACAAAATGCATAGACTAATATTTTGTTTTGATCATCAAACGAATTCAACGGCCACGTGACGAAATCGCTAGCCAAAAAATTCGTGTCACTTTAATATGATTAATATGATTAAATGTGAGAATAGTAGCGATACGGACAGTAGTAGAGATAGATCAAAATGACGGTAAATGATATTTAATCAAAATATTTCTAACAAAAATATTTTTGATACCCGACTACATTACCTAATACATTAATACCAAGGCCGGCAAATAAGGCATTGGTACACGAGGCAGATAATCTCTGTTTCGGTATAGTGATTTTCTTAAAAGACCAGAAAGTTGCAAGATTGGAAGAAACGTTACTCAAAATATCAGCTTCTGTCTTGACACATCACCCCACATGAAACACTCGCAATAAACAGGCAAATATCCAAAACAATAGTTCAGGCAAAAACACGGCAGCTGTTGGAACAACAAGTAAGAAACTCTGCTAGTTTGGCGATCCGGGCCGTGCCACTCATCTTAGTACAGTCAACATCAAAAGTAGCTCGCATTTGACGACCTGTTTAGCCTAGTTGGTAGTGACTCTGCCTCCGAAGCTAGAGGTCCCGGGTTCGAATCCCGGCCAGGGCATTTATTTGTGCATTTTTCACGGATATTTGTTCTTGGGTCTTGGATGTTTTCTATGTATTTAAGTATGTATTTATCTATATAAGTATGTATATCGTCGTCTAGTACCCATAGTACAAGCTTTGCTTAGTTTGGGACTAGGTCGATTTGTGTAAGATTGTCCCCCAATATTTATTTATTTATTTATTTATTTATTTGAAAAGTTCATAAGTCTTTATTATAAGGGAATAAGGGCTTTTGACACCTTCATATATGTAGCTATACTGTTTTTCACGTAAGAAGAGTCCGGTGACAGCTGTCAACCCAGTACAAATTATGTCATTATACGTCAAAAATGACATAATTTGTACTGGGTTGACAGCTGTCACCGAACTCTTCTTACGTGAAAAACAGCATACTTTTAACGTTAACTGTACAACTGGTTATAAAGACCCTTTTATTTGGAGATCGCAAAAATAGCACTGAGTGATTTAGGAAAAGTTAAGGTCGTTTGTGACAGATGTTGCCATTTAAAAAACCTACGTACGAAAAATAGTTTAGGCGCTAGCTTGTGTAGTGGTAGCTTTTGATTGAAGGAAAACGTCTTGAGGAAATTGGTCTAATTCGAACAAGGTCTAGTTTTACCCTCTGATGAGGTCAGTACTACTAGTTTTTTTTTTCGAAACATAAACACAACGGAACGCGTTTGCGATTAGTCTCAATTTGTATGGCAAGGCGAACAGTGCCTCTGGCGGTCTGTCGTATAAAGTGCCTACGCCAAATGTTGGTGTTACGTGCCAAAACGGACCCCGGGCTGGATGCAACCGGGATACTGCTAAGGAGGATAGTGTTAGCTAGATTAGCTAGATAAGTAGTGAATTAAATAAACCTAAAGGGATAAAACAACAGTCTTTCAGGTCAGCGAAACCGAATACAAGTGCGTTGAATATGAGATCTAAGACTTTTTTTAATTGCACGCTCGTATTATATTTCACTAATAATTGAAAAGGCTTATATAAAAATCCTAATCAGAAAATACTTTGGTCGAAATATCTCAAATAACATGTTACAAAAATATTGTAAAATTCTTAACATTCTAATTTAGTATCGAATGTCGGCTTAGCCCCATAATTACTTAAAAGATTCCCAAATATACTTTTCTTATGAAGCACAGTATACAAAATACCTATATCCAAAGAACCTATAACACAAATTTACTCGAATAAAATTGCAGTTTTATATGAAAAAACGGTGACGGTGCAAATGGTTGGATTCGCCTAAGTTAGTTTTTTTCTCATAAGCCCATAACTATTGTTTTGGGACCACAGATTATTCGTAATTATAATGAAATAAACCTAATGTTATCTGTAATCTCATAGGCTCTATATGAAAGTTTAACTTACCCACTACGATTAAAAAACGGGTTCATCGTTTAAGAAATAAAATTATGCGAAATGAAAAAAATTGCAAAGAATGCTTTGTCTATATGAAGTCACAACGAAAAAACCGACTTGTCATCCGCTCCTTTAAAATTTTCGTAAAATATGTTAAGCTACACCAGTAACTTTCCTGTAGAATGTAGCTGAGGATACCAATATTATCCCATTTCAATTTTTAGGGTAATAGGGCTAAGCGGAGAAAAGAGACGGGTGATTTTCCTCAGCTACTACTCCTGCCATATTTTCGAGTCAGAATATCATGTCAGAACTCAGACTCTTCGCACTCCACTCAAGATCTTGCATACGCTACAGTCTTTCAAGTACTTAAAATATAGCTAGAAGGATCTTGCGACGTATATAACTCTTAGTGTTAGAATGAGACGGACTCACATCACAATATCGTTTGTTCACAAAGTATAATCACGCCCATATAAAATGATTTGGCACTCTTAGAGTTAGAGTGAGGCAGACTCACAGCCGCGCCGCGCAATCCCGTAATTTACGGCCATATAAAATGATTTGGTAATATCACATAATTTTTCAGTATTGAAACACTTCAATCTTCGGTCCTAAAGCTGAAAGAGAAGAGAAGAGATAACACCTCTTCTCACCGATTATGTTCCAATAGGCACGCGTAGAAGTAAACGTGTATGAGATAGAAGGAGAAATTGAACAGTGTGAATAATGTATCTTTCCACTCACTTGTCGTGTAGCCGAAGTCGTCTTCTTCCTCTTTGTCTGCTTCCTTCTCTTCTTTACTGCGCTTGATGGCGGCGGCTGACGCTCGATCGATCTAGAAGAATAAAGAAGTTTCACTCGGTCAATTATTGCATTTCTATCAAAATTAGTGAATACTAAATATGGATTTATTAGAGGCGACGTTTTTGAAGATTGGATGGTAGAAAGAAAAAAGATTTGCCACAACATATAAACATTGCAGGTTTAATAAAAGCTTGTAAAATAATGTTGAAGCACTTCGTTGGCGTTACTTTTGGTTGCTGAATAATTCCCAACTGATACTTCCTTACAATAAGACTTACCTCAACGCCTTTCTCCGAGTAAGTTCTCCCTTGGAGCTCTCTCTCATCCTCCTCATCTTCACTGCTCTCCGAATCCGAATAAACCGGTTTCTTTGGCGGCGTTGGATCGGTGTCTGATGTAGACTTCTCTGTCTCCCTCTCGGTGTCTTCTGACTCTTTCTCCGGGTCCGGCTCTGATGTTACTGTGATCTGTAAAAGGGCGTTTGTACTGGGAGAGAACTTCTGGTTCTAAAGAAACTTTAACACGCTAGTACAACTCGTTCGCTTCAAATTGGACGCTCCTTCGTGACGTATTTACCTCCGCCCCCACCCGGCGCAGCGCTGAACGGGGCGTGAGCGGGGTGCGGTATGGATACGGGACGGGAAGAAACGGCCAACTCGAATCGAACGGGTAGTAAAGATATATATTTATAGGAAGCTTGGGTGCCATTGTTATTTATTTTTATTATTAAACACCATCATTATCGTCCCAGTGATTTTCTAGTTGAATCATAAAGAGGCCACCGGGTGTTATGACCTTTACCTTTAGTGGACCTCGGTCCACTTTGGTACCTAACCCCAAGATTTGGCGCAGGCACTAGTTTTACGAAAGCGACTGCCATCTGACCTTCTAACGCAGAGGGAAAACTAGATATTATTGAGATTAGACCTGTTCTGTTTTCTTACGATGTTTTTCCGTTCTGTTTCACTTTAAAAATTTCAACCATTAGCCTTCATACCCTACAATACTAACTGACATTGAAATTTGAATCCTTTAGTGTGAACAATTTTCGAATTTCTTTTGCATCAATTAATGCCGGAAACAAAGGAATACAACTCGATTCCAGTTGAAAATAGTTTATTTTATTTAGGAGGATAAGACCTTCCATTCCAGTAGGCCCATGGGCCTTAAAAGGAAAACGCATGGATCTAAGTACCTACGGTCATACTCACAAAGGTCAATATTTAAATATATTCATTCGGTTATATTTCATTGCACGTTTGAGAAAACATGTACACATTGGTGAAAACATCGTCGATAAATATATGAATGTATGTATAAGCACTTTATTTTTGTTGTTAGTTTGTTTTGTTTTTGGGGGACAATCTTACACGAATCGACCTAGTCCCAAACTAAGCAAAGCTTGTACCATGGGTACTAGACGACGACATATAATCCCATATAATATTATAAATGCGAAAGTTTAGATGTTTGGATGTTTGGATGTTTGGATGTTTGTTGCTCAATCACGCTAAAACGGCTGAACAGATCAAAATGATTTTTTGTATACTAACAGTATGTAATCTGGATTCACTTATAGTATACTTTTTGTCCCGATAATCACCCTCAAAGGGATGAAATCGGGGGTGCAAATATGGTCTATGAAACGGGGTGATTTAAATCCTCATAAGCCATTATAAGCTTTAAGTTTCAGCCAATTGGGAGTATAACGGCGTGTCAATAATTTTAACGTAAGCGATAGCAGAATTTGACGTATTGTAAACAAGCTGACTTTTCGATATGTCAAAGCCGAAATATCATAATTCCTTCTGATTGATGACGTTATTTTTGAGCATAACCTTTTAGCAATTAGGTCTATTATTGCGTGTAAATCAAAATAAATTTGCGATACTTTGGAATTGTTGGTTTTCATATGCTTAAATACAAAAACAGCTGCTTCAATGCAGTCTTTGTATCGTCAGTGTACAATTTAATTTTGTCGTGTATTATTGTTTACGTAATTGGTGACCCTTCACACTATAATAACTGTTTGATATAAGAGATCACTTGGGCTGGGCAGCTCAATCGTCAACATTGACGGTTGAAGCACCTTAGATCTATGCACAAATTACAATCTATATACTGAGATAGAGATACCAGTGAAATACTCCACATAGATCGTAGCGCCGTTGTGTATTTAGTAAGAACTAACCGCACAACCGCTGCATCCCAGTCACTTCAATATGCAAGTGCGATAGAGATAGCACCCAGTGACATCTGGTACAAACAAGTTAAACTAAAATTTCCATAGAAAAATTCGTACTTCGAGTTGAAAGGCCCCTGGATTTATGCTTATCCGTATACATATAATACAGCTGTAGAAGGTCGAAAATCTGTACATTGAAGATATTGGCTAAATCAATGGAGCGATTTGAAGGGCCCTTAGCATCGAAACAGAACACATTTCAACAGTTTTAATTTAATTTGTCTATCGGTTTATATGTCTAGGCATTGTGACTCTTGGCCTTCAGCCTCACGTGCATTGCCGCTCTGCTTCGGGCCTTCGGCCCTCAGCCTTACACTTTACTCTGTGTGAATGATCGGCATCAGGAGCCCGCTCTGTGTGAATGATCTGCCTTTGGACTCGCATGCCTTGCCCCTCTGCATCAGTCCTTCGGCCCTACATAAGGAGCCCGCTCTGTTGGGATTCTCGGCCTTCGGCCTTGCGTGAACTGCCACTCTGCTTCAGGCCTTCGGCCCTACATGCGTGCCACACGGCTCCGAGCCTTCAGCCCTCATTCTTATATAAGGAGCCCCCTCTATTTGAATGCTCGGCCTTCGGCCTCGCATGCATTGCCACTCTGTTTCGGCCCGTCAGTCATCAACTTTACATAAAGAATCCAGTCTGTTGAGAAACTCGGCCTTCGGCCTCGCGTTTCTCGCCTCCCTGCTTCAGGCCTTGGGCCCTCAACCTTACATAAGAAGCCCGTTTTGTGTGAATACTCGGCCTTTCGCCTTGCATGTTTTGCCTCTCTGCTTACGGCCTTCGGCCATCATGCTTACATGAAGAACCCGCTCTGTTGGGACGTTTTACGGAAGAACTGCGTAGCGAGACTTTTATCATTGTACATGCAATATTTTACGGGCCTCATTCGTCTAGAATCGGTACATTTGATATAACTAAGCTTAATCATTCGTTTTGAAAGCACGAGCACGTAGCACCAACTCCCGTTACAAACGGAAACTTTTACTTGAAGTTATCAGACGATTATATACCTAGGACAGACTGTCCAGTTAGGTTCAAGGTACCCAGTTAGTGAAGGGCCAACTTCGAGAAAGGGGTAAATCGTCAAATCCGACTCGGCTGGGCAGCGTTCGAGAAGCTACGGCACATCTTTTCGTCCAATATTCCGCAGTGTCTCAAGACAAGGCTCTTTGATCAGTGTGTGTTGCCAGTGACGACATATAGCACTGAAACGTGGTCGCTTACTATGGGCCTCATAAGAAGGTTCAAAGTCACCCAAAGAACAATGGAGAGGGCTATGCTGGGAGTATCTCTGCGTGATCGCATCAGAAGTGAGGCCATCCGCAGTAGAACCAAAGTAACCAACATAGCCCACCGAACCGCTAAACTTAAGTGGCAGTGGGCGGGGTATATAGCACATAGAACCGTTGGCCGTTGGGGAGGAAAGGTTTTCGAGTGGCGAGTAGGTACCAGAAGGCGCAGCGTGGGTAGGCCCCCCCACAAGGTAGACTAATGACCTGGTGAAGGTCGCAGGTGTCCGCTGGATGGGGATGGCAAAGGAACGGTCATTGTGTCACTCTTTGGGGGAGGCTTATGTCCAGCAGTGGACGTCTTTCGGCTGATATGATGATGATGATGATTCGTTTTGAAAAAACGATTACTATTAAAATTTTCCGAGCGCGGTAAAGAACATTTCATATTCAATGTAATCATTTCTTAAGGGATGTAAAGAAGGGTGAAAGATGTATGGGAAAACAAATAATTCCAAAGCAAGAATGACTTCTACGCAGACGAAGTCGCGGGCAAAAGCTAGTAATAAATAAATAATAAATAAATATTGGGGGACAATCTTACACAAATCGACCTAGTCCCAAACTAAGCAAAGCTTGTACTATGGGTACTGGATGACGATATACATACTTATATAGATAAATACATACTTAAATACATAGAAAACATCCAAGACCCAAGAACAAATATCCGAGAAAAATGCACAAATAAATGCCCTGGCCGGGATTCGAACCCGGGACCTCTAGCTTCGGAGGCAGAGTCACTACCAACTAGGCTAAACAGGTCGTCATATACACATACATTAAAACGATATACATGGTACATTACATACACATACAAAGGCGAACTTATCCCTATGAGGGATCTCTTCCAGCTAACCTTTAAGAGATTGTGTGACATTGACAATAAAATAATAATAGTTCAGCAATTACCTTGATTTCGTGTTCCGGCGTCCCGTCGACGGGCGCCGGTAGCGGCGTCCGCCGGGTTGAGTGCGCCGGGGACGCCGGCGGTGACGTGGCTTCCACGTCTGATGAGTCAGTGTTCTGGACAGATACAATCATCATCATCATCAGCCGAAGGACGTCCACGGCTCGACATAGGCCGCAAGTAGCGCATGACCAGTGCCCACGATTCGGTATGTACGCCGAAAGGCAGGTAAAACCATGAGGAAGTGGAGGGAATGCTGGACATTGTGCAGGCGTCGGGAAGTGACAACCCTAGCACCGCTCACCCGTGTGTTTACACCACGGGCGCAGTCAATCAACCGAATAGTGGTGGCCATTCTCAGCCCCCTTATTCAAAGCACCGAAATGATAATTTTCAATTTAAATAGATGTTTCATAAATTATTCGATGACATTGGAGACCGTGACTGTGAATCTACGATCTATATTCATGAAGGTTTTTTGCTAAGTCTACAGCTGTTGATAACTCTTTCACTTGTCATGAAGGTACCAGTAAAGCACTTGATATTGAATGAAGAAAAGAATACAACAATTCGCTGAGAGCTCCTGAGGATGCGCTACGTTGCAAGTGAGGGAACTGCAGCTGTCTCTACTCTCTAGCTTTCGACACAGCAAATCTTCAAACCAATAAAGTGTCTGCTTAGTATGAGACAGGCCGAAAGGTTATTTGCCACCAAAATTGTTCAAACGACGATCTAAGAATTTAGTCTTATTGGGCCTCCTGGTGACATTGTATGAAGTTTCAACAATTTTTTGGGTCTTTAATTATTTGAATTTGTAAGATTGAGTTTGCCTGGTATTAGGACTGAATGATCATTCTGGTTAATTCTTCTGGTCGTGACTCGGGTTCAGGCAGAATATCAGTAATTCGCTCGAAGAGCGTAGCGTATAACTGCACCAGAATCCTTTTTTTTTGCTGCAATGCACTCATTAGTTGTAGGCGGCGCGTACCTGATTTTACGTTTTATGTAATTTTCTTAATAATTAATAAAATTGAGGGTGGATGGAGACCAGAGTGGTATGTGCCGCTTATGACGTATGCGGGGCAGGGGCCGTGGCGGGTCATCAATTTTTCAATACTATTGGCTGTGAGGCAGTCGCTCTGAATCCTTACGCGTTGCGGCACGCGCTTCTCGCCCTCCATCCACCCTTTCGTTTTTTTTGTTCTCTATATGTGCACATAATTTCACCCTGTCCCCTACAGTAGTTGTATTTTTATTTGTAAATGTTTTTTATATATTTATTACTGTTCTATGCCTGTTCTATTTTTTTGTTTTGTATAATTTTAGTTTACTTTGTACATGTAGCAACCAAATAAATGTTTTATCTATGTAACTATCAAACAATAGCCAAACTCACCCATGCCGGCAGACTCTGCACGGTCAACGTAACGGTGTCTCCAGCTGCCTTGATGAGCTGCACCGCTCGCTCGTGCTGTGCGTTTCTGACGCACACGCCGTCCACCTCCAAGATACGGTCACCGGTCTGTTAAAACAAATCAATTTGACAAAAATGTGTCTTGAAAACCTAGCTTGCTTGACAAACATAACGAAAAGAACAAATCGCCAAACGTGAACTATGCGTCGTTGAAGAGTTCCATGCTGATCATCATCATCAATGTCACTTATTTAAATGTAAATGCTTGATTTGTTTATGAAAATACTAAAATAACTATATGTGTGCCTTTCCTATTCGAGGAGTTCCCTCGATTCCTCATGGATCCCATCATCAGAACTTGAGCATGACAAAAATTAATCGTGAAAATAGAACTTGCTTAACAAACACAGCTAGGAGGACAAATCGCCAAACGTGAACTTTTCGTCGTTGAAGAGTTCTGTTCTATAGGTAATCATCATCAGCATTTCCACTTCATCAAATGTCACATTTTTGTATGAATATGCTCGATTTGTAGATAAAAACACAAAAATCACTATATGTTTGCCTTTAAGATTTGAGGAGTTTCCTCAATTCCTCTTAGATCCCATCATAAGAACTGCGTTTTGACAAAAACGGTATTAATTTGGATATATATACTTACAATCAAAAAAAGAATTTTCAAAATCGGTTAGTAAATTACGGAGTTCTGGAGTAACAAAGATTAAAAAAACATACACCCGAATTGATAACCTCCTCTTTTGAAATCTTGAAGTCGGTTAAAAATACTGACAGACTCTTAAAATTAAGCCTCCTAAGGCGAGTTGCACCAATTTACGATTACAGACTGATGAACGTTAAATGCGGTAGCAGCTTTCGTCGCATTCAAACTTGTCAATCAGATTTTAACAAACAAAGGTTACACTACAAATAGTCGACAGTCTAGTGAAACCCAGCCTTAGCCTTGCCTAATGCCTACGTCAAGGGAAAACAGACAAATGATGATGGTAAAGTTCCATTAGTTCAACTTTGGGATGGAATTGAAAATGTATTGGCTGTGTGCGAAGTAGGTGGTGGGGGTAAGCTAGGCGATCGTAGCGTACACCATGGCAGAAATGTGTACTTACCGGGGACCACTGTCAAATTTACTTTCACGTTTTCTATTGGTTTCTTAACGATTTCCTACGATTCGCTTTGTTTGTATGTATTTATTTATTCTCTTATTTATTTCAGTAAAATTTCCAATACGGGGTCTTTCTCGTTTACTAAAGTAAATAAAATATTCATGTGTCATTATTTGACATCTCTAAATTTTGACATTGTCTCGGGACCTTTGACGTTTGACGTTTCAGACGTGCACATAGCCAATAGCAATGACAGTTAAGGAGGCGGAGAGATGGAGTGTTATGTTTATGCCAGTTAAAAATTCTGTTTAAGAAAAGGACAACCTACTTTAGTTAAGTATATACTTGAAGGGAACTTGGGGGGTTCCATTTTACCAAGATTTTACTAATGTGCTGGACACAAAAAGCTAAAGAATCAACTACAGAAGAACACCCACATATTGAACACACAAAAAATTACACAGCATTAAGTTGTACACTTACATGCAGCTCTCCGCACTTGCCCGCTGGACTGTCAAGCACAACATTTTTGATAAATATCCCGTATGTGGCTTTCTCATCGCCCCCCTCATTTTCCCGACTAGCGATTATATCCACCTGCAAAGATTGAAACGTGTTTAGTACTTTTTCAATTAATATAAGTGAATAACATTCTGAATTGATAATTTCTTAATAGTTTCTTAAATACATCATTCAAATATCTCCAATTATTAATTTGAAGGCTTGATGACTCCATAAACAGATTATTTTTACTTTTTAAATCTAATTGAGTTAATTGATCTACTACGCTGTAGACCTCTAACTCAGTTTGATTCCAGGTATTTCTATATGAGAAAATTCCTGGAGTCCATTGAAAGAAAACGTCAAAGGGATTAATTTTCTCGATCTTCAGGGAGGCTCTCCTTGTACCTATAGTGCCTAATATCAGCGTTGTTTCTCATTCACCTTCTTCAACGATGCTGATGCTGTGGAGCATCAAAATATCTAGTGAGGGTGAGGTGACCTGTGCTTGATACAATTGCTGGCCGACCAGCTCATCTCCTTGCTTGAACGGCTCTGCTTGTGTTTCACCTTCCCTCCAACGATGCTGACGCCTAATGGCGCTCCAGGGCACCTAGTGAGGGTGACCTTCCATGCCGGGCCCCACTGCTGACCAGCCAGCCCGTCTAGCTTATCACCATGTCTGCTCGTCACTCACTTTCTCTCCAACGATGCTGATACCTGGTGGCGCTCCAGGGCACTTAGTAAAGGTAACTTTTCGAGCTGAGCCCCACTGCTGACCGGCCAGTCCATCTAGCTTATCACCATATCTGCTTGTCACTCACCTTCCCCCCAACGATCTACTCGTAGTAGCGTACCAAGGCATCTAGTGATTGTGATCTTCCGTGCCAGGCCCCACTGTTGGCTGGTCAGCCCATCTCCTTGCTTGACCCGCCTCTGCTTGCCACTCACCTTCCCTCCAACAATGCTGACGCCTAGTGGCGCGCCAGGGCTCCTAGTGAGGGTGACCTTCCGCGCAGGCCCCCACTGTTGGCCGGCCAGCCCGTCTCGCTGCGGCGACGCCGTCACCGTCATGGCTGCTTGTGGCACGTAACTGCGAAAACATTGAGTATGTTAGCTATTCGCTATATACAATTTGATTACAAAATGTAAAGACGAAAGAGAAGAGGATGCTATATAATAGGATAGGTACAGCTGGCCAAGTAGTCTACCAATTTTCATCTCTATTATTTTATATATTAGGGTCAAAAGTAGACCAGTTTCTTAGCAGACTGCACAGGGAATTCACCGAATGATAAGCTCAAGATATTACTACCCTGTGCTCAATACAAGCTTGTTGGTGACTTTTAGAAACCATGCAGATAAATAACGGTCACCAGAGTTCTGCTTTCGCGTTCTCTTGGACCCGGGTATGTCCTAAAACTACGACCAAACCCGGGGGATGGGCAGCAGCATTACTGGAGTGCGGTGGAGATAATGCGATCTTCAATCCGCATGCCAAGCGTGGCAATTATGGCACTTACCCCCCATAAAATTCGGCGAGGCCTATATCAAGCAGTGGACGTCTTTCGGCTGATATGGTGGTCGTCAATGTGGTGGTTCGATTCGACCAGATGAAACGCAAACGCAGAACTCTGGTGACCGCTCTCTGTCTGCGCGGGGTCTTAAGGGTACTTATCAGTTTTTTTATACCAGCTTGGTGGCAAACAAGCGTACGGCCCGCCTCATCAGGCGGCGGCGGGCTTACCATCGTAAGCGGTTACCGCAGCCTATTGTTATTTTTTATATTAAACTAGCATTTGCCCGCGGCTTCGCCCGCGTACTAAGCGAAATTTTTAACCGTCTACAAAAAACAGGTTCGTATGTTTGTCCACGATTCTCTCGCGTTTGGCTGAACCGATTTAGATGCGGTCTCCAGAAAAGTAGTTGTTACATTCTGGGGTTTCGCTATACGAAGTTTGGTGATTGTGATTCATTAACAGATGAACAGATAAAAAGTCAGTATACATTCTGAGAACCGGCAAACTGTTGAATCTCATTTGATTTTGGCAAAAATAAGGATCGAAAACTATTATTATACATTTCCGAGAGGCCGAAGGGGAAAGGGCCGATGAAATAAAAGCATGTCTTAAATGGCTCTTAGTAAAAGTATCTGTGTACTACAGTAACACCAATAGATCTGTAAACGACCTAACAGCGCGCAGCGGCCATAAACTCTGGTCCTTTGAAGTACAGAAATACGGCTAATTCAATATCATGTGTAACATTTATTTTTCCTACAATTAAATTTATTAGGTAGTTTTTGCCAGTTACCATTGGAGCATCCAAAAAGAAAATTTGGCCTCACTTCCATTCGCACTCCTTACTGTCAGTCCGTCTGTTACAACCAAGTTGCTTTTACTGGACCTATTGAATTGCAATTTGGCACAAACTATCAAGAATTTAGAGCGCTCGTGGCCCAACGGCACCCGCCTACCGCGTGCGGTGTGCGAAGTTAAGCAATGTGGGCGCAGGTCAGTTCTTGGATGGGTGACCGCTTTGAGTGGTTACTAACTGACTCTCGTGCTTTGAAAGGCACGCTAAGCCGTTGATCCCGGCTGCAATCGTTAAGCCAAGTTAGAGGCCTTCGAGCGGCTTGCGAACTTCTAACAGTCAAGTTGCCCTCTCACTTGACAAAGGGGGGTCGAAGTTGCACCGCGTCCGTAGGGAGTACCCACCGTTACCATACACAGAACCCCTGGGTGGTGCTAAAAGTGCAACAAAAACTGGCAACCGTACTTGTCTTCTCGAAAATCTCACGGTTCTTAAATAAATGCCATAAAATTAAAAAAGAATTGAAGGTTGATTTAAATGGAAAAAATATCGAAACCTCTATGTCGTTTTTAAAAGCAAATCCATAGATACCCCACACGCCTATATAGTAACATTAAACTTTTTTGCATATAGGTATGAATGGAGTGCCAAATTTTACCTCAGATTCGCATTAAGAGACCTCTCGGATGCTCAGATATCGATTTTGAACGAAATCGGGACGAAAAAAAAAGAAAATCAATATGGCCGCCACTTTCACAAATTTTACCTCGGATTCGTATTAAGAGACCTCTCGGACACTCAGATATCGATTTTGAACGAAATCGGGACGAAAATGAAGAAAATCAAATGGCCGCCACTTTTTTCAAATTTTACCTCAAATTCGTATTAGGGGACCTCTAGGACGCTCAGATATCGATTTTGAACAAAATCAGGTTGGAAATGAAGAAAATCAATATGGCTGCCACTTTTTCCACATTTTACCTCTGGACGGAAATGATAAAAATGAATATGGCCGCCATTTTTTCTATTTTATACCTCGGATTCGTATTACGAGACCTCTCGGACGCTCAGATATCGATTTTGAACACAATCAGGACGAAAATGGAGAAAATCAATATGGCCGCCACTTTTTTCAAATTTTACCTCAAATTCGTATTAGGGGACCTCTAGGACGCTCAGATATCGATTTTGAACGAAATCGGGTTGGAAATGAAGAAAATCAATATGGCTGCCACTTTTTCAAAATTTTACCTCGGATTCATATTAAGAGACCTCTCGGACGCTCAGATATCGATTTTGAACGAAATCGGGACAGAAATGAAGAAAATCAATATGCCGCCACTTTTTTTCAAATTTTACTTCGGATTCGTATTAAGAATTCTCTCGGACGCTCAGATATCGATTTTGAACGAAATCTGGACGGAAATGATAAAAATGAATATGGCCGCCACTTTTTCTAAATTATACCTCGGATTCGTATTACGAGACCTCTCGGACGCTCAGATATCGATTTTGAACGAAATCGGGACGAAAAAAAAGAAAATCAATATGGCCGCCAATTTCACAAATTTTACCACGGATTCGTATTAAGAGACCTCTCGGACGCTCAGATATCGATTTTGATCGAAATCGGGACGAAAAAAAAAGAAAATCAATGACTGCGACTTTTTCCACATTTTACCTCGGAGTCGTATTAGGGACCTCTCGAACGCTCAGATATCGATTTTGAACGAAATCGGGACGGAAATGAAGAAAATCAATATGGCCGTTACTTTATTCAAAGTTTAGGTACCTCGGATTCCTATTAAGAGTCCTCTCGGACGCTCAAATATCGATTTATGTCGAAACCGTATCGGACGGCACTGATTAATAAAACCATCTACAATACATTGAATCAAAAAAGGTCGTATCTTTATAGGGAACTCACGGCACTTCATGCACCTTTAGACCTTATAAGGAACTTACATGCCAAATTTGGTATCTCTCAAACCACCAGTTTGCGCTGTGCGGTGATATGTCAGTCTCTCAGTCAGTCAGTTATTTCTTGATATTTGGCACAATTTTTCAAAAGTTTTCATGACCACAATATTTAATTTCAAAACCGATGCCATTTTCGTAATTAACGTCCCAAAAAACCATAAAAACGACACCCATATTAATATTTAGACATTTCATTCCCCTCGGACCCCAACAGGGGGGATGGTATTTCACGTCCTCCAGGTGGGATTTTAAAATCATTGTTGTTTTCGTAATCAGCGACCCAATAAACCATGGAAACAACACCCATATCGATTATCAGAATTTGTCACCAGATTTCCCCCTTTTAGGGGTTGATTTCTCAAAAAACCTGAAACACATGTTTACTCATTTATCGTTAGAAATACTCCTGTGAAGTTTCGAATAAAATAATCCAGCTAATCTTGATTCCCCATACAATCTTCGGACCCCCATTTCACCCCCTCAGGCGTTGAATTTTGAAAAATCCTTTCTTAATGCACCTCAAGACCTTATATGGAACCTACATACTAAATTTGGAATCTGTAGAACCACCAGTTTGCGCTGTGCGGTGATATGTCAGTCTCTCAGTCAGTCAGTTATTTCTTGAAATTTGGCACAATTTTTCAAAACTTTTCATGTCCACAATATTAAATTACAAAACCGATGCCATTTTCGTAATTAACGTCCCAAAAAACCATAAAAACGACACCCATATTAATATTTAGACATTTCATCCCCCTCGCACCCCAACAGAGGGGATGGTATTTCACGTCCTCCACGTGAAATTTTAAAATCATTGTTGTTTTCGATATCAGCGACCCGGTATATCATAAAAACAATACCTATGTCGATTTTCAGAATTTGACACCAGATTTCCCCCTTTTAGGGGTTGATTTTTCAAAAAACCTGAAACACGTATTTACTCATTTATCGTTAGAAATACTCCTGTGAAGTTTCGAATAAAATAGTCCAACTAATCTTGTTTCCCCATACAAACTTCGGACCCCCATTTCACCCCCCTAGGGGTTGAATTTTGAAAAATCCTTTCTTAGTGCACCCCTAGACCTTATAAGGAACCTACGTGCCAAATTTGGAATCTCTATGACCAGCGGTTTGGGCTGTGCGTTGATATGTCAGTCAGTCAGTCAGTCAGTCAGTCAGTTTCTTCTTTTATATATTTTTAAATTGATACGTATCTTGACATTTTTATTTCCTTACTATCTAGTACAGGACTATATCGGAACTTAATCGCACGGATTTTAGGTAAATAAAGCTATTTGAAGAAGAAGAAGAAGAAGAAGAAAAATATTTATTCGTGAACAAAAATATATTTATTGCTCCTTTAAGTGGATTGGATAAAATGAAAACCCAGCTACCTCACTCTCAACGCAGCGCATTCTCGGCAGCGCGCTTGTGATTGTTCTGCAGTATCAAGCGTCCCTAGGCTACGTTATCTACTTACCAAAATGCACGCCATAAGCTTCTTTGCCACCAAAATCAAGGACAATTTATAAACGTCAAAAACTTGATCCTTTACGTACGTACTTACAACCCTTACTAATCATAGAAGAGTATCATATTCATGAAAATACATTTATAATCACATCATTTACATCATGATATTGCACACTAACTAAATATTAGCACAACATCTCGCTATTCGCAGTATTTTTGCAACGAACGAAATGCAATTGGTAACATAAATGTTTACGTCTCCGTCTATGAACGTCCTGGTTGAACGAGGGTACAGTGAGCGACAAAAATGATTATATTTTTATTTTTTTTTTTACTCTGGATAGGTCTGCGCTTAACGACAAATCGCCTGATGGCAAGCGATGTTGTGACCTAGGATTGGGCGCGCTTACCTGGTAATAGCCGGTTAACTCTCGCTTGAAGACCGTAAGGTAGTTCACAGGGAACAAGGAGTTCCACAGCTTGGATGTTCGCACAATAAAAGTGGAAGCCAAACGCTTCGTGCAAGTTTTTGGAACGGCCACCAAACGGTGATATTTTTGTCCCTCCGTGGGTGAGTAAGGTAGCCAGAGCTCCCAAGATTGCGCTGTGTTGAGAGCGATGACTTGCATCTGATTGCTTTAGCTTACAACCCACTGAATGCTCAAATTTATGAGCACTAGCGACTCGTAAAGAATCTCATGCGCGTTGCCTACTCTTTATTGACTTGAGAGTTCGTTGTGTTCACAGCATAGAGACATTACAGGTCTCTCACTCTCTACTCTCTATCTTAGTGAGCTGTGGCGACCTTACTCACCACCAGCAACACACGACACGACATACCTATAGCAGCAGCAGCCTTCAAGAAAGGAGTGTATACATTTTTAAAGGTTCGGCAACGCGCATGTGACACCCCTGGAGTTGGGCATAGGCCGCGGTAGCCGCTTACCATCAGGCGGAACGTACGCTTGTTTGCCACCGACGTGGTATAAAAAAGCAGCCTATAGAGCAAAGTAATGGTGTCATGTTGGCGGCGTTCTTGCTACCTTCTGTACTGAGTAATAATTATTCTGCGGCGGTAGTAGTAAAATAAAACTATCTATATTAATAATTTCGTGCAGGGGTACGGTAGACCCGAACGAGACCTGTCTCAAATTGAAGAACGTATAAAATAACGATTTCGAGTTGAACATATGTATCCGCAAAATTCGGATTGTCGCGTATTTTGCATTAAAAAGTGTTAATTTGATGACAAATGGTCGGCCATATTAAATTCGTTGGTTGACAGCGACGGGTTGGGTACGTTCGGAAATTGTAAACTATGTTTGCGTCCGGTGTGTTGGCCAGGTTGCTGGGCTGCGTTCTGGGTGATGGGCCATCATCGCCCATTGTGTGGATTCGGCTAGCCGCGTCTGCAGCGTTTTGTTTTTGTAGTTTTCAAGCGTTCTATTGGCTATGTGCACGTCTGAAACGTCAAACGTCAAAGGTCCCGAGACAATGTCAAAACTCAGAGATGTCAAATAATGACACATGAATATTTTATTTACTTTAGTAAACGAAAAAAAACCCGGATTGGAAATTTTACTGAAATAAATAAGAGAATAAATAAATACATACAAACGAAGCGAATCGTAGGAAACCGTTAAGAAACCAATAGAAAACGTGAAAGTAAATTTGACAGTGGTCCCCGGTAAGTACACATTTCTGCCATGGTGTGCGCTACGATCGCCTAGCTTACCCCCACCACCTACTTCGCACATAGCCAATACACCTATCAGCCTAGCTAGCACGATAACTTATACCGTCACGTTATATGGGCGAAACGTCCCATAAAACGTAACGGTATAATCTATCGTGCTAGCTAGACTGAGTGCCTACCGCGAACTTTGAAAATCGAACTTCGTATCGTACCGTCCCTTTCCGTCATATAGTGTATAACACGAGAGTGAAAGGGACGGCGCGACACGAAGTTCGATTTTCGAAGTTCGCGGTAGGCACTCAGATTGTCACAACAACCGCCTTCAAAGCGAATGTATGGGGCCTGTTACATGGTTATTATTATCACGTGATACATTCATATCACGATAAGTATCACGTGAATATTGAAGCAGAATCCATACAAATTTGAAAACTGCGATAATATTGACACCCCAGTATTGTGATAATATTAATCGTGTAAAGGACCCACCACTTGAATGTTTGCTGAGTCTGTCCGCCATCTTAAAGCTGCTTTTCTATTTTGTTGTGACAAACTAGTAGGTGACTTATGGCTTTTAAGCGTCTAGCAAAATTCTATCCCTATCTCGCTCTATCTTATAACTTAGTGGTACTGGGGGTCTACTCTGAAATTCGAAATCCGAACTTCGTATGGTGCCGTCCCTTTCACTCATATAGTCTATGACAGGAGAGTGAAAGGGACGGCACCATACGAAGTTAGGATTTTGAATTTCGGAGTAGACCTCCAGCTCATGCCGTTCGCCGCGCTCGGACGTAAGAGGCGCTACCGCGAACCGAAAACGAAGTATCTGCCTCTCTCTCGCACATGTATATTCGAACGACAGAGAGGAAGATAGTTCGTTTTTGGTTCGCGGTAGGCCCTCAGGCGTCAACTTCAAAACGAATAGGGTATTTTACTATATGAGAAATAAAATTCAAAATGTAAGAAAAACCGGCCAAGTGCGTCGGACTCGCGCACTGAGGGTTCCGTACAACTAAAAAACAAATGTGATTTATCAATATATTTATATTTTTGGTGAAATATACTTCATAATAAACATTATCACCTAATTTCAAGTTCATAGATCGATGGAAAGTTAAAAAATTATATGTGTGACAGACAACACACCACGGAATGTTCTTTTACTTTCTTTGACCGTCCGCCGCGCTCGGACTAAAGTGCTACCAACCGAAAACTAAATATATATGCCTCTCTGTCGCACTTGCATATTCGAGCGCGGAGAGGGAAATACTTCGCTTTCAGATCGCGGTAGGCCCTCTGGTCTGACAGCTCCTATTCCTGGATGGTGCGCGTATCGAAATGTGAAATACCTTTGGCAAAACGGAACAAGTTGTTAAATAGCTTCCATTAATTGGAGAAAATATTACCAACTGTTATTATTATCACGCGAAGCACTGAATATTGAAGCAACATCCATAGGGGCCTGTTACATGGTTATTATTATCACGCTATATACTCATATCACGATCCGTATCACGTGCAATGAATATTGAAGAAAAATCCATAAAATTTTGAAAACCACGATAATATTGACGCACCAGTATTGTGATAATATTAAGCGCTTAACAGACCCCATACAATTTTAAAAATCGCGATAATATTGGCACATAATATTGAGTGTAAAAAGCCCCACTTAATAGAATTTGGCGGAGAATAGAGAGCTGCTACCGCGAAACGAAAACGAACGAACATCGTGTATTTAACTCTGTGTCGCTCGATTTTGCAAGTTCGACAGAGAGGGAGATACACGAACTTCATTTGTTTTCGTTCGCGTTAGCAGCTCTGACTTCGCACCAAAAATACTGATTGGCACATCAATATTTAACAATTGCACATCTGAACTGAATTTTAATGAACGATTAGTATTTTAGCTATACAAATCAGTACTGATTACGGTGTCAAATTTTTTATGTGCCTTTAAATACTACCCTTACAAAAATGCTTAGGATTAACTTGCAAAGATTGCCTTTGCCCGTGACGTCGCCAGCGTAATCTTTTACTTCCTATTCCATATGTTAATCCAGACTACAGACTATATTTGTATACGAAGTTTCATCATAATCCGTTGTTGTAATGTTTTTATTAAATAAAAAATACAAAAAAAAAATAATAAATAGTGTACATTTTTGTACACTATTTCTTTCGTCGTTTGCATAACAGTCACGAATAAATGTTTACTTTATTTATTTCACCCGAGCGAAGCCGGGCTTTCATCTAGTACTATTAAAACACCGCCACCGAGGGGCTACAGTAACGGATAACCCGCGGTAGCTTAGTTGGTAAGGGCGATGGACGGATTCCAGAGGTCGCGGGTTCAAATCCCGCCCGGGGTGATCAATTTTTCATTTTCGATTGGTAATTATAATTCCGTAAAGTGGACGTTTCCACTTGTAAAATATTTACATTTAGAATGGGGTAGCACATTGTTACTAACGATTCTCAATGTAACTTGAGACATTGGTGCCGTTTCAAAAAGTTGTAGTGACTTTGACGGTAGATGTCGCTACAAGTCTCCCTAAGGCTTAATTATAGAATGAACTGATTGAAAGATTCGTCGCCTCGGGATAACCCGCGGTAGCTCAGTTTGTAAGGGCGATGCTCGGATTCCAGAGGTCGCGGGTTCAAATCCCGCCCGGGGTGATCAATTTTTCAATTTTTCATTTTCGATTGGAAATTGCAGTAAGGGATTCTTCAAGAAAGGAGTGTATACATTTTTTTAAAGGGTTGACAACTAGCTTGTGGCTCTCCTGTAGTTGCAGGGGTCCAAAGGATGCGGTGACTGCTTGCCTTCAGGCGGGCCGTACGCTTGTTTCCCACCGACGTGGTATTAAAAACTGTTTTTGTTGCTTAACCTCGCATACCGCACTCGGTACGCGGGCGCCGCTGGGCCATGAGCGCTCCGTTTTAGAGGTATAGTTTTAATCATGACTCGCGAAAGTTCAAGTAATAAAATAAACCCAATTTTAAAATAAAGTACTGGTTTTGATAGTACAGCACGGCTAGCACAAGACGGCGCGCGAGCTATATCGCGCGCGAGATAGACTATACGTCTCTTTCCGTTTGTACTCATTAGATAGAGACGGATAGTCTATCTCGCGCGCCGTCTTGTGCTAGCCGTACAGGACAGGATGCATAGTTCAACCGCTTAGCGAGGCGACACAGACGAGTGAGCGCGCTTGTTCGCGACTGTACCTACTGGAGAGCGGGGTATATTATATACGGGTACATTGTTTTATTTGTAGGTGATGTAAACAAAACATTCCACCATATTGTTCTACAATCATGTATCTGCTTTTGAGGACTGAGCAAGATTATGTCAAGATAATAGTGGTACTGATTTGGAGGCGGAAACAGCTGTGAAACAGACCTCAATATTGACCTTTTTGCTTGAACGGCCTGTTTATAGCTGTTTCCTTCTCCAAAATTAAATATGTTTAAACGCGTCGAGCGTGTACTCAGGTAGAATTCATTGAAAAATACTTATTAATTTTTAGATAATTTTATTTGGATTCATAATCATGGCTCATCATATATTTCAGCCGAAGGACGTCCACTGCTGGACATAGGCCTCCCCCAAAGATTGACACAATGACCGGTCCTGCGCCAACCGCATCCAGCGGAGTCCCGTGGCCTTTATTTTTTATAATGGCTCATAGAAAACTTATTATTAAAATTGGATAATGCGACATTGGGCAATTGCTAAAAATCATGTAAAAGGGCTCGCATTTTCCCACACAGCGAGATGGACATTTGAAAGATGTTAATTTCCATCCATATTTGCTTGTATAACACAAGCAATTCGTTTGTTTGTCTTATAAAAATGCATATTCAATTGTTTTTTGGGGCTGCATACCAATATGGTAAAAAAGGAACCCGGTTATGGCGCAGATGCATTGAACATGTATTTTTGTGTCAAATAGGGTGACATATAAAACGACTTGAATTTGATTGTTCATTCTAAAACAGTTTTTTCTTTTTAGGGTTCCGTAGTCAACTAGGAACCCTTATAGTTTCGCCATGTCTGTCCGTCCGTCTGTCCGTCCGTCTGTCCGTCCGTCCGCGGATAATCTCAGTGACCGTTAGCACTAGAAAGCTGAAATTTGGTACTAATATGTATATCAATTACGCCGACAAAGTGGTAAAATAAAAAGTGGAAAAAAATATTTTATTAGGGTACCTCCCCTATACGTAAAGTGGGGAGTGATTTTTTTTTTCATTTTAACCCTAACGTGTGATATATTGTTAGATAGGTATTTAAAAATAAATAGGGGTTTACTAAAATCATTTTTTGATAATGTTAATATTTTCGCATATAATCGCTCCAGAAGTTAAAAAAATGTGTCCCTCTAACTTTTGAACTATAAGTTTTAAAAATATGAAAAAAATCTCAAAAGTAGAACTTTATAAAAACTTTGTAGGAAAATTATTTTGAACTTGATAGGTTGAATAGTTTTTGAAAAAATTACAAAAATAATTTCTGAACTAAGTTTGTAATTTAACCGTATAAACAGGTGTTTATTGTACCTGTCATTTCTACAAAATCACAATGAAATGACGTGCTTTTTAGGGTTTTGTTTTTCTGTACTTAATATGTCAACTTAATGTGACGGACGGAAAACTACGGAACCCTACACTGAGCGTGGCCCGCCACGCTCTTGGCCGGTTTTTTTTTACGATGCATACATTTACAAAAAATAATACCACCCCCCTTTATCTCCATAGTTTACCAAGAAAATAATATGAAATTACTACACAATGTTAATATCAATATACATTTTACAGGAAAAAATTTAATAAAACCTCTTTCTAGGTTATAAATTTTTGTATCCTCAAAAATCATTGTACAACTCTTATACGTGCCGATATACATATATCAAAGTCGTAAACCCTGTTTATCTTACCCCACCTGACCTAGTTTACTTATTACTACTATACAAATGAATATTCTAAGAAACTGTTGTTCTTAGCATAAAGTAAAAACAGCGCGTCAACTTAATTACTTCACTATCTGAACAATGGAGCAAAAACTACGCGAATGGCGAACATTGATGCAACTTAATTGACAATTAGATGTTTCACAATCAGTGTACAGAGAATAGGTATAAAACTGACGATTGATTTGGCTTCTTTTAACAGCAGATCATGATATGACAATATTCACCATATAGGTGTATTATATTTCTTTTGTTTATTTTGCTAAGCTATAAATGAATGATTTTTTTGAACCGTAGCCTAGAACGTAGTCAAGAGCATATTATGTGGCATTTAAATTGATGTTAAAACATGTCGTACAAATAAATCGACTTTTTTGATGTAGTTATACCTTCGAAAGTAGCATAAAAATCGATAATTTCGAAAATCAAAATAAATATTAATTTTTATTTTCATGTTAGTTTTGAAGTTTACTTAATTGTATTATTTTGTTCAAGCTGAAACGCAGGCACTTAACTAACCACAGAAGGCATTTTGCTTATTCAACTGTTTATATCCCAGCCGGAACTTGAGAAGCCATCTTGTTTCCTCCATCTATTACATTATTTACTATGTTGCAGCATCAATATAAAGATAGGAATCAAGTGTGCAGAAATTATTCCGCTCGGCGGCACAGAAAACGCAGTGCATCGGAAAGGCCTCCAATTTTACCGCCTTACTTTGGAGACTACAGTGCATTAGGCAAGGCACCGATCATACACCTACGTTTCGTATTTAATCTGGCTTTTGGTATGTTTCGCGATCTCTTTGAGATGATTTACAGCAAAATTTAACAGAGTTCCAAACGCAGCTCCTAGCTAAACAACGTGAATGTCTCTTAGTGATAATCTATTCGTATTACTAGGTACAAACAACACTTGAATCATTAGCCGCTCGTCGAAGTGAGCGCGAAGCACATTACTATAAAATTGAAATGTGAAATTTAAGTGTGTGATCGACCTTAAGTTTATTTTCATATCGGAGATTTCAGCGCGCTTCGGCGTTGCTCCCGGGCTTTATAACTACTTTACTACAAAGTCTGGCAAAGGGATTGCCTGAAAAATGTGTCTAGAAATACAAGGCTGGTAATAGAGGTAATAAGGGGTTTAGTGGGCCATTTTTTAAAAAGGTCACTAACGCTTTGAGGCTCATAATGACTTATCACAAATTGAGCTAGTCCCAAACTAGAAACAGGGCTTGTATTAGTAGGGTACTAATACAAGCCCTGTATATTACTATTAAATGGATAGAACAATACTTCTCCATTAAGCTAAATTACAGTGATGTACAAGAAGCTAGAAGATTGGGAAGAAAGGGGGAAAAACCACAACCACTAGTAGTAACTTTCACAACCTTAGGTTTAAAAATCAGAATATTTAAGGAGAAAAGTGCACTGAAAGATACTCAATACTACATGAAAGAAGACTATCCAAAGTATGTTCTAGAAAAGAGGAAAGAATTACAAGCCCAACTGAAATTGGAAAGAGAAAAAGGAAACACGGCTATACTCAAATACGATAGACTGATCATTACCAAAAACAACACAAAAAGAAAATTTCCAACATCACCCATCAACGTCACACAGCAAAAAGAAAGCAGAAACACACAAGCAAATAAGAAGAATAAAATACAACAATCTGCATCATCGGTCAATAGGTCAAATAATCTCACCAACGGAATCATAAAGCCGGGCATGCTTAATTTCTTAGTCAATAAAAACACAAATAAGACAAATAGTAATCAATATGGAAAAGATAACGCATAGCAATTAAGCCCCTCCTCCAAATCACATTCCTCAAAGAAGCAAAAAAACACAAGAAAAAAAAATCAACTTCCAAGCCGGTTGGTCACCGTGGAAGTAAACGACCACAACCCTCCATGCCAACAGCTATACATCTGTACATACAATGCTAGATCTCTATTGTCACACGAAAGGTTAGTCGACTTCAAGCAAGCTATTTCAAATATAAAATATGACATTATCGGCTTAGCTGAAATAAGAAGAACGGGTTATAACATTGAAGAGGACGATGATCACATATTCTGCAGCTATGGTTAAACTAAAGGCCAATACGGAGTTGGATTCATCTTAAAAAAGAAATATAAACAAAACATTGAAAGCTTTATTGGAGTATCGGAACGCATAGGTGTCTTAAAACTGTCCTTTGAAAACACAAAGTTTATATTAATACAAGTCCATGCACCAACGATAGATTCGAGCGAAGATATATTAAATATTTTTTACAACCAACTTCAGCAAACTTACGAACACTGTCAAGATTTCCAATTAATAATGGGTGATTTTAACGCCCGTGTCGGACAGCGACTTACAGGTGAAGAAAAAATACTGGGAAAATACGGTTATGGAAAGAGAGATAAAAGAGGCGAAACCCTTCTGCAATTTTGTCACCAAAATAATTTAGTAATTACAAATGGCCTATTCAGAAAGAAAACCAAAAAGTTATGGACAAGGTTATCTCCTAAAAATAAAAAAAGTCAAATAGACTACATTCTAGCCAATAACAAGGATAGAATCAGTAACATCGAAGTTATAAATAACATTCCATTTCCCAGCGACCATCGTCTAATCAGAAGTACGATTTTGCTATCAAACACGGCCAAAAGTAGAGCCAAATACAAAAATAAAATAACCAAACTAAAATCACCAGAAGAAACCGAACATTTCCTAGTGAACTTAAGAGCGCGAATCAAAAAGTTAGAAATATGCGACACCGAAGACATAGAAACCTTTTATAAGGAAATAAAAAACTCTGTAATAGAAAGTTTAAAGTACACTGAAGTAAAAGCTCCAAAAAAAAACAACATAATTTCACATGAAATAAAACACCTCATAGATAGACGACACGAATTGACGAATAAGAAAAACTTAACAAAAGAAGAAAAGATAGAGCGGAGCTACCTGTATAAACATATTCACAAACTGATAAAAAAAGAAAATCAAAGCTACAGAATAAAAACCATAGAATACCACCTCAAATCAACAGGAAGCTTAAAGAAAGGATACAAAACATTAAATAACACCAAACGATGGATTCCCTGCCTGTATGAAGACTCTACAAGAACCAAAACCTTCTCTAGATCAAAAATAATCGAGACTGCTACATCATTTTATAGATCGCTTTATTCTTTATACTCTGAAGAACAAGAGCATTGCCAACTATTTTCGCAAGACTCTACCAAAATAGAACGATTTTCAGCTTCAGAGATCATGAAAAAATTGGAAGGATTAAAAACAGACAAAAGTCCTGGGCCCGACGGAATTCCGAATGAAGCAATAAAAGCAGGCCGGTTTCTGCTTATATCTCCTATTACTAAATTGTTCAATAAAATTCTAGATGCTAAAAAAATACCTACAGAATGGGCAAAATCCGATATAACTTTATTACACAAGAAAGGCGACCCAGCTAATATCAGCAATTATAGACCAATCAGCCTACAACCCAACATTTATAAACTATTTGCCTCGTGCCTTGAATCACATCTTTTAAAATATACAGAAAATTATCAACCACCTGAACAAGCTGGTTTCAGAAAATATTTCTGTACAACTGACCACATACACACATTAAATCTAATCATAGAGAAATACGAAGAACATAATACACCTCTGTACCTGGCTTTCATTGACTACGCCAAGGCGTTTGATTCGATTTCTCACAATAGTATGTGGGGAGCTTTACGCGACTGCAATGTACCGACGGAAACTATAGAGCTCTTACAAGATATATATAGCAAAAGCTTGTCATTCGTTAAATTGGAAACAAAAGACCCAGAAATAAAAATAAGCAGAGGAGTCAGACAGGGAGACCCCCTCTCACCTAGAATTTTTATAACCGTGCTCGAAAATATTATTAAAAAACTTAACTGGAAAGGAAAAGGCATATACATTAAAGGAGAATTTTTGACAAATCTTAGGTTCGCCGACGATATCATTCTTTTCTCAGAATCAGCAAGCCAACTAGAAATAATGGTCTGCGAACTTAACACAGTCAGCCTAGAAATCGGCCTAGAACTAAATACTACAAAAATAAAAATAATGACAAACTCTGCAAAAATACCCATCCACGTCAACAACACCGCTTTGGAATATGTATCAGAATACGTTTATTTAGGAAAACAAATATCATTTTCCAAAACTAGACATCAAGATGAAGTAAAAAGACGAGTAACTATCGCATGGAATAAATTTTGGAGTTATAAAGAAGTGCTAAAATCAAACTTACCTGTAAAACTAAAGAAAAAAGTTTTAGACACCTGTATACTTCCTTGTCTTTCATATGGCAGCCAAACATGGATATTCAGTAAACACACAAAACAAAAAATACGGACTTGTCAAACAGCTTTGGAAAGAAGTATTTTAAATATTAAAAGGAGAGACCGGAAAAGAAATGCTGATATCAGGGAAATAACTAATGTCATAGATGCCGTAGAATATTGTAAAACTCTAAAATGGAGATGGGCAGGCCATGTTTCACGTATGAATGAAAATAGGTGGACGAGAAAAATAACTACATGGGCAGGACCCCCCAACAAAAGAAAAAAAGGAAAGCCAAGAGAAAGATGGATTGACGAGTTAAACAAAACAGCAGGAAAAGACTGGATCATAAAAGCAAGAGATAGAGACAACTGGAAGAGTATGGAGGAGGCCTTTACTCGAGAAGAGGTCCTTAGAAAATATATAACTTAACAAAAAAAAAACATGCATGTTAAACATATCCCATATTTTCATTTTATTATTTTATTCTTTAATGAAGTTTTATTTTGATTTTTATAAAAAACATAAATAAATGAAAAGTACACAATATATCTTTACACTGTGATATCTACAATAATTTAATATTTTAAGTCGATTTTAATTATTACTATGCTTTTGATATTCTATACAATTTTACAACTGTGCATCAAAAAAATTATATTATATTGCAATGTTAAAACGCATGCTTTAAGTACTTTTTTTATCATATAAACTGCGAAAAATTATGTTATGTAAAATTATGTTAAGTTAAAATTGTTATTATTACTGATGATTTATACTATAAAAAGGAAATAAAGAGGCTATAATAATAATAATAATATTAGTAGGGTGGCGCGGGACCGGCCGGTCATTGAGGCACTGTTTGGGGGAGGCCTATGTCCAGCAGTGGACGTCCTTCGGCTGACCATGATGATAGTAATGATGAATGTAAGAATGATTTATTTTTACCGAAGTCATCTACACTATCTACTGTATCTATACTAATATTATAAAGCTGAAGAGTTTGTTTGTTTGTGTGAACGCGCTAATCTCAGGAACTACTAGTTCGAATTGAAAAATTATTTTTGTGTTGGATAGTCCATTTATCGAGGAAGGCTTTAGGCTATATAACATTACGCTGCGACCAATATAGGAGGGAAGACGCGGACCAAGTCGCGGGCAACAGCTAGTTAATATATAAGATTCTTTTTTAATAATTTTACCGCGATCGGCATGCATTGTTCCCAAGAGCAGCTAGGGTTGTGCTTAATTTATCCCGTGATTCTCAGGTCTTTCAATACAAGCCAGTGTCGGGACTGGAAACCCTAGTCATGTAAAAGAAACAAGCATTAAAACTATGTAAACATGGCCTTAACAACAAAAGCGTAAGAGCGTACACGTCACTTTGGTAACGTTGACTTTAGGTACACTAATTACTATGATTCCGAACAATTCGACGTTTTTCATTTTTTTTTGTAGTAATATATGTCCAGGCACGTGTAATTAGTGTCAATGTTGGTTTAATTTGCCGCTAGGTGACGCTTCACCTTCTGCGAAGATTCCTGAATCGCACTGTTAAGAAATTCCCTACGTTACGACTTCTGGCCTGCACTTTTTGGTTACTGTTATTCCAGGAGAAAATGAAGGATATCTTGTTCTATGAATGAACTTTGAACTCGAGCACGGGTCATACACGCGCGCGGCTACTGGCAGCGGCTGAGCAGGAATCCGGCCAGTGGCTACACGCGTTTCCTTGTCCACCAACCGGAACCTTCCTTGATCCGAATACCTTATGGCTGGCTGTAAGTCTGAGACTGTGCGTAAAGGTATGTGCCCCCCACAAGTGTCCCTGTGGCACGTTCGTCGACGAGCTGGGCCACCACGGCCTATCATGCCAACTAAGCGCGGGCCGGCTCTCCCGTCATGCCGCCTTAAATGACATTATCCGCCGCACTCTTGTAACTGTCAGCACGCCTGCAATTCTCGAATCGAACGGCATGTTGAGAGGCGATGGAAGTGGAAGATGGGACGAGTGCTGGTGTGGGATGCCACATGCGTTGATACGCTAGCACCGTCCCATCTACCACGAAATTCATCCAAGGCTGGCGGGGCAGCGGAGGCAGCCGAAACAAAAAAGGCCACAAAATACCGGGGTCTCAGCACTCAATACCATTTCATGGCTTTCGGTGTCGAGACCCTCGGGCCGTGGGGTCCAAGCGCTCGGGAACTTTTTAAAGAGCTCAGCAAAAGACTCGTCGACACCACTGGGGAGCAAAGAGCTGGCAGCTTCCCCGCACAGCGCTTAAGTATAGCCATACAGCGAGGAAATACTGCCAGCGTCTATGGTACGATGCCACGGGGGCCCTTTTTAGAAATAGTTTAGTTTAATTTTAGGTTTTGTTTTAGTTTTTTTTAGTATTCTGTCATTTTATGTTTTAAGTTATGTTATTGTTATACAATTTTCTCCTATTAAATGTCAATAATGAATGAATACAGCGTGTTATCGAGTATCAGTGGTATTCATTTAGGGGTCGCTTTTCACCCCTATTATTAATCAATTCGGACAACGACATGTTGGATTAGGAGCTTACGCCCCGCTTCACATATTAGATGATGATGATAACATACATGTTCGACGTTAAAATCAATTCAAGTAATGTTTGATTCCATTCCATCGTTATTATTTAGCATAAATAGAGTTGAGTGGATGATGAAATTAAAATGAGTTATAATTGCTGTCTTTTCTTTGTCAAATTTCCTACAAAGTAAGTAGTACAGTTTGTAGAACTAGTTTTATTCCAGTAAATAAATCCATTTAAGACTCAACTCCGCCTAATAACAAAAATCTCTATTACAAGAGTAGTCTAATTGGAATAAGCTTTGTCACATCGGTGAGAAACCCACAAACATGATACAAACAAAACAAAAGAGACTCACCGACTTCAAATTTCGAAACCGCTCATCCCACACGCGTCAACAAATCCAATGGCGTCTATAAAAGCGCCGACAAACCGACAATTGTCGACAAAGCCGACAAACACCGACAAATGCCGACAAGCGAGGTCTGGCGGGGCCGCGGCCACAATGATACATTGAGGTCGGCTAACCATAATTCAATTATGAGTATTAGCAATTTTCTTTTAGTGATGTGGGTTTTGCGGTTTGCATGATATCGAGTGTCATGTCAGTCGTGGAGTAAATATTTTGATTCATTTGTGGTCAATGTCATTAATGAGTGAAATAGTTTATAAGAGGGTTTCAACGTGTCAACTAGCGCCATTCCTAAATAATTATTTATGAGTATTTAAATTTAACGATAGATATGAAAAAAGCGTGGCACTATGTACAGTATTTTTTATTTAAGTACCTTTTGAATACATCAAACTAGTAATTATATTGCTGGATTTTCTGGAAAGCCATTCGACTAGCCAGAGGTAAAACTCAGACCTCAGAGCTAACCTCGATTAGAGACCAGCATGGAAGTTTATTGAATGATGAGGAATGCATATTAGGGAGATGGAAGGAATATTTTGAAGGTTTGTTTGAGAGAGAAGAGGAAAATACGTCAGGAGTGAATGATAATGCACTGCCACATGAGGAGTGTAGTATTAGTATGGATGAAATTGTAAAAGCTTTGAAAGGAATGAAACCAGGAAAGGCAGCGGGGTATGATAGAATTTCAGTCGAGATGCTGAAGGCTGGGCAAGGCGTCGTAGCAAGTCAGTTGTATCGCCTTTTCAACTTATGTTTTAATACCGGCATAGTTCCAAAAGATTGGTGCAAGGCGGTCATCGTGCCACTGTACAAGGGAAAGGGCTCACAACTTGACTGCAAGAACTACAGGGGCATTAGCTTACTCAGCATCGTTGGCAAATTATATGCGAAAGTGTTGATTGAAAGGGTAATGCAAGAAACCGATGAGAAAATATGGGATGTACAAGCGGGATTTAGGAAAGGTATGGGATGTACGGATCAGGTCTTCTCGTTACGATGCATAGCCGAAAAATATTTGGCCCAAGGTCAAAAGGTCTATTGCGCGTTCGTGGATTTGGAGAAGGCCTATGACAGAGTGGTGAGGAATGAACTTTGGTCGGTACTGTCCGGATATGGAGTGAGCGACCATCTCATTCAAGCTCTGAAATCTCTCTACGAGGATTCCTCTGCTTGCGTGAGAGTAAACGGGTCCTACACTGAATGGTTTAGCATCGAAAAGGGTGTTAGACAGGGATGTGTAGCGTCACCGTGGCTGTTTAATCTATTTCTGGACAGTTGTTTGCAAGATTTGAAAGACGATGAATGTGGGTTGGAAATGAATGGGTTGCTTATCAAATGTCTACTCTACGCCGATGACCAGGTTTTATTAGCGTCATCGGCTGAGAAGCTACAGAAGATGGTAACTAGCATGCACGGATTATTTGCGAGAAAAGGAATGAAAATGAATGTAAGCAAGACGAAAGTGATGGTATTTGAAAGAGATGAGTGTATGACAGTTTGTGAAATTGCTGTAGATGGAGAGAGGTTGGAGCAAGTGGATGGGTTTGTGTATTTGGGGACTTTGTTCACGAGAGACGGTAAGCATGAAGGAGATATTGAAAGGAGAGTGATAGCTGGGAATCGAGTGAATGGGGCACTTCACGCCTTTATGAGTAGCCAGAAAGTGTCAGAAAAGGCGCGGCTGGCCGTGCATAGAGGAGTGTTGGTGCCGGCACTAATGTATGGTAGTGAAAGTTGGGTGTGGCAGAAGAAACATCAGAGTCGAGTGAATGCAGTGGAAATGAGAGCGCTGAGAAGTATGTGTAGCGTTACTTTGAGAGATAGAGTGAGAAACACCGTTATAAGACGGAGGTGTGGAGTGAATGAAGATATAGTGACGAAAATTGAGAAAGGTATGCTAAGATGGTTTGGACATGTAGAGAGGATGGATGAAAGAAGATTGACAAAACGAGTGTATGAAGGAAGAGTGGATGGAAAAGTTGGAAGGGGAAGACCTCGGCGAACGTACTCCGACCAAATCGGAGACATTCTGCAGAAAGGCCAGGTCAGGAGTACCCTAAATCGGCGCGCATGCATGAAGAATGTTATGAAAGTTCATGAAGCGAAAGTTGTATGTCAGGATCGTAGCAAGTGGAAATCCGTGATCTCTGCCTACCCCTATGGGAAACAGGCGTGATTATATGTATGTATATATGTATGGATTTGTCGATATATGCGTCCATAGTTAAAACGGCCCTTTTAATTTTGAGTTATTTGAAAATTTCCTTGAGAAAATTAGTAACTGAATCATAAATAGATTGTGCGTTCTTACGAATATGACTTAAGCGAGAAATAGAGCCCCGGTGAATCATTCGAGTTAAGCGATAAAATATAATAACGTTATTGTTACAATATATTTAATCATTGTCTTTGACAAGCATCATCTTCATGACGTCAATATCAAAGAGATATTATAACGTTATTTTTATATCTTTGTGTGCAATATTGATATAGATTTATATCGATATTTCATCACTAACGTAATCATATCGCCATTTTCATAACGCTTTAAATGCCTGGTCACAGGCGCCACTGGTATATCCAGCGATGGCAGGGAGTAAGGACTAAGGGCCTCAATACAAATCAAAGCATCTGTGTCCATGAAAAAGAAAACAAAAGATAGATCTTATAAAATTCATGGGCTACTTTATTGCATCAGTAAATTACCTTTTGTTCTCAAAGAAATTGTGGACTCTTTTCTGAGCCCAGCGGGCGTATGATGGTTGCCATTTTAACACTTATCATCATGGATCAACCCGTCACTCTCGCACTCGCATACTTATCAAAACGTGACGAATGTCTTATCCACGACGATAGGTGATAAAATGGCAACCATCATAGGCCCACTGGCTAGGATATCGATATCAGCCCATCACTAGTCGTGGTTGACTGTTTTCTCTAATCCCCTAAGCCGGCCGCGGCTGGAGATTGTTTCTTTTTAATTTGCCCTATACTCTTTCATATTAGTTAATGGGAAACGGATGGATGTGACCTGCTCTAATTCCAGGCATCGTGTACAGATGAAGTGTGAATGGCTTTTCTGTGTCATAGTCCATCAACCGAAGATGGAATTTAATCTGCCCTGTAGTTTTCTACCTTATAATGATAGCCATTTATTCTGAATAAGTGGATACTTGAATAAGCCTCTTTTTCTTATTTAGGGTTCCGTACCACGAAAGGAAAAATAGAAACCTTTATAGGATCAATTTGTTGTCCGTCCGTCCGTCCGTCTGTCTGTCTGTCTGTGAAGACCCTTTTTCGCAGGAACGCGTAAAGGTATCAAGCTGAAATGTATATCAAATACTCAGGTCTACTGTCCCTTGAAGCTGTGAAAAAATCAAACTTCTAAGCCAACGCAATCAAAAGATACAGCCATTTATGCCGCAAATTTTCGACACTCGCAAAGGAATACCTACAGGGTACTTCCCGTGAACTTAGAACCTTGAAATTTGGTACGAAGCAACGTCTTATAGCACAGATAAAGGAAAAATTGCGAAAATCATAAATCTTTAGTTACATCATATAATAAAAATATTTTTACGAAACCCTCGGTGCGCGAGTCCGACTCGCACTTGGCCGGTTTTTTTACATAATATCCCGCAGTTTAGCGTGCCGTAACAGCGTAGCCACAAGACTGCGTTGCGGCATTGCACCGAAAAAACGATGATACAATTCTGCGGTGATTTTTGCGGTGCGACGCTGCTAAGCATTGTTATGGCCATGCCGTTAGGCATAAGCGTACACCAATTTGTCTCATTGGGTTCTGTCGAATGCGAATCTTGTCCAAAGTGGTTCCAAGGTTAGCTTGTAACGTAAAAACGTTACGTACCCTAGGGTACACTAACAAACAATAATTATTACACTTATTTATTAACACTTACCTAACAATTATAGCAACCTAAAACTATATCAAGTTAATAAAGCGCAGTTGTTTTTTCCTGACGACTGTACGGCTAGCACAAGACGGCGCGCGAGCTATATCGCGCGCGAGATAGACTATCCGTCTCTATCTAATGAGTACAAACGGAAAGAGACGTATAGTCTATCTCGCGCGCGATATAGCTCGCGCGCCGTCTTGTGCTAGCCGTGCTGTACTTGAATGCATTGCCTTTATTCTCGAGCAACGGTCGCCCGTTCTGCCGGGACCTCACCGCCCGCACATCACCAAGCCATCATGATCACTCATCACCATCACGCAGTACTATTCTCTGTGCTTCTGCTAAATGCTGCCGTGCCGTCACAGTCAACGGAGCTGTTACGGTTCAAAATTATTTATGCCTAGGACGTAACTTTCAGGGTGCTAGTTCTGAGCTAAGACCTAAGTCCACCGATCGCGCGCTGACGCTGACCCTAGCTGACGTCCCTCAGCTCATCACTCTTCTGGCTACTCCGAGCTCCGTGAACCAGAGAAGTACTAGTGGCGGCAACACCCCTTCGATTCCCGGGAGCAAAATTAGACGGCTTAATCGAACTCAGACCCTGCGACTTCCTCGCGTGCTCGCGGCGGTTAGTGGCAATAAATGTGGTGTCAACTATTTACTCGTTTCATTTGAGTACCTACTCCGCTAACTCGCAGCAAGGTATAGAGGTCATCTTCCTATCTTTTATTGGCCTGTTTAGCCTAGCTGCTAACTAGCTGCGAAGCTGGAGGTCTTGTGTTCGAATCCTGGGAAGGACATTTGTTACTGTGGTAAGCAAAATCAGGATTTCTCAGACCTCCTCCTGAGACTCGGATGTTTAATAAATATATCGCCGTCTAGTACCCATGACACTATCCTTATTGAGCTTACATAATATGGGACTAGTTCGATTTGTGTAAAAAATAATTGTCTTGGTAGTTTGCTACCTTACTGTTTTTTTATGCTACGTCAGTGGCAAACAAGCTTACGGCCTGCCTGGTGGTAGGCAGACACCGTAGCCTATGGACACTTGGGACTCCAGAAGAATCACAAGTGCGTTGCCGACTTTTGAGGATTCGTCGTGTTGATTGATAGCTAGAAACATATGCAAGACCCTCCGAAATTCAAAATCCGAACTTCGTAGTAGACCCTTTGACCAACTAAGGCGACTTCCTGACTTGGCGGGGCGGGTGCGATATGTCATAAGTATTTTGCTATTTGACGTGAATTTACCGATGTGAGATTTCCTCACTTGACGAAATAATGTCAGTAATACGTTTGCGCAGTAGTAATACCATGCGCAGAAGTGGGGCAGTACTGCATTGATATCGGTTGACACTGACAGCTGACAGTTTTCTCATATCGTACCGTCCCCGCATCGACAAGTCAGGAAGGCGCCTAATAAATAAATAAAAAATACTAATTCAAGGGAAAAACTATACACAAAAATTTTCATTTTTTCCTTTTAATTTGAAACCAAAACATATTGGTGAAAGCAACAAAGTAAGCAATACTTGCTTAAAAGGTTAAAATGTACCAGTAGACGTAGACTCCGCTCTTTTGCGTGCCACTACACTCAACACAATATCCCATTGGGACCCATTCAATTACCCAATTACGTACCTACACACCACTCTTCCAAATTAGCGAACACACAACACACTTAATAACGTAGTAGCCACATATGAAACTCCATAGAACATGTTACGTTTCGGTTCTACATCGCGCAGTTACAAAAACTAGCTAAACGTGATGGGAATTGGGAATTCGTGTTTGTGCTTGTTAATATAGTTAGTGGTGAAGATCGTGATGGTAGGCGATTGGAAATGAACATAAGTATATAGTAGACAATATGTGGACGGGAAAAGGACAAAAATATGCAGAGGTGACTTTGTGAGAGTGATCAGGAATTATTTGTTTGTTAACGTGTCTTTTCTTCTATAGTAGTCGGCGGTTAAGAAGTCAATCCTGACACCTGTCATAGTGACTTTTAGGTTTAGTGTTAGCTCGATGCTGTGTTCGTCACCCGCCGTGCGTGATTTTTAAAATCGGCATAATACCTATAAGCTTTTTAGTAAAAATGGGTCATTATTTCAAAAAAGTAAGAATTACGGGTTATTGTACATTTTTAATTGAAGATTACTATTTGTTTAATATTAATAATATACATAAGTTGTTCATACGAATAAAAATATTTCTTTATTCGTATGAATTTTGAAGAAACACTACGTTACTGTGGTACCTATTGAAATTGTAATAGATAACGCATAAAATGGTTACAATTTACTTATTTTTACAATAATTTTCGAAGAACAAGCCTTAAGTAACCACGTTTACGATTACAAACAGTTTGGTGCTTTGTTACAAACCCAAAATTTGTACGAAATTACAATGTTCATGTCATTTTGCAGCCTTTTTTGTCAGCACAGTCCAGTGCAACATCATGTGCATACATCCTACTCAACAATATGCCCCATGGCTCCTACATAAAGTGCTTTTAAATTAGATGTCAATACTTTCAGAGCTGATAGGTCCTTAGAAGTAGACTTAAGTAGAAAACTATTTAAAGTTTATGTTAGTTTTTGGAGAAAATGTGGAAAACAACTATGCCACGTAATAACACCCCGTTATAGATTACGAAAAATAAGCTGGTCTTTTGACAGCTGTCATCCCAGTAGAAATAATGTCATCATACGTCAAAAATGACATTAGTTGTCACATTTCTCGTAATCTACATATAATGAGATAATCACTATTCAATGATTAAGACTTCTTTGATTGTCGTATGAAACCCCTTTACTGTCACTTCAGTGGCCACTTCAACTATAGGGTCTATAGGCGCATAAAATTAGCAAAACCTGGACATAATTCGATAACTGTAATTTTCTTTATGTATGATTTAAAGTATCGTTAGTTATACTTAAAATTAAAAGAATTAAACATTTTAAGGCTCCGCGTCAATGTTAACACTTTTGACTTAGTTATGTGCATAGAGAAGCCGTTTAATTTTTAATAATTTATCACCATATTGCAGATCTCTAAAGTCACAAATACGGGTAATTATTGGAAAACCAAATACATAACTACGTCCCACCACCACAACCACCATATCAGCCCTAGGACGTACACTGCTGGATATAGGCCTCCCCCAATTTCATGGGGGGTAAATGCCATAATCGCCACGCTTGGCATGCGGGTTGGCGATCGCAGTATCTCCACCGCACTCTAGGAATGCTGCTGCCCATGCCCCGGTGGTCTTGGTCGTAGTTTTAGGACATACCCGGGTCATAACTACGTCAAAAGTGTTTAATTGATGCCGTCAACATTTTATTAGTACTATAAGAAACGTATTAAACAAAAAATATCTACGATAATTGACTAAATGCTATTTTTTCTTATCATAATACAGGTACTTTTACAAAGTTATTTATTATGTCTTACTTCCAAAATCAAAATGTGTTAAAAATTTAGTTTTTTGTTTTTTTTTTTAACATTGACGCGGAGCTTTAAAATGTTTAATCCTTTTTATTTTAACCATAACCAACAATACTTTAAATTATAGAAAAAGAAAATTACGGTTATCGAATTATGCCCAGGTTTTGCTAATTTTATGCGCCTACTAGCATCCAATAATGTAGCTCACTTAAGAGGAAGTGATAAACACATCGTCAGGTAAATGCACAGAATGATTATGTTTGGGCAAAACTTGGGTATGGCAGAAAAAGCATGAGAGTAGACTGAATGCGGTTGAAATGAGAGCGTTAAGAAGTATGTGTGGGTTACGTTTGTGTGATCGGATAAAAAATAGTGTGATAAGAGAAAGAAGTAGAATAGAAGATGATGTAGTGACTAGGGTTGAGAAGGGTATGCTTCGGTGGTTTGGGCATGTAGAGAGAATGAGTGAAAGTAGAATGACTAAGAGGATTTACGCTCAGGAGATGAGTGGTAGGATCGGAAGGGGACGACCAAGGCGAGGTTATCTACATCAAATTTCGGCGATACTGAAAAAGGGCCAGGTCAGAAGTACCCGCAACCGACGAGCATGTATGAGAAGATGTATGGATGTGATTGAAGCGAAAGAAGTATGTAAGGACCGTAGTATTTGGCGTTCTTTGGTGTCTGCCTACCCCATGGGATAACGGCGTGAGTTTATGTATGTATGTATGTATGTATGCAAAATTTTAACTTAATTATTTTGTTACAAAAAATTCATGTAATAAGATTCATTAATTTCTATTCAAAGTAAATTATTTTTATGTAAGTTAACATCTCTTAAGAGTGCGCAGTACGTTCGGTTCTCCATACAAACGTATTTACGCTCTCATTTCAAAACGCCATGCTAGAATAACATGAAACTTTGTACACATAACGGGATCCGGCATATCTATGTCGGAAATTAATTTCTGTTGCTTAAAATTATAATGGAGAAAAAATACAACGATTATTAAGGTTCTCATACAAGGCGTAAAAAACTCAATAAACCGCTGTATTATTTTTCTTTTACAATTTCTAGCAACAGAAACTAATTTCCGACCTAGATATCCCATTGTGTATACAAAGTTTCATGTTATTCTAGCATGGCGTTTTAAAATAAGAGCGTAAATACGTTTGTATGGAGAACCGAGCGTACTGCGCCCTCTTAAAGTATTGGCATATGTAATTGCGAAGCACCTTATATAGGTGGCGAATTAAGGTTTCATTTCAGTATCAGTACATCACGTATATTTGCACTTTACTGTACACGGCTAGGTCACATGTCTAGTCCCACTCAGTCGGAAACCTCTTCAACTTGAACTTGAACAAGTGATATTAAAAACCTCTGACGTTCGCGAAAAACTTTTCTTCTCTCCAGCTACTCAGAACACAACCCTATCTATTTCCACATAAGTTACAATTTTCATTAACAATCCCGTGACCATGTACACGTGTTTATATGACGAAGGAGACTGAGTCTCGTACAGTTGCTGTTAAGGTTGGTTTTTAGTTGTTATTTTGTAAAGAGATCTATGTAAGCCGGCCTCAGAATAAGGCTTCATCGCATTAGGCTTGTGGGCACGTGTTTCTGGAAATCTTTAGTGTATGCGCTTGTTGGTTGGTTATTTATTATACAAGGTTTTGTTACCGACAGATGATGAGTTACAAGCCCGGCTAGTATGATAGCTTATACTGTCACGTTATATGGCCAAAATGTACTGAAACGTCACATAAAACGTGACGGTATAAGCTATCATACTAGCCCGGCTGAGATGGTCCCTAACGGATGGTCGAATTTTGACGCTTAGAGACCATTTCATTCATTTCTGATTGATTGATGATTTACATCTCTAAGGACTTTGAAATAATTGTTATTAATCGTATTTGGACGCTCAGAGACCATATACATCTCTGAGATATTAAATTAATTTTATATACTTTTGTTTATTCGGACACAGATCGTTTTCAATATCCGTGTTTAATATTTGTAAATATAGTTTCATTGAATTATATACAGTATATTTTTGAATCATTATTATTATGTAACATTGCCAGTTTTTAAATTGAATAAATTCACGCTTTGACATGTAAAAGTGCCCTTGTGGCCTATTTGCAGAATAAATATTTGTTTTTGGTTTTTTTTTGACATATTAAGCTACTGTCAACCCGCAACCCGTCGCGAATGTCGCCAACCCGCATGCCAAGCGTAGCGATTATGGCATATACCCCCCGTGAATTTGGGGGAGGCCTGTATCCAGCAGTGGACGTCCTTGGGCTGATGTGGTGGAAGCTACTGTCAAAGCATCTAGTTGTTTGCAAGATGCTACTGCCCCGCTCTTCCGCTATTTTAGAGTTCCGTACCAAAATAATATCAAAGGAAAAGGAACCCTTGCGTCCGGTTGTCACAAACTATGTATCTCAAGTATTACTAATTTGGAATACTTAAAATATTACAGGAAAAATATAACCAAACAAGTTAGTTACCAAACAAATTTTATAAACTAGATTTGTACGGAACCCTTGGCGCGCGTGTGAGGCTTGCACTTGACCGGTGTTTTTATTTTTTATTATACAGCACTTGTGGCTATGCTTAGAAACAAAATAAATTACCTAGATAGATATAAATTATTTACTAGGACGTGTGACAAAATAGAAAACCATTCAAATATTGTAAAATAGCAGAAGTCAACATACCTGGTTCTTCTCGAAGGCACAAGAAACTTCAAAGGACCGGCGGACTTCCTCCTGTCCTTCACGATTGGCACCATCAGTAGATCCTCCTCATCTGTCGTCGACCCTGCACTGTCGAGGCTCATGAACGCAGGCGCAGACATCCTCCTATCAGGGACCACCTTCGGACACTCCAGGATCTCACGAATCACTTCACAAAACTTGCACGCATGCGCTTCTGCTATGTAAGTTGTTATAGCATAAGCATAGTTTTCTAAAAAACATTTATGGCACCCTGGAACGTAATTTTCTAAATCTGTTGATTCTTCACTAGGCTCTTGGATTTTTAAATGGAGCTTCTTCTCCATCACAGCTCTGTTTGATTCAAAGATCTTTTTTTGTTCAGCCTTATGTATGCTCTCCTCTTCTCTGATCCTCTTTTGTCTTATTTCTTCTAAGCATTCAGCTTGATCGTTGTAGTATTCGACGCACTGTACGGGTTTGGACGGTTTCGGTTTACTCGGACTTTTCTTTTTCTTTTTATGACTTATATTCATATTTATAGGTTCAATTCTTAAAGATTTCATTTGTTTTATTATGTGTTCCTGGATACAGGGATTGTACGACACTTCGTCTACGACACTGGGAGTGTTCTGCTCGATATTCTTGGCACCGGCGTCGTTGTCTTTGTTTCTAACATCTGTTTTATCGTGTTTATCTTCCACTTTGATCTCTCGATCGCCGTTGATTTTATGGCCGTTTTTTTCTGTACACTTTACGGACGAAGAATCGTCGTCGACGCAAGTTTCATAGCCATCAATTTCATGGTCTATGTACAAAAGAGACTGCCCATCTTCTTGGATGGATATTCTCGTGGTAGCATCAAAAAAACTTACAGTGTCGTCAGTAGGAGTATTTAAGCATTCTTTCCAACTTTCGTCACTTTTTACTTTTTCTAATGTAGTTTTTGTATCACATTCCTTCCAATACTTTTCGAAACTAATCCTTTCCAAGCCTGTTGGTGTCACAGCAAACACCATTTCATCCGATGTCGATATATCTTTACTTTGCTGCTTAGACAAAGTTCGTTCTGTTGGCTTCGTGTCGACGAATTTAGTTCTTATATCGGGGAGTTCTCGGGGTGATATTAAAACATCATCTTCTCTTATTGTCATGTCGTCATCGGGGTCATCTAAGGAGTCATCCGATTTTGATGCTTTAATTTCAGTTACACCATTGACTTTCTTAGATGCGTTTTTAATATTTTCGTTTAAAGTATCATCTCGTTTGATACAGTCATCGAAGCTGAGATCACAGAGGGCTGACAGTTCCTCGTCTTTTATAGAAGTGTCTTCTGGTTCGAGGCATATTTGGACCACTTCTAATCCTTCACCGTACTCTTGAAGGCATTCGTGAAAGGAATCCATTCCGGTGTGGTCGTCTGACGCCAGCGAGTTTATGCATTCCTGTGAAAAATATGGTATGAAATAGTATTTTTCGATGATATCATCGGATTATAATCCACTAACTAGATTATTCAAACTTAACGAGTGAATATTATTAAACAGTACGAGAAATAAACGTTCATTCATTAGCATGCACGTCTAAATCCTAAGGTTATATTGAAGTAAAATGAGTTATTGATTTGCATCTTTTGGCTAGAACTGAAGTAGGTATACTAGCTATTCTAACCAACAAAAAAGCTTTACACTGTGTGTTTAGACTAATTTGACAGTAATTTGGACTTGCTTTAGGTCCTCGGTCAAAGGATGTATATTATGTACAGAAATCACCTATCACTTGTATCTTATGATGTGATTCCCAGGTTATTCAAGCGAACCTCTTAGACAACACAATCCTTTAATTAATACTACATGACGGTTGCTATAAGTAGCTTTTATCACGATTTATACGAGTATATTGTGTAGGTATGACCTCATACATTAATAGGGTGAAAATAAAACATCGTACATTTTCCAAAGTTTATTACAACACACATGATAAAGCTTATATAAACGATCAACACAGAGCTCGTTAAGCAACATCGATATATCTATTATTACATTTCACAACAATTCGTTTCCTTTAAAGCCTATATTTCTTTGACATACCAACGCCTAAGCTAAAAGTCTTTACAGCTAAAACATTTAATTTTGGCAGTCAGTTAGCATGCTACTTATAATCATGATAATCATGATCAAGAATTCAACAGTCAAATTAAAAGCAATATTTTGTGACATGATAGATGGCAATGGCGCCCTCTAGTGACGGTAGCCATAATCTACGTACTACTCTCTATTGTCGTAATCATAAGTATATTGAGGCCGTATAATAAGTAATGGCAATGGGCCGGTCATATCTGCCGAAGAGACGATGACCGATGGAGCCAACGAGTGCTGTCCTGGAGACCTCGAGCGGCAAGTCGTAGCGTGGGAAGGCCGCAAGCCAAATGGTCTGACGACATCAAAAAGACGGCAGGGCCAACCTGGACCAGACCTGCTACGTCCAGAAGTCATTGGAAATACATGGAGGAGGCATATGTCCAGCAGTGGACGCAAATATGCTGAAGAAGAGAATAAGTAATATATTTCGTGAGTTTCAAATTGTACAAAGTCGAGTACTCTGATGATACTACTTGAGCGCCACAAATCTACGCTGAGGGATTAAAATCAAAACTGTGGGATTTCCTTCTCGAGGACAAGCCAACGTTTTCAATTTGATGTACCCTTAATTTATGTGTCTGCACCCCCAGCACCAGCTATCGTCGAGGAGAAAATACAGATTTTCACATACATGCAGCTGTTGGTCTGACTATAGTACATTACTACAGAGGCCGGGACAAAAGGGGTTGCCGGCCGAAGACATATAGGTATAAGGCCGGCAGCCCCATATTCCCCGCCGCGTATGTATAGTGCTTTTCTCAAACATGCAATGAAATAAACAACAAAAAAATCAAAGTTTTATTTTTAATACGCATAGTGGCAGAATGTCATGATGCCTTTGCCACAAATTTATGTGGAATGGAAATTAAAAAAGAGGACTTTGCCGGCCTAGGCCTGCAACATTTGTATGAAATTGCATTAACGAGCTCTTGTCCTAGCCGCACCTGAAACGTCACACTTCGCAGCCTATTATAAGGAACATAACATCAATATTTCATTGCATGTTTGAGAAAAGTACATTTATAGAACACATAGATCGGATTATATAGTGATAAGTAGAACATATAAGTTAAGTATCTTTGATGAAACTGAGCGCGTCTCTGGCCATTAAACGTAACAGTTTGGTGAGTACAATATTCCATTCATTCTTTGTGGTGTTAAATAGATTAAAAAAAATTTCAAGTCTAGGAAAAGGAATATTGGTCACATTAAAAAAAATCCAGAACTGTTACAAATCCACGATTATAAACAGACCTTCTACGCATTACTCATTTCCACGCGTAACAGTACATTTGAGTGACTCAAACGGCCCAGTCACTCAAACACAACGTCCTATTTTCGTCACAAGTCATGTTAATTCGCGTTTGCTCCACAATCACAAATAGACGGGAAACAATAGCATTGTTGTGTAAAAATAGCAATTTCAAACAAGATCAAAGAGATTTACAGACTTTTTGATGCTTCTGTAAATGTTACTGAAACCAATGGTTTTGATTCATTGCACGTTTTGTTTTCGTATTTAGTTACGTGACACAAAACACTTTTTGTTTTCCTATCCTGAATTGTGAAATAGGTGGAAGTATAATCATCATTATTTAGGGTACGTCCCACTGCTGGGAGGAAGATGAGATGAAATGGGCCGTATTCCCACACTGGCCCTGAGCCGGTTGGGGACTTCACATACACCTTTGAAATTCTTCGCAGATCTACAGTAGGTAAGCCAACTAAGTGGTAGGCCTTGCTCAACTTTATTACTTCTAAGTGCTATATGAAGTTTCAAAAGTAGAAGACCAGCATTTTTAAATGATAAAATCAAATCATATTCCATAGGTAAGGAAAGCGTACCAGTGCCCGACACCTCAATGCCCAATAGATGACTCCGATCTGTCACCTCTATTGTAATGACATTAGATTGAAGGTGCCAAGTATTGGGTCAGCGACGAGCATGGGTACTTTTGAAAATGAAAAATGATTTATCGGTAGTATAAAAGGTTAACAAAAGCAAGGTTGGAATCTCCTTTTAAGTAATAAAGATACTTGTGCCATAGAGACTCCGCTCTTCCATAAAACCGCGTAAGGTAACTTTTACCTTACTTAAATTCGAAAAATTATTTTAGCCAGCTGATTGCAGCTTTCTCTAGCGCGCCTGAACCTTAACCAAGATGAGTTAACACGTCATGATTTCAATACGTCAAATACCTAATACTCATTTCAAAACTGCCACTTAGACCTAAAATGTTTTGAGGACTCTAGAATGCTTTATAATTTTATAATTGATTGCAGATATGAATTGTTATACCATCAGTCACATTAAGTTTCTTCATAAAACACATAGAACTACTTATATAAACATCATTTTTAAGGAATCGGCGAAACAAGTTGCATTCTAACCCCCTTATTCATAAAACTTACAAGCGTTAATGTCAATGAGGACAAACGAACTTTAACGGCTTGTTAACTAACATAGGCTTGATGAACGTTTATGAATAAGGGGGTAACTGACTACCAATGATAACTTATACTATGATATGTCCAAATGTTTCCTGTAAGGAATTCCACATTGACCAAATACATTCGTTTACAATACCTAAAAGTACGAAAGTTGAGCGATACTTCATGATCATAGCGTGGGATTAATGAGTGAAGTACCTAAGCTATTTAATTATAATAGCTGAATGAAAGATTCCTAGCAAATTAGATGCCTTTTATTTATTTTAAACGCATTTTCAGGTTAGGTGTACCGATAATCTGCCTGTCATGTCACAACAAGTTGTATGAACAAGTCTGGCATTCGGCTGACAATTTTCAACTATCGCCCTGAAATAGGATTACCTCACAATACGCGGAATATTCCTTTTCATCTCAGCGGCTCGAACATGGCGGTTTTGCTGCTTGAAACCAGTGAGCAAAACGCAATTTTGCTGCGAGCGTTAAATAACTTTTCCTGCTTGACACCAGTGAGCAATATGCAATTCTGCTGCGAGCGTACAAAAACTTACTTTTTAATTTTTCATATCTTAGGTTAGTCACAGGTCAACTTTTTATACTGCGGGGTGTAAACACAAACTTGGAACATTTAAACTTCATTCTCTCTGTCACTATTCCTTTGCGTTATCATATATGTTCTCGCCGCTGAGGTGAAAAGTTGTATGTATCACACTAGAGCAAAGATATTAGCATCTCGTGTCTTTGAGTGAAGGATTCTAATTACAGAATCCTTCGCTTGCTCCGGACTCAACATCAACACTCGCAGCAAAAGTCTATTTTGCTGTCTTGTTGAACTAGTGTGCTATTGAATTAGGTTAAAAAAAATGAAAATTATTAGTAAAATCTAATTCTGAAATTTGTTCAAGCTTTCAAGGTGCTTGAAGAGGTACAATTGAATATGCGTCGTAGTCAAAACTAATTATTAATTACCAATACTAATTAATGTTCGATTAGAATTAAAATTTACCGGTACGAAAGCACAAATGAAATTAAAAATATTTAATTACATCAACATTTTGGGGCCTTTACGTAGCACTTCTTAATATACTTACATGAAACCTCGTTTTAATCTTTTTTCTAGAATGAGATTCCCACTTGTAACCACAAGTTCCAAAAATTAAAGGGAAAATTTAAAAAAAATTATGCTCCGAGCAGGATTCGAACCCGCGACATCTGATATACGCGTTGTTCCGATAGCCTCTGAGCTATCGGAACAACCAAGCTCGGGCACGAAATCCTTCACTAGTTGCCTCTTACAATGCCTTAGGGAGGCGTTCAAAGTTCAGCGGGAATCATGCTCGGAGATTTTTTTTTTATTATTTCCCTTTAATTTGAAATAAGGAATTTTTATTAGCAGCTTTACTGCTTAATATAAAATTAAGTCACAAGTTGTAATGCCAACGTAGGCGCATAAAATTAGCAAAACCTGGACATAATTCGATAACTGTAATTTTCTTTTTCTATGATTTAGAGTATAGTTAGTTATACTTAAAATATAAAGAATTAAACATTTTAAGGCTCCGCGTCAATGTTAAAAAACAAAAAAACACAATTTTTTACACATTTTGATTTCTTAAGTAAGCCAAAATAAATAACTTTGTAAAAGTACGTGTATAATGATATGAAACAATATCATTCAATCAATTATCGTGAATATTTTTTGTTTAATATAAATAAATAATAAATAAATATTGGGGGACAATCTTACACAAATATAAGCAGAGCTTGTACTATGGGTACTAGACGACGATATACATACTTATATAGATAAATACATAGAAATCATCCAAGACCCAGGAACAAAATCCATGCTAAATGCACAAATAATGCCCTGACCGGGATTCGAACACGGCACCAGTTTCGGAGGCACTATCACTATTAACTAGGCTAAACAGACCGTCAACATTTTATTAGTACTATAAGAAACAATTTACACAAAAAATATCCACGATAATTGATTAAATTATATTTTTTCTTATCATAATACAGGTAGGTTACTTTTACAAAGTTATTTATTATAGTTTACTTACGAAATCAAAATGTGTTAAAAAAAATGTTTTTTGTTTTTTTTTTTTTAACATTGACGCGAAGCCTTATTAAATTGTTTAATTCTTTTTATTTTAGCTATAACTAACAATACTTTAAATCAAAGAAAAAGAAAATTGCAGTTATCGAATTATGTCCAGGTTTCGCTAACTTTATGCACCTAACGTGCCTCTGAACAAGTGATCATACTTCACAAGAAGTAAAAGAGGTAGAAAGGATATTTCATTTATGAAGATATCACATTACGATTATTTGTTTCCATCCTAAACTTTAACATTCCCATTCGCACATAAATATTTCATATCAAATTCATTCCTTGGTGATAACCACACACAACAATCCTAATCACATATTTAAAATATGTGTCATTTTATCCCTAACCGACATAAGTGTATAAAGTTGACGATAAATTTAAATAAAAGAATGTAATCAAATTGATAGTTATACCCAGGGAGCGAAACTTTGGTGCCGATGACAGACGTATGACGTCAAGCTACATACAGATTGTTTTTATCTGGATTATTGAAGGAATTGATTTTGAAGATGAAAGGTTAACTTACAAATTACAACAATAATTTTGTTCTAGTTGCGATTACAGTATATGTATGTAGGTATGTATTTAAATTAAAAGATGCGATGTTGTGTTTGAATTCTAAGCGTTCTGCTTATTTTTCAACAACCCACGAAATATAATTTGTTGTTTTTCATTTATCCGAATATGTTTTTTACAATTACTTACTTAGTAAAATATTTTTTCTTATTGTCTTTGTAATTATTTTAATATTTACATTATTTTCAATATAAATAGTAATTTCTTTATTAATAAAAAATAAAATTTACATTACCATTATTGCATTATTATTAATCATTGGAGTGTCGCAATGTTGTTCATATAAAATCACCCTATATGTGAATTTGCGTCATAATGATGTCATCGGCACCAAAGTTTCGCTCCCTGGTTATACCAGTAGATCCGCTACTATAATATAGTAACGGACCCGATGGTATAACTTCCTAATACATAATATTTATACTAAATGTGTGTGTGGGCGCATGCCAAGCGTGGCAATTATGGCATGTACCCCTCGTGGATTTGGGGGAGGCCCATGTCCAGCAGTGGACGTCCTTTGGCTGATATGGTGGTGTGTGTGGGTGGTTTATTCATAAAATTTGGTATTTTACATGTCAATGTTTTTAACTTATAAATATTAGGTATTCGGTGATAATAATATTTTTACAATATCTTTAATTATAAATAGTTATTATATAGTTGTGTAATAATAAAATATAATAAAGCCTTGAGTCTATCTGGTATTCAGTTTAGAGTTGAAATTTGAATCAAATCAACACCTTTACTTGGCAGTATATATTAAATTTTTCACATTTTTTTTGGGGCTTATACTTCATGATTTTTCAACAAGTTTATAGTAAAACTACTCGTAGATTTTTATGTGATTGTGCCATCATCATATCTACTTCACGATCTACCTTAACGATCATAACCTCTCTCATCGAAATTCTTCAAAAGCCGCAACAAATTCTATCACATATCAATTTCTCAATTGACGGAAGCTACACACACGTCTACACAACCTTATTTTATTTTTTTACAAATATTCGAGTATCGTTAGACGAATTTAATACTAACAATATTACTATTATTTGAAATATATATGCAGTGGCAAGCTGGCAAGCGTTCCGAAAACCACCAAGGTAGCTTGTGCGATTTGCAACCAATGTTTCAACAATTTTTGTTTTTCAGTTGTGGATATGACTTCTCAATAGAAGTCGCCCTAAATACCTGAACCTAAATAGGTATGTGTTGTTATGGACGATTCACACCAAACGGCCGGAGTTGATGCGCACGCCACCAGAGTCAAAGGAATTCGAACCCTCCATACAGAAGCTAGATTTCGTATCCAAACGGCAGCGGCAGAGCCGGCGGCAGCCGACCGGCTGCCCGCAACCCATTCAAATATGAAATCTAACTTCTGTATGGAGGGTGCGAATTCCTTTGACTCTAGTGGGGTGTGCGCCGACTCCGACCGTTTGCTGTGAATCGTCCATTATGCTCTGGTGGTGAGTAAGGACCCGGGTATGTCCTAAAACTACGACCAAGACCACCGGGGAATGGGCAGCAGCATTCCTTGAGTGCGGTGGATACTGCGATCGCCAACCCGCATGCCAAGCGTGGCGATTATGGCATTTACCCCCCATGAAATTGGGGGAGCCCCATGAAATTGGGGGAGGCTGATATAGTGGTGGTGGTGGTGAGTAAGGTCGCCAGAGCTCCCGAGGCTACGCTGTGTTGATTAAGACCTGCATATGTCTCTAGTTCTCAACACAACGAATCATCAAGACAATAAAGGGTCGGCAACGCGCTTGTGATTCTTCTGGAGTCATGGACTTCCATAGGCTACGGTGTATACTGACCATCAGGGGAGGCAAATATTCTAACAATGATTCTTCTCGGTAAAATGTTTCATGCAAGAGATCCCTATTTCTCAACGTCAATAATGAGGTTTTTGATTGCATCAGTAACGAAATTGCGCCTTATTGACGCCGAATAAAATTACTCTAATTTTATATAGAAACCTCCCGTGAATTTCACACATATCAAAATATAAACAAACGGATTTGAAACCTGTCGGGCTATATTGTCACGTTTCATTAAATTTCAAGAAATATCCTTGGTTTTGTTCGTCTGATAAAATTATCGGTGACAATAATTAATTATCTAGTTTACCTTGTTATTTTAAACAATGTTGTAAATATATAGACATCAGTTTCATCAATTAAAAATATTTTTGCCAAAATCGGCTAACAGCAACTCCCAAATTATACAGAGTTTTATCACATTAAATATTACGATTACTTTGGCAGAGATATGCATCTCAATACATTGAATAAGTCTTATAATAACGTAGTTATCGTCATATAGGTACAATAAATATACATTGGTACATGTGGCATGGTTACATGAGTATCAATTTACCGAGAAGTTTAAAAACTAGCGAAATTTTTTGTAAAGTTGTAAAAAGAAAAAAGCGAAACTTCTTAGAAAAGAAATTTTATAAACTTTTTTTGAGACGTTTTTTATCTGTAGTAGTATTTATTTATTTACAGGAACACACGTACACGTTGGCGTATACAGACACACGTCAACGTGTGTGTGAGTCTGGCTACAGAAGTCACAACTACAAATGCAAAGACGTCCCGAAAGTAATTTACCTGTACACGAATGATCAATATCCATGAAAAAATCCCGTCGGAATCTTTCCGACAGAAACTTATCTTAAAATTCTCGTGAAGCTTCCGGAAATTTTACTAAATGTTCCCTGAAATTTGGAGATTGTTCTGGAACTTGTACATCGTGCCTAGGCACGAGCCTTCTCCTCTCCCATGTGTGAGAGATTCAGTTTGAGAGTTAGGAATTAAAAATATCACCAAAATATACCTAATGTTTTTTCGCCCCTAATTACAGTACTATGAATGATTCATATCCTCAGTCAAATAGCAAAACAGTACAGACTTATTATTATGTCATTAATGTATAGTTTAAAGAACATGATTGGAATAAATAAATACGAAATACCTACTACACGCTTACAACACTTTGATAGAAAGGCTCTCAAAATTAGCTCCACATAATATTACTAAGCATCAAAATAGCGTACAGTCAGCATCGAAAGTAGCAACGGGTTTGAAAAGTTCAAAAGTATTTATTATAAGGGAATAAGCTTTTGACCCTTTCATATGCGTAGCTACTTTTGACTGTACCTACCGTATGTATTATGTTTCGGCGTTAATCTCAAATCCTTATAGAAATTCCTAATTTAACCATAAAATTCTGGATGAAACAACATCAACGCATTCTTTGATAAAAAAAGCCATGTGCTTTATTATATTTTGTAAAGTATTAAGAAAGTTACTTTGCACATTAAGGTAGCTGTTAATCTGGGAGAGTTTCCACTAAATAAAATATATAAATTCAAGTCTTTATAAATGAATGTAGACAAAAAACATAACGGTATACCCTTAGTTCTTGAAAACACAAAATGTGTCTTCTGCCATTCGGTTTCTTCGTCTCAATTATAAGTTCATCTAACTATCAATCTGTCAGTACCCCACTTTCCAGGGCATCTTAACAACACTTTTCTTCTCAGTCGCATCTTCAATGCTAAGGGGCCTAAGGGTCATAAAGAACTACCACATACGTCTCGTAACACATACACGACACTCAATGTCGATATGGGCGTGTGAACAGGCAATATCAAAATGTCTGGCGCAGTGACTCGCGATTTCGAGCGGCCGTGAAATTTTCTCAGATATCACTACTCGTACCCGTTCATCCGTGCGTTTAATAAATATGTCTTTGTCTGTTCGAGCAATAAAGGAATCAGTGGAACAGTGGAAACCAGCGTCCAGGCTCGATTACGAATGGCACAGAACGGAGCTGCTACGTCGAATTAAAATGAAGTTCGAAAGTCTCCCTCTCTTATTCTTATATCTGAGAAAATTTCACAGCCGCTCGAAACGATATACACGAATTTCGTACGTTTTCGTTTCGCGGTAGCAGCTCTGGGGTTCCTGTAGGAAGGTGGTACAAGACATTCCTACTAGCCCAAGCGTATTAGTCTAATAATATTAGTGTTATGTCACTAAAGCTTGTAACGCACAGAGCGCGACGCAGCGTCGTTGCGGGCCAGAGGCGGTTTTGCGATAAAGCGAACGCGTTCCGGAGCACGTCGCACCAAAAAACCAAGCGGTATTCAGTAGCGCGGTAGAGCGGAGGCGGCGTGTGAGACATATCCACTCACGTGCTCTTGGTAAAACGTAAAGTGCTCTCGCAACACTAGTTGCGAGTTGGACTTCCAACGGTTTTTAAATTGTTGCTATGCGGAACATGCAAAGAACGCTTTTTAACCGACTTTAATGTTTGTTACTCCATAACTCCGTCATTTCTTAACCGATTTGGAAAATTCTTTTTTTGATTGTAAGTATATATATCCAAATTGGTCCCGTTTTTGTTAAAACGCAGTTCTGATGATGGGAGCCATGAGGAATTGAGAGAACTCCTCAAATCTTTAAGGCAAACATATAGTGATTTTTGTGTTTTTATCAACAAGTCAAGCATTTTCATCCAAAAATGTGACATTGGATGAAGTGGAACTACTGATGATGATCAGAACAGAACTCTTCAACGACGAAAAGTTCACGTTTGGCGATTTGTCCTCCTAGCTGTGTTTGTTAAGCAATTTCTATTTTCACGATTAATTTTTGTCATGCTTGATTTCTGATGATGTGATCCACGAGGAATTGAGGGAACTCCTCAAATCTTAAAGGCAAACATATAGTGATTTTTTGTGTTTTTATCAACAAATCGAGCATTATCATACAATAATGTGACATTTGATGAAGTGGAACTGCTCATGATGATCAGAACGGAACTCTTCAAAGACGCGTAGTTCACGTTTGGCGATTGGTTCTCTTCGTTTTGTTTGTCAAGCAAACAAGGTTTTTCCATGATTCCATGAGGAATTGAGGGTACTTAGTCTTCTACCATTATAAACATACTTATAGCCATTTTTATTTTATTGTATGGAATCTAAGAGTGCACCATCTAAGTATAATAATCTTTCACCAGCCACCCCCATTGAAGTCGGTTTTTTTTTCTTAAAAATTATTTATTTTGTTATGTGTATATGAAGCAATAATCGGCAGTAGGCAGTTTCGATAAGATCAAAAATGCAATATCGCCTCCACCCGCACCGCTTTGTGCCCGCTCTGTGCGTATCGAGCTTATAAAATAAAACGAGAACTAATATTAGGCATTAGAATAATTTGCTTTCAGAAATGGGGCTCAGAAATTCAGACTTCTTACCTTTAAGATATTATTACATCTTAAAATCTAGGACTTTCTCTACCTCTCTTGTGCAGAATGTCTTTAAAGAAGCATAAGCAAGCAAGAACTTTAAATTTTCGAATTATCACAACTGTCAGGAATCTCCACAGTGACAGTATACTTCAGTTTGTTTTCATGTCATTTCATCGATATCTCCGCTTTAATCTTGGGGGGAACGCGGAAGGGTGGCTGCTGTAAGGGGGGCGATGGGGGCGAGGAGGGCGGGACCCGTTGAGCTTGCAACTGCAATTCCATAATGTCTCGGTGGAGAGACATGATCAGGCGCAGGATCTTCGTGAAGTATTCCAGTTTCTGGAAAATGAAAAAAATTGTAGATTGGTTTCGGGTTTTGATAGCATTAAGAGACTAAGCTATTTAAAAATGCGGGTAGTGAATAAAAACAGCTTTGTATCAATAAGTTAGTACCTGTTGCTTTACTTCTATGATGTCTCCCTGTAATCTATCTTTACAGTACATATGGTGCTATATTACCGCACGAGTGCGGTAATCAGCAGATTACGTGCATATATAGAAAATTTAAAGAGCCATATGTACTGTAAAACGTTGTACGATACGCGTGCGAACAGGTAATTCGCAACTCGTGTCGATTTAAAACACTCCCTTCGGTCGTGTTTCAATTTCTCACCACTCGTTGCGAGTTTCCTGTTCTCTGCACTTGTATCGTAATGTACTATTGTTTATTCTTTTGTATATGGTGTCTTATTATATGAGGTGTGTAATAATAGCTATTTACGATACAAGGGTTGTAAAACAAAGAAAGGCCGAAATCGTAGATGTTTGAGGCCCGAGCCGCAGGCGAGGGTCATAAATATGTGAGAGAGGGTTTTCTGTTTTACGACCCGTGTTTTGTACACAATTTTACGTCACCACTTCGCCAAAAAGTGGGTTTTTCCGGACGCGCAGGGTGCGGAAAAACGCGCTTTTTGGCAAGGTGTGGTGTAAAGAGTATTTGTATTGTAATGCTAGTATTTTTATATCAGTTTATGTAGATATAAATGATAAAATATGTGAAGTGTGCGATTTTATAAAAACTACTGTATCAAAACTATAAGTTTCTGTCATTGACGACATGCATTTATATATGATATAATTCATATAATATGATATAATTAATTTTTATAATATGACAGAATTCATATATTGTACACTAAAGGGAATTCGTTTCATAAAGGAATTTTATGATTATTTTAAATCAAAGCTAATCATTAAATCTTAGAGCGGTAATATTCCCTTTACTGCACAAAATTTGTAATACAAATAATTTATTAAAAAAATCGCATGCTATTTTTATTTACAGGTAAATAAATACTGCTCTAAGCGTATAAAGAAAAAGCTTAATAAGTGAAATAACTTACTTTTAACTTTCCCATCAGTGTACAATATCACACACACTCATTTATGTTATCACAGAGAAAATGGCACGGGCGCTTAAAATGCTGCGTGTTTCTTGCTATCGTCACTAAATAATTTACGTTTCAAAAAATAAGTAGTCTTTAAAAAGTTCCTTTGCAAGCTTTTACACTAGAATACAGTCAAGTAATCTATTAAGGATAAAGAAAAAAAGTAACAATAAATCGACCACACTGCTATTATATATTATTAATAAATGCTATTTTTATAGCATTTGCCTACAGATTCGAGCTGAAGTTTAATTGGGTAGTGTATTGGGTAAAAAAATATAATTGATCCGTCATTTAGATGACCAAACAAGACAATAATTTAAAAAACTAATAAATTTCCGACTGCGTTTCTGTGTAATTTGAAAATAAATAATATAACGAATAACGACACCTTTAATGCTAAACTCCATCGAGCCGTTCAGGCCGCAGAGCGTGCCAAACAATTATACATACATACGTACTCTCGAAAAACCTAACCCTCCTTCAGGCGCAGTCGGGTAAAAATATTTGACACGTAATTTTTCTTTTGTCAATCAAACAAAAAATGACAAATATAAAACGTGTCAAAGATCGGGCGCGCTCGTGAGTAGCACTAACTTTTTCTGTTTAATTGAAAACATAAAAAATACGTGTTTATTTTTTGATAATCTAACTGAGGGACTTAATTTTTTTAGGACACATTCCTCTGTGTACCCACCGTGTGTGTATATGACGCTATTCGACATCAGTATTGGCATCAACAAATCGGAACATTTGTTGAAAACGACAGGTATGTAGGTATGTCTCAGGTTGTAGTTTGTTATTTTATGGCTCGTCAGGTTTGAACAACTCGAACACTATGTTTAGGAACAAAACTCAATACAAAAACACTATAGATTTTGTTCATCCTAAATGAACGACTGTATAAAAAGGGTTCAATCCTGTGACCCTGGTGAAAAAGGGTATAACTGCCGTACAATTGTATAGGACTTGTACCCCTTTTCCCTAGAGCCACAGATCGTACTGCCAACTTAGCTTGTAGCCATTCCTAATAAAAGCTTGCAAAAGGTTTCTCTGGCTTATTGTCTAAAAGGGGAACTGTACTGACCTGGCTTCCCTGCATACTGTGACCGTTCGCCTTCTGACCGCCCACCACCGTACTGCAGGGTAGTGGTTTCGCCACACCAATGGTCACGATTCCTGGAACAAGGACCAACTGTTACTATCATCAGCCTATACACATCCCACGCTGGGCTCAGGCCTCTCAGGGAAGAGGGAACGGACAGTAGTCGCCACGCTGGCCTAGTGCGGATTGGGCACTTCACGTACACCTTTGAAGTTATTAAATGATATTCCATATCATTTTATTAAAGACTTTTACTTTAAATTTATGTACAACGAAAATATATACAAGAATACTTAACCAAAATAATATAAAGAAAATTAAAACTAACTTAAATCTAAAACGGGCCCTTGAGGCATTGTACCGAGGATGCTGGCGGCATTTCCTCGCTGTATCGCAATGCTGATACGTTGAGCGAGGAAACCGCCAGCTCTTCGGTCACCAGTTACGTCAACCAGACGCTTCGCAATTTCTGCAAATAACTTATGCGCGCTGGGACCCCATGAACCTAGTTTCGACGCCAAAAGGTACAAACATGTACTCTCTGCCGAGGCCCTTGTATTTATTACGCTTTAGAATTTCGGCGTTTTCCGCCGCTGCACCCGCTTTTACTGTAGTCCGTTGGAGGTGAGACGGTGCCAGTGTGTCTACACAGGTAGCATCCCACACCAACATCCGTCCCACGCTCCAAGGAACTAAAGACACCCCATCAGGTCTCTTACCATCGTCCCTGACCATGCCAGTCGGCTCAAGAAGAGCAGGCACATTGACGGTGGCAAGAGACCGGCGGATTATATCATTAAGCGTCGCATGTCTCGAAAAACGGCCTGCACTTTTTCATGATATTCCATGAATAAGTTCCGATTCATTGGCACGAGTCGATGTAGTCATCATCATCATCATAGATAGTCCGTCCACTACTGAACGTAGGTCTCCATCATTTTGCGCCACAATATTCGATTCTGGGCTTTCCCCATCCACTCACTGCCAACAATCCTTCAAGTCATCAGTCCAACGAGTTGCAGGACGTCCCACACTATACTTACTTGCCCAACCGCGATTCCCACTCCAGAACTTGTCTGTTTCCACGGTTGTCGATTCTATGGCAATAGCCCACTCCCGATTCAGCGTGCTAATTCCTCGAGCTATGTCGACAACGTTGGAAGTAAAAACTCACGTCTAAATTATCGTGTTTTGTTTTTCGTTATCATGAAGGATATTTTGCAGTAGGTACAGGAAAATATTCCGTAAGAACGCAATAGTTAAGCTTTGTTTGCTTTTGAGTTAACAACCACCACCACCATATCAGCCGAAGAAAGTCCACTGCTGGACATAGGCCTCCCCCATATTCACGGGGGGTATATGCCATAATCGCCACGCTTGGCATGCGGGTTGGCGATCGCAGTATCGTTAACAACATTTACATACAATTACAATAAGTGCTAAGAAGTATATTACTTAAACTGATACTTCCATACTTTTTTAATCCATGATGAAGCAGTTTCGGGAACCTTTTCTCTCAAAATATCTTAAGGGCGAGCTCTACTGCAATTTTTGCGGCATTGAAACTTTTTGGAATTAAGCGTAACCTAGTTTATACTCTAATCAGATAATACAACGAAACCTTCTCGTTAGAAGGCCGCAAGAGATCTGGTCGCCCGCGCTCAGCAAGAATGGATAGGGTGGTGAAAATCGTGAGAGAGCATGTCCGCCGGAAAAAGCACTGTTTGATCCGAAAATTAGCTGCAGACTTAAAGATTTCAAGAGGATCAATACACAATATCATGAGGGCAGACCTCGGTTGTCACGCTTACTAGAATAGAAAAGTAGGTACACAGCATTTCCGAAGCTACAAAGAAAACAAAAATGATGGATCAAACACTTTCCTGGCACGCAGAGGATGAATTCGTTTTTGTGGACGATAAACTCTTTGTATTGAGCAATCTTACAATGCTCAAAATGGTCGTTTGTGGGCAACAAACATTTGTATGTTCAAGATGATCAGTGGAATGTGGCAAGATTCCAAAGTGCACCACCAGTGATGGTTTGGGGAGCATTTTTCAAGCGGGGTAAACTTCCTTTGGTATTTATCGACAAAGGGGTAAAAATCAGTGCCAATAGTATAAACCACAAGTCTTGAAAAAAATGTTGCTCCGAATTTAAGAATGATGTTTGGGAACGGCTACTATTGTTTCCAATAAGACGGAGCTCCATCCCACACGGCAAACTTAGTTCAAGCGTGGTATCAGGCCTATTTCACGGATTTCTTACCAAAAAATGAAGGGCCTTAAGTTCTCTGGATTTAAATATACTGGACTTTCTTGTATGGTCGTACATGCTCTCAAAACTGAATAACTAAAAAAATTAAGAATTTAGAGCATTTAAAAAAAGTTGTTAGTGTAGTATTATTGTTATTATATTATTGTATAACCATATGGACATGTTCTGGATTAAATTAATTTCATTTCATTTCATTTCATTTCAACATGCATGCGATTCTTAAACGTGTGGGGCTTAATGGTGAAGCTAGTAAATTTCCCCGCGAAAGAAATTTTCAAGTAGGTGTCTAATAGATTTACGTTTATTTGAATATAGGTTATTTCACTTGAAGATCTGACTATTAAATGATTAGGTACCTACTGTACAATCAAAGCAACGCACATCTCACGCGTCCGCATTAGATATAACTACGTTATAATAAATCTATATAATGTATCAGCATCGGCAAATTAAGCTACTTATGAATTAGTCTACGTTAATAACTGTTCTTATATAGTACCTTCACATTCATCTTCGTAATCATTGTTATCAATAAAATCATACAACAACAGTGATTCTATCAAGTTTTCAATCAATAATAATATCATCTCGAGTGTACGATTCGTACAGTTACCATATCAGTTCTTAACCTTTTAACCAATGTTTATCTACTTAGATGAACACTGTATCGACGACGATTTTTATGGAGATTTTTGGAACTAATTTCGTAAATGTAACTGATAATTTACCCCCAATAATTTTATAGCAATAATACTCACGATTTGTTTTAATTTTTACAAATAAGTAAAACTTTGCCGCTCTCAAATCAACCAACGAACACTACAACTGCATTATGTTTAATTTTTTTAAACATCACTCTTAATATTTACAATACAGAAAACTATTTCACCAAACTAAATACGTCAATATGTGAACAAGGATATGTATGAACTGATGTATACGTCATTCCGACATTGACTTAATAATATCAAACATAATTTCCTTATTTGATGAGCTATAAAATAACGTCTAGTAACCGAGTTGATATTGTTCGACAATAAACTACAATTTTCATTGGAATTTAAACTTTCTAGCCGTGAGTGTAAAGTCGATTTTTGGATACTCGATATTATTTTCAATTAATTAAGTTTTTAATTTTCTCATTATTAGACCATTCGGGAACCTTAAAACTTACAACGTAAAGCCGCTATTTCCACGGATTACTGCTTTGAAATTCGGCTGTCACCGTCTGGCAATTTTAAAGTGGATCGTAATTTTGTTTTGAAAGTTACGTATGCAAAAATATAGAACATCGAATTTTGAATGCAGTAATTATAGAGTAAATTTTATGTCATCTTTATAGAGCTTATGATGGATTATACAATGTACTAGCTAGTATTTGCATTACAACTGCATTTCGCATCTTCAATAATGATAAATTTTAAATGTATATAAGATTGAATTCGTTTGTTTTTATTGTATCTAATGGATCAAGAAAATAAGTAAATTATTCACACACACCTTTGAATTTCTTTGCAGCTGTATTCTGGTTTGCTCTCGATGTTTTCCTTCACCGAAAAGCTAACGGTAACTATTCAATGATATTCCGTACATACGTTGGAAAAACTTATTGGTACGTCAGGATTCGAACCCACGACCGCCGCTTGACAGCCGCATGCTAGCACCGTACGCCAGCTTGACGTAGACAAATAAGACAGAACAAATACTCAATAGGTATACCTCAACTCTACAACCTTAATTCTTTGTTTAGAGAGACGTGTAAATATTTACAACTTCATTAGATTACGTATCTTTGATATGGTGGACTTTTGTTTTTAATTGATAAAAATAAAAACCCGTACGACTGTGAAAGGATGAATGAATGTGACAAGGAAAAGTGTCAGAAAACTGGTACCCCGCTCTGGTGTCATGCAAAATGAGTAGGAGAAGCCTAATGTTTATGTGGAATAATAATAATGGCTATAAGATCATACAATACGTAAATCACATTCATACAATACGTACCACGAGCCGATCTCTCAAATTAACGGAGTAATGGCGAATGTCATAATCCATCGCAATGGTTTCCAAAAAACTATTATTTTAGTGCTTATCAGTGAAAATAAATCACTCCCGGCTGATCCTTTAGGTTGTAGCTTCGTTGTCGGTACGACAAAATTGCACAACAAGGCATTTTTATATTTTTAAAAGGGTATAATTCGTCACTCGCAGTCCATTGACAACTGAACTTCCTTTTGACTGTGTTTGACAGGTTCATGTAAATCCGATCTTATACGCGGCTACGCTTGCCCCGCCCTTTACCATTTCTATAGTATTTATTTGATCTGTGGTATGTATCGATCTCAACAATTTTTTTTATGACATAGGAGGCAAACGTGCAGACGAATCGCCTGATGGTAAGCGATTAACGCCGCCAATGGACACTCGCAACACCAGAGGGGTTGTAAGTGCGTTGTGGGCCCTTAAGACGACGAATTGAAAATATTGGCGACAGGGATTATAATTTATCTCCGCAACCAAGAAACATACGAACCCGATTATTTTTTATATGATCCATAGTATCTTTGGCTTTACTTTTGTAAAAGCTTTACATGATTGGATAACTTTCATAACACAAAAATAATTCTCTTTTAAACCTCTTTAATAACAGAGATTTGCATTTTACAGATCAACGGCACTTGTTAAAGTCTCTTAGTTTTCCATTTAAATTTGTCTAAACAAACACTTCAATATTGTAAAAGGATTTTATGAAATTACGAATGGTTTTTATTTAAACTGAAAAAGACTGTTTTGTCGCATACGCCCTTACGGTATCAGCTAGCCGCCCGCGTGTTTTCTATGCAATCAGTGCCCCCTCAGTCCGCTACCGACTACTGTCAGCGTTGGGCCTGTGCTAGGCGAGCTCCCACGCGTTATGGATACTGTTTGATTTAAAGTGGTATTTTATTCATTTAAAAATAATGAAATAATTGGTGAAGATCTCTAAAAAAAAGGAAGGCTTGTTCAATTGAGCAATGTAATTTTTTTTAAGTAATTTTCCCAAAATAACTTTATTTGCCAAACTAAATAATGTTCCAATTATAAAATAAATCGTTTTTTTAAACTCGTGTATACTAAATCGAGATGTTTCTACTGACAAAATATTCTTTTAAATTTATAAGTAAAGCAAAAATAAATTTTATTTGCCTATTTTAGAAAACAATAATTAGAACAAGGCAAAGCCATGGAGTCGTCTCCGGATTTAGGCGAAATCGAAACTATGTCAGATAAGTCCTTAGAAAGGTTAGTATTTGGGAGATAGGTAGGTACTTATAAACTAATTTAAAGGTATTATAATACCTACTTATATTACAAGCTTTTATTTAACTTGCAATGTATGTATGTATGTTGGACCCGGGTATGTCCTAAAACTACGACCAAGACCATCGGGGGATGGGCAGCAGCATCCCTGGAGTGCGGTGGAGATACTGCGATCGCCAACCCGCATGCCAAGCGTGGCGATTATGGCATATACCCCTCGTGAATTTGGGGGAGGCCCATGTCCAGCAGTGGACGTGTTTTGGCTGATATGGTGGTGGTGGTGGTGGTATGTATGTTGGTCGGTCGGTGTTGTTGGACCCGGGTATGTCCTAAACCTACAACCAAGATCACCGGAAGATGGGCAGCACCGCAGCAGCATCCCTGGAGTGCGGTGGAAATACTGCAATCGCCAACCCGCATGCCAAGCGTGGAAATTACAATACAATACAATATGCTTTATTGCTCACCTCAAAAATGAATTACAGATAGAAACAGCACAAAGATACAAGCAGAGGTAAACAACAGGCGGTCTTATCGCTAAATGAGCGATTTCTTCCAGGAACCTTAGGGTAGCGAAGAAAAAAAATAAACAAACATGATAAGTGGGTGGTGCAAATAAAAGGAATAACTACTAGAAATAAAAATAAATATAATAATAATAATAAAAACCACATAAAGCACTATATATAAATATATATACAATAAACATACATAAATAAGTACATAAATAAACATAAATATATACCACAAACTTAAGTGAGACCCAAAAGTAAACTACAGACCAGTATCGAAAAATATTATGGAAGAGACAAAGAGTGCTCTTTCAGACTAGATTTAAAAGACGCACTAGATTTAGCCCGTCTTACATCAAGGAGCAGAGAGTTCCATAGTCGGACTGCTTGAAAAGTAAATGAACTGTTATAAAATTTAGAGGAGGACGAAGGCACAGCAAGAAGAAATTTATTAGAGGATCTAATTGAACGCAGATAGTTAAATCGTTCCTTGAGGTAGCGAGAGGTTGCCGGATTAAAAAGTATATTAAAGAGAAGAGAAAGAATGTGAGAGTTATGACGAAGACGGATTGGGAGCCACTTGAGTTTTAAACGGAAACTAGAGACATGGTCATACTTGCGTAACCCAAATATGAACCGTATGCATACATTTGAATACGCTCAAGTTTATTGAGTTGCTCCTCAGTGATATCAAGATATGAGATGTCCACGTAATCGAGAATAGGGAGAAGAAGGGTTTGGGCAAGTGCAATTTTAGTGGCGATGGGAAGGAAGTTACGAAGGCGTCTTAGAGAAGCTACTGCAGCAAACATCTTCCTGCTGACCTCGCTCACTTGCGGCACCCAGGATCAGGCGCGGATCCACCGTTGTGGGCACGATGGGCATGCCCACAACCCTATTTGACTTGTGACGTCATACTTTCACGGTCTATTGATACCGATAGGCAGATTGTATCACACGCTATGCCATAGAGTAATAAAAAAACCACAATGAATCGTGAATCGTGCGTAATTCGGAACGCAGCAAAGGAAGGACCATAGACGATATGTTGACACGTTGTCACATTTTAGACAACATATTAAGTATCTGTTTCTTTTCGGTACATGAATACTTGTCTTGGAAAAAAAAGAGATGACTATATTGGCTGGATGTGCGCACTCGCACAGACACATCTATTAATTTAAAAGTAAGCGTGAGTTGTGTTTTATGCACTAAGTATGCAAATGTAAATTGCCGCCAAAACTTCCGAGCCCCGTTCCTTTTTGGTGGCGTGGCGTGGCACTACTGGCGCTAACGTTAGTATAAGTTATAGTTTGTACTGTCAAACACAGATAGTCTAACGTTACCTAAAAGAAAATTACTTTATAAAGTTTTTTGTTAATGTTAGTCAGGTTAAATTGTTCTGATTAAACAATCGGATTTGGACATATATTATTGTATAATGGTAAGTAATTTTAATGAAATTATTTCTGTTTTACCGCTCTAATGCAAAGCTCTACGCTATGTATCATAATTTGTAACTTTTTTGTTTTATTATATAATAAAACAAAGTTACAAACGATGCAATTTAAACATTTATTGCTGTTTATTGATTTATTGTTGCTGTGGTGTGGGTTTTTGGTTTATTTTCTTGGGAATGTTTTTATGGCTTCCACTAATACATAACTATCCTACAGCTACTCTCACAGGCCTCACAGCTATGCATTTAATGTAATAATAGCCCCCTAATTACATTATTAGGTACATATTTATGGGGCATTTCATGCTATCTCGACCGAACATTTAGATGTTTATTTTTTAATTGGATCGAGTTTTATTGTCTTTTTCTATTATATGAGTGCGGGCGTAGGGGAGAGCGGAACCCGGAGTTTTTTCATTTACCTACGACGAGACTAGAACTATTTTTTTTAATAAGATAATAATATGTTAGAGAATTTTCTAAAAAAAACCTATTGATAAAACAATTATTAAAAATGGATTTTGACGTACAAATTTCGGTTTTTTTTTTGATAATGTATAAGTACCTCGTGAGCGGTGTCACAAAATTATTCGAAAAAAATTAAGGAGTTATTTTCGTAGAGTGCAAAAATATTATAAACATTTAAGTCAAATTTAAATATAATTTTAAGTGGTCGATCGAGTAGGTATGGAATACGGCATACCTATAGGTACATAATAGCTTATGTTAATTATACAAAAAGAAAGGTCAAAACGGACAGTAACAGAACAGAAAATAGATTCAGTTCAGGTAGGTAACATACCCATATAACCTATAACATAAGTCACAGCCCTACAGCTAACCTAAAATAAATTTAAAAATACCTCTCCCACCAATTCTTACGATTTTTGAAAAGCTGGCTTGTGCATGTTGTTTTGAATTTTGGTTGCTTTTATTCACAGGGTGGTGATGATGTTAGTGTGGAGAAAATCGGTGGTGGTACAAGTGGATCTAAGCGGAGTCATAATATCGCTTCAACGCGAAAGATTAACACATTTTTTTTTTTAAACCTAGAGTTGTTGTTGAGGCTGGGATATTGAGTACTGGTAGTGAAATTGAGAGTCCTACATTTGAAGTGAATAATGATTTAGGTATTTCTTCTTCTTCTGATCAATCCACTTCTACAGCTTTAACTGCGTCATCATCATCAACTGTAACTAGTGGCTTGTCATTGAACTCTGAATTTGCTACAGATATCGGAAACTATATTTCTGCTACAAAAAATATGCATGAATTACCTGATGCAACTAAAGCTGTACTACTAGAAAAACATTGGGTGCCCCCACCTAACTATGATTTTCCGCACCAAGTTTTGCAAAAACGAGGAAAAACGCACAGAAAATATGTCCAAAAATCACATCTAGAAAAATTCCATTGGCTTGTGCTTTCACATAAAGATCAGGGACTTTATTGCAAATATTGTGCCTTATTTATCATTCCATCTGCCACTGATTTCGTTCGATCGAACCCTGGACGTCTTGTGAAAGAACCATTGAAAGCTTTTAACAACTTATTAGGTGAAAGCGGGTTACTACTGCAACATCAACGCAATCATTACCATAAGATGGCTGTTGAAAGTGGGAAGAACTTTTTGGCGTGTTATCATAAACCTGACGTTGATATTGCTAACCAGATTTCTACTCAAAGAATGGCTCAAGTGGCAGAAAGCAGAGATCGTTTACGACCAATCATAAAAACTATAATATTGTGTGGTCGGCAAAATATAGAGATGATGGCCAGATTTTTGACACGAACACCGGTCATAGTGACGTCTCCTTTTCAGAAGGAAATTTCCGAGCTCTTTTGAAATTTAGAATAGATGCAGGCGACTCAGTTCTGGAACACCATTTATCATCAACAAGTTCTACAGCGACTTACATAAGCAAAACTGTACAAAACGAACTTATAGACATTTGTAAAGAAAAGATTCAGGAAACTATTTTACAAAATGTGAAAAAAGCTAAGTTTTTCGCTATTTATTTTGACGAGACTACAGATATTTCTCATACCGAACAGATGAGTCTATCATTCAGATATATAGATAAGGATGGTTTTATTAAGGAAGATTTTGTGTGCTTTTGCGACGCTTATGAAATGCTAAAAATGCTTCAATGTCAACAATGTGAAAGAGAAGATAGCTCAGATGGCACAGAAAAATTACGGTTAACAGGCACCGCATTAGCGAAAATCGTGGAAAATATTTGCTACAAATTTGATATAGATTTATCTCTTTGTGTAGGGATAGGAACTGACAGCTGTTCGGTAATGGCATCCGACGCAAAAGGTGCTGTTCAGGAACTCTCTAAAAAAGCCATTCACGCAAAACGTTGTCCTTGTAACAATCATGTCTTAAATAACTCCTTGGCCAAGTTATCAAACGTCGCTTCGTGTAGAAACACAACTGGGACGATAAAAAAAATCGTAGCATTTGCTAACGCCTCTGCAAAACGCCATAGAGTATTCTCAGAAGAACTTGATGGTACGGCAATTCAAAGTATATGCGAGACACGATGGGTTAAAAGACACGACGGCCATTTACAATTCCAGGGTGATAATCTGGTTAAAATTTGTAAGGCACTGGAGAGAATATCGACATGGCAAGATAATAAAACTTCAAGTGACGCTCACTGTCTCTTGCAGACACTACGTAGCTCTGACTTTATTATATCATCGATATGCCTAAGCGATATTCTAGGTAAGAAAACAAAGCATTTCAAAACGATTTGTAAGTTTTTTTTTAAGGAAGGTAGCAATTTTTTTTATATTTTAGGAACTACAGTTTCGTTAAGCCGATTTCTGCAAACTGCATCGATTGACATCAAAAGAGCCACCGATGCAGTAAAGGATGTCATGGAAGTATTAAGATCGAAACGCCAAAACGCAGAGTCTGTATTCAAGCAACTATTTTCAGAGGCGACAGAGCAAGCAAAACAGTTGGATGTTACATTAAAATCCCCACGTACAGTTCCAAGGCAAACAAACAGGTCCAATTATGAGGCAAAATCGGTGGAAGAGTACTTTCGGAAATCAATTTACATACCTCTATTAGATTCAATTATCAATGATTTGGAGCAGAGATTATCTCCGGAGGTACTCGACCTATTTCATTTGGGAGTTTTTCTACCTAAAGCAAATATTATTGTCAGGGACTGGGATATTAATATCGAGATAGTAAAAGTTAAAAAAGTTGTCCAGATGTACCGCCTATTCATTAAAGATAGTGAATCAACTGTTATTAATGAATACCGACTCTGGATGACCAAACGGAAAAGAGAATGTGAAAACAATTCGGCCATACCAGACTCGGTAGCTCATGTCATTGAAGCATGCGACCAAGATTTGTATCCTAACATAAAAATATTCTTACAAATACTGGCAACTCTCCCGGTCAGCGTAGCTACCGCAGAGAGATCATTTTCTACTCTTCGCAGAGTAAAATCTTGGTTGCGTGCGTCAATGGCACAGGAAAGATTATCCGGGCTAGCTCTCCTAAATATACACAAAGATGTAAACCTGGATATCGACCAAATTATCAACGTTTTCGCGAAAAAGAATCGTAAGCTTGAATTTGTAGTTTAAATAAGCGCCGTAATTTTTGAGTTATATATTATAGTATTTCATAAATCCATAAATTAGCGCACCACCGGTTGTCGTAGTCAGCAGACGCCACTGATGGTATTGGTAGCCTAATTAAGTCTCGCCTGGTGCATCTCACTTGCTGGTCATACTTACGACTCCTGAGATACCGACAAGATACCTATTTACGCAGTCTAGGGCCTATTGGTTTACTGGCTACTAGAAAAGAAGAAAAAAATCACAGATCTCGTGCACTACACGACCATCAAGGTACATTGAAAATGAACTCAACAAAATAAAAAATGCATTACATTTGCTAACGTTATGCCAATTTGGTTGATATATAACATATAAACATAGCTCACATACAAAATTCCTATTAAATTGGCAATTTTTTAAAGCGCAGCCAAGTTACGGGAACCACATAAAAAGGCATTTGCCACTTTACTAATATTCACGCAAGATAACGGCGACTTCAAATTAACTCGACCTCCAAACTCCGACTATAACTATAACAAGAATTTTCAAAGGCGAATTCAATATGACACCCTAGGCCCCAGGAGAAGGATAAATTATATGATATCATAACCTTGATTATTTGTTTAATTTTCTCGCAATCGAAGTGAAAAGCAGATGTATAACTCATGTATAAAACTCATTTTATCCTCTACTTTATATCGACCCTTGCCTGCGGCTCGGGTCGATAAAATTGTCTCGGATAAAATGGCTTGTTTTATGCAATCTCAATCAACTATTTTATTTGCCAAGGTTTTGGAAGATATTGGTCTTCCAAAACATCATTGACTTATCCACGAATTGCTATTTCCCGGGCACTGCAATAATGTGCTATTGTTGTCTCGAACTATAATTAATAATAATTTATTATAGAAACAATACATGTTTAATTTAAACAATTTGAAATATAAAACTAACTACAATTGTACAATTGTGTTGATTTAAAAAAATATATATTACCTACTAATAGTCGTTCTGACTTTTTGACTTCTTTCAAAAAGGTTAGGCTACAGCGCAAACCCTTGACCCGATCTTCTTTGTTTTAGGCTCAAAATGTAGCCGACTAAATTGTCCAGAGGAGTTTTGATCAAAATTTTGATATCATTCTTCGTTTCCAAAATATCGAGTGCCAAAATGAAAAAATCGGAGGAAATTGATTTTTTTTTTTCACTATTACGGCCAAAAGTTTTTTCGTTCTGGACTTTCTCAAATAATTCTCTTTGCATCTTACACACCTCGTAAATACGCGTCTTTTGAGCCTAGTTTGAATATCATACCTTCACAACTCTCTGAAATATAAGGGGATCGCACTATTTCGTGAAATGGGACCCTATACTGGAGCGAACGAAAAGACATTTTCAATGTCAAAAAAGAAATTGGTTCGGAGTTTAATCGAAACTGTTTGACTATTTAATTGGACGACATCGGGTCTGACTTCCTCAAATAATTAATTCCATTCCTAAGCTCAAAGTCCTGATGCGTAGGAAAAAGGATTTATTTATCCCCCAATATTTAAATTCAAGTCGTTCATGAGTCATGATTGTTCATGAGCGAGTTCGTACTCCGACTCCCACTTGGCCGATTTTCGGGAGGCTGTGACCACAATCTTTTTTTGGGGCTGGATCCGCGCCTGCCCAGGATAGAGTGCGATCCATAATAATCCCTAGATTTTTCACCTGGGTTGAGAAAGGAATCTGAATACCATCGAAATATATAGAAGGGAGATTGGCGAAGTCGATTCTGGAAATAATATTACTACTGCCGATAATAATAACTTGGGTCTTTGTTGGGATTAACTTTCAGCCCAAAACTCTCGCTCCACTTTAGAATGCGTATCCTCATTAGTCGACTTAATTACAACAGGTAGATCCCTAAGCACGAACGCTAAGAACGAACACTATTGCATATATCTCCCGTGAATTTGGGGGAGGCCTATGAGCAGCAGTGGATAACCTTCGGCTGATACGGTGGTATGTATGTTTGTTCGGGTGGAATCTTGTAACTCGATTTTGAAATAGATATCTTCAACCGATTGTGCTGAAATTTGGCGTACTTATGTAAGCACCACCACTAGGTATATCAGCCCAAGGACGTCCACTGCTGGACAGGCCTCCCCCAATTACATGGGGGGTAAATGTCATAATCACCATGATTGGCATGCGGGTTGGCGATCGCAGTATTTTCACCGCACTCCAGGGATGCTACAGCTCATCCCACGGTGGGCATACTTATGTAAGGTGACAATACATACAATATTATGGTACCATCGAGCTGATCTGATGATGGAAACAGAAGGTCGCCATAGCAACTCCTAAACTATAGAAGATAAACCCGTATTTGGGCTCATTCGTCAAACCGTCTCAACAAGTAGTTGATGATTATGGAAAAACTAGCCAAGTGCTTGTCAGACCACGCACAAAGAAGGGTTTTGTACCGACACCTCCTAATCTACGTTTAAAACCACTATACAATACATTCAACCAAAAAAGATCGTATCTTCATAGGAAACTCGCGGCACTTGCGCCCTTTTGTTTGGGCAAGACAGATTTTCGGCAATAACTCAAACACAGTTAGACGACTCTTGTTTAAACTAAAAATCATTCAATGGATTTATTAATGTACATCACCTTGATTATTTCTGAATTTTAAACTTCAATTCAATACAAACCGTGTAGAAAAGGGCCATCGAGCAAAATAAGGGCTCTAAAGTTTTCTCAAGAGATCTGTGTTTTGGGCAGAGCCAGCTCGCTAGATTAAAAACCGAGGATGGTAGAATCGTTTCGTCCAAACCTGGGCTTCTGAGTGAGATAGAGTGCTTTTATGGACAGCTATACACGTCAACTAGCAGACCCGCAGTTGGTCTGGTGGAAGACCCTAGAGCTAGATTAACCGGGCACTATACCGAAGATATGCAGGACATCAGCCTGTACGAGATTAGAATGGCTCTTAAACAGCTGAGGAACAACAAGGCACCCGGTGAAGACGGAATTACAGCTGAACTCCTGAAGGCGGGTGGAAAACCGGTCCTTAGGGCCCTTCAGAAGTTGTTCGACTCCGTCTTACTGGAAGGGAAAATTCCAAAGGCATGGAAAAGAGGTGTGGTGGTGATGTTCTTCAAAAAGGGTAACAACGTCTTACTGAAGAACTACCGACCAATCTCACTTCGGAGCCATGTCTATAAGCTGTTTTCAAGAGTCATTACGAACCGTTCGCACGCAGGCTAGATGACTTCTAGCCTCCCGAACAAGCCGGTTTCCGAAGAGGCTTTAGCACCGTAGACCACATCCACACGCTCCGTCAGGTTATACAGAAGACTGAGGAGTATAACCTGCCCCTCGGTTCAGCGTTCGTGGACTACGAAAAAGCCTTCGATTCGATTGAAACCCGGGCTGTACTACAATTTCTCCAGCGGTGCCAAGTGGACTACCGCTATATCGAAGTGCTGAAGTGTTTGTACGAGAACGCCACTATGTCAGTCCGACTTCAGGACCAGAACTCAAAGCCTGTTCCATTGCAGCAGGGAGTTAGGCAAGGAGATGTTATTTCTCCTAAACTGTTCTCCGCTGCACTGGAGGATGTTTTCAAGACTCTAAACTGGATAAGGCTAGGCATCAGCATAAAGAGTACCTCACTCACCTTCGGTTTGCTGACCATATAGTAGTCTTGGCTGAGACCATGGAGGATTTAAGTACAATGCTCAATGACCTCAGTAAAGCCTCCGAGCGAGTTGGTCTAAGGATGAACATGGACAAGACGAAGATTATGTCAAATTCCCATGTCGCACCAACTCCCGTAACAATCGGACACTTTACGCTCGAAGTTGTAGACGATTACATATACCAAGGACAGACTATCCAGTTAGGTAGGTCCAACTTCGAGAAAGAGCAGGTTAATCGTCGAATCCGACTCGGCTGGGCAGCGTTCGGGAAGCTATGGCACATCTTTTCGTCCAATATTCCGCAGTGTCTCAAGACGAAAGTCTTTGACCAGTGTTTGTTGCCAGTGATGACATATGGCACTGAAACGTGGTCGCTTACTATGGGCCTCATAAGAAGGCTCAAAGTCACCCAAAGAGCAATGGAGAGAGCTATGTTGGGAGTTTCTCTGCGTGATCGCATCAGGAATGAGGCCATCCGCAGCAGAACCAAAGTGACTATCGGCAATAAAATCATCAAATTTGTGTAGTTACAGTGGTGACGGCACATTCAAAACAGCTCCACGTCCTTTTAGTCAGCTTTATATTATTCATCTAGACATATATTCGGACCAAACAACAGTAAACATATTCCCTGTTATATACGCATTTCTGCCAAATAAAACACAAAAAACGTACATGAGATTATTTAAATTAATAAAAGAAAAACTGCCTGTCGTCATGAAGTCCTTTAAGTGTGATTACGAGGTTGCCCAGATCAATGCCGTCAAATCGACTTTTCCAAACGTTAAATTATCTGGATGTTATTATTTAAATTATCAACACTTTAATAAAGCCATCTGGAGGAAGGAAAAGTGCTGAAAATAGCAAGGGTCCGAAAACCTAGTGATGATAGGAGTGCAAGAAACATTGCAAGAATTTGCTCTAATTTTGTTTTACTTCCACACACTTTTATGTCACAAGCTTGAAATGCTATTAAAAATGTTGCTCCTGCCACGAAGAAAATGAAATTATTTTTTGATTACTTCCATGAAACATGGTATAACAGGAACCACAATTTGATAAGTTGTGCGGGATACACTCATCGCACTACTAACAGTTGTGAGGGTTACCACAGTCAAATTAATTCGAGATTATCCTCTAAACCCACACTTGTATTTGGTGTTCAGTATACTTTTGATAGAAATACAACATTACAACAGAAAAATGGAAAAGTATATGCTGTACGTGCCATTTAAAAAGAACAGGCGGACAAGAGACATCCTTTTCGATAAACAACATTCAGCCTTATTGAAGGAGCTGAAAATAAAAACAATATCGCCGCTAAGTTTCCTTAAAAAGATTAATTTTCTTAGATTGAAACTGGGTTTTAAAAAAGGGAAGGGAAATAAGGTTCGAATATAAATACAAGTGTATGCATATTTATGTAGCTGACCGTGAGATCATTTAATTTGTTATTATAAGTTATTGTTTATTATTATAAGTTACCCCTAAAGAGTAAGGATGTTTTTTGTTGCACTTTACCCTACCGCAAATTAAATCAACTTTTGGATTCGACAATCAAAAAATTATCAATTAGATCAACAATCAACAACCTAATCCGTACCAGCATTGTAAATTCCAAAAAGTAATGTATAGTTAAAAAATATTTAAATAAATGTGAAAGCATAGAATCTCCTTGGACGTCTATGTTCCAGCGCGCACCCGCGCAGCGCACGAGTCGAACGACCGGGCTCTGTCCGGCTGGCGCTCCGCGATCGCAAGCCGCGTAAAAATACAGGGGTAGATGCGGGGAAAGGGTAAGAGGGCTCTATTCGAGTTTACTTGTTTATCAATGCGTCGCCTTAAGATGGGAGTACGCTCTTTTCTTGAAGGTTTGAAGGTCGTACCTGTCCAGAAATAAGGCAGGCGACAGTTCATTCCACAGTTTAGCTGTGCAAGGCAGAAATTTTCTGGAGATACGCACAGTTGAGGACTGCCAACCATCTAAGTGGTGAGGATGTTCAAATTTCTTTATTTGTAAACATAGGTGGTACAAAAAAAATGTGTTAGCGCTATGTTTTGCCGTTGGGCATACAAATTTGTAATAGAAATTATATAATATTAAATAAAGGCATGTCAATTACAAAATTCAATGTTCATAAATAATACAATACAATACAATACAATATGCTTTATTGCACACCTCAAAAAAAGAATTACAGATATAAACAGCATAAAGATACAAGCAGAGGTAAACAACAGGCGGTCTTATCGCTAAATGAGCGATTTCTTCCAGACAACCTTTGGGTAGCGGAGAAAAAAGTAAACAAACATGATAAGTGGGTGGTGCAAACAAAAGGGATAACTACTAGAAATAAAAAGAAATATAATAATAATAATAATAAACACATAAAGCACTATATATAAATATATATATATAAAATAAACATACACAAATAAGTAAATAAATAAACATACAAATAAGATAAAATTCCAAATTATAATTGCTTTAAAATCAATAAAACGAAAGAAAAGAAAAAAAAAGAATAATAATCCACATTACAGAACATATATATATATTGTCAGAAAAATAATTTAAATTTAAATTGTCAGAAAAATAATCCGCTAATGAATAATAACATTTACTAATCAACAATTTGGTGAGATATACGTCTTAAATGATGGTAATGTTGTTGGGCGATGGCGGAAAGAAGCGGCAGGGTTATCTCTTAAGTTAATTCGAACAATTCCTCGGAGCACTCCCCGTAATACACCTTAAATAAATAGCACGGACCTTTAGGAGCACTCTTGATGGCGGCCACGGCTTGCGCGAGCGGCGCGCGCGCAATGTCCTGCGCGTTGACGGACACGAGGCGGTCGCCGGGCGCCAGCCGCCCGTCCGCCGCCGCCGCGCCGCCCGCCACCACCGACCGCACCACGATCACCGAGCTGCCTGGCTCTGAGGGGTCCTGTGGGGTCAAGTTTATTGTCAACTAGTGGCTCTGTAGACCTCGCAAAAATCTATATAATTATCGAAGCTGGTCACAAAATCTTCACGAGAATCGGTTGAGAAATCCAACCTGTAGAGGAGAACATCCGGACAGACAGACAGACAGACATGCGAAAGAATTTTGGTCGAAAGCTGAAACGGAGACGCTTCGCTCGCTCGGTCAATAATGACTCTTTAGTGCCCGCGCAGATAGAAAGCAGTCACCGGAGTTGACGCGGGCCCGTGAATTCACGGCCGAAATGGCGCCCCCTGCGTCTCCCCTTCCCTGCATTCTAGCATAATCTGTTATCTCCCGCGACCGCGAATTCGCGCGTGCAGAGGTGGGGAATCGGTAGCGGCGCGTGCGCAAAAATAGGCATTGAGGAAGAGTAATTGGCGAGCAAGGAAGAGTTCACACAAAATTTTGAACGCAAATGGTGACGTCATAGCAAGCTGTTTCGGTACAACGGGAAAACTCAAATAAAGGAACATCAACGTAACGTGACCGTGTCAAGGCGCGTCACCGTTTCGATAGGATGCTCTCCTAGTACTACGCTTTCCGTGTAAGTTATTTTTGTACGGTAGTGTAATAGTGTATTTGCAAGTTAATTCAAAGTAATGAGGCGAAAAATTTATAGAATTTGAATACCCAAAGATATACAGTAATAATCATTACGATACATATACGCTTTATTCATAATATTGTTAAACTAGCTTTTGCCCGCGACTTCGTCCTCGTACAACTCGTTATATCGTCGGCTAATAGTGTAAACCTGCTAACGTCATATTATGGAAGTTTAGGAGGGAGGAGGAGGAGGGAGAAGCTCAGGAGAGACAAAAACACACATGATTGAAATTAAAATATTAGGGAAAAATATCATTAAGCAATTTTTTCCCTTAATTCCAAAATTAAAGACAGGTAAAGCGTTTTGGTTATCTATTTTTTACGATGACTTTAGTAACTTAACTGTATTTTGCAATCAAATAACTTCCGGTAAGTGGTCGCCACTCGAGAACCTTTCCGCCCTAACGGCCATCGGTTTTACGTGCAATGTACCCCGCCCACTGCCACCAAAGTTTAGTGATTCGGAGGGCTATGTCAGATAATTGGGTTTTACTGCGGATGGCCTCATATTTGATGCGATCACGCTGAGATACTCCCAGCATAGCCCTCTCCGTTGCTCTTTTGGTAACTTTAAGCCCTCTTGTGAGGCCCATAGTAAGCGACTACGTTTCAGTGCCCATTATGACATTACTTGCAACACACACTGGTTAAAGACTCTCGTCTTGAGACACTGTAACAAAATTCTTTTGAGAATATGAAAAATACCTGCTAAGTACGTTTATCGCGATAGTGTGAACTAAAACTCCCATTAATTTTGATAAGAGGTTAACCTAACCCCAAAACAGTGATTGTATTGGATTTACAGCTCAAATACCACGAAATATTAATAAAAAACAATAATAGTACATACCTTTGCGATGTTATACTTCTTTGTTTACAACAAAAACTTGAAACAAAAAAGTTTTCTTTTGCGAGAACACATTTCTCGGCGATCACAATTCTTACGAAAATGGCGGGTATATTGGGGTTAGCCGATAACTTTAACCTCGTTTCGACTGTTTTACTCACCATGTGATTTGAGCAATTTGCTAAAATAAGTGGTATGCAGTAGCTGTTTTTCTCAGGCGATGCATCTTTTTTTTTACATAATGGTGGGCAAAACGAAAAAAATGTAAAAAAATGGATTTAGAGGGTTTACACTCTTAGCAAACAATATTATAGAAATAATAGCTATTGATTTTTTTGTAGGCGCACATACAAACGTTTACCCCCCACCCCCCCTTTTCACCACCTAAGGAACGATTTCCGGAATAAAAATGGCCTTTCTCGGGACTCAAACTATCTCTATACCAATTTATTTCATCTAAATCGGTTTAGCGGTTTAAGCGTGAAGAAGTAACAGACATAGACGGGTGACTTTCGCATTTATAATATTAAGTATGGAAGTAGTGGGATTATGGTATAAAGTGAGTGGACATGAAGTGAACGGCAAAAGTAACAATGTAATTGCATGTTTATATATAGGGTTACAAAGTTATATATGTAGTTTTTTAATCTAGAAAACGGAACTGAAATTTGGGTTTAGAGTCACAGTTACTTAATGGAATAATTCATAATAGTGTTCAAATTTTGAAGAGACCGTGGTGGCTGGCGCGCACACTGGGCAGTGCCGCGGCGCAGCGCTTGCGTTTACTTTTTTTTTCAGTTTCTATCTTAAGATTTCACAAATTTTGTATAAGGATGTTTTTCCTTTGTCGTCAAGTATATGGTTACCAATTTTAATACCTGTAACTCATGGATTATAGGAGTTGCCATACAAAATTCAACCCCTCTTTTACCCCCTTTTAACCCAAATCTGCACAATTTTTATAGCCTAAAACCTGACCGGGTATTTACTCGACAGATTAGTAAAGTTTTTATCAAAATCCGTTCAGCCGTTTTCACGTGATGCGCGTTCTTATAAACAGACAATCAAACAAAAATTCTAAAAACTGTTGGAACGTGTTCTGTTGTCAATTCTAAGTATCCCCAGCCAACTTTTTTTCGAATATCTTCCATGTACAGACTTTCGACCCTCTTCCGCTTTATTATATGTATAGATATAACATGTCACAGTGTAAGTAATCTTTGAATATAAAAGGTAACATTAGGTAATTTACTACAAATCCACAATTATAAATATTATCTTATAGTTCGAAACAGTATAATATTGTTGTCAATTTCTGAGAATTAGCCTTATTATTTACTGCGCGTTTTTGTCAAAGTCGTTATACCTACATGCAAAAAAGATTGGTTTTAGATACCACACGTACACTTTATTTAGCGTTGATAAAAAAAAAATTTAGAACTGTTTTTCAATTTTTTCGTAAAAGTGTTTAGGTTGTTCAACGTCTTGATAAACGCTAAATGTAAAAAAAATAACTAACCAAGTCACCACGAGAGTCTTACCAGATAGTCAAGAATAGAGAAGCCGAGCCCTCGTTCCTCCTTCTGCAGCTGTATGTATTCCACGCGATCGCTCCACATGGCGAGACCACTCAGCGGCTCCAATGAACGCGACCGGTTTCGATCCAGCTCTTCCGTGCAGAACTCTGGAAGAGGAGAAGAGGTTGCAGCAAGATAGCAGTCGAGAACATTTTCTTAAGCACAATTGTCACTAGGTAAGGCCGGAGTGCGTTGTAGTATATGCTAAGGTTATTATTTCTTTTTTTTTTGTGGACAATCTTTACACAATGTGTTCTAACCCGATTCACTTGATGAGAATCTGGCATCTACCAAAACCCACCGGCTCAATGAAACGATACAAGCAAATAACTGAACTCGAAACAAACCAATACCAGCAATTGTATCTAGTTATTTAGTAAACTAGTATTAAACCGTTTTAGTCGGTCTCAAAATGTCGTCCGTTTCAGATGCCATTGAGGAACTGAAGATTGTAATTTGAATTAACGCGGCATAACAGACTTAACATGCTCTTTTTTCATATTATACCTACAATTATGCACCTTTTACTGGCTAAGTAAGATCCCAGGTATTCTCAATCGTTCGTACTCGTAGTGTTGGTCCCACACATCTTTTCTACGCCAAAATAATACTATCAATATAACAAGCGACAAACAAAACTGGTCATTAATAGACCTTATCTCAATTCACTAAGGTTCATGAATGATCAGTGTGAAGCGGTACCGTCATGATCGTGCCCCGTGGACATGACAGTGTTGGTGCTGCAGAGCGAGGCCACTGAGCTCTCCGACTTGGCTTTTATGAGGCGCTGGGGAGGACTTAGCAAGTCCTGGAGACTGCCGCCGAGGGTCTTGCTCTGGAACAGGAACAGCAGGTTGTATGTTGAGCCCGTACAATGCTGGCTATACAGAATGCTTATTTCAAATCAAGCTGTTTCGAAGATTATAAATAGAGGAAAATTGGAAGACGTCGGGCAATCGCCCTAGAGGCTTTGGCCTCTGGGCCACGAAACGCTGTACCTCTCCTTCTATAAAAGGAATTTGAATGGCATAATGTACTGTGTTATTCCTCAATTCCTCATCCTAACCTGTGTCCCTACTGTATTTTGGTGGAGGTGTTTTCATTGGGACCAGTTTTATCCGTGCGACTATTACGGTAAATGTTTCCAATGTAATATAGTCGGTTTGACCAAGGCACTAACATTTCTCTGGCCTGATAGTCAAGTGCCAGCGTAAGCAGGAGACGATTTAATAGTCTCAACTACTGGGACAATTACCCCGACTAGCCACTGACTCACTAACTTTATTTCATATGTACCCTGGCAAAGTTGCTCTCGGTCTTCGATTTGTTATCCTCGTCTCGCTTCCTCACGCAGACTAGCACTACCGGTGACATCACCGCACGCAGCCGCGTCACCACTTCGACGTGATGTGCGCCTAGTACCCGCCAGTCATTGACCTGGAAATTTAAGTATCTCATCATCATCATAATCATATCAGCCGAAAGACGTCCACTGCTGGACATAGGCCTGCCCCAATGAGTGCCACAATGACCGATCCTGCGCCACCCACATCCAGTGGACTCCTAAGACCATTACGAGGACATCAGTCCACCTTGTAGGGGGCCTACCCAAGCTGCGCCTTCCAGTACGTGGTCGCCACGTCGCCAGTATGTACTTACACATAATACAACAGCAATCAAGTTAGTATCACATCAAGATAAACTAACTCAATTATACCGAAGATCAATTCATTTCGTATAACTCACAATAACGACTTCCTTTACCGAGGATTTGCAATCTGGTGCCATAGGGGTTCTAGAAAGGGCCTTTCTAGTAAGGGCTTCTCTTAAATATCATCCTTTGGAGAAGTCCTATAGTACTATAGAAAAACCTCCATGACTAATTCACCAGACTCTTAAAATATAAACCACTTCATCCACGTCCATCATAATCATGAAAGACCTACCTAGTTCTGATACGTAGTTATAAATTACAACTTATGCTTATCCAATCTATTATGAACAGTCGCTGAGCCTGTATATTTCTGCCCACTAACTTATTATTTTCTTTACAACCTGTTTCCTAGACGTGATAACATTACTTTATATTATACGACGCTTTTTATTACACAACCTACCTCCAACAACTCGTCGCCAACTTTGTACAATCCCAGTCGCGCGACTGGTCCGTTCGGTGCGATAGCTCTGATGTAGTGTCTAGCTTGCACCTCCTTGCCCCCTACCACTCGGACAGTACCCTCGAGCGAGATGCCAAGTCCACTTTCCTTCTCTTTCATTATAGTCCCCACCTGAAAAGAAAATCGATATTCAATAGAGGATTCAATCGTCTGAGGACGAGGTAGGGGACAGTTGACTTTGACCGTACAGGTAGCATTCCGAATCTTCTCTGAAAGCACCTGGGAAGAGGTCAAAGAGACCATCTTACAATACCTTTTAATTCTTATCTAGAGGAAGGTGAAATTGCAGAACCTTTCAATTTACTACACTGCGTCAGACGCACCGATGTAGACGTGACTCTAAACAGAACTGGCATCAAAAGGGTGAACATACAATGATCTCATACTGGTACCCCGGGGAGCCCTGCACAGCTAACCTCGGACAGTGTTAAAGCCCACTGTACAAAGAGATAACCCGAGGAAGAACAAGTGAGGCTACCTTTGAGTCTGGGGGTTGTCCTCACTGTCATGAGGAGACACAGGTCATGATTCATATTTTGAGAAGACTTCATAAACCTGTCTGTATCATTCCTGAACTCGCGCTTAGGAAGACGTCGAAGACACCATCCTAATTTACCTCTAAAATCTTGTCAAAAGGAAAGTGAGATCGCTGACACTTTCCCATGATAACTCACTACACTGACGACCGACCGACGTACCGATGTAGAGGTGACTCTGGACTGACATTACACTCATCACTACAATAACATCATACTCATGCTGGTACTCCGCAGTGCCCTGCTCAACTGTCCTAGGTTAGTTGAGCAGGGCAGTGTCAAAGCACCGCTGTACAAAGAGAAGGAGAAACAAGTCTGCCGCAGCCTTTGAGTCTAGGGGTTGTCCCTCACTATCATGAGGAGATGTAAGTCTCTGCTCCTCAAGACTGAATGGAACTTACAATTATATCATACTCGTGCTGATGCCCAGGCCAGTCTTGCTCAGCCTGGAGTATGTCCCGCCACTTGTCCTGTATCCGGCGCGCTTCACGCTCCGCTACTTCATCGTCTCGTCCGATCACGATCTCAGCGTCGTCTGAGGGCGAGGTCGGGGATGGAGGGTGAACGGGGGCCTCGGAGTCGGGTTCCGTTTCTATCACTGTTGATTCGTCGTACTGTGGAATGGAAAATCGTTTGGATTATCAATTCGGTTTTTGTGTAGAGTAGGTACAGCCAGGCAAGAAAGTTGTCCTCTTTTGAACCTTAACTCACAAATCAACGAGTCCAAAAGTGGAACAAGAACTTCTGGGCATGTAAGCATGGATCGGGCCGAAAAATAGAGGGTAGCGAAAGCAACAGAGCGCTCGTGGCCCACCGGCGGCCACATACCACGTGCTGTATGCGAGGTTACGCAACGTCGGCCCAAGTCAGTTCTTAAATGGGTGACCGCTTTGAGTCGTTACTAACTCAGCGCTCCCGTGCTTTGGAAGGCACGTTAAGTCGCTGAACCCGGCTGCTGTCTATGAGAGTAGTCATCAAGCCAAGTTAGAGGCCTTCGGGCGGCTTAAGAACTTCTAACAGTCAAGTTGCTCACTCACTTGACAAGGGGGGTCGAAGTTGCACATTGTCCGCAGCGAGTACTCACCGTTACCCTACACGTGACCCCTGGGTGGTGCTAAAAGTGCAACAAACTGGCAACCGTACTGTCTTCTCGAAGATCTCACAGTTCGAAATAATTTCAGTTCGAAATAAATGAACGCAAATTTTTTTTTTTCAAATTGCTAATATTGATTCTGCAAAGAAAAGAAATCATCTAAGGTTTACGGGATGGAAGGAAACATATTCGCAAAATAGCCTGTGTGTGTCTTATTCGTCATAATCATGAGTCTAATATTGTAGATGTGCCATTTCCTGCCCTGCCTTTCTTTCCTAGATAACGGCATGGGCTGTATTCTCCACGCTGGAGTATTTATTTTGGTCACAGTTTTATATCATAATAACTTTATTGCATTCATGTTTTTGGTATACAGCAGGTCTTAAATAACTGTTAACTTAAGAATACAACATGACACCCTGTAAGGGTATTGCAAAATTAACTTATATCCTAAAGGTACATTAGAAGTTTACATGTATTAAGATATAGTATGACATATTCAAACTATAAATATTCATGGTATCTATTTACATTAAAGAAATCTTCCAGGGAATAAAAACAATTTTCTATTAAATATGTTTTTAACTTCTTAACAAAGGTTGTATATCTGCCCTCTTTAGCTATTTCTTTAGGTAGGCTATTGTAAATGCGTATGGTTGTCATATGGGGGCTTTTATTACTCATCTGTAAATTACTTGTTGGGAGAGCTATTTTATTTTTATGTCTTAAGTTTAGGGTGCAGGTGTGACGTTCTTTTGCTTTTGTGGCACCACTCATCAGGGCACCTACCACCAGCTCTTAATTCCAGGCAGCAAAACCAGGCAGTTCAGTTTACGCCGTAAACTGCCTGGAATTAAGTGTTGGTGGTAGGTGCCCAGACCATTGTTTTTCAAAATGATACCACCTCTCTATATCTGTAGAGGTATGACTGTGGCACAGAATAGTATAATAGTATTGCATACTGTGGTGTTGCGGTGCTGTTGGTGAGTAACGTGGTGGTCTCCCGAGGAGACGCTGTGTGGAGTGTGAGGGAGCTGCATAGGTCCAGCTATCAATACAACGAATCCTCATATCAAAAAAGGGTAGGCAGCGCGTTTGTGATTCTTATGCAGTCACAAGCGTCCATAGCCTAAGTGTACGTCTTGTTTGCCAACGTCGTAGTAAAAAAAAACAACAACTCACCACACTAAAGCTATACTTGGCAAGGGATGTGACGGACGGGCTGGGCGGAGCTAGCGGCGTCCTCTTTCCATCCTGGGCCGCGAGAGCTTTCTGCAGCTTCTCAAACCCCGCCCCGCGGAGATACCTGAAAAGAAAAGCCAAATAACATTGAGAAATATGTAGTTAAGGTGAAAAGAAACATCCCAGACTTCGGTGGATTTAGGAAATTTTAAAGTATAGGACCTTTATACATAAGGCTCAGCAGTTTTACATCGAATGGGATTCGAGAACAAATTGATTAAAAAGTGTAACTGTATTATATAGATTTTTTGATAATCTAAATATTTTATGTTTGAAGTGTGAAAAAAGTGTGATCGCTTTTATTATTAATAATTTTATTGCATTAATTTGATGGTAGCTTAACATGAGGATACTACCCAATTTGCACTCCTGTTCATATTATTCATCTATCTTTATTGAAAATCGTATTCAAATGACCATCCAATGGACATGGCTCAGATGTTATACGGTACCATAAAAATGGTGGTGGTTTAGCATTCCCGGCACTATGAAGGTTATTCTCATTATTTTGGTTTCGCTTGGAATGATAATGGTTAAGAGACACTATGACATAATTTACCATTACCGATGGCTTTTAAAAACCTGCTCCTAATATTCTATTAATAAACGTAAACCTACCTTAAGGCCTTTAACCGCACCACCGGACCCTTTGCGTCCCGTAACAACGCTACTGCCCTGTGATTTGACACACCGTGAAGAGAGACTCCATCTACCTGCAAGAAAAAAAAAATATTAATACACCTTCATTTACAATCTTAGGGAATTAGTGGAAAGCACAAGAGCGGTAACTGTTCTTTATCATTTAGATCAGGTGTTCCCAAACTTTATTTCTCACAGACCACTTTCAAAAGTTAACTGGTTCTGGTAGACCCCATATACCACATTTCTACCACCACCACCATATCAGCCCTAGGACGTCCACTGCTGGACATAGGCCTACCCCAATTTCATGGGGGGTAAATGCCATAATCGCCACGCTTGGCATGCGGGTTGGCGATCGCAGTATCTCCACCGCACTCTAGGAATGCTGCTGCCCATTCCCCGGTGGTCTACCATATTCCCAAAACCCCCAATTTTTGTCAAGCCAACGTAGACCCCCGTCGAGTCTCCTGTGGACCCCTGGGGGTCCACCTGGACCACTTTGGGAACCCCTAATTTAGATATTACAAAAGGGTTTCATTCAAATTAAAGTTTAGTCTTTCCTTTGGACATACGAGTAGCTGCATTTACTTTATACGTGGTAAAATACAGAAAAAATGTGAAAACAAAAATAAGGATAGGGCCCATATCGATCCATCCAATTTGGAGACACGAGCTGAAGTCCGGTCACAGTGGAGGAATATTGTACAAGTACAAGCGCGTGAGTTTGAACCCAGGCGGTGTATAGAACTAGAAGCTAAGAGCGACAAACGGGCTCGGGTGATGCACTCAGACAAGTATATTTCGCACATTTTCACTCCCTGATGACCTATGGTACTCTCTTATGGGGAAACTCCACTGATGCGCAAAGAGTGCTTATCATGCAGAAACGTGCAGTCCGGCTACTTGCAGGAGTTAGGCACAGGCATCCTTGTCGAGAATTATTCTCAACACAACGCATAATGACGCACTACTCACAACATTTGTTAGAGTTACTTTTATTTGTACGGAAAAGCATCTCCCAGTTTACACGAGTGAATGTAATCGGTAAACAGATACGTTCATCAGGACGCCAGAGAACAGTTCCACGTCGCATGGCGCTTTCAAGGAAAAATCCCCGGGTTATTGGTCCTACCTATTTTGAACACCTACCCGCCGATCTAAGAAACGAACCTTGTGACGAAGCATTTAGGCGTAAACTGAGAAATCTTTTGTTGGATAACCCTCTGTACTCCGTTAAGGAGTTCATAGATATAAAATTTTAAGTATTTCATTTAGTTTATTGACATTGCTTCTTGTATGACTCTTAAATAGCTTTTTTGTATTTTTCAATATTGTGATGACAATCCTTATTTGGAGCTACCCATTTATTTATTTTACTTTATTTTGTATCATTGACATTACTTACGGAATATTCTGTCTATTTTTAATGCCTATTTCCCTAATCACATTCTGTTAGAATTATAGTTGACATTGTTTATTTTGTGAAATGGTACTGACGATCCCTTGTAGGAGATACAATTAATGATTAAACGAACTTACCTGTAAGTGAAGTTCTATCATAATTATACGAAGCGCCTCGTCCGAAGAGATTAGTAACTGAAGATTTATAATACACATGTAGTAACGCCAAGTGTCACCACTCTCTGCACTTAGTTTGGAGTTATTTTTGATTTTTTATTTTTTCATTAGAGGGTATGTCATGATTGTGATGCCCAGCCGTCCATCGTTCCGCCCGTTCATTAATTGAGAGAAATTTAATGATTGATGCATATTTCTGTATTGGTCTTAAGGTGGTAAGCGAAGCGATGGGCGGGAGGGAGATAAGTTACTAATCTCTTCGGACGAGGCGCTTCGTATAATTATGATAGAACTTCACTTACAGGTAAGTTCGTTTAATCATTAATTATACTTCACGCCTCGTCCTCGAGATTAGTAACTGAAGATTTATAATACACATGTAGACTTTGAGAGTAAGTATGTAATATCCTCCGAAATATCGATACCTTTAGACTCAAAGGACGTAAACGCCAAAACGCCACTTTACAGGAGAAGCAAAAAACTAAAAAAAAATTAGAAAATAATTCATAACTTTTTCATTTTAAGACTTACAAAGTTGAGTTTTGGCTCAAAATCTTAGATTTTGAAGATAAACATAGTGGTTTTATAATATTTAGGATAAACCAATAAATAAAGAAAATAGGATCGTTATACGCCCCAAAAAAATAAAAAAATATATTTATACGACCCCAAAATTCGTAGTGTCTGTAAAATTGTTAGGGTGTAAAGGTCACGAAAAGCGTTTTTTTTGTCAAAATGGGGTGTATGTTACAGTCGCCAGAAAGGTATTTAGCTAATTCGCAGTGTATGTAAAATTGTTAAGGTGTAAAGGTCAAGAAAACCGTTTTATTTGTAAAAATGGGGTGTATATTACAGCTGCCAGAAAGGTATAATAGCTAATTTTTAAAATGCATTTCAATTCTCAATTGTAAGTTTTGTATCATCGTCATGCCTTCGTCATTATTGATGAATGGCAAAAATTTTTTTTACATAGATATGTAAAAAGGGGATTTTACAAAGATTTGAAAAATCCCCTTTTTAAAAACTTTGGCAATCATTATCTCAAATCGTCGCCTATATAACTAAGGTACAAAAGTGTTATTGGAAAAGGAAAACCCAGAAAACTCAATAAACAAGGTTTTCAACGTAGGTACTATGAAGGAACCAAAAAATAACAAATTAAATAATAAATCATCTCGGAATCTTTATTAATCATTATGATTATGACATTAGTAATCATACGTTGCATACAAACAACATAATCATTATCAGGAAGGATAAGTGCGCCCATGGGGAAGTGCTTCTATTCTGTAAATACTAATAGAGGGTAACAGTTACCGGCACTACCAGTAGTCGCACTTTCTCTAACTGACTTTAATTACAATAAAATCTTTGGAATAATTTTGACATTTTAATTATCAACACAATAATTAAGACTAAATAAGGTCATGAAAAAAGTTTTCCTGACTTTTAGTTTCACTAAGAAAAAAATACTTTAAACAATCGTCATCCTTCGATTAGTGCGCCTATAATATTGTACGCAAATCATAATATGGATCTTTACACTATGGGTTATGGTATGGTCAAAGATCAAAATTGAAATGGGATTCAGCGCGTTTATATTTTTGATAGAAAACTGAATTGGTTATTAAATTACTAACAAAAACGTTAAAAATAATCAATTAAAAGTAACAGTTGAAGACAAGTCCCTAATCATTCATTTCTTCGACTTCTTCGTAATCGCTATGAAGAAAATAGTCACAAACCATGTCTTCATAAGGAATTCGAAGATACTCATTCAAAGCCTTTTGAGGTCTTTATATTTGGCCTTTGATATGGGCAATCTGACATTACAGGCAGGCGTTATTATAGGACCTGGATTATCTTGTCTGGTGTCATCAACAGTATCTTGAGTATTATTTGCCTTTGATTTCCACTTTCCCTTATCCTTGCATTTTTTACCCTTGGATTTTTCTAGTCTTTTCCCTTTTCCTGTAATATTTTTGGTTCTCAGATCCCCTGATGCAATATAACTCGAATTTCCTCGGCTTCTTCAAACATTGAATATTTAAGTCTAATTTGTTCAGGATACTTTTTTTTAAATGTGGCTATTTTAAACTATGAAATCCGCTCTTTTTTGAAACTGAGGAGGGTGTTAATGATGTTTCAGTAAGCACCTCAAAATCAAGAAAGTCTGTACGATTGAGAACTTCTACTCGGTAGGGTCGTGGGTTCTTCCGGGCGGACTGGAAATATGTAGGCCATTGAGACGGGCTCCATACATAGAAAGAGACGTAATAAGACTTACTAGTTTTTTTACTTCTCTTTCTATGACTGCATGAACAGAATCCACCGGCATGTAAGTATGGCCCGGCAACAAAAAAACTTATTTGTATATATAACTTCCAAATTATTCGACGTCTTCAAAAACCAAAGTGCTGCTAATACTGTTTCGTTTTTATTTTGGCCGCTGCAATAATCGCAGTATGTAAAGGGAGGTTTTTTATTCCTTTACTGTCTATTTCTTTTAGGAAATTGCTACTTACTTATTAAAATATTAATAAGCAAGTAGCAATTTCGTTACTACCTCGCTGACCGTCGTTTTCACCCCTGGTAAAGCAAAATACATCCTGTGTCCCACTCTCATACAATGTAAAGTTATAGTTAAACTGCATATTTACGCCAATAATAGAGGAGCATACTTTCTCCATATGGGGTTTTTAACACTTTCTTTAAATCGAAAGATGTCTTAGTGGTATCGTTCGCTAATAATACTCGTATTTTGTTAGGATTTAAACCTCCGATTTGTTGCATTTTTTCTTCCAATTGTGCTTGATGTTTTTCATTCTTGGCTGGTTCTTTGTTGCTTTCCGTGGATGTTTACTATACTTAAACCCAAAATTTCAGTTCAATCGATTGAAGATAATTTTGCTTCAAAATTGAGTTGCAAGATGCCATCCGAACAAACATCCGAACATACATTGCTAGTTAAATAAAAGCTTGTAAAATAATGGTCACTGCCGCATAAATAGTAGGTATGTTGCAGTTTGTAAGCGTCATGGACCTTAAAAAACTCGAACGTAAAAACACCGAGTTTTTGTTTTGTGGGGGCGTGTAAGTCAAAGTCTAACGTTATTGTGGGGCGTATAAACCACAATCCTACGTAATTGTGTGGTGTATCAACCTTATAGTAATCAGTAAAACTATTAGACTGATACACCCTGAAACTTATGATTGCGTTGGAAAATATAATATAATGCTGTCACGCTAGCATGTAAATTGGTACCACATTAAAATATATCATCTAATTGTATGGCCTTGTTTTTTTATAAAAAAGTGCAGATATTAACGAGTTTCTTGGCGTATTATTAACAGTGAAAAATCTAAATATAAATTGTTAAAAATTTTAAGGCATCCAGTTTATTATTATTATTGTCCTTCTCTATTTTTACACAATTTAAACACCAAATACACCAGTAGTGATTAGCAGATAAAATCCCATGTTGCTTCTTCGCTTGTTTACCAAAAACGGAAAGCCGGCCGGTGCGTGACATTGAAGTTGGGTGCTATCGCGCTTTCTTGCTTGCACATAATCGGCAGTATTCGTGGACGTGAAAGAGATAACTATCAAAAACTAGTTCAGGTTTCTAAGAGCCTTTGCTGGCGGGAGAGTCGTATTTCGATCGGCAAACAAAAAATCGCTTAAAGCACACGAATACATACATAAATTAATGTCGGTCGTAAAACTCATCAAAAAAGACAACTATGGTAAAATAACGACCAGTGTATGAGGTACACTTGTTTCCCAGAGAGAATCAAAGTTGGGTCGTATGAGTCCTCTTCAATTTTAAAGCGGAATAATAGGGGCGTATGCAATATTTTTAGTCTACGAGTGACAATACGACCTGAATTTAGCAATATGAATGTAAGGCTGTATGAGCCGACTTTATTTTTATACGAGAATAATAAGGGTGTATACCCAAGTTTTGGATTACGACTGCGGATACGACCTTTAGGTTATTTACTCGTTGTGTATATTACCTAAATGAAGAATAAAATGAAAAATCATGTCAATTACGCCCCACCTTTATGCAAAATCTTCAAATACAACGTGGGTCGTATTTGCCTTAAATTTGCGAATATCGCAGCTTTAACTACACAGATCGATAGAGAAAAAAAAAACTGAACAAAGCTGCATCAAAAAGTCATTTTAGCCAAAATGGCGTTTACGCCCTTTGAGTCTAAAGGTATCGATATCATCAATCTGAAATATTATTATATTGTTATATTGTATAATAATTACATTATGTAGTAGTGATTAGTATAATATATAATAGGAATGTATTCCTTTATGATAGTGAGAAAGCAAATAGTCATTGCTGTGTATTTCCAGCAAGTTAAAGATTAAAAGGTTCGATTCGGTGACTATGGCACCGGATATTAGGAATGTGATTCTGAAACAAAGCAATCTCTATGCGTTGTGTTTATTTATAGGTATTACTCAATTATAATTTTCATATATTAATCTCGCATATCGAAATATGTTTCAAACTGAAGATATACTTAAGTATTGATTATTCGCTTATAACTCGTGTGATAATACACTCGTTTAAATCATCTTTGACGTAAGGACTTATGTAGATAGTGACAATGTTTAATGGTAATTCTGGAGGTAAGTGCTTTACGCATTGTCATTAAATTGAACAGGATATCGAAAAAACTATAATCATTCATTAATATGAATTATAACAATACGGACCTTACTATTGATTTAGTACTGATAATGATAACGCTACAGACGTACCTATTGTCTTAGGAACTCATAATCGGCCTTTGATACCTTTCGGCCTTTATTATTTGCACAAATATTAGACTGTCAGCTCCGCCCTGCGGTATTATCAATGGCGTCGACACTGACGCCGTGCGCGTACGCTTAATCCACCGACTAAGCGTCTAGGAACCCACTGCTTTATGTGGCTTTTTAGTGCCGATGAACAGGCTGTCTGAGCTTCTTAAATAGCATACGAGCGCTCCTGCTGGACAAATAGCAGATTTTTCGAGGAGAAAAAAGGCAAACAGTATATGATGGGTTGTTTACAACTGAACCTGCATGTTTTGAAAATTACTGGTATTTTAATTTAAAAAAAAAACTTTGTGTTTGAACTTTGTGGGCACGCTGTAGTGAGCGCGAGTATGTAACAGTTTCAATAAGTGAGTTTTACGAAAGTTAATTCGTTATTAGGAGGCCAATCACTCGGAGAATTCAAGATTATAAGTATTAGTGTCCCAAGTTGCGTTATATTTGGGTATTGGAGGCGGTAAAACGCCTGTAAAAAATCTCTGAAGCCGGTCATCATTGGTTAATATTGGTCCTAGAACTAAGTATAGTGCCGTACAAATGAGTCAAAAATATATGACTGGAGGAACAGACGTGTCATACACATGATTTGAATATCTTTGACAAAAGTTCCACCACTTTTTAAGACAAACATCATATTGTTCAATCGCGTTTTGTGACAGTGATGCTATCATTATAATATTTAATGAAGATGGCGGTAAGCTTCTCCTCGATAATGCGTCCTGCACAATATCCCTGTTGGAATGAGAGATTAAGGCGTTGCTATAAGGACGAAAAGTTATGGCTTCGCTAACGAGGAGGCTTCTAAACACAGGATACCATGGCTGAGTGGGCCACAAGGGTACAACCACTATACCCTTAGCTTTTTCTGAAATAATATTTCGGAATGCTTTTAATATGAACGAAAACCGAGGAAAAACTACGACAAATGCATGGTCTTTGTGTCATGAGATATTTTTTGTACATTTATTATTAATGCAGTTTGTCAACAAATCTATATCTGGGTAGCGAAATATACGTACTAATGAGTTAAACACCCAGTCTGCAAATTCCCATTCTATGTCATGATGAGATCTACGTGATTCGAAATCAACTACGGTGTAGTCGCTGGACTTTATATAAGATGGGAATACGAATAAATCCCTTTGTTCACAGCATTGCCAAAATTCCCTCGTAATCTGACTGAGGTGTGGGTATTGATAACCGACCATACGGTTGAGCCAAGCTATTGCGGTGAAATTAGATAGTATTTGACAATTTCGTAATATTTTTTACAGCAATAAGAGCAGTAAGCAGCTCTAAGTACCACCACCACTTGCCGTCTCACTATTACAGGCTGCCCCCCCCCCCCCTAGTTGAGGCGTCAGAATATATTTGAATTCGGTAATTGTCGGCGCAGATACGCAGATGAGAGTTATCGATATTCATTAACCATCGATGGATATCAGGGGAAGCGACTCAGGTACGCTCATTGTACGGTTAAAATCCTCGTAGCCCTGTAGGTTAAGGAACTTGAAAAGTTCCAACCTCTTCGTATAAAGCCATCCATATTCAATGGCCGGGCATGCTGAAACTAACAGGCCAGTAAGTGGTGCTAGTTGTCTAATTTTGCAATACTTGATTCTTAAGAAGGATTCTAATTCCAATTTCATGCACGTTATTTTTTCGAGAGAAATTTGATCGAAAATGTGATGTAAATTCCTAGGAATTTACATGACGTCATGGGCGTAAACACGCTTTTTTCTTCTTCATTGGCAATGAATCCTAGTGAAGTTAAAAGTTGCTGAGTAAATTGTATGTTAAATATGCATTGCTCGTAAGTGTGATCGAAAGTAAGCCAATCATCAAGATACAGGGTGGAGAGAAGGCCTGTAGAACGCAATAGTTTTACAACAGGTTTTGTTATTTTCGTAAAAGAAAATATGGGGCAATGTTCCGACATTTAAATCGTACCTTTTTTCTTCAAATACAAAATGTAGTTACTTTCTAGATTCTTCATGAATTTTTATTAAAATGTTAGCGTCTTTCACATCTAGAGTGGATGTAACAATCAGGAGTCAAAAGTTTGACAGCTGTTCGCAATTTCTGAAGTTTGGAATAGATAGAGAATTTAAATATATATATAAAATTTTAACGTCCAGTATAGTACGCATCTTACCGTTCGGCTTTTGTACTAGAAATGAATTGAGCTTCACTTGAGCTACATTCAGATATAGCATTTATTTGCAGTAAATTGTTTATGGCATCTATATAATGTAGCCTGTCCTCGCCAGAGTACTCTGGTGTCGAGGGTAAGGAATGTTGAGAAACAGGGCTCAAGAATTTAATTTTATAGCCATGAAAGTATAGTGCGATCACTCTTAATGAGCGCCCACTGTTCACTGAATAGAGACAAACGGCCAGTGTACTTTAGCAGCGCTGCGGGAGCTGGTGCGCGTACGACTTGTAGTAGCGCATGAGCGCTGCCGAGGTCGGCGGAAGAGGCGTGCTGGCGCGCGACCCCTCGGAGTCGGAGCGGGCTGCGGTTTAAAAGTCGCGAAATAGTGGCCTTTACCCTCCTGTATTGTGGTGGAGTTTGCTTGAGTAGCAGCTTTCCTTTCTCCGCCCGATTTAAGCACGGCCTTAGCTGATTTTAGCGTTTACGTCAGATTTTCACCAAATAGGCAAGAATCAATCTTGGTGTTTACGAAATGGACCTTTAGATCTTTCTTCAAGCTGAAGAGTATGAAGTTTTGCCTCGTGGCGTATTGTAAGTCACAGAATACGACCGAAGTCGATGAGTTATTGTAAAAGATAGTTGTTATTTTCTTTTGAAGTTGATTGCAATTTAATGATTTCACCGAGGCACGACATGGTACTGGTCATTTCCGTTGGTTAGGGCTCAATACCCTTGTGACGTTTGGCAAAGTTTTCCGAAATGGCAGCCTTAATCTCGAGATTTAGTTTAGGAGCGCCTACTTATATTTTCACACAATTAGTCGGGATTAGATAGGTATTTGTCGATAAGATCCTTACGTATTTCTTTCGTAATACCAGGGTACACCGTAATACCCTCGCTATAGCTACGTGTACAAAACGAGTGGCTATTTCTGCCGTATATCTTGTGCATATTTTATAGCTGACGAAGGGTCGTCACCAAATATTTCCGAAACGTCCTCGTCTAAGTTGGCTGTGTCATCGCCTAAAAAACGATTGATGTCGATGGGCAAACCGTTGTATGTACTGCACGTACTTGTACATATAGCACGGCACTGGTGCTTGTGCTTAATAAGGCTGCTTGCTAAGGTGTTAGTACTTGTACCTGCCAAGGCGCTAGTGCGTGTGCCCGCTAAGGCGCTAGTGCTTGTGCCTAGTAAGGATCTAGAGCTTGGGCCCGCTAGGGCGCTAGTGCTGTGCTTGCTAAGGCACTAGTGTTTGTGCTTACTAGGGCACTGGTGCTTGCGCTTCCTACGGCCAGAACGCTGGTCAGTGGACACTGAGCGCTTTCTTAAGCCTCGATAGGCTCTGTCTGAACCAAAATAGGGTTTATTAAACCTTTGAGAGGATTGTAATGGTTTTCTAAAAGGCTGTAATGTTCCCCAGCATTATCAGGCTGATCAGTATCTTGATCAAGTGGATTTCCTCATACGGAATATAAACAATCATCTGGTCGTAGTACAGGTGATTTTATTGTCACCTATGTGTGTTTAAAATTTAAACGCGTAATCGAACTTTACGATTAACTAATCGCATACAGCATTTTATACGAAAAGGGTCTAGCGAAAGTTATATGTTAATAAGTATAACTGTATTTCTGATACTGTAATAATGTGTTAAATACAATTGATCTGTAATTTAACATTTAATAAACTTATTGTTAGTTAATTAGTACATTAGTACAGTATTACCATTTCGTAAATGAAAATTTGGTGATTACTAACCACTATGGTAACCCCTGTTACCTTCTTTAAAAGGTAAGGTAACAATCCCCAGTGAACTTTACGCCAACCGTTAAATCGTGCGTTGATTTAGCCCCAATGACTAATCGGAATGCATTGACTACGTATAAAACGTATGCACGTGACTAAGGATTTTCTTTTAAATAATTTTACTTAGGTATCAATCCCCAATGAATTGTACGCCAACCGTTAAATCTTGCTTCGATTTAGCCCCAATGACTAATGGGAATGTATTGACTAAGTATAAAACGTATGCATGTAACTACAGATTTTGTTTTAAATCATTTTACTTAGTTAGGTATCAATCCCCAATGAATTGTACGCCAACCGTTTAATCGTGCGTCGATTTAGCCCCAATGACTAATCGGAATGCATTGATTACGTATAAAATGTATGCACGTAACTACAGATTTTGTTATAATAATTTTACTTAGTTAGGTATCAATCCCCAATGAATTGTACGCCAACCGTTTAATCGTGCGTCGATTTAGCCCCAACGACTAATCGGAATGCACTACTACTACTACGTATAAAACGTATGCACGTAACGATGAATTTTGTTTTAAATAAATTCACTTAGGTAACAGTTCCCAATGAATTGATCGCCAACATATAAATCTTGCGATGATTTAGCCCCAACGGCTAATCTGATGCAAACTGGAGGTACAGATAATTTCTACAGCAATGTATTGTAATTGCTAAATTTGTATTATAAAAAACTTAGATGTGTTAGGTACCTGTTTCTGGTGGAACAAATTCCTCCTCATCGCCTTGTGACGAAACACTCACATTACGATCGCGTAATTTACGGTATAGTATACAAACTTTATGCATTAAATGATCTTAATCTTCATCATATTCCTTTGTACGTTTACGTTTAGACATTTTTGCGAGAATACACGAACAAGAACTTGGAGATTATTTAAAGTGACTGGAGTGGTCGAGCACTTGATTGCGTATGAACGGGCGGAACGATGGACGGCTGGGCATCACAATCATGACATACCCTCTAATGAAAAAATAAAAATTCAAAAATAACTCCAAACTAAGTGCAGAGAGTGGTGACACTTGGCGTTACTACATGTGTATTATAAATCTTCAGTTACTAATCTCGAGGACGAGGCGTGAAGTATAATATCCATTTTGTGCATCAATTGACATTTTGAACCATATTTTTATTTTTATTTTTTGTTATTGACGATCATGATAAGAGTTCTTTTAATTTTGACATGTATGCAAATATATATTGTAATTTTTATAGTGAAAAAAAAAAAAAAAAAAACTGAAGGCTCACCACCTGCGGCCATTGAATAAATTATGCCAGAGGGGTGCTGACTTGCAACGAGTGTATAGGCGCACGTTCACTGCTTAAGAGGGCGCAGTACGCTCGGTCTGGCTCGGTTCTCCATACAAACGTATTTACCCTTAAAACTTAAAACGCCATGCTAGAATAACATGAAAATTTGTATACACAATGGGATCCGGCGTATAATATACAGCGGTTTTTTGAGTTTTTTACGGCTTGTATGAAAACCTTGATAATCGCTGTATTTTTTCTCCATTATAATTTCAAGCAACAGAAACTATGTTCCGACCTAGATATGCCGGATTCCATTGTGTATACAAAGTTTCATGTTATTCTAGCATGGCGTTTCAAAATGAGAGCATAAATACGTTTGTATGGAGAACCGAGCGTACTGCGCACTCTTAAATCGGGTACGTCAGCCACAAGAGAGCACTTCAGAGACGCTCTCAAGAGTAGATAACAGTCATTGTGGTCGAACACGGCTAGGGGATGATAATGATGATGATGAGCGTAATTTAAAGGCTAAGAGTCTAAACTAAAGACAATGTCCGTATCTAAAAACACATGTAATAATAGCATAATTTACAAGTACATAAGCCGTTAACTATAGATCACAGGAAACACGGTTTTAGTTTTTAACGGACGTCAAAATGGAGGAGGTTCTCAATCCGTCAAAATATTTTTTTAACGTATGTTCACTGATTGCTCAGAGACTATTCTAATGTCTCTAATGAATGACAGATGTGTGGTCTAATGACCAATTTCAAAAATCATTTTTTTTTTATTGAAGGGGTATGCTTTTTAGTTGTTCCCATTGTAATCAAAGTCAGGATCTAATGTGGGGATCCTGGAGCAATCGAGAGAAATTCTTAATTTCTATAGTTATACCTGTTGGAGTTTTAGTATTTATTAATGTAATACGTGCATTTCAAAAAGTACCATCAGACTACCGTGTAGTGAAGTGAAGAGGATGATGATCAGAACTGGCTAACTGAATATTTAATTAATTACCAAGTCAAATAAAGGCTATTTTATATTTATAAATCAGCTTGTATCAACTGTGTATGACCAGCTAACGTCAGTATTCGTTGTTAACTGTTCTTGATAAGGTCTTTGATGGTTCAAATACAATATGCAGTCCGTGAGTTCTTAGTAGTCGTAGAACAATTTAGGGTGAAATTGTTGATTTGGACATAATATCGTGTAAGAGTAAACGAGAGAGAAATACAGACTCGTTCTCAATGACTAATCTAAAAAAATCCTCGCATCGTATCGCCACTACTAGGACGGAGAAGATAAAATATCATATCATATCGTTGGCTTACTATGTATATTGTTATTATCATATGAGATACGTCCTATTATCACGAGAATACTAATTATGTAACGATGATATTTTGTTTATGTATATGTTGTTTGTTTATCCAGCATTCAAAAATTAATAAATTCAAAGTTTTGAACAGGTAACACCTCAGAAAACATAGACAATGAATGAATGCAAGTATGCAAATGCGTTAAAAACACGTAAAATAGATGATAAAACTGCAAAACGCAAGGTTTGGTAAGTCCACTAGAAATGCAAATTCATGTTAATAATCTTGCCAGTCTGAGCTGAAAAGCATGGCTTGCGAATAATAATGGGAGACGTGAAGTCAAATTAAAAAGGCGTATGTCACTATAAAGTGTTGGCATATACGACTTTTTAGCTTCGTGTGGTAGGCGAGGCCAAATATAATGTGTAGAGATTTTGTACTCTGTTCCATTGAAATAAGATTCAAAAATATATATTTTGACACGTACGATTATAATATAGGTAACAAACGCGGACGCTAGACTGCTGGCATATAGTTAATGGTGTACTGAAAGGTATGGGTATAGTAGTATAGTGAATATTTAATGTAAAACATTCTATATGTATGTTATTTATAATGATTTTCGTAATGTAAGCTATGACAGACTTTATTTATTTAATAATTTTGACATGAGTAAAGTTTAACAAGTTTCTGTGGCAGCTACCGGCGCCATATTTAAAGTTCTGTATCGTATATAAGTTGGTACAATCTGGGATAATTTATCCGCTCGTGATATCTGCTGTTAGTTCAGTTAGTGGGAAAGAAATGCCGTAGCTAAGCATGGATGCAAAACGAGGTCGGAAATCGTGCGAGTGTCGCCGGTTGGCGTGTTCCAAGGCGTGAGGATGAATGCCATGCCGACGCCGAGCGGTGCGGTAGTAGTTAAAGACCAAAGGCATCACATCGAACACTTCTTCGAAGCACAACATGTATATAAGTATGTATTTATCTATATCGTCGTCTAGTACCCGTAGTACAAGCTTTGCTTAGTTTGGGACTAGGTCGATTTGTGCAATATTGTGCCCCAACATTGATTTATAATTTATATTAACCAGTGTCCAGTAGGAGAGGCGTTCATTTTAAAATTGGTTTTACTGTACCAGTTGCAGTATGAATAGAAAAGGCTTATTCGTGACAATAAACAAGAAAACATGGTCAGAGATCAGCATATAAAAAAAGAACAATACTTATGTGCCACGAAACGGTTCCAGCAATTCTAAATTCAAATCTGCAGTAAAACAAACACTTATATCAAGAGCATATTATAAGATAAACGATTACTTCATGGATAGGGATGTTTGGCAGTGATAGCGTCCTGCACGGGTAATCTATCGCGAAAATATATTTTCTACTGTAGCATTGTTATTTAAGTTATTTTGTAGTAATGTAATTTTATATTTAACTATATAATGTATATTGTTTTGAAAAAATGACACCTCGCCGAGTTTCTTACGCCGGTTCTTCTCGTGGCAGAGGTATATTTTTCCGAACCGGTGGTAGTTTATTGACGTTCATAGGTGCATGTAATATGCCTAATTTGAAGAATAAACTACTTTTACTTTTTACTTTACTTTTACATCGAAGCATGGTGCTGGCATGATTTCCAGCGCTGGCACCATTAGGTGACTTCGCGGTGTAAAACATACTTAGAAAATAAAAATAAACTACATACGACTAAAAAGTTAAAAATAAAACAATCTTAACATATAACCACTCAAAACGGAATTTATACATTATTGCAACTAGGTATACAGATGTAACATTTAGATAGGTCAGTATGGGAAAGTCTGTAACTATAAGACATACGAAGATCTATTGATTTAAACTTGCACGATTTTTACACATTATTATTGGTAAACGGGACTTAATCGCGTACAAAAATTAATCACCTGAGGTGTGCCCGACGTTTCGAATGTATCGCAACATCCGTGGTCACGAGCTGACAGCAGAGTCAGCTCGTGACCACGGATGTTGCGATACATTCGAAACGTCGGGCACACCTCAGGTGAATAATACGAAGATCTGTTCTTAGGAACCATGTCATCGATTTTAGTAGACAGGAAAACTGCATTCAAACATTTTAAAAACTTGTAATCAGCGCGGGAATCGAACCCAGACGCATCGACATCGATTTTGTAGGTCTTAAGCAGTACATGTTACTATGAAATAGGATGTCTAAAATTAAAACAAAGAAACAAACCCATCTTATTGCATACAGTTTTCATTTTACTAAAATCAATGACATGGTTCCTAAGAATAAGAACAAATCTTTCCTATGTCTTATAGTTTTAGACTTTACTATACTGACCGATCTAAATGTTACGCCCTGTATACTTGTTGTAAATATTAATAACTCACAAAGAAGTAGAAGGATGCGACTTTGATAGGCCGAATCATGGTCCAGCTTTAATTTGCACACCGCAGCCTGCTGGAGTGGCTTAATTGTATATAGCACTTGTTTTTCGAACCGTGAGATCTCCGAGAAGACAGTACGGTTGCCAGTTTTCGTTGCATTTTTAGCACCACCCAGGGGTCACATGTAGAGTGACGGTGGGTACTCCCTACGGACGTGGTGCAACTTTAACCCACCTTTGTCAAGTGAGTAGGCAATTTGACTGTTAGAAGTTCTCTAGCCACCCTCTAACTTGGCTTAACGACTACTGTCATTGACAACAGCCGGGATCAATGGCTTAACGTGCCTTCCAAAGCACGGGGGCGCTCAGTTAGTAACCACTCAAAGCGGTCACCCATCCAAGAACTGACCCGGGCCCGCGTTGCTTAACCTCGCACACGGCACGCGGCATGCAGGCGCTGCTGGGCCACGAGCGCTGTAACTTGGTGTTTTGTATAGTCAAGGATTTTAATTTGTAACCTTTTTAAGGTTGGTAGGTTCTGTCCTGATATTCTAAGTCTTATTTTGCGAAATGGGTCGTAAATTAAAGAGCAAGGACTTATAACTTTTTTTATAGCACGTCGGTGGCAAACAAGCATACGGCCCACCTGATGGTAAGCGGTCACCGCAGCCTATGGACGCCTGCAACTCCAGGGGCGTCACATGCGCCTTGCCGACCCTTTAAAAATGTATACACAAGGAGTGTATTAGTCTTGAAGAATCCCATACTGTAGTTCCTCGGGAAAACCTCGGCAGGGAGCTCATTCCACAACCGGAGCGTCCGAGGGAGGAAATTCCTCTGAAACCGTACCGTACGCGACCATTTAGGTTCTAAGGTGTGAGGATGAATGCCCTGCCGACGGCGAGCAGTGCGATGATAGAAAGCAGCGGTGGGCATCATGCCAAACAGTTCTTCGGAGCACAACCCATTATACAAGCGATAGAACACGCACAAGGAGGCAAAGTTTCTCCTTAAACTTAACGGTTCAATATCGCTCGTGAGTTTGGGATCGTCCAGGATTCGCTCAGCACGTCTTTGAACAAATTGAACTAGTTCCATAGTAAGCTCAATAAGGCGGCTACTAGATGAAGATATATTTAATAGATAAATACTTAAATACATAGAAAACATCCAAGTCTCAGGAACAAATGTCTCTGCTTGGAGGGTTCGAATTCCTTTGTCTCTAGTGTGGTGCGCGCCAACTCCAGCCGTTCGGTGAGAATCGTCCATTATAGTATTTTATTGGCGTGATTGATATCTAAACCAAATTACAGCTTTCTAGTAGTACCGATTACTGTAAGCAAAGACGCGGTCTGAAGGACGGACATGGCGAGACTTTAAGGGTTCCTTGTTTACTACGAAACCCTAAAAACAAGAAAAAAAAAACACGACAAATCTATGAATCGGTGATTCTGTACAAGATAGTCATCATCATCACACAGAGATGTCAAGTTTCGTTCCAAATCACACAGAAAATAGCCTAAATAGATGAACGTTTCCACTGACAAAGACCCTTAATCGTTACAACCTAAAATGGAATAAGGTTTAAAAGAATTAACTTAAATTTGATCTAAGTGTACCTACACGCTGTGAAAAGTAATTTACAAAACTAGGAGCCATCTTTACGAGCGGGATGCGGGCACCGTAAGCGGTCTCGGCGTGATGGTTGAAGATAACAAAGCTTATCACTGTATGTAGGTCAATGGCTGTATCCCTCCAACTCCACAGTCTATTGCAGAAGGGCCTGTTTGTCTTGAGTTAGTATCCATATTTACGAGTATATGTAACTGTAAAAATGTAACGCGTAAGATTATAAACTAACATAACATATTTATTTATTTGACAAATATAACTGAGATCCAATCGGTGTTTATTATTAGTTAGTAACCTGTGTTAGTTATACACTCGGAAATAGAGATTTGGTTCTCTGGCTGGGATTCCGCATCAGAGGACGACCCTTGATTTATTTAAGAATTTGATGTCTCGACAGCTAAAAAGTCCAAATACCTAAAAATCAAGTAGTGGTGTTATGGCTTCAGTAAGGGTACATCCCCCGTTGGCTACTACAAATATGGAAAAGATTTAAAGATGGCATTCCGCCATCCCCTACCTCGCTAAAAGCTGTTGTCTCCTGTAAGCTAAATCGGTAATCATTGTAACTTACAGAAAAAGGACTTGTGGTTAAAGAATTTTATTTATCTCAAAAGAAATTGTATTTCCTTAAACTAGAGATAAATATTACTTAATTATAAAATAATGAGCACGGAGTTTCAAAAGTACTAATTCAAAAGAGCACGATGCATTGTATGTGACAAAATATTTAGAAATATACTTATCGTCAGTAGTTACTAAATCAAGCATACAACACTTAATTATACGATATATGTGTTCCGGCGGGTATATTTAAAAACAGATTAAGTATACGAGATTATTTAGTATTGTTAAGTATAAAGCATGTTACTTTTTACACATAATATATCATTAAATGCATAATTTGCGCCTTCAAATTTTGAATGGATCGTACTTTCTAAAAATATTTTCGCATGTCAGGATCCCGATTACATATCCATTTGGCAATGTGACAAAATGTTTGCGAGCAAAGTTTTAAATTGAAATTAAATGAATGATGAATGGATAAAGTTACTTAAGCCTAACTCCAGAGTTTTACCTACAACAACGAAGTTCCCAAAAATCCCTTTCATGTATCTCCCCATTTCGAGATTTGTTTTATTAGGTTTAATTAAAACTTAATTTAATTTTGCTCATTCTCGCGCTGCTACTCCAATAATGTGAGATCTCAAATCGATTTAGTGTCTAAATGCCTGAATCCTAGTATGCCTAATTTTTTTTCTCAATGACTGGCTGAATGTTTAAATATGATGACTTATGATGACTATTATGTTAAACAGTCCGTTGTTTTTGACACTAAGTTAAAGTACCTATTTGGCAAGATAAAAACAAATCGTAAGCATGTTGTTTGAATTATTGTCAAAACGGTATCCTATTTCATGGCGTATTTGTGCCAAGCTGGGTTTAGGCTGAGCATAGAAATAGACAGGCTATATAGATATACCTATAGTCAAATTTATCCGCAAATTCATTTCTTCGAAATAGTTAAAGTTGTTTCCGCGATTCCCGACATAAATATATATACATGAATTGGTCTTTTAAAGATAAACCTAGAGAACAAATACAAAAAAAGTAAATGAACCTTGTTTGCATGAAGCCCAGGTCAGGAATCGTCCCTGAACCACTGGTTTACCGGACCAGTGCCCTACCAGTACACTACTCATACTCAGTCCACTATGTCATCACTGCATATCTTTGTATTCTAGTACTAAGTAGCGACCCCACTGTATTATCAACATTCAAAGATTCAAGATTCAAAGCATTTATTGCCAGAACATAGTTACAAAACAGATCTTAGTGTAGAAATAACGTGCTTATGTTCTACCAATTTCAGGCATGCAATATTACAATTCATTGACTTTAATATTACTAAAAATACATTCCTATCATTATCTTCATTATTTATATTGTGATTCATTTCAATTATTACGAGTAGATACATTTGATTATCCTACTGACTAGTTATTCATTGTTGTAATTTCTGTCAAATTTTGTTAATTAATCCTAATTTAATTATTCTATACATTTATTTAAAAAGTCATTTATAGAGTAAAATCATTATTTTAATAGCCAGTTCGTGAGTTTATTTTTAAATTGACCATATGGGCAGGTTTATCTTCTATAGTTCACGGCCTTCCGCCATTCTAATGGACCAGGCTAATGCATTATTTTGTAAAATTACATATACTAGTCGTTCATGGTCCTATGTAACACTATTCGCTGGATTGAATCAAAAGCAAGTTATTGACTAAACTAGACTCTCAGAGTACCTAAAATATAGTAAATATAGTAATGTTTGCATATGGAGATTGAATTCCTAACTACATAATCATATTATTCAATGTTCAATTTCCACACTTATATCCAACTAACGTTATAAGTAGAATGATGTCGCGCGCAAATGTAAAACAAATTCTAAGCAGTTAGACTTAAGACTGAAAGTCCTAAAACCTAAATTCGCACGTTACTTATACTTGCTAGCATGAAACTCAGTATTAGGTGCTCAAGAATAGGATTCAGAATTCGAAGAGGACAGGTTTCAGCTCATTCGCATTCCATCGAAAAACGGCTACAAATTATCTCGAGCTCGATTCACTCGCGAATAAAGGAAATTTATGGGTTTACGGCGGATTTATGGATAAAACTTGCAAAAACATTATGTAGGTCAAAGGGAAATTATGGGAAAATTCCCGGTCGTATTACAAGGCTAAATGGCTCAATTACACTCGAGTCGAGTAATTTCCATTCGTTCCATGGAACAGTGATGTCATTAGAACGGATGATGGAACAAAATAGAAATGAATTTCTTAGCGCTTGCATTTTGTTCCATGGAATAGATATAATAAATTACCAATGTATTTACAGAAAGCAGACATAGAATAGATAAATATTTGGCGAGAGCAGATAATTGCTTACGCAATAGTATGTGTGCAAATACAACTATATCTACGACTGCTTTCGTTAATTTATTTAGCTACGCGGATGACGACTTCGGTTGGTTCTATTGTGGAGAGAATATGAGTGTCGGCAGTTAATTTTGATAACATAGACTTCCCATAAACAAGATGGTGTTAATAATTTAATAACGTAGGGGTTGAATTGACCAATAATAATTAAGACATTATTATAGTGAGTGGTATTATACTTTTGTTTATTCCGACAGATCGTTTTCAATATACGTCCTTAATATTTGTAAATTTAGTTTCATTGAATTGTTTTTAGTTTATTTTTGAAGCGTAATTATTATGTAACATTGCCAGTTTTCAAATTGTATAAATTCACGCTTTGACATGTAAAAGTGCCCTTGTGGCCTATTTGCAGAATAAATATTTGATTTTGATTTTTGATTTATACGGGTAGGCCGCCCGTGTGGGCAGCTAATAAGATTAATTAATCTCTATCACACGAATAGAAGCGTGGTAAACATGGAGTTATATTCGAAGATCGAACTTCACTTTTCACCGTTATAGCTCAAATCAAAAACAGGCTCAACTATTTCATTATTATAGCCTAAGAAAAGGAAGCGCCGGTCGACCACCATCTTGATTAGGTTAACGACGGCGTTAGGAAGATTGTGGGGAGTTTCCCAGCTTCCTACTTAGCTGATCCAGGAGTTCCTGGATCAGCTAAGTTCAGGATCGGAGCGAGGGATATACTCGAAACCTATGAGTATGGGTGGTTATAGGCTGATAATGATGATGATGTGAACTACTTCAAGGCACTTTCTAGTCTTTGAGGTTTTGGTTCGTTGCATGGAATCTATCGGGTCATCATCTTCATGTTAGCCGAAGGACGTCCACTGCTGGAGATCGGCTGATCTGAGTGTTTAATGACCCTAGGAGGCTTCCTATGGTCATTAAACATAATAAAAAACAAAAGTTGTCTCTCCTGTGGCACCCTGTGGTCAATTCATAGTTATCTGGCTTATGCGCATGTAAGTTATGTGTTCAGGAGACGCCGATGTTGCAGATTATCAGCCCAACCAAACATTATGTTTTGTAGCATTGGACTTTAGACATATACACAGCAAAGATACGAAACCAAATCTATGTATGACGCTGTCGCTTCCGCGCGCGCTAAGACGTATCAGATCGAGGGCGCCCAACACATCACATTGCGACGCGAACTGCAGAACCAAATTAATCTTGCACCTACCTCGACTATCCGGTCGTTGACCTGTATCCTCCCGCACACGTCTGCCGCACTGCCCTCACTGATGCTCTTCACGAAGATTCCACTCAGCTCCTCTGTAAAGACAAACAAGAATCAGAACAGAAATAATCCCCCTTCAACTTATTTTCGCTTTTTTTGGGGCTTTGAGAATATTCTTGTTTTTTAGACTCCAAAACTTGCCAGCATTTGTGGCATTTGAGGTGGGGCGGAAAGGGGGCGCATGGGGCTTGCCGTCACGCTGTCGGCGAGCAAGGTCACGAGTACTTACGAGCACCAGAGCTTAGCCTAAATAGTGGTTTTATTTACCCTGAGCCCCGAGTGACTCAAAGGGCGAGCACCACAATGACTATGACAGATAATTCACAATGATATAAGACGAATGAACATAAAAATATCTCTTGTGTGTTTATGTTCATACACACCTAAGAGATGTAATATGTTCATATTTCTATGCGCACATTTATAGTCAGATTTAATCCAGACACGATAAATATGACTGCAAATGGATTTCGGCGTCGGCAATCTGGGAAACAATCCCGAGCTTTATCTTCGCGTTTTAGCCAGACTCTGCGATAAATCAAAGTAGGAAAAACACTTTATTGTATAAGATCGTTCGTAGTAGTAGATTAAAACAGCTGAGACACTAGGCTGAAATGCTTTTCTTGTCATTATTGTTTCTTTTATTTTTTTTTAAATATGATATTAAAATTTGTTTTTTTTTGTTTACGCTGTCGTGCTGCAATTAATAAAATACGGGTAGTGAATGATTTTACAGTACATATGTCGCTACATTACCGCACGAGTGCGGTAATCAGCAGATTACGTGCATATGTCGAAACTTTAAAGAGCCATATGTACTGTAAAACGTTGTACGATACACATGCGAACAGGTAATTCGCAACTCGTGTCGATTTAAAACACTCCCTTCGGTCGTGTTTTAATTTATCACCACTCGTTGCGAATTTCCTGTTTTCTGCACTTGTATCATAATGTACTATTTCAGTCTACCCTCCATATTTTTGTAGACTTCGTAGTGTAGTCTAATACTATGTACCCATGTTTATAGTGATCTGTTAGTGATCCTAAACTACGTAACAGTGGTAACACAACGTACTTAAATAAAAACAAAATTATATTAACGCCCCTCCAGCGTGAGACTCACATCTGACGTAAGCATATCTTAGGCGAAATAGACAGAAACTCAAACATACATTCTTCTACTTAGTCGTGCACTCTTGTCAGAGTGGTCGTGGTTATGGGTTGCCTTCTTCCGTCTTAGTTGCAGCTTTTGCGAGGTTTCTCCATCTCTCTCTATTTGCAGCACTTCGCTCACACTCTATTAGGGAACATTTTGTCGAGGATTTTACTAGATCTGTCCATCTTGTTGGTGATCGGTCGCGAGACCGTAGACCCTCCACTCTTCTTGCACTACTAACCGCTCCATTGACTTTTCATTGCGGATGATATGCCCAAACATTTTCAATATTCGCATTTGCACAATCGACGAAAGTCTTTGTTTGATATTGAGCTCCTTCAGGATAGAGAGATTAGTACGGCGAGCAGTCTATTTTATCCTCAGCAACAGTCTCCAGCACCAGATTTCGAGCGCGTCGATCTTTTTTCGGTCTTTTTGATGGATCGTCCATGTTTCGGCTCCGTACAGGAAGATTGGAAATACCAAGCACCTCATCAACCGAACCTTTGTGTTTTTGGTTATACGGCGATCTTTCCATATCTTTGTGAGCTTTTCCACAGCTGATCGTGTTACCGCACATCGTCTCTTAATTTCTTCTTCACAACTCCCAGTATTTGTGATAGTGGAGCCCAGGTAAATGTAGCTCTGGACAACTTCGCAATTGCCTATGCTGAACATACATACATTGACATAATATCTGCTAAAGAAGGGGCGTCATTTTTAAGGGTTAGTTAACTAAAGATCATACACCTGCATGTTATAATCAATCAGCGCCATGCAAGTATTTACGCAACGTTGACCTAAATAATACAAGTAAGTTGTTGAAATGTTGCTCTTTACTTGTGTTACGGGCTTACGGGTATCTTTCCATCGCCACTCGCCACGCCTTTCAAGTTCTAACATAAACAATCAATGCAAAATAATCTAATAATTTTAAAAATATTGCGTCCCAATGCGTGTCGGAACGCACCTGCCTGTCACGTCATACGAATAGGTGGAGGGCTGGCAGATTTGACGTAGTCTTATAAAAGGTTTTAGCGAGCTCGCGGAATTCGTGGGTAAAAAGAAACCCCGCGTGATAATGAATAATTGATCTCGTTTTGAATAAATTGTTGGTTCCATATTTTGGCTTGGACACGAAATGCTACTCTGATTTTATCCATGTAAAAGAGAGTGCGCGTGTACCCGCGGGCCGTGCTGTGTTGAATATTTGACAATAGCGTGTGTGTGTAATTAATCCTTTAGTCCTAACCTGAGAAAAGACTCCGGGAAGCCTCCTGTTGATGCTCAGCTTACGCCAGGAGGAAGAAGGGACCACCCAACACACCTGAGTGAATCTCTTACGTTAAGTTAGTTCTAAGTTTAATGACCCGTGGTTTCGCTAGGCAAAGTTTGATTCCCCTCATTAAGTCCCTGTTTTCTCGTGGTCTCACTTATTTGTCCCACTGGTGGGACCACACGGGAGACTCGAAGCAGTCAAGCTTATGATGTGTCACGTGAAAACACAGCTCCGCATCATCTCTGGTGATTCATCCTTACATCTCCTTGTCGCCACTCTTTGTTATTCTGTACAATTTGATTTGCAACGTGTTTACAAAGTGTTTACTTCAATAAAACATAGTACGGCGCTCGTGTACGGTGTGGTTTCAGAGGAATTTCTTCCTTCGTGCAATGCGCTCTGGCGTAGTTTTCCCGAGCAATTGACGTTATGTCGATGTTCAAGAAAGGAGGGGATACATTTTTAAAGAGTCCGCTACGACCCTATAGTAGTTGCAAGCATCCATCAATCAGGCCGTACGCGCTTCTACGCGGTATAAAATCTTCAAAACATATTGCACTACAAATTTACTACTAGTTCCTCAAGTCTAGAACTAGACAGTTCTACCCGTAGCAGCGAACAGCCGCGCCGTTTTAATCTATCGCAGTCGGTATTGGCAAAGTTGCCGACACATGTTCGAAAGCCTGAAGTGGATAGATTGGTTTGTTTTGTAGGGCGCGAGTGGAATAAACTTATATTATTTACGGTATTAAACTTTTAAAAACGATTGTATTGAAATGGAGACCTACGAAAACAGTCCGTGAGATCTTCAAAAAATCAATGTCTACCTCTGTACGTCTCATTGCTTCCTCTAACATGATCTCTTGCATAAACGATTTTCAGAGACAAGACAACAGTTTCAGTGAACAGTCCTTGATCTCTCTCTCTCTCTCTTTCTCTCTCTTCGTCGTTATTTGTGCGACACATTAACTCAGATCATGTCATACGTGCCACCAAGATTAGTAATTTTTTTTTGGCGCAACTTTCTTTATTAACCTCTAAGTACTTTACAATTATTTATTTGTAATTTGTTTTTTATGTATGTAGTTTCGCTTGTACCTAATAAGTTAAATTTTTGATATAGTAAACTATTTTTTTTCCTTTCTTTTTTCTTTCTTCCCATGCCAACCCTGGTGGTCTGATGATTGAACAGAGCGCACCGCTGCGCGGCCAGTACCTCAAGATTGCGAAACGGGCCCTTTACACGGTGATTATAATCAGAATACTGGGATGTCAATATTAACGCGGATTTCGAAATTGTTTCAATATAAATCAATATCTACGTGATACGTATTGTGATATAAGTGTATCGTGTAAATCGAAATCCAATGGGTCCATTTACACTGTAACTGGACGCACTGGATTACTTTCGGATAAACGCGCGCTACGTCCCAAGCAACGCGAATCTTTGTACAACCCCTTGAAGGAAGCAGAAAGCAGAGCGAAGTGGAAGCACATTGTACAAGACAAAACTTTTAACTTTTAATTAAAGAATGTGTAATACAGTTCATTTTCGGTTAAATATTTTAAAGTAGGTGAGCTATTACGATTAGTATCAATAAATTGTCCAAAATCCGAATTGTATTGGATAAATTGCCTATACACCGGATCAATGCCAGTGAGAACGGTTCAGAATTAGGTTGTCACTTGTCTGGAGAGTTTATTTAAATTTCTCCACTTCATATTCAAAGAGTAAATAACCAACACAAAAGCACGAACATTTTATAATCTTTAGTGAACTGAAACTACAAGCCACGAAAATGTTACCTAAAATATTTAAGTACTACAAAAATACTATACCTACTAAGCTTTGTAAACGCTACCTCACGTTTTATAACATTCTAGGTCCCATTTTCGTGCTTAGCAATTTCGTACATATTTTTCACTCATTACTCTCGTAAGCCGCGCCTTTTCATGGTATTATTTTCAACAATAAAAGAAGTTGAAATGGTATTATTTTCAAGAATAAAAGAAAAGACGAAACAAAAATCGAATTGGCAATGTCGTAGATTTTTTGGGAAATAAAATTTGCATCTGAAATGGAATATAGGTTCCTATCGAAACTTTTTTTATTTTATTTAAATTAGGCATATTACATGCACCGATGAACGTCAAAAACTACCACCGGTTCGGAAAAATAAACCTCTGCCACGAGAAGAACCGGCGTAAGAAACTCAGCGAGGTGTCATTATTTCAAAACAATAAACATTGTATAGTTAAATATAAAATTACAGTGTCAGCTACTGCGAAATAATGATCCAACTTTGACTACTAAATGTGTACTTCTATTCTGAGAATTTTCTACGAGCTATGAAAATTCTTCTTGGCTCCAGAACATCCACCACACCACCACACCACATCAGCCGAAGGACGTCCACTGCTGGACATAGACCTCCCCGAATTTCAGGGGGGGGGTAAATGCCACAATCGCCACGCTTGGCATGCGCTCCAGAACATCATTACTCGTATCTATTTTTAGGTCCATCCTGGTTTGAACTAATTTATAAGAAAACAAACAAGCACCGGGAGAAGAATCGCGTTTATGCCTAGCATTATTCTTAAAAGATTTATTAACATGGGTCTAACTTAATATTTATCCATTTACCTTAATTTCCGACGTTTTGACACGGTTTGCACCGGCCAAGTAAACCCGAGTTCACAAGTGTTGCATGTTTTCGAGAGACAGACGAATGCTTTCATATCACTATATACATCTAGCAAAAAGACCATCATCATTCAACTAGAGTACTTATTGTCAGAACAATCTACAATAGAAGAAGAAGTTAATTATTTAGCACGAAAAAAGAACATAAAAACCAGGTTTTTATTTAAAAAAAACACCTTATAAATAAACTGAAAAACAAAAAAAAGACATCTAAGATTTCAAGTCCACTCATGGGATAAAATTTATACCTACGATTTCATTACTCGAAAGCTACATAACATACTCCAATCCTTATTTAAATACGTTTATAAGCTTTCTTAAAGTTTTACCACCTTTTGAAGTTGGTGCTGTGTAGCGTGTACGCCGTGATGCTGATTTTTACCTAAATCTACAAGAGTGAACTCAAAACTAAATCAATAGAATAGAATAGTTCGTCTCTTCGCTCTATATTCACCATTACTGTGAGTACATCAATGAGCAGAGTCTATCTATAGTTCCTTAAGCCGACCGTCGGAGCCTGCGCCGCCAGCTATAATTTGACACCCGGACAGATCGGCCCACATTCTGCTTCTAAATTTAACCTTTCTGTTGCTGTTTGGTTCAAGTTACGCGAGATAATTCGTGGTTAGTTAGAAAATATTAGATCTTTAATGATAATGACAAAATTGAATGTTTCCTTGTCACTGTATTGTAATGTTTTGGGTCTCGAAGCAAACCTATCTAAATAAAGAACATCATTTCAAAATTTGAAACAAATCGCCCCGAAAAAACATCCCGGTAAAAAAGATACATTAAAAAGAAAAATCATAAGTCAAAAACCGTCACTAGTAGGATGTTGATACTCAGCATAAATATTATTCAACAAAGGAGGTACTCACCAAAAAAACCCCGAGTCAAATTGATTCAAGGGCCGACTTACGGTGGAAACGCAACTACGGCCTTTATATCCAAAATTCATATTTTGGCAGATATCATTAAAGCTCGAAACGCAGAGAGAGGGCGCGGCGCGGTGCGGTGCGGAGGCGTTTTAACATTTTTGATCTTTCCGAATCTGTCAACTGTCGATAGTGTCGATTACTGCTTCATATGTCACACACGCCGCCTCGGCTCCATTATCCCGCGCGGTTTTTTGGTGCGACGTCCCCCGGACCGCGTTCGCTTTACCGAAAACTCGTCTCCGTGCTGCAACGACGCTGCGCCGTGCTCTGTGCATTTTAAGCTTGAAGGGTATCATATTGGACAATAACATTTGCTCCGAACAAAAAACAATTCCACAAGAAAATTTCAATATAATCTTCAGTCGTTCTGCACGGTAAGTCGATACCAGTAAAAGAGAGTTGAGAGAAAAGTTGCACCACGTCCGTAGAGAGTACCCACCGTTACCCTACACGTGACCCCTGGGTGGTGCTAAAAGTGCAACAAAAACTAGCAACCGTACTTGTCTTCTCGAAGATGTCACGGTTCGTAAATAAATGCCATACGATTAAATAAGTAAAAGAGAGCGCACGCCACAGATTTAACTCCAATAGGAATAAAAAAACATTAAACTTTAATCAATCCCTCCTGTTAATCTTTAATCAATGCCTGCCCTACCGATTTACCTGTGAAAATGTATATGTTTAATGTATAATTTGTATTCTATAAGCCATGTCTTCGTCAACATGTGTTGTAATCTTCTATGCTTCTCGCGGAAATAAGACTTTTGCCAAGTATTTTTAGCAGTCAGTGAATTGAAAAAAAAACTGAGTGGAGCTCTTTACTTCGCAAGTTTACGCCTCGTTGGCGACTTTTAGGGCAAAAAAAATCTGCTAACAAGTTAGAAAAAGAACGTCGAAAATTGTGTATTTTAACATCGGTAATTATTCTTTACATTGCGTACTAACCTATTAGCGCCTTCTGTATACGCACAGGTACAACTATTTTAAGCGAGATATGAGATTTTTTTTCTATGTAAATGACTGATTTTGTTAGTTTTTAGGGTCCCGTACCCAAAGGGTAAAAACGAGACCCTATTACTAAAACTTCGCTGTCCGTCCGTCCGTCCGTCTGTCACCAGGCTGTATCTCAAGAACCGTAATAGCTAGACAGTTGAAATTTGCATTATGTATTTCTGTTGCCGCTATAACAACAAATACTAAAAACAACATAATAATAATAATTAAGGGGGTCTCCCATACAAAAAACGTGATATTTTAGCCCTTCTTCATAGCTACCACTCGCCGAGCTAGATCTCAAGAACCGTAATAGCTAGACAGTTGAAATTTGCAAAGATTATGTATTTTTGTTGCCGCTATAACAAAAAATATTCAAAACCTGCCAAGTGGGAGTCGGACTCGTTTTATAGATCATGCGGTACGGAACCCTTCGTACGCGAGTCCGAGTCGCACTTGGCCGGTTTTTATTTAATAAATAACATATACTTCAGTAAATTACATCCAGTTTTATTTTGGGCGTTAATATTTCCCGCTGTTCGCTCATCACTTGCCCAGTGAGAGCCAACTCCGCCCGGCCCTAGTTAGCGACCCGCTGCGCTCCGCAACTATTTATATTCCACCACTCTGCCCAATATCGGGGTAGTTTGCTCTGTCCTATTCGCCGGGGCCGTATTCTGCTGTTCTTATAGCCTGCGACGAATGTAGAGAGCATTTTTAGAATTTCGTGACAATAAGTAGAGATCTCAGGACGAATAGGTCATATTAACATTTTTGAAGAGTCGGTTTAAAAGATCTATGCACTACTTTATCCGAAAAGACTTGAAAAATGACCAACTGTTGAGTTTGTTTCGGCGTTCCTTCTCAGTAGTGGGCTTGTTTTTCAGAAACGCTAGTATATTTTGACTTGTAAAAGTACCTTCTATTGGGGCGTACTTGCAGAATAAAGTTCATTGATGAGATGTGTCCACGAACATTTTTACAAGTGATCGATAAGCTATACGAATCCTATCCCAACCGACGATTTGGTGACGCTGGAGGAGGCCGACAAGAGACCAATTATAAAACGTTGTGAGGAAACTATGTTCATTCAGTGCCGTCTGTGGACACCAACATTACAGATATGATGACGATCATCAAGAAAGTCGTGTTTGTATTAAATTGAGAGGTCAATATCAAGTTCATAAAAACATAAACGTTACCAAAGTGACAATTATATCTGTTCCCTCTGTATTTTGTCACTAATGAATAATTTGAATGGTGACTTGTACCTTTTTTTAAACCTACCTTGTTCGCAGACGTATCCGGCGACGGTGATGCCCAGACCCAGCGCGGAGTCTTTGCTGAGGTCCACCTGGTAGCTCAGGGTTTCGGGCTCTCCAGTGCCTCGTATCGCCATGTCGAGCGGCAGCCTACGTATCGAAACAACAACTTGATGAAACACGAATAAAGACGTAATGTAAGGTGAACAACATTGTAATACTAATCTTGGAAAAATGACGCTTGTTTGGTTTTAATTTGACCTGTGGCTTTACAGGCCCAGCCCATTAACGCAATGGGACTGCGAGGTGGAATGGGACTGTGAGCCTTTGGAAAATCCAGGGCGGACGTCACACGGGCGATTTAAACACTGGAATACTCTAAGAGTTTGCGCATCAGTGGGATTGGTTGAACAGCTTTAACCGAATCTGGGGTGTAAGTGGAATCGAGTTATTGGGAGTTCAGTCGCTGGTTCACTAAGCTATTAGCTGAGATGAGTCCAGCAATGAACTCAGCTAGGCTTGTTTAGTCGAATTGATACTTAAATATCCTGATTTCTGTAGTTGTTTGATGTTTACCTCATGGGCGGGGGTTGTGGATCAGGCGGGGGCAGGATGAGCGGCGGGGGGCGGGGTGACGGCGCGAGCGCACCGCGCGGCACAACCGCCACCATCGACGCTACGGGCTGCAACAAACGGTAGCAGTTCATTTTTAGCGTAGATTACGAAACGACCAAAACAAGTAGCATGCATTACACAAATACTGGTCGGATATTTACGACATCATCCATTCAAAAATAGTGTTAGTAACCACTCGTGTAAAAACTCACCATGTAATGACTGTCTCTTTAAGTAGTCCGTATTTTAATTTGGGACCTTTACGGTCGACAGTCTGTATCAAACTGTAGAATAATTAAAACATAAGTTCTGAGAAATGGGTCACAATTTAAATAGCGGAACCGTACCTCTCTTTTACAAGATCACTTGAAGAAGGATTGTGGATTGTAGAAAGAGTGATACATATTTGCAAAACTTTTTTCTAGGCTATAACTTTATTTCATTCTTCAAAAACTCAGAAGACGTCAGTTTTAACTATTTTCCTTGCATGCATGACTCAAAGAGATACTGAAAGGCAATTATACTTAAGCAGAACAAACCAGGTGCTCCTCAATAATAGTACCTGCTCATGCCGGAAGCTGAGCACCGGCTTTAAAAGACTGCAGTAGTAGACCTTACAGTATTCGTGAGTAACACACTCTAACACTGTGATGCAGCCTTTCTTCAATGATAGTGGCCTGAGTCCCCCAGAAGCCGAGACCTCGCTCAGGGCTCCGACGCCGTCCTGCCCCGCGTCGGCCAACCGTCGCTCCAGCTGTACTGGGTCCGCCAGCAGCCAGAACAGAACCACTGGCACGAGATACACTTGTTCCACTATTATACAGTGTCTGAGTAATATATCTCACCCTGTGATGGAGCCTCTCCTCAATGATAGTAGGCGGGGGCTCAGGCGCTGAGTCCTCGCACAGGGCTCCAAAGCCGTCGTGCCCTGCTTCGGCCAGCCGTCGCTCCAGCAGCACTGGATCCGCCAGCAGCCGGGACGGGACCACCGGCGCGGGGGACGCGCCCAGGGACTGTTGGATAAACAAATAGAGATTAGTGTTTTAAAAATGATTGTCACAAGACCGCAATTAGTTATTAAATGGAATAGCTGTCAATTTATATACACGATAGGAGAAAGAAAGAAGATTGACAAAACGAGTGTATGAAGTAAATGTGGATCGTGAAGTCGGTAGGGAAAGACCTGGGCGAACGTACTCCGACCAAATCGGAGACATTCTGCAGAAAGGCCAGGTCAAGAGTACCCTAAATCGGCGCGCATGCATGAAGCATGTTATGAGAGTTCATGAAGCGAAAGTTGTATGCCAGGATCGTAGCAAATGGATATCCGTGATCTCTGCCTACCCGTCTGGGAAACTGGCGTGATTATATGTATTTATGTTATATACACGTTGGCGTAAGTACGTATATGAATAAAACCACCTGTAATCCCATTCTAATCGACGCTCAGGTAGGTAATGAATAGTCAAAAGGGTGTTGGATAAAGTTCCTCGCGATTAGCAAATACTAGGCGTCCATTATTTTGATTTCATTTGTTTGTGTGCGTAAGCCGACTGTCATAATATTAATACGAGGAACTACATCCCTAATTAATTGCCAATTAAAACGATCAGTTATCACGAACCCCACGTCCATCCGATTGGAATACAATGGCAATTGATGTTGATCTGTGATGTTGATAAAAACAATATTGAGATATGTATGAGTATTTGAGATGGTGTGGCATATGATAGTAGTTATTTTACAAGAACAATAACACTACGACATACATACGTACATAAACTCACGCCTATATTCCCAAAAGGGGTCCACAGAGGACACGAACATTAATTTCGGTGCCACTTTTAGCAATTGTAATAGATGGAGAAAATGTGATATTGCAGTGACTGGTTGCTAGCCCATCGCCCACAACACACTTCAACCTGGTTCCCATAGTCGACTCTTACGACACCCAAGGGAAGAAAAGGGGTGGTGCTATTCTAACCCGGCACCACACGAAGTACTAGTGGAACAAAATAGGTATCAAATATACTATGCAAGTATGAAATTGAGAACCGTTTCCATTTTTCAGACCGATGAACTCACTGACCACTGATGAACTAATCCAGCCATTTCAATAATCGCCAGGTCATTCGTTTCGCGCCCTGTAGCCGGGGCATAGAATGCGGCTACGGCATCTCTGCGTGTCGTATAAGGCGACTAAAAGGGGGTCCTTGGGGTCGAAGACGGTCGCAGTTGGGGGCTGCGATTGTCTATGAAAACAGACGGTGGGACCCACAGAGGTGTGACTCTAGGGCGGCACTGGTGCGTTCCGACGGAGATCCCAGAGCCGTCCGAAATAAGTTGAGGACGATCGGGGGGTTTTTAGTCGGTGCAAGTCCGACATAACCTCCGCACTGTCCCCGCGGTACGGTGGTATCCATAATGGATTTTCGCCCCAGAAAAAAAAAGGTCATTCGTTTCATTTGTCCTATATTCAGAACCAAATCCTATTATTAAACCTCATAAATATTCTAGGTTTACCTTAAAATGCCCAATTAATAATTTAAAAACTGCGCCGGCACGTTTCGGTGTTTGCTCACCAAAAATATATGACGAAAATTCAGCGCGTGTTGCGTGAATGCCAAATGGAAACTGAAGAAAATCCATTGCGGAGTTTCTTACAGTTGACTTTAAGAATCAATGGTACATTATTTGTCTATATGTACAGTCAGCTGCAAAAGTAGCGGACAAAGGCAAGCCACTGAAAAGTACGAGACTTTTCCCATTCATGTGGGAAAAAATAAAGGTCAACCGGCAAAGCAAATGCAAAAAATAAGTATAGGTAGTGGATGTTAGCCAGATTTTTTGAGTGGCTTTTCCTGTTAGCTACTTTTGTACCTGCAGCGGCAGTCTTCTCTATGAAGGATGTTGTAACACGTCCGAAACGTCGAAGTAAATAAATATGAACGAAGAAATCCACATACTAGTCCATGTATACATATTATGTCTGTGATGTGCTGGATTCAATAATCACTATTATGTATTTTGAAATCATATTCCCTTAGTTTAAATTGAAACTGTATTCGCATCTTTCATCTAGTTCATCGCTACTGAGCCGTACGCCGAGAGTATGCCCTTAGGGTACATTTGACCTGACCTTCCCTTAAAATAGCTTCAATTTGATTTGCCAGTCTTGCCCTTCCAAACGCGCATACGTTTATTATTAATTTATAGTCTAGACAAGTCTACTTCTAAAGGCACAACCCCACTGAAGCCCGCGCTACGCATGAATACATCTACGAAACATGCGTTGGTTATGCGTAGGGTCGGCGATGCGCATACTCGTATGACACCCCTGGGGTTGCATAGGCATATGCCGCAGTGACCGTTTACCATCAGGCGGGCCGTACGCTTTTTTGCCACCGACGCGGTATAAAAAAAGCGTATCGCCGCCGCTTTAAGAGTGCGCAGTACGCTCGGTTCTCCATACAAACGTATTTATGCTCTCATTTTAAAACGCCATGCTAGAATAACATAAAACTTTGTATACAGGTCGGACCATAGTTTCTGTTGCTTGAAATTATAGTGGAGGAAATATACAGCGATTATTAAGATTTTCATACAAGCCGTAAAAAACTCAAAAAGCCGCTGTATTTTTTTTCTTTTACAATTTCTAGCAACAGAAACTAATTTCCGACCTAGATATGCTGGATCCCATTGTGTATACAAATTTTCATGTTATTCTAGCATGGCGTTTTAAAATGAGAGGATAAATACGTTTGTATGGAGAACCGAGCCAGACCGAGCGGACTGCGCCCTCTTAAGTAAAACATGCGTAGTTTAGCCGTGCGCCGCAGTTACCTTCCAGCTAACTCCTTGTCGATAATCACCCTATATAAATGCCACTGCTGGATTTCGGATAAGAGAGAACGGATATTGGACCTCACATTATTATTGTTACATATTTATATTTAATTGACGATCATAATGTAAATTCTTAAACTTTTGACATGAACGCAAATCTACTGTAATTTATATCGATGTAATAAACGAAAATCTGAATCTGAATAACAGCTCAGTGCGAATTGGAGACTTTGCATATATGTAACTTTGAATTTCTTCGCAGATGTATGAAGGTTTCGTCACGATGTTTTCCGTCACCGAAAAGCGTCAATTATGAGATATTCCGTACATACGAGTATGTTCCGAATAACTCATTGGTACGACATGGGATTCGAACCCACGACCGCCGCTTGACAGATGCATGCTCTAACCACTAGGCTACCGTAGCTCCTTGTTGCCAGGAGTTTAACAAAATACCTCTTAGCCAGTTAAATATCAACTTTATGTCTCGAAAATCATAACCATTTTATGACGTCGCGTCGATCTTCTCGTAGATTTTACAGGATATCTCAATTTCGAGCCGATTCCATAATATAAAAATCTTTTCAAAACTAGGTAAACCAGAGGAATGTTTGGTTCGGTATCGTAAGCAATTGTTTCATACCCAAACTACGCTACGAAGCTAATTACGTCACCTGTAGCTATGGAAACACAGCTCAACTTTTGTGGAATAGCAGCCTTTGCAATGACTCTTCAAAATCTGTCTTTCAATCATCTAAAGTGAGAGACGGACATAAAGTCAGAATAATGTATGCCACACCCGTCACATCTATATAACGTTACGTTATGAACATGATGTGGACATTAATGGCCATATTACAGGCTTCATAACTGTGCAATATATAATTTTAAGACATGAGCGATAAAGTTGACTTAGTAGTCAAAGTTAATAGGGCGAAATTCGGGAATGATTTTCCACGCAAACCAAAATGTGTACGCCAAAGGCAAAACATGAAGGACATTTATGCCCACGGACAGTTTTCCGCTTAAACATCCAGGGGTTTACAAATTTGACTGCACCTGTGGAAGCTCTTACATAGGTCAGACTACGTGCATCATCTCATGCCGTATTGAAGAGCATATCCGAGCATACAAAAACAACGATCCTCGTATTTCAGCAAAGGCTGAACACCTTTTGGAGTCAAGAATAAATGATTGAATCGATTATTTGTATACCTAAGATGGTCAAGGAAGCCATAAAACCATAACGTGCCATAACCATAATTTCAACCGGGAATAGTTATTTACGATACAAGGGTTGTAAAACAAAGAAAGGCCGATATCGCAGATGTTTGAGGCCCGAGCCGCAGGCGAGGGTCATAAATATGCGAAAGAGGGCTTTTTTGTTTTACGACCCGTGTTTAGTACACAATTTTACTTCACCACCTGGCCAAAAAGTGGGGTTTTCCGGTCGCACAGCGTGCGGAAAAACGCGCTTTTTGGCAAGGTGTGGTGTAAAATGGGTTTTTAATTGCCGAGCTTCTTGCGTCCAGTGATCCCAAAGTTCACAAATCGGAAAGAGACTGTTTCCGATAAGAACGCGCGAGTTGATAGGTACTGTAAGTGTTCTATCTGTGGTAGTGACGGTGACATATTGTGCGAAAAAAGCTAACCAACAAGAGGATAGATGGCTATGGTATGTGGTTAGACCACCACTTAAAACTCGCAGCACGTCACTTAATGCTTGAAAATGGTGCTTGCAACAGTGCAATATCGGGAAATGATAAAGACATATACCTACATGGTAAACACCCTCATCATCATCATCATCATCATCATGTCAGCCGAAAGACGTCCACTGCTGGACATGGGCCTCCCCCAAAGACTTCCACAACGACCGGTCCTGCGCCACCCGCATCCAGCGGACACCCGCGACCTTCACCAGGACATCAGTCCACCGTGTGGGGGGGCCTGCCCACGCAAACACCCTGTTATTCATTAATTCTCAAAAAGGACATTATTTCAACGCGATGATAGCTTATGAACTTTTACCTATTTTTACCCAGTTTTTACCAATAATCTATACTATTATTATAAAGCTGAAGAGTTTGTTTGTTTGAACGCGCTAATCTCAGGAACTACTGGTTCGAATTGAATAATTATTTTTGTGTTGGATAGTCCATTTATCCAGGACGGCTTTACGCTATATAATATCACGCTGGGACCAATAGGCGCGAAGACATATATATCTTCTAACAGCTTGTGACGTCGCGTGATGGGTTTTTCTCCGGGCGTTTTAGTCCACCTTGACTACCGTGCACTATTGACGAAGTCCTTATTTTAGGGACCATTTTGGGATACTTTGTAGATTTTTAATACCGGGGTTGTTACCCTTCATGCCAAAATGTCCACAAAAACCTTGCCACGTCACGGAAGTAAAGTGGCATAAAAGCCCGAAGAACAACCCTGATATTAAAATTGCTTACCCCGTAGAAGTATTTAAGTGGAAAACAAAAAATACCTTCTGTTCCCGAGAGTTACCCTTTTTAGGCTTAATAAAAGATAACCCGCTGAACCGACCTCGGCGAATAAAAACAGTGTCAAAAACGACGATTAAATCCTTTCAGCCCACTTAACACTGCGGAAAAAGTGTGAAAAACAGAAAGTAAAAATTTAACTTGGAAAAATATCCTAACAAGGAAACTCATTCAAATTATACAACTACGACAAAACTGTGTTGACGACGGACGATCTACATTTGTGTTATAAAATCTACTAGTTCTACTTGAAGCTTAAAGTATTGAATAAACCCAACGAACTATTTTGCATCTTCAAATAGCAACGCGCAGATCACAGTACTGGATATGGAAGAGTCCATAGATAATCGTAGATAGGCAGTGATTGCTGCTATCTTGTGAATCAGTAGAACGTTTTATATTACGCTGGTGGCAAACAAGCGTACGCCCCGCCTGATAGTCTGTAACGGGCATGTAAGGGACCTACGGAAGATCAGCGCCGGCTGTAAAGCCTGCATATGCTGAGTGGGTTCCTTTTCGCAACTTAGCCTTTGTTGTGTATGTTATTATTTACTTTTGTTATTGTGCCTGTTGTGAATAAATATTTGAATCTATTTGAATCTGAATCTAAATACTAAGAGATTATACTGCAGCCTATAGACGCTTGCAACATCAGGGGTGCGCATTGCCATCCCTTAACAAATGTATACCCTCTTTTCTTGAAGAACCGCATACTGTAGTCCCTTGGAAAACGTCGGCATGGGCGTTCGTTCCACAACCGAAACGTCCGAGGGAGGAACATCCTCGCAAACCGTACCGTTAAGTACGCGACCATTCTAAGGTGTCTGCTGTGAGGATGAATGCCCTTTCAACCGCGAGCAGTGCGGTGGTTGAAAGTGGCCATGGGCATCATGTCGAATAGTTCTGCAGAGCACAACCCATTATACAAGCGATAGAACACGCACAAGGAGGCAAAATCTCATCCGACCTAACGGTTCAATATCACCCCAACGGTTCAATATATTTTAGCCCTTTTTCATGGCTACCACTCGCGGAGCTAGATCTCAAGAACCGTAATAGCAACAAATATTAAAAACCTGCCAAGTGCGAGTACGGAACTCTTCGTGCCCGAGTCCGACTCGCACTTGGCCGGTTTTATATTATTATTGAGCCTCAGAGAAGAACTCTTGCGTGGAGTAGTAACATCTGTCAATTAGAAATGACTTCATATGGAAATCATTTTCACTCTTGAAATTGTCCGGTAATTTATTTTAAAAAAATTACATCCAGGCGACGTAATGGAGTGGCTCCGTGGTATCGTGTCTGTGGTGTGGTGTGTCGCTGCGTCGTCAGCTCGCCTTTTAAAGCCTTTTATTTTAATACCCCACTAAAGGGGTTTTAAATAGTACATTACGATACAAGGGTTGTAAAACAAAGAAAGGCCGATATCGCAGATGATTGGAGCCCGAGTCACAGGCGAGGGTCATAAATATGCGAGAGAGGGCTTTCTGTTTTACGACCCGTGTTTTGTAGACAATTTTACGTCACCACTTGGCCAAAAAGTGGGTTTTTCCGGACGCGCAGCGTGCGGTAAAACGCGCTTTATGGCAAGGTGTGGTGTAAAATATGCTTTTGCCCTTACATTAAAGCGCATAAAATCCGCCATTTTGATTTTCTAAGAACTATTTACCCAGTGACACTCGCGCCATTAAGCCGAATCTAATGACGTATCATTTATCAAAGTCGGGTACCGCTACCATGAGATGCTATCGAAAATATACATTACGTTACTACAGTCGCTACCGAATAAACGCGTTTCGAGTAGATTTCGATTGTGCTCGTACCATGAGTCAACCCCGCGTTCACTGCGCCCGCCATACGCTAACGTAATATTCGCTAGCGACTAACGTTTTGGATCGGTTGCCGTAGATCGGTACCATGAGTCACCAATTTGACAGTCGCTATCGAAAAATACCGTATCGACTGTAGTAAACTATTTCACTAGCAAATTGGAGCGTGAAAGCTTATTAGAGATCTTGTTTTATAAGTTATTGTAATAATTATTTATATAAATAATATCGGCAAGGCATTATTTTGTGTGGAATATGTTAGCGACGGCTGCGTAAGAAGATGAACGACAAATAACAGAGATAAATTCAGGCTGATATAAGAAATAAATAAAAAAATCCACTTCAACATACTATAAAATGAGATTAGGTTTATTAATTATATATAATCTAGGTATGTACATCTAATCACATGAAACAAAAAAAAAACATCACAAAAACTGGGAAGACTGCATCACTCAGTTTATAGGTATGGCAATAATCACCAAAGCAAATACAAGATTCACTAACATTTGACCTTGTGCGACTGTTCTACGACACTTTAAATTAGCAGATTTATTTCTATACTTTTGAAAGGAAGCCTTGGGCACTTAGTCTTTTGTCCAATATCGTCCTTGCTCTGTCTTTTCAGTATAGTTAGAAAGAGAGCTTTGTATGCTGTGAAGTTAGGCACGTCACTCCGATCGTAACGTAAACTACTCGATGAATCGAGTTAACGTTAGCGAGTACAGTAAACGTGTAATTGACTCATGGTACGAGTACCGATCTGTAGTTCTATGAGTGACCACCAGGGGCGCTGTACTTATTCTCCATACTGATTGTTTACGCAGTCGCTAGCGAGTACGGTCACTGCAAACTCATGGTAATGCTACAGGCTCCGGATGTAGTTACGAGGCGAACGGACATACATACGTGCTGTACTGTTATTGTGTACAATAAAGTGTTTTTCTTCTTTTATAATTCGCACTTCTAAGGTTTGGAATTCTCTGCCGGCGTCTGTATTTCTGAGTTCATATAACCTAGACGTTTTTAAGGCACGAGTGAATAGGCATCTTCTGGGTGAGCTCGCTTCATCGTCGGCCTCATCTTTGCCCCCCGGCTAGATGCTGGCCAAGAGCAATCCCATTTGTAATAAAAAAAAACATACATACATACACAACCATGTATGTATAAGTATGTATCGCTCACTGTGTATAACGCTCAAAAGGTCAATAAAGCTTACATGCCTGAAGTAAACAGAAATATCGCGCTTTCATTTTGATCTATCGATTTTAGATTAAGTATCTACCACAACATTTAACCGCGCTGATAATAATATGTGATTTACCTTAACACTGATAAACACGTCCATTAGCGTACAGTAATGGATAGGGTAAAGGTTAATGGTAACGAAAAAAATCGGACAAGTGCGAGTCGGACTCGCCCACCGAGGGTTCCGTGCAATTTTGTAAGAATTACGTACTTTAAATAAGGACTATAGTTTTTAGGGTTCCGTACCCAAAGGGTAAAAACGGGACCCTATTACTAAGACTTCGCTGTCCGTCCGTCCGTCTGTCACCAGGCTGTATCTCAAGAACCGTAATAGCTAGACAATTGAAATTTTCACAGATTGTGTATTTCTGTTGCCGCTATAACAACAAATACTAAAAACAAAATAATAATAATAATAATAATAATTTTCATGGCTACCACTCGCCGAGCTAGATCTCAAGAACCGTAATAGCTAGACAGTTGCAATTTGCACAGATTATGTATTTTTATTGTGGCTACAACAACAAACATACAACAGAGTAGTTGTTGGCGTTTTTTTTCTGGTACGGAACCCTTCGTGCGCGAGTCCGACTCGCACTTGGCCGGTTTCTATTTATGATTTAATTACGAAGTACCTGGGCGACCGAGCTTTGCTCGTGTTTTCCCGGATAATACGAGTTTTGCTGAACACGTGACCTAACTAGATTTTTTTTTTCGTTTCCGGGAATCCATATATTGTAAATATCATTAAAATCTTTAGAACGGTTTTCCGTTTTTTCATAATTAATCCTGAGCCCCACTTTTGCGGCTTCTCGTTTCAATATTCTCGCCGACATTTCCACCGTCCTGTGGGTCGCCCCAAGTATCGCTGGAAGGATATGGTGACTGGTGACGCGAACCTGTATGAGCTTGGAGCCGGTGCAAGCTGTTGGGAAATAGCGGAGGACCGAGAAAAGTGGCGTGCTCTTGTCTCGGAGACGAAGACTCAGTTTGGGTCGTCGTGCCAGCCTAGTTAGTTAGTGCGGTTTTCACGATTTAAATAGATATAGACATAGAAAACATTTATTTGGTACAATAAAGAAATACAACACAACTAAAGAGCAATAGTAAACACGGTAGTAGTTTGTATTGCACGAAATGCTTTCATCTCAGCGGTGTGCTGGCGCAAAATACAAACAAATATGCTAATTACAAACCACCACCACCACCACCATATCAGCCCTAGGACGTCCACTGCTGGACATAGGCCTCCCCCAATTTCATGGGGGGTAAATGCCATAATCGCCACGCTTGGCATGCCCGGACCCGGGTATGTCCTAAAACTACAACCAAGACCACCGGGGAATGGGCAGCAGCATTCCTTGAGTGCGGTGGAGATACTGCGATCGCCAACCCGCAATTACAAACAAATAAATATATTAATGTTGCTCGTTTAATAATATAGGATAGGATTACTTGCCAAATTTCATAGTCCTATGTCAACGGAAAGTACCCTATAAATTGTGATTTCTCTTAAAAGTGTCGAAATATAAGTTGTCTGCGGCATAAACGGCCGTATCTTTTTTTGTACGAGTAACTTAAAACTTTGATTTTTTTACAGCGTCAAGGGACTGTAGACTTGAGTTGAGTATGGTTTTAAGTTCAACTCAATACAACAAACAACAACAAACAATGATCAATGTTAACAAACAACGACCTGTAACGAATGTTATCAATAAATTTTTCATTTTCATTTTGACGTGATAACGTCTTTAAAATCGTTTTAGTCGGGTGACATGTTCAGAAACTTGTGTCACACCAAAACCTCACGAGCGCGATCGCAGGTATAAGTGAAGTGCAAGTGAAGTAAGACGTTATCACGTAAACATCTCGATCGTAAACCTACTTTACAAACAACCAATTTTTTTTTTTTCATTTTATCTCTACGCATTTCCGAGATAAAGTCTTTTGACAGACGGACAAGAAAGTGATCCTATGAGGATTCCGTTTTTATTTCATTTGAGGTACGGAACTCTAAAAATCAATCTTCATTGTGTTTTAATAACATAATTACTGTCATAGTCTTAGCCCATGTAACACCATTTTTAAGAAATGGTAAATTGCTGAAAATTCAATTTCTAAGATACTTCAACTCTCTTCCTTATTATTTGGAATAGTTTATAATAAACAACCTTTCTACCTGTAAGAAAAACTGATATTTTCCCTTATGCACTTTAGACCACCTTCACGCCTCATCTGTCAAAACTCAAAAAACGAAACTTTTTTGACCTAGGCCTTCAATTTTGTATACAATTCCATTATAGGCCGCTCGTTTCGCCGCACCCGAAACGTGATACTTCAGGGCCTATTATAACAAACATAACGTCAATATTTCATTGCATGCTTGAAAATTACCTGTCAAAGTCGTAAAAAATGTGTCCCCCCCTCAGATCATAGAAAGAAAGAGATATGCCCTAACCGCGAAATTAGTCCGGTACTGCTGTCGCCACTTTTGAAGATGTGTGCGTTTCCACTACTTGCACAATATTGTGAATATTGGGTTCCCGCACACATACGCCCCGTTGTCTACTAGCATTCTAATCCTCTAATTGGTACTCTAACTACGAAAAGCAAGTAGGAATACACTCGTACACGTAAACAACAGCGTCGGTGAACTCGTTAGGGATGGTCACATGCATCCATTTTTGCATTTATCGATAAAATCATGAGATGAGAATTTTACCTTTAAAACGAAAAACTTCGTTTAAGGGTGAATCAAAATACTGTTTATTACGGAAATACAAATTGTTAATTTTAGTCAAAATTACGAGTCCAACGAACCCATGGTTCGTATTTATTGTATTGGGGGTTCGTTTATTTTGATATTATACAAACCTATGATGTGTTATGTACCTATGTGTAACAAAGAAACATCCTAAATAATATTTCAGTGGCCGTTAATCAATTTATTTTAAATACTTCATTGTAACATCATTCATAGTCGAACTGTAGACTTTTTAAAATTTAAATGTGATATTCAGTTATGCAAATAACTATATTTAAAAAGAAAATGTAATGAAAACCATTCGTAATAACGTTGATCAATTATCGATAATATTGCATGCATACAGATACTGCCACTGCCTTATCCCGCGCACTCGAAGCTGCGTAAGGTGTTTGCGCTGTCAGGTCGAAGCCTTTAGGGTCAATTTTACAAAGTGAATTAAGGAACTTTAAAAATACATTAATAATAGAAATAGTAATCTAAACTAGCACTTAGCAGTGGTATGTTATTCCACGTCTTTGTATTTTTGTTTAGTTTACCGATTTTTACAAATAAACACGCTACAGACCGTTTTTTCGAAAAAAATCAGGAGCCATAGCGTGAACAACGATCGCCGCTCAAATGAGTCAGCGCTAAGAGCGGTGCGCGCGAATATGGTTTACTGACCTTATCGAAGCGACACGCGCCACGCCCCCGTGCCATATCTCCTTCTTTCTATGATCTGAGGTCCCCCCCCCCTCCCTAATTTCCAAATTATGAAGTTTAAAATTCTGAAAATCAATATGATGTACATAAATCCTTTCAACGGTTTTTCGTTTGAACAGGATAGGTTTAACGGTTTTTGAGTTATTGCTGAAAAACTGTCTTGCCAAACAAAAGGGCGTAAGTACCGTAAGTTTCCTATGAAGACACGACCTTTTTATAGTGGTTTTAAATGTAATTAGGTGTCGGTCACTTGGCTGGTTTTTTAAAGTAAGCTCATTAGGCAACTACAGAACCCTACACTGAGCATGGCCCGACATGTTCTTGGCCGATTATTCTTATGTGCTGTTGTTAACATGTTTAAGCATGAAGCATTATATTTCTGTTATGTCAAGTAAATATATTTTAAATTAAAATAAATAAATTGTATTCCTGGCGGTGAGTAAAGTCGTCAGAGCTTCCGAGGATGTGCTGTGTGAAACGGGACCACAACGAATCTTCGAGTAAAAGGGTCGGAAACGCGCCTGTATTCTTCTGTAGTGTCAAGCCTCCATAGGATACGATGTCTCTTTGCCATCAGGCGGACCTTAAGCTTGTTTGTCGCCATCGTTGTATATGTAACAAGTAAATTTTTAACATAAAAAACACCGACTCCAAACTTTTCCATACTGACACTCGGCCGTTCCTGCCATATAATTTGAGGAGTTCCCTCGATTTTTCCAAGATCCAGACTTACTGACAATGACAATGGGACCAATTAGAAAACATACTCTTTGAAACAAAAAAGAATTTTTGTAGTCGGTCCACTAGTCTCCGAGTAATCGGTGAACATACATAAAAAATAAAAATATATTTCGATGAATGGAGAACCTCCTCCTTTTTTTGAAGTCGCTTAAAAATACACGACATGCCACTGATTGGCACGAAGCGCTTTGCTCCTAGTTATCTTGCGAGGAAATCTATTGAGAAGAATTCTCTTCCGGAAAACCTTGTCCCATTATAATCCTAGCGTCGTATAATCGTAACGAAAGTCATCATTATAATCCTAGCGTTATTCCCAGTACAGTTGCATCTTGAAGGATGCCAAGAATTGTCTTGGGATTAGGTAGCGGACAATGCGCAAATGCGTAGGCACTAGTTTTTATGAAAGCGACTGCCATCGGACCTACCAACCCAAGGGGGAAATTAGACCTTATTGGGATAAGGCTTGTCAAGTGAGTGGGCAACTTGACTGTTCGAAGTTTTCAAGCCGCCCGAAGGCCTCTAGAAATTGTAACAGAAAAAATACAGCGAGTTTTTGAGTTTTGTACGTTTTGTATGAAAACCTTAATCATCATCATCATGTCAGCCGAAAGACGTCCACTGCTGGACATAGGCCTCCCCCAAAGACTTCCGCAATGACCGGTCCTGCGCCACCCGCATCCAGCGGACACCCGCGACCTTCACCAGGTCATCAGTCCACCGTGTGGGGGGCCTGCCCACGCTGCGCCTACTACGGTACTACGGTACGTGGTCGCCACTCGAGAACCTTTCCGCCCCAACGGCCATCGGTTCTACGTGCTATGTGCCCCGCCCACTGCCACTTAAGTTTAGCGATTCGGAGGGCTATATCGGTCACTTTGGTTCTGCTGCGGATGGCCTCATTCCTGATGCGATCACGCAGAGAAACTCCCAACATAGCTCTCTCCATTGCCCTTTGGGTGACTTTGTACTTCTATGGTACCACATTTTTATTGTATTATTGTTAGTATTAAGATTTGACATTATTATTATTTGAGCGATACTCCTCTAGTATCACATTTATTTAATATTGCATTCTGACATATGACTTATTTTCATTCATCCTTTATTGTTTTATTTATACTCATTTGTTTCGACATTGATTTTCTGCGTACACTTAATATTATTATTATTATTTTATGTGCCGCAAACTATAAATAATTTTCCATTTTTAAATTTTTAAGACAATTATTGCAAATTATTATTGTAAAACGATCGCTATATGACCAGTAGTATAAGCAAAATGTGTTGTTTTATATGAAAATTGTATAATGAGATAAATAAACTAAACTAAACTAAACTAAACTTTGAGCCTTCTTATGAGGCCCATAGTAAGCGACCACGTTTCAGTGCCATATGTCATCACTGGCAACACATACTGGTCAAAGACTTTTGTCTTGAGACACTGCGGAATATTGGACGAAAAGATGTGCCGTAGCTTCCCGAACGCTGCCCAGCCGAGTCGGATTCGACGATTAACCTCTTTCTCGAAGTTGGACCTACCTAACTGGACAGTCTGTCCTAGGTATATGTAATCGTCTACAACTTCGAGCGTAAAGTGTCCGATTGTTAAGGGAGTTGGTGCGACATGGACATTTGACATGATCTTCGTCTTGTCCATGTTCATCCTTAGACCAACTCGCTCGGAGGCTTTACTGAGGTCATTGAGCATTGTACTTAAATCCTCCATGGTCTCAGCCAAGACTACCTTAATAATCGCTGTATTTTTTCTCCATTATAATTTCAAGCAACAGAAACTAATTTCCTACCTAGATATGCCGGATCCCATTGTGTATACAAAGTTTCATGTTATTGCAGCATGGCGTTTTAAAACGATAGCGTAACTATGTTTGTATGGAGAACCGAGCTTACTGCGGACTCTTAAGACGACAGTGACTATATATGCAGTTGCAGTATCCTTCAGGTGAGATAGTGGTCAATTGCTTTGGTATTTTATATAATAAAAAAAAAACACTTTGAAATTCAAATTGAAACGTGAAACGTACTCCCCGGTTGACCCTCAAGAGTGGTATTTGTTGGCAGACCGTTGGCGCCAAATCTCGGTTAACTGTGCCAAGATGGCTTTTAAGGCTAGATTCCGAATAAGACGGTTTCAGAGGATATATTTTTATAGTAGAACCATTTATATCCTCGTGAGTCACAGATCGATTTTTGTGGTTTTAAATTTGGAATCTTCGTTCGTTTTGTTTTGAGTTTGAAACTCGATATGAATTTGTACTTGTACAATCAACAGCAAGAGTAGATGATCATTTTAGTATCTTGTCACTTTCAGTACTTTGACACATCCCAACTGTCGCAGTATTAAATGATTTGGTGATGAGCACCTATCGCGGCGGCGGTTTGCTTAGCAGTGCTAAGAAAACCGCCGCCGCGATAGGTGCTCATGATTAAGGACCGCGAACCGGTCTGAAACATCTCGAGCGATATTCGACCTTTAAGACGTGAGTGACCCGTTTCATTATATTTAATATGTCTCAAACTCACGGGAGTTTTCTATATAAAATTGTCGCAGTATTGTTACGTTAGTGCGACAAAGTACTAAAATGATCATCTAATCATCATCCAATAAGAGGTTAAATAAACGCCCGTTATAGATTTGTTTCAATATGTCAGTTTCTGTATATATGCTAACGTTACGTCAGATGTCAGCGGAAACACTGCACACTCGAGGCGTATTGAGTTTAAGATTGGTTTAATTATTGAATGTTATCCAAAATATAAAAATCTACAAATAGGCCACAAGAGCACTTTTACAAGTCAAACATGAACATACAATTTAAAAAAACTGACAATAATAATAATGATTTTAAAACTATGATGATTAACAAACGTATGTCATTCAATGAAAATAAACTTACGGACATTATCAAAATTTGAAGATATTTGAAGGTATTAAATTTATTTTATAACAAAAGTATTTAATAGTACATTACGATACAAGTGCAAAGAACAGGAAATTCGCAACGAGTGGTAATAAATTGAAACACGACCGAAGGGAGTGTTTTAAATCGACACGAGTTGCGAATAACCTGTTCGCACGTGTATCGTACAACGTTTTACAGTACATTACATGTGGCTCTTTAGCGTGGCACGTAGCACCATATGTATTGTAAAATAAATTTACACCACACCTTGCCAAAAAGCGCCCACTTTTTGGCCTAGTGGTGATGTAAAATTGTGTACAAAACACGGGTCGTAAAACAGTAAGTCCTCTCTTGCATATTAATGACCTTACATATGAATAACTCAAACATCTGCGATATCGGCCTTTCTTTGTTTTACAACCCTTGTATCGTAAATAGTTATTACAGTACATATGGTGCTACATTACCGCACGAGTGCGGTAATCAGCAGATTACGTGCGTGTGTCGAAACTTTAAATAGCCATATGTACTGTAAAACGTTGTACGATACACGTGCGAACAGGTAATTCGCAACTCGTGTCGATTTAAAACACTCCCTTTGGTCGTGTTTCAATTTATCACCACTCGTTGCGAATTTCCTGTATTATGCACTTTTTCAGTCTAATTTAATGTACTATTTCAGTCTACCCTCCATATTTTTGTAGACTTCGTAGTGTAGTCTAATACTATGTATATATTAATACCTTAGCGATGTATATATGGTCTCTGAGCGTCCAAATACCATTAATAATTATTATTTGAATCACATCTTCCCCACACTGGAAACATAAATGTTTTGCTGCAACATATACATCTAAATTATCATTTACTAGCATCTCTATTTCGGTAAAAAGTATTTTATATGTTAACGCAGGCTATGGACTATTTCGTATACGAAGTTTCATTATAAGCAGTTCAGCCGTTTTTGTTTAATTGAAATACAAACATCACATTTTTTTTCTTGAATCCTACTAATAAGTATTATAAATACGAAAGTGTAGTCGCATTAATAATATTAGTAGGATGTAAGAAAAATCAATGAGTTGTCAGCTTACTATAACCTAAAGGTAGGATAAACCGTTTTACTTAAATTGTTTTACTTTTTGAACAAAAGTTAACTCTACCTAGAGTTAACTTTTGTTCATCAATATCATCTCTTTTAACAATATTTCACGAGGCAACACTGACGTGAAACAGCGAAATATTCGCCCATTATTTCACTTTTAGCTGGTCGTGTGAAAATATAGAATTCCGTTTAAAAATTAGTCCACCGGTTGGTTTGGGAACGCGTTGGTTTCCCGCCGCGGTTTCCGCTTCCGTTGTGACGTCACATCTGCCGGCTACGAATTATGGAATGGCAGTTCAAATTCCAATTTCAAAATTGTATTTTATTCTTGTTTTCATATTCCGGTATATTAAAATTAATGTGATTGTGACTTCTCATCCTGTTCCACGTATTCTGTCTTTGTCTGTATAAAAATAGCTTCACATCTATTTTACTCGTAGCTAAAATGCCGTTATAATTCGTTTCTCTCTTTGACATTTGCGTTTGTGTGAAGGGGACAAAACATTGAGCACTGGCGTGATTTGGAAGGCACGTTAAGTGACAACAGCTTCACATCTATTTTACTCGTAGCTAAAATGCCGTTATAATTCGTTTCTCTCTTTGACATTTGCGTTTGTGTGAAGGGGACAAAACATTGAGCACTGGCGTGATTTGGAAGGCACGTTAAGATATTGTGGCAGTGTCTCTCACACATTGAGACCATGTCTCTCACATTTTGAGACAATTCTACTATGCGTTTATTTTGTTGCACAGAAAAGAGCGAAACATCTTCTAAACCCTAACCCCCTTATTCATACAACTTAACAAACGCGTTGGTTTCCCGCCGCGGTTTCCGCTTCCGTTGTGACGTCACATCTGCCGGCTACGAATTATGGAATGGCAGTTCAAATTCCAATTTCAAAATTGTATTTTATTCTTGTTTTCATATTCCGGTATATTAAAATTAATGTGATTGTGACTTCTCATCCTGTTCCACGTATTCTGTCTTTGTCTGTATAAAAATAGCTTCACATCTATTTTACTCGTAGCTAAAATGCCGTTATAATTCGTTTCTCTCTTTGACATTTGCGTTTGTGTGAAGGGGACAAAACATTGAGCACTGGCGTGATTTGGAAGGCACGTTAAGTGACAACAGCTTCACATCTATTTTACTCGTAGCTAAAATGCCGTTATAATTCGTTTCTCTCTTTGACATTTGCGTTTGTGTGAAGGGGACAAAACATTGAGCACTGGCGTGATTTGGAAGGCACGTTAAGATATTGTGGCAGTGTCTCTCACACATTGAGACCATGTCTCTCACATTTTGAGACAATTCTACTATGCGTTTATTTTGTTGCACAGAAAAGAGCGAAACATCTTCTAAACCCTAACCCCCTTATTCATACAACTTAACAAACCTCTGTTAACTATAAGTTGTTTTGTCCCTTTCTCACAAACATAAATGTCAAAGTGACAGATAAGGACAAACCAACTTTAGCGGCTTGTTAACTAATAGAGGCTTGATGGGCGTTTATGAATAAGAGGGTAAGTATTTTATTCTATTCCAGATTTTAAGAAGGAAAAACGTCTTGCATCGTGAAGGAAAGTTCTGCTGCAGCCTCTCTTTAGCAAACTTAGTGGTCATACATAACCCTTTGCAAACTACCAAGCAATAAGGTTATTCAATAAGCTGCCTATTGACATGAGGCCACTCTCATACAGTTTTATATTTAAGAAAAAATGGAATGCTTTTTTGTTGGAAAAATGTATGAGTATTACAGTGGAAGAATATTGTGGTCAAAATACAGGGTGATTCGGGAGACGTGAGCAAGCTCTGCACTACGGATTCAGTAGATCATAAACTACTGCTTCGTGCCACTATTAGTAAAATTAACGTTCATTTATCTTTGGTGTTGAAAACAAAATGTTTTAAACTATTTTCGAAATTCATGGTCACTCTACAATCAGAATACTTCAGTCAAATGATACGTGTCAAATTGAATGTCATCGGAGTCCGATTACTTTTGAAATATCATATCTCACTCAATGTGACAATTTACTTTCTTCGTAATTAAAGTGCTGTCAATACAGTTAGAGAGTGGTTCTTTATAAACCAGTGTTGTAGGGTGACCATGATTGTAGAGAATTAAACTTTAACTTAACAAAAATTAAAATACAGGAAAAAAGTATGGGTGTTTCACTTAAATACAATGGTGAACGATTCATTGCCATTTAATATGTATGTAGTGTTGGTCCTGCTCACGTCTCCTTAATCACCCTGTATAAATTAATGTACCTGCCTACTTTTTATTTTATTTACTTTTTTATAATTTTTACTCTAGATGGTTTTTAATTAGGTACATTGTTAACTATGACATTTTATTTACTATTTATTTTCACTATTTTTCGTAATCTAAAACATTATTTTGAATTTTTATTTCTTATCGTGACATTTTTAACGATTAATTGTATTTTTTTGATTCTGTTTTTTTAACTAGATGGATTAACTACAGTATGAATAGTGTGTTATCGAAATTATATAAAATGTACGTAAATATAAGGAAAGTTCAAACACAATGCACACTGTTCATGAATATAGAACTACATACCGAACAATCTATTTTTTTATAACACGTCGGGGGCAAACAAGCGTACAGCCCGCCTGATGGTAAGCGCTCACCGCAACCTATGGACGCCTGCAACTTTAAAGGGTTTGACATGTGCGTCGCCGACCCTTATCTATATGCTGTCACAAGATTGATAATGTCCCGATGACCCCCGAACACCTAATAATGATTTTAGTTTCTTTACTGCTAGGACTTCGACTATTCAAGTAATCTAATACAAAACCCCGGTAAAAACCTAACAAGCCAATAAAAAACAGAGCCTGTTTAATTAGCTCCGTCAGGTTGGTACTCGTCACTATTTCCTGCCGGCATCCGCGCCGCTTCCGGTGTGACTTTAACGTCACTTCCGCCGGCAACTTCATTACGAGCTGCCAAATAAAATTTGGCAATAAATAGAGCTATGGATAGATTTTTTTATACATCGACGTTGGCGAACAAGCGTACGGCCTGCCTGATGGTAAGCTAACACCGTCGACTATGGACGCTAGCGCCACCAGAAAGAATCACAAGCACGTTGCCGACCCTTCATTAACTTGAGGAGTCGTTGTGTTGACAGCTAGAGACATATGCAGGTCCCTAACCTTTGCGAGCTCTGGCGAACTTACTCACCAACAGGAACACAACACCACATACCTAAGGAGCAAGGTCTTCTGAAAGCACAACCCAGGTTGGGCTGCTTCAAATTTGGAGAAGAAGAAGAAAAACCATTTATTCTATAAAGCACACAAAACAGGACTTAAAGATAAATAAAAATAAAAGAAAATCGTTAATGCGAAGACACACAAAGGTGTGCACAATTTATGGGTCCAGCAATGTGTACGAATAAATAGTACATTACTACAGAGGCCGGGACGAAAGGGGTTGCCGACCGAAGACATATAGAAATTAATAAAGAGGACTTTGGCGGCCTAGGCCTGCATGATTTGTATGAAATCCCATTAACGACCTCTTGTCCTAGCCGCACCTGAAACGTCATACTTCGCAGCCTATTATAAGGCACAAAATCAATATTTCATTGCATATTTGAGAAAAAATATGATTTTATTGATTTCCGTTCCTTCCGTGGATAATTATAGAAAATACGTAGCATATTTCATTTCAAAATTCAAGAAAAAAATTTTTTTTCGTTGTCTTAAAAAAATATTTATTATATCACCTAGGGTGAATGCAAAACGGCCTTAAGAGTAAACGTACCTTTTTAAGGCACGAGTGAATAGGCATCTTCTGGGTGAGCTCGCTTCATCGTCGGCCTCATCTTTGCCCCCTGGCTAGATGCTGGCCAAGAGCAATCCCATTTTTAATAAAAAAAAAAAAAAAACGTGGAGTTAACTACAAGTTATTGTCAAGTATGACAATATTCGGAATTCGAATGACACGTGCACGTTAACATTGTTGTTAAGGATCTTTTATAATATACTAGGTGTTAATTAACGAAAATGAATTCTTGAATATCTTCGAAATGGTACGATACTAGTGTCTTACAGAAAATTACTTTATATCATCTCAGGAATGTGCCCTCGCAATTAACAGAATTCAATAAAAACATCCTGTATATAGGTAGGTGAGGAGTTTCTTTTCAAAAGAGCTTATTTTTATCTTAGCGGTACTTCTAAAGAGAACCTTGCATAAGAAAATTTAAGGTCCAGTTTAGAAGTAGAGTTACAGAAAAATAAACCCTTTTGAAAAGACACTCTTCGAGTGTCAATTCGACTAAGAACAAAAAGTTTTTTTTTTCTCAAAAATGGCTGTGAAAGTTGATGCTAAGAGAATGTATCCCTTACATATTGGAAGGTGAAGTGTACAGTCAAATAAAAATAAAACATTACAGGCTCGCTCCACGCGCCTAAAATGTTACATACTTACGCCTCATTTCCTTTGTTTACCGAGTCCTAAATTTTAAAAAAGTCAAATTGGCCATACTCTCCTTTGGGCTTCGTCGCAGTCGGGTAAAAAGATTGCACAAGTTGTCAGCAAAAGTCAGTTTAAATAGCGATTTTATCCGTTTTTTTTGGTCTACCCACCTGATCTTTATCGTATTGTGCTAGGCGCTGGAGAGAAAAAACGACTGTATGAGATTTTTTCTAGAAGAGTTCGTTATTAACCCCCGACGCAAAAGAGGGGTGTTATTAATTATAAGTTAAAATGTGTATATCTGTGTCTGTCTTTGGAATCATAGCTCCGGATGAACCGATTTGAATGCGGTTTTTTAAAACGAAAGTATTGTTCGTGGATATGGTTTTTAGCTGTTTGTAAAATTTCATCATCATCACCATCCTAGCGCAATCCCAGTACAGCATCCTGAAGGATGCCAGTGGTACGCTGCCTAATCGCAAGAATGGGGTATTTCACAACATTAAAAAAAATTTTTTTACGTTTCCAATTTCTAGTTTAAAAATCTCCTCTCAATCCCTCAAAGGTTAGCTGGAAGAGATCCCTCATAGGGATAAGTTCACCTTTGTACTCTGATCCTGTGTGACATGTATATGTTTTAAACTGTTATTGTGTACAATAAAGTGCTTACATACATACATACAATAAATACATACAAGTCATACGAAATTGGAGAAAATCAAACTTCAGCTTATTCATGCAATTTTAAAGGTTTATATATACATAAATTTGAAAAACCGGCCAAGTGCGAGTCAGACTCGCGCACGAAAGGTTCCGTACCAGAAAAAAAACTCCATCAACTACTCCGTTGTATGGGAGCCCCCTTAATTATTATTATTATTTTGATTTTAGTATTTGTTGTTATAGCGGCAACAGAAATACACAATCTGTGAATATTTCAACTGTCTAGCTATTACGGTTCTTGAGATACAGCCTGGTGACAGACGGACGGACAGCGAAGTCTTAGTAATAGGGTCCCGTTTTCACCCTTTGGGTACGGAACCCTAAAAACTTCATACTAACCGAGCGTTTTTGACGTTTCGTAAAAAGTTGCTGGTTTGACTATCAGTGAAATACAGTATTGGCGTAGGCAATGAAGTCTTTAAATATTTATTTTGGATTATTTACAATTATAACACAATTACATTGTTCTTTTGAACAAGATTACTCAGATTAGTAAAGCAGTAGCAAACGAAATAAAGCGGAATCGTCAAAGCGGCGCAAATTGTAAACGGAAACTTTGTGCCGCGTCTCACAGCGAGGGCTTTCAGTGTGGCCGCGACCTATATTCCTAATTGGAGTAGTTAAGCGAAAGTTTACTTTGTACTTGCACTAGAAATACCTTAAATATATTTAAACATGGAAAAACGAGGTTATTTTAAGTTAGGTAGATAGATAGATACAAACTTTATTTGGCCACAACACAAAAATGCAAATTCTTAAAGCTAAGCAAAAAGAGAGAAAATACAAAGACATAAAAAAGAAAAACAATTTCCCAGGAACATTATTCGACTTGAAGCTATAGCATTTTTAAAGAGCAATCTGAACGAGAGCCATGTGTTGTGGTAGCATAGACGCTGACGAGCCCTCAGCGCTGATCTTCCGTCAGAACCTTTAAAACTAAAAACTAGTGCCGGTTCGAACGACCAATGCAAGGCCCAACTTCTCCAACAAAGTTGCAATCATATGAGGTTGGAAACTGTAATAAGTGAAAATTTTACACGAAGAAGGTTGCAAACAAGCTTACGGCTTGCCTGATGATAAGCCTATGGACGCTTGCGACTCGTTTCCAAATTTTTGACCGAGCGAGCGAAGTGTCTCCATTTCAGCTTTCGGCTAAAATTCTTTCGTATGTCTGTCTGGATGTTGTTGGACATTAAGAACGCAACCTCCTTATTAGGCTATTGTCTTAGCAACCATATGTGTCATTCGTTGTTGACTTCAATATAGAAATACGTTTGTGCTATACGTTCACGTTTTATTTCAACTCTTATTATCCTCCAAATTTTATCATGGTTGCATAGCGTGGTTGATAAAATGATAACAGATAGAGTCCGGAAATATTAACGCAGTGAGAATTAGAAAATTGGCCGACGTAATTTTTTGTGTTCAGTTATACGATTTGAACTTGACGTATAAATTTTCCGAATCGAAGATTGTGTGTTCATCGAAATATTTTTACCACGCGAAAATGTCCAGTTCAGGCCACAACAGTTTTCATATTGATAGACTTGTTGGACGAGAGAACGTGTTGCGTCACTGGTAAAAATACTGACCAGAAGAAGGAAACAAAAGCTAAGTCAAAGCTCATATTACTGCTAGACCCGATTAACTATGTACATGTGCAGAGCGTGACTACATGTAAGGAAGTGTGGGATAACTTGGAGCAAGCATTTGATGATAGCGGATTATACAGAAGAGTTGCTTTATTGAGAGACCTCATAACAACTACTTTGGATTCCTGTAGAAGTGTCGATGACTATGTAAATAAAATAATGTCTACTGCTCACAAACTTCGGAATATTAAGTTCAACATCGACGATGAATGGCTTGGAACGCTGATGTTGGCTGGCTTACCAGAAACTTATAAACCAATGATCATGGGATTGGAGAGTTCAGGCATCAAAATCAGCGCAGATTCCATAAAAACAAAACTCCTGCAGGAAGTTCAATGCTCGGGGAGTACCGCGTTCTTCACAAGGAATAAGGCCGTTCATGGAAGTCATAACACAAAGGTCAATAAAGGACCGCGATGTTTTAAATGTAACAAGTACGGACATTTTGCGAAGAATTGCCGTGCTCAGAATAAGAAGAACTCTGAGAAAGAAGAAACTAAAGGTTTTGTTGCAGCATTTTCAGCTTCTTCACAGACCATGCAACCCGACTTTTGGTATGTGGACTCAGGTGCCTCGATGAGTATGACCAACCGTCGTGATTGGATGTATGACGTCACAAGTTCACCGATACCGACTGTAACTGTTGCCAGTAAGACGCCATTGCCAGTTGAAAGTATGGGAAAGGTAAATTTAGTATTGAATGGTAATGAAGACCGAAAAATACAGGTAAGACAAGTTCTGTATGTTCCTAAACTTGCCGCCAATCTCTTATCTGTCAGTGCTATGGTGAAAAATGGCTGTAAAGTAAATTTCAGAGATAAAGGCTGCGATATCTATAACAGAGATGGCAAACTGTTGTGTTCAGCCACATTAGTAAACAACTTGTATCTGTTAAACACTCACAGAGAAGTTTTTTCGAACCTGACTTGTTCAGCTAACTTAAATGATGTTGTCCTGTGGCATAGACGCCTGGGACATTTGAACTTTACAGATGTTAGCAAGCTGCCGGAGTGTGCTGAGGGAGTAGATCCATTCCCTGAGAAAAGTAAGAGTTCTATCACATGTACCACCTGTCTCACGGGAAAACAGATTAGGTTGCCCTTCAATAATACGGGCACGAGAGCAACACAAGCCTTGCAGCTAATCCACAGTGACTTATGTGGACCGATGGAACAAGAATCTCTGGGAGGTATGAAATACTTTATTACCTTTGTAGACGATTTCACGAGAAAAGTTCATGTTTATTTTTTGAAAAACAAATTGAGTGTACTTGAAGTCTTCAAAGATTTTAAGAGCAGAGTTGAGAATGAGCTCGATAGAAAAATAAAAGCGATTCGGTCAGACAACGGAACGGAGTATTGTAACCGAGACTTTGAATTTTTTTTGCGTAGTCATGGGATTGAACATCAAACAAGCGCTCCGTATTCACCTCAGCAGAATGGCCTCGCGGAGCGTATGAATAGGAGCCTGGTGGAAAGAGCTAAATGTATGTTGTTTGATGCTGAACTGTCAAAACAGTTCTGGGCTGAAGCACTGGCAACGGCTGCTTATGTTATTAACAGGTCCCCTACGAAGTCGATTGACGGTAAAACTCCCATGGAAATGTGGTCCGGTAAAAAGCCCAATTTGTCAAATCTAAGAATTTTTGGCTCCGAGGTGATGGTACAGGTACCAAAAGAGAAACGCCAAAAATGGGATTCAAAGTCCAGAAAGCTAATATTTGTCGGATACTGCGAATCTACTAAAGGCTATAGATTACTCGATCAAGCTCTCTCATCTACTCAGGCAGACCAGTGGAAGGAAGCCATGCAGGAAGAATACGAGTCTCTGATTAAAAATGAAACATGGTCACTGGTAGATTTGCCTCCAGGTAAAAAGGTTTTGCCCTGCAAGTGGGTGTTTAAAACCAAAACAAATGAGAAGGGAGAGGTCGTTCGTTTTAAAGCTAGATTGGTCATAAAAGGATATGCTCAGAAAAAGGGTACAGATTATAACGAGGTATACGCTCCTGTAGTGCGGTACACATCAGTGCGATACTTGATTGCACTAGCTGCTAAATATGATCTAGAAATATCTCAAATGGACGCGATAAGTGCAATTCTTCAGGGTGATATTGACACTGAGATTTATATGTCACAACCCGATCACTACAAAGAGAATGCTCAAGTGTGTCGCTTGCAGAAATCAATATATGGGCTTAAGCAGGCTAGCCGGCAATGGAACCTGAAACTGAATGACACTCTACTTAAAATTGGACTAGCAAGATCAAAGATTGATCCTTGCGTTTATTACTTAGTGAACGACTCGGTAATGATATTTATTGCAGTTTGGGTGGATGATTTCTTAATCTTCACAAATGATAAGAAAAATACTGCAGAAATCAAAGAAAAATTGATGAAGGAACTCTGCATGAAAGACCTTGGTGAGGTGAGGCAGTGCATTGGCATAAACATTAATAGGAATCGTGAGGCAGGTGTGATCATGATGGACCAGGAGAAATACATCAACCTAATGTTGGAACGTTTTGGCATGTCCGATTGCAGACCAGTGCGCACTCCGACAGAAGTGAATGCTAAATTTGAAAAGAATACTGAAGACACAGATAATGCTTTTCCATACAGAGAGGCGGTTGGATGTCTTATTTATTTGGCACATGTTACTCGACCAGATATAAGCTTCGCAGTGAACAAGTTGAGTCAGTTCTGCAATAATCCAGGAAATCAACATTGGCTTGGAGTGAAAAGGGTCATGAGGTACCTTCAAGGAACGAAGAACCTAAAGTTATGCTATGTCAAAGAGGACTCAAAAGGCATTATTGGTTATTGCGACGCGGACTGGGCCAGTGATCCGTTGGATAGAAGGTCATGCACAGGCTACATTTTTCTGTTTCAGAATGGATGCATTTCGTGGAACTCTTGTAAGCAACAGACCGTAGCACTTTCAACTGCAGAATCGGAATACATGGCGATGGCTTCAGCTACCCAGGAAGCTCTGTGGCTACAGCAACTGCAGGCCGAACTAGGCCAAAACAAAGATGGTGTGCTTCCCATCCATTGCGACAACCAAAGTGCAATTCGATTGGCAACTACCGACTGTTACAAGCCGAAGACTAAGCATATAGACATTCGTTTGCATTTTCTCAGAGAGTGTGTTATTAAATCGAAAGTCAAGTTTTTATTTGTGAACAGTTGCAATATGGTGGCCGATAATTTAACAAAGGGAACTTCTCTTGTGAAGCACCTGTACTGTGTTGCTAAAATGGGTCTGCGTTCTGTGGGGAGTGTTGGACATTAAGAACGCAACCTCCTTATTAGGCTATTGTCTTAGCAACCATATGTGTCATTCGTTGTTGACTTCAATATAGAAATACGTTTGTGCTATACGTTCACGTTTTATTTCAACTCTTATTATCCTCCAAATTTTATCAGATGTTCTCCTCTACAGGTCGCATTTCTCTACCGATTCTCGTGAAATTTTGTGAGCAGGTTCGATTATTATATTTTTTTTTGTCGATGCAGTTTTTGGAAATTTTGAAAGAGAGATCTTTTTTTCTCTTTAAAATAAACTAACTCTGCGTGTCTGTTTCTAGAAAACGGTCCTAATATCAGTACGATCTAACCTCTAGGAGGAAACAGCCAACCGAAAGTTTGTCGCAGTCAGCAAAATGCCACGCTCCCTAATTGGATGCGTTGCGGTAAACCCACTAGATACGGAGGTAATTACGCTGGCGCGTGTGGTGGGCGCTTCATTGTGCCCTGGAATGGGGTTAAAAAGTGCACAGTTTCCACTACAGATGTCGCAGGGGTATGATTTCTTATGCTAGCCACATAGCACGCGCTCTTTCGTACCCAACGCGATGGATAATATCGACACCCTGGAGGTACGCGAGATCTGAGTTTAGCTGAAGTGACCATTGGGACTGGCCAGAGATTCTGCATCTACACTACTCTCTCCTCCGTATCATAACGAATGCAACACATTCATGTCGCACTGATTGAGGCCTAGCTATACTGCTGCGTGTCTTCGCCGCTTTTACCGCGCGTTATGCTACATTCTACGTGACGCACACTGACCTGCAGTGGCAGCGTGTGCTATTCGTGGGCCTTGCTACAAACAGCCGCACGGACGCGCCGTACTGCCGCAGCACCGCCGCCACCTGCCGCGCGCACATCATCATCTCCAAATTGTGGGAGGGAGAGGTGACAAATAAACACATGATAGCGGAATATGTAATGTACGCGGCAGCGCAATATATAACACTATATATTCGGCAGATATGAGTTAGAGGAGAGAGAGAGAAGTGTGGGATGTCAATCTAAAAGATGTCCTTCCGTTTTGTAGGAGCATTGGAAGATTTGAGGAAGAATGCGGTGCGCTAACGCTGCCGTAACAGGAAAGGAATTGGGCTGAATGAACGCCCGGAGTGATCGACAGCCCGCCTGTCCAGTCGGGCGTCCCATCCAACAACAACACCACTTGTACAGTCTCAATACTGTAAATTTTTCCGATTACGTTGCGATCTATTTTAGGCCGCGCTATGATACTACATTATATCTATGATACTATGTATATCAGTGCTTACCAAACTCGCATACGATTAAGATCAACTGAAGGAACGGCCCATTTACTCTAATATTTGTACCTATCTTAAAAAAAACAGTTTCATAAGTAGAATTCAACTTCTCCGTTCTCTCAACGCACTCCAACACAGCATCCAAGTGTATGGGCTAACTGGCTGATACACCACTACTACGTAGTAGGGGAGGTTCTCTTGCCACACAACCCCGCACGGTACACACCTGCAGTGGCAGCGCGTTGCTACTCGCCGGCCGCGCCACGAGCAGCCGCACGCACGCGCCGCACTGCCGCAGCACCGCCGCCGCCTGCCGCGCGCACATCCCCACCACGCACACGGCGCCGATGCGCAGGAGCATGTCGCCGCTACGGAGGCGTCCGTCCTGGTGAAAATTATCACAATTAGGAACAGTCTTATGATTCCAGTGGGCTATACTTATTATACATTCTTCAGTATGTCAGACTTTAACTTACAAATATATATTTTGAACATATAATTTAATATCAATTCTGTTAATTAAATAATATTAAAGATATAAAATTTAATTTACAACCGGAGTGTAAAATTTAAAAATTGATCAGCCTGGATGGAGATTGAACCAAACTCTGGAATCCGTCCATAAAATTTTACTAAATTTACTAAAATCATCATCTTACAGGACACATCACGATTTTTATCTATAAAAGATGCTAAAACTGAAGTGATTATACTTAAAATCCGCTCGTGACCGAATTCAACCAAAGAGCAACAAGGACTGAATATCTGTACTCGTATGTGGACTTCTTAAAATTATATTTCTTTTTCTTGTTTGGTCGCGACTTAAGGTGTGATGGCCTAAAAGGTACCACTCATACTCATTTATTTGCAATGCACAAATATATTACATGTCAAAGTTTTTACATTTTATCCGACTTTAAAAAGGGAGGAGGTTCTCAATTCGTCGGAATGGCTTTTTTTATGTGTTTTCACCGATTACTCTGATTTTTCGATTTCAAAAAATCTTTTTTTTTTGTTTGATTGGGTTTTTTTTCTAGTTAGTCCAATTGTCAACAAGTCTGGATCTGATGACGGGATCTTGGAAAAATCGAGGGAACTCCTTAAACTATATAGCAGAAGGATGGGATCTGGATAAGTTTGAAATCAGCGTTTTTTCGTTAAAAATGTACTTGTCGTATATTGATACTTGTCTATACACAATTATTAATAAAAAAAGGATAGAAAGTGTTCATTAATATCTTATGGTATGGAAAAGGATAACTAGTTTCTATGGGATAAGAGCTGCCGGCGTTGAGTCATATTTAACATAATCGGTATCTAATTCCCCTCTCCAATAAAAATTATATCATTAAAAAAAACGTACATACAGATGTAAGTACCTAGTGAATAATACCTTCCCATCGACTAAACTCAGAATACGACTAGAACCGAAGTGGCTATCAATTATCGTATTAAATGATTGACAAAGTTCATGTCTGTAAATGTGAAATACGACTAGAACCGAAGTGGCTATCAATTATCGTATTAAATGATTGACAAAGTTCATGTCTGTAAATGTGAAATACGACTAGAACCGAAGTGGCTATCAATTATCGTATTAAATGATTGACAAAGTTCATGTCTGTAAATGTGAAATACGACTAGAACCGAAGTGGCTATCAATTATCGTATTAAATGACTGACAAAGTTCATGTCTGTAAATGTGAAATACGACTAGAACCGAAGTGGCTATCATTATCGTATTAAATGATCGACAAAGTTCATGTCTGCCTCTAAGAAAGTCTAATAGTCAATGAAAACTAGTGAACGCGAGTTCCTTTTATTATGGATGGCATTGGTAACAATTTTGAAGAGAAAGAAAAAAGTAAAATGAGTACCGGCTTTTTCTCAATGCCCGAGGATGCCGAGGACTTGAAACATCCCTGATAGAATACGCTCACGATCCGAGAAATATAATTATAGCTAAGTGGGTACCTTTGTTTAATTATTTTATTAAGTAATTGATCTGGGATGAGCTAAACAAAACTTGATTTCCAATTAGAAGTTCGTAATTTGACACTGACCCAGAAAGCGATACGGTTCGGTCCCGCAAGAATCTAGTAAAAAAACTTGTAAAAATTGGTTTCAATTTCAATCATCATAAAACGCCCAAGAAGTCAATTACGCTCGACACTTCACGTGCCAGATACCAATCTGCTGTGCGCTCTAATTCAAACACGGCGAAAAAATGTTAGACCTAGCGGAACTTGAACCCACGCGTCATCTTACTAATGGGTTTTGTACGCCGGAAGGCAAAACATATTGGTACTGTTTTATTATTTTTCCACCTCTGTAACATAGGTTGTTAAAGTTTAACAAATAAACACCTTTGTCTTGTCTTGTAAATCAGCTTGAAGGCCAGATCTTTCATTTTTAATATTTTTCTGAAACTTTACTAACAAAAGCTACTATCATACTAAACTTCCACTATTGCTGGTGCGGAGGTGGTAGGATATAATTAACCTGTCAGTGTTAACTGTCAGTCGAGCCAGCTGACAATTATTCACTGCGCGCCTACATTTAAATGTGTTTCTTGGCCGGCTTGGAATTTATAGACTTATAAGCTAAGGATTAACAATTTGAACCGGACCATAACTCTAGATACATATGTGTGCACAGAATGATTCTGCTGGTCTGTATGTATGTATGATGAAGCTAAACAGTAGGTATATCAATGAGTCGTTATACACAACAAAGACATGACGACTAATATAGTTCAACTGAATTTAAAATAAATTATAATATAAACGACAACCGGTCAAATTGGGCAGGTCCAACGGGAACCAGGATTGTCACCCCGGACCAAGATTGCTCAGAGCTATAATGCACGGCCAGTAATGTCCAGCCCAGTAATTGGCGTCCACTTTCCACAGATACAAATAGTTACAAGGATGAATCTAACACTAAGTCAAAAAGTAGGTAGGTTAGGTTTGTTAGGTAGCTTCAGATGCCTGAAGGGCAAACCGCCCAGAAATAGGAGCCCCGCGAAGCGGGGCTCTGTCATCTCGCTTAGTTTCTAACTACCCGTTTAACTTTATATTGTCTATGGATGGTCGCAAATTAGAGGGTCCGAACAAAACTGGCTTCCTGCCCCGGACCAAATTTGTTCAAAATGATATTGCGCGGCCCAGGAATGTACAGCCCAGTAATCGGCGTCCACTTTTTTGGACGCGGATTAATGGGCCACGCATTATCGGCCCGAACAAAAGTGGCTTCCAAATATTGCCCCGGACCAGGTTTGCTCAGAGCGATAATGCTCGGCCAAATAAAGTACAGCCCAGTAATCCATGTACATTGGACGCGGATTACTGGGCCAGACATTCTTGTGGCCGGGCATTATCAAGGCCGTACAATATAGGGACTCGGTCCAACTTCAGAGATCAATCGTCAAATCTGTCTTGGTCATCCAATATCCCGCAGTGCCTCAAGACGAAAGTCTTCGGCCAGTGTGTGTTGCTAGGTAGTAATACGGCTCTGAAACGTGGTTGCTCACTATGAGAACTGAGCCTCAAAAGGAGGTTCAAAGACACTCACAGGACGATGGATATATGCTCGGAGTTACTCTGCTAGATCGCCATCGGTAGATGGGCCCGAAGTATTTTCAAACTTAAGTGACAATGGGCTGGCCACATTACCCACAGAACCGATGGCCAGTGGGTTCAGCGAGTTCTCGAGTGGCGACCACGTTACGGACGACGCAGCGTTGGGTAATGGTGGTCGGTGGTGATATGTATCGAGCTTTTATTGCCCAAAAGAAATGTATTCGTGCGATTTGTGGCGTTGAGCCATTTGCATCCTGTAAACCCTTGTTTCTTAAATTAGGTGTACTACCACTCCCATGTTTGTGCATTTATGAAGTCTCTAATTTGTCACGAAATACAGTTATCTGTTTAAAACCACAACAAATATACATATATCTTCGCAATACGAGAAATTGTGACCGTCTTGTTGTAGACAAACAGCAAAAAACCTGCAAGCTTTAGAAAAAACTATAGTGTAATGTGCGTTAACACCTATAATAAATTGCCTCAACCAATCAAACAAACCCCAAAATGTAAATTTAATAAGATCCTGTATATAAATGGCGCCTTGATCATAAATTTTATAAATTAATTTTTTTTTTTGATCGGCAATAATAACTAATGAAATTTAATAACTTCAGATGAACATGACAAATTTTTGTAATGAAATAAACTTTAAAATTTTGCTTAAAAATTAAATTGAAGATGGAACCAAGTGATGGTAATCGACGTGTAACGGGCCCCTAAGGGACCTACGGAAGATCAGCGCGGGCTGTAAAGCCTACATATGCTGAGTGGGTTCCTTTTCGCAACTTAGCCTTTGTTGTGTATGTTTTTGTTTACTTTTGTTACAGTGCTTGTTGTAAATAAATATTTGAATCTGAATCTGAATCTGAATTTATGTACCTTTTGAATAATACCTAGTCGCATAAACTGTAAATATTTTGCATGCCATACTAAATGGCTGATTAAGGAGGTGCTGAATACTTTGTACTAAGATCATTACAACCCTTTTTCTTGCAAAATAAAGTATTTGTATTTGTATTTGGAAGGCGAGGTGTGTTGATGACCTGGTTAAGGTCGCGGGAGTCCGCCGGATTAGGGCAGATCATGACCGGTCGTTGTGGCAGTGTCGGGGGAGGCCTATGTCCAACAGTGGACCTCTTTCGGCTGATGATAATGATTATGACGATCAGTATTATGTAACGACGGCGATGACTATACCGATAAGTGAAAAAAACTATACGACATCAGTAAGCGCACATTAAAGTACAACATACCGCATACCGACCTCTCCCTGCAAAGTCAAGAAAAAGCGCGTATTATGTTTTCCATTATATCACTTACCGTTGTGGATAAGACGGCCGTCACTTTCGCACTCACATACTTGTCAGAACGTGACGAAAGTCTTACCCACGGCGATAAGCGATAAAATGGCAACCATCATACGCTTGCTGCTAAGCCCACGAATTCTGTCATGTCATGTGTTTTTTACTCGTATTGATTTTAACTTGGTGACATACTAATATGTTACGAATGTTAAGGCTATTGCAGCCCTGTACAATGGTCTAGTGAGGAGCCAACTCGAGTGCAGCGCGGCAATATGGGCTCCACGGGAGATGAAGTACTGCAGTTTGATGGAAAGGATACAAAATAAGTTTACCAGGTACTTATACTGGAAACTGTATGGAGTATACCCTTTCTATCCGTTGATGTACCCGACATTATTTGTAATAGGTATGGTAGGGTACAACAAATTGGAAACTCGTAGGGATCTGGCACTGGCGTGCTATGTGGTTAGTATCTTGCGGGCTAACATCTGCAACCCGGGCATATTGCAGCAGTTAAGCCTGTGCGTCCCCGACGCGTACGCGGGGCGACGGAGGCGGCCGCGGCTGCTGGCGGAGCCGCGCGGCAGGACGAACCTAGTCCGCAACGCACCCCTCAGCTGTGCTATCCGAACACTAAATCTAGTTGCTGAAAAGATAGATTTATTCTATAGCTCTAGCAACGAATTTATTACAATAACTATGCATGTTCTTTGTTATAGTAGAATTAATTAGACTAGTTATTATTATTATGGTTATGGCACTGTCGAATTGGATTAATCTGTAAGGATAGTTGCTGTGTGTGAAAATAATAAAATAAAAATGTTCGCCTGATCGCATGAAAAAGCGCATACGAGCAGCACATTCAAATCACCATGGCAGTAGAAATATCGAACCAAATTGACTTCCTAGACCCTTTTAATTAAAGCAGGGGAAAAGAAAGAAAAACGCCAAGTGAGTTGAGGACGGGCGCGGAAGTGTCTGCGATTGCCGATTAGGTACCAAAGTCTCTTTGAGGCGAGTTTAATTAAGCTTTGGGATTTGAATTTTGAACGAACTGGGCTTTTTGAAGAGCGTGATTGTGTGGGGACTAGAAATCAGGTGAGTTGGATGGTGTTAGGACCCATTTTTCTATTAGATACCTGCGCTTGGTCGCGACTACCGTGTTGTACCCATGTAAGGAATTATATTATACGGAATTAAAAGTTTAATTCTTTTAATTCAGGTTATAGGCCAATAGCGAATTTCGATTTAAGAGAAATAGTGCATTCTACATTTCATCGATATTCTGCTGTGTGGATTTTAGGATTAATGTAGTTGACAACACTGTTTCAAACCTGATAACATGGTGAAATAATAAAATATTGTGTCTCAAAAGGTAGCAAAATGATAAATTTACGGCGAGGGCGGTATATTGACGGTCTGTTTAGCCTAGTTGGTAGTGACTCTGCCTCCGAAGCTAGAGGTCCCGGGTTCGAATCCCGGCCAGGGCATTTATTTGTGCATTTTTCACGGATATTTGTTCTTGGGTCTTGGATGTTTTCTATGTATTTATCTATATAAGTATGAATGTCGTCGTCTAGTACCCATAGTACAAGCTTTGCTTAGTTTGGGACTAAGTCGATTTGTGTAAGATTGTCCCCCAATATTTATTTATTTATTATTATATTGAATTCTGAGTGAAGCGAATGATTCTAAAATCATGAGCGTAACGAAGGATTCAAGTGCTTAAGCACAAGGCCGAAATAATTTTGCTAACGAATGCCACATACTGCTTTTCATACCTGCTATTTAGAATAGCAATTACTGCCGAATAAGGGGTGGAAATAAACAACTATGAACCCTCCTTTGAGCTCAGACTAAGAAAAAATATAGACACGGTGCATTACGAACAAAGCTGTGAAGCCGATTTTTAAAACCATGCCCAATAAGGAAGTACACGCTCAGGCAGGCATATACACACTAAACCATGCACAAACCCAAAACGAATGACCCTAACGCCATTGTCACATGTACTGAAAAGTTCTGTTCATGGTTTAGTTTGTAGATGTGTGCGAGCTAGTGCTTATTTATTGGGCATGGTTTTAAAAACCGGCTTCATTATTTTGTTCGTAATGCTCCGTCTATACTTTTTCTTGATCTGAGCCTTTGAGGGCAACAATGACTATTTTCTGAACAGCAGGTGCGATAGTAAAAATGTATCGCGTGCTATTGAACCATATTGAAATGTGACTGATCCCAGTCACGGCCAAAATGAGAACTCCAGACCTTGCAGGTAAATAACCATCACATAAAACACTTTGCATGAAAATAGCTAAAATATTAAAGCCATTTAACATGGAAATTACACGAATAATGAGTTACGTGAGCAAGAAGTAAGATGGAGCGTCATAAGCGAGACGAGCGTTAAGAGTGCGCAGTACGCTCGGTTCTCCATACAAACGTATTTATGCTCTCATTTTTAAACGCCATGCTAGAATAACATTAAACCTTGTATACACAATGGGATCCGGCATATCTATGTCGGAAATTAGTTTCTGTTGCTTGAAATCATAATAGAGAAAAAATACAGCGATAATTAAGGCTTTCATACGAACCGTAAAAAACTCAAAACACCGCTGTATTTTTTTCCTTTTACAATTTCTAGCAACAGAAACTAATTCCCGACCTAGATATGGCGGCTCCCATTGGTTATACAAAGTTTCATGTTATTCTAGCATGGCGTTTTAAAATGAGAGCATAAATACGTTTGTATGGAGAACCGAGGGTAATGCGCCCTCTTAAAGCCATTTAAGATGGAAATTATACGAATAATAGGTTACGTGAGCAGGAAGTAAGATGGAGCGTCATAAGCGAGACGAGGACGGCGTTAATCTGTTTGTTATTTATGGCCTGACAGACTTGGTGTCCGGGACTTGCGTTCTCATTAGTCCTCAAGTTGTAGATTGTTTTTGTAAATAAGTGTGCTGTGAAGGCCGACAGATTTGTAAGAATTTATTGGCAAGTTGCGTATTTTCTCGATGCCGTAAGAAACAGTTTTAGAGGAGGTATAAATGCTTTTATGAGAAAGGGACCTATTTACTATGAAAAATTGGACGACAACAAAAACAAGCAGCCAGCCCGCCGCTCAGGCATATAATCGAAAATTATATTTATGGTTGTCGGCGGTTTAAAAGTCAATCCTGACAGCTGTCATTTCCATACAATTTATAACCTCAAAGTGACTTTTAAGTTATAAATTGTATAGAAATGACAGCTGTCAGGATTGACTTTTTAACCGCCGACCACTACAGGGTGACATCGGAGACGTGATCAGAAGCTAATTTTTCATACTCTACACATGATCGCCTTTTCAATGCAATAGTTGTTACATCAAATAAAACAAGTTTATTTTTTCAAATTTTTACTACAAAAATAATAACGCCGTACTTAAATCATGGTCAACCTATCACTTTTGACACACTTTGTATGAGGGATGACACGAGGTCGTGTGGTGTAGGGTGACCAAGCAGTATTAAACATTATTTTTTTTGTTAATAATTTGAGGAATAATAGTCAATATTGCAAGTAGTAACTGTGATATCATCTTTGTTGAGTTTGTCTTTCTATATTTCATCGAGGCAAATAATTTCTGATCACGTCTCCGATGTCACCCTGTATAATGGATACTTCTACTGCGTTGCCTAGGCACCTCACCTATTTACTTCCGTCTCTTAATAAAATAACTATCAATGTTCAATAAACACAATCATAATAGTTCATGCGTTGGTGTTTTTTTGATACCTTTGTTGCAATTTGACTTTTGTCATTCGTGAATTACTTAACGTGTTTGAAACACGTTACGTAATTAACGAATAACACCGATAGGTACTATCACTTTTATTTTAGCGCTATCAAGCGTTTGTAATGGAACTAAAATTGAAAACGCTGAGTGTTCCGCGAGCTAACTCATACAAGTTGCCAAACAAAGAAGTATAGGTAAAAACCGGCCAAGTGTGAGTCGGGTGCAACAAAAATGCCGTGGATCCGTTTAGGTGTATGACCTGGTGAACTGAATACCTACTTTATTACCTACTATGAAACTTTACTTTGAAAAAAGTAAGTATTTAAGTATCACAGTTATCGATAAATTTGATATGGGGAGGGAGTCCCTAGTTAATTGTCATTTTACTCCACTGCCACAAGTACTAGTTGCGCAAGAACTTGTGCCACAAGAACTTGTGGCAGTGGAGTGTGGTGACGTCACAACGATGAAGAACAAACAGTACAATAAAGTCCCCTCACATAGCATTTCTTAAATTTGTGATTTTCTGTGCATTGCGCCTCTGGGTATTGAAGCGCGCTGGACTGTATTTTGAAGTTGAATGGGCTGGATTTCCGTGGAAAATAATAAAAATCTGGAGTCGTGTTATGGCGTGTATTTTACCGGGATCGCCGGATATGAGAGAGAGATACAAAATTATTACTACAACTAAAAAACTTCTGTTGGTGTTGCCAACAGGTATGCTCGCTTAAAATGTGGGCGGAGAGGCGTTCAGTTTAACTCTTAACACTTTCATTGTCGGCCTGTTTAGCCTAGTTGGTAGTGACACTGCCTACGAAGCTGGAGATCTCGGGTTCGAATCACAGTAAGTGCTTTTGTTTATATGGTAAGCCGAAACATATGTTTCTGAGACTTAGATGTTTTCTATGTATTTAAGTATATACATCTATTAAATATGTATACCGTCGTCTAGTACTCATTACATAAGCCTCATTGAACTTACTAGTTAGTTCGATTTGTGTAAAAAATTGTCCCCTACTATTTATTTATTTTATTTATTGCCGGCTAGAGCTAGCGCTATGAGGAGCGCTCGTGGCCCAGCGGCGCCCGTGTACCGCGTGCGGTATGTGAGGTTAAGCAATGTCGGGCGAGGTCAGTCCTTGGATGGTTGACCGCTTTGAGCGGTTACTAACTGAGCGCTCCCGTGCTTTGGAAGGCACGTTAAGCCGTTGATCCCGGTTGCTGTCTATGATAGCAGCCGTTAAGCCAAGTTAGAGGCCTCCGCCGGCTTGAGAACTTCTAACAGTCAAGTTGCCCACTCACTTGACAAGCCTAATCCCAATAAGGTCTAGTTTCCCCCTCGGGTTGGAAGGTCAGATGGCAGTCGCTTTCGTAAAAACTAGTGCCTACGCCAATTCTTGGGATTAGGTAGCGGACCCCAGGCATCCTTCAGGATGCAACTGTACTGGGAATAACGCCAGGAGGATGATGATTGCCGGCTAGAGCTACGCGCTACGCTCGTAGGCCGTAGCCACGTATTTCTCGTATGTAGCCCGTAGCAGCTACGAACAGAGTACCCGACAATCGGGTTATTTGCACTGATTGTAAAAGTAAGTAAAAGTAAAAAGTATTTATTTTCTCCACCACAAAGTATACAGCTTATACAGTAAAAGTTGTAGAAGTGATCTTAAGAGGGCGCTGCAGTACGCTCGGTTCTCCATACAAACGTATTTAGGCTCTCATTTTAAAACGCCATGCTAAAATAACATGAAACTTTGTATACACAATGGGATCCGGCATATCTAGGTCGGAAATTAGTTTCCGTTGCTAGAAATTGTAAAAGAAAAAAATGCAGCGGTTTTTTGAGTTTTTTACGGCTTGTATGAAAACCTTAATAATCGCTGTATTTTTTCTCCATTATAATTTCAAGTAACAGAAACTAATTTCCAACCTAGATATGCCGGATCCCATTGTGTATACAAAGTTTCATGTTATTCTAGCATGGCGTTTTAAAATGAGAGCCTAAATACGTTTGTATGGAGAACCGAGGGTACTGCGCCCTCTTAAGAGTAGGTACAAAACTTGTGCGGTGGAGACTGGTGCCCGAACTAGGGGGTACCCTGTATGTCAGGTCACCAGGTAAAATACTACTCCGAAATTCGAACTTCGTATGGTGCCGTCCCTTTCACTCATATGGTGTATGACAGGAGAGTGAAAGGGACGGCACCATAAGAAGTTCGAATTTCAGTGTATAGCCCCAGAGATCAACCCGATTTTTCATAGGTTTTCAACATTACCTTAAAGTAATAAGGTTCAAAATCTGTTGTTACTAGTAACTATTTCGCCAAGGTCCATGAAAGCCTTATATTACACACGTACGAGACTCGTACGCGAGTTTCACTACATTGCGCGTTTTGACAAATCGATTGAACTCATTACACCACGACAACCCGCAATGTAATGAAACTGGCACGCGAGCCTCGTCTCTGTACGCTTGTGTAATGTGTACAGAGGGCTTGTTTTAACTCTACCGCATATTGTTATTTTATTTACCGAAACGGAACATGCCCGGAATAATTTAAATTGTATTACAATTTACAATCTCGTAACGTTTCCGTTGAATTTCGTGTTTTGTTCAATAATAACTAATGGTACGATAAAGTTCATTTTGTTTATGGTTTCCGTTCGTGGCGAGGAAATGTAAACTACTAAATATTCATTAATTTTACAGCAAATATGCCATAATTTATTAACAATACTTTGATTGTTATTAAATGAGTAAAATGGGTTTCAGGTGTAATACTTATTGGAAAATTTTAAATTGTTTATCAAAATTACTAAGTAACTTGCATTCTAAATTGCACACCAAAAAAGTTTAGTTAGTTTTTTTGGTATGCAAATCAGCATTTTTTAGGGTTGTTAGGTCTTTTTGAACCCCCGACGCAAAAAGAGAGGCGTATTATAAATTTAACGTGTCTGTCTGTGTATCTGTCTGTGGTATCGTAGCTCTCAAACGGACGAACCGATTTTCATTTAGTTTTTTTTTTTGTCATAGATAATTTTACCCTGACTGTTCCTAGCAGAAAATCTGTGCAGTCATTTTTGATTATAAGATATTGAGATTTGAAATGAGAATGTCGGGGGTTTTTTAAATTTTCTAAGTTGTCGTTAATGTGCCTTTAAATACTAGCCATGCTTATTCTGCAGGTTATACATACTTACTTACTAGTAACTCTATAAGCTGTTGACCTCAACGATATTTTTTCAACATTCATATAAATTTTATATAATAATCAAACCTGCTCACAAATTTTCACGAGAATCGGTTAAGAATTGCCACATGAGAAATGAAAACAGCGGGAAGTCCGGAATCCGCCGACCGGCCATATAAAAGCCTTTTTGCCGAAGAAGAAACGGACTTCGTTACACTCTGTCAATTATATCAGGACAAACAAGAGAAATTAAAAGAATAAAAAAAATATAAGTACCTATATCTATTTATCTATAATTATGTATTTGTGTATGTCTATGTAATAGTTTAAATAATTATTTATGTAGTAACTATGTGACTGATGTATATATTTGAATCAATATTTTGTATACAAGCTTACCAAATTTGTTCTCTGGTATTTTATAGTTGCACCGCTTACAGTCTTTCTGTTCTGCCTAAAGGTTGACTGGTAGAGAATGCCTCATGGCATTAAGTCCGCCTTTTGTACGTTAAGATTTATTATTGTGCAATAAAGATTAAATAAATAAAAAAAACCCGACTGCTTTTGGAGTTCCATACAATCAACTGCCATCATTTATTTATATATTTATTTATAGCCTTTTACAGAATATAGTTGCATTTTACATACATATAATATATAACATTAGTTTTTTTTTTTATTATTATTCTGTGTGCCCTTTGGCAAAGGCCTCCTCCAACACTTTCCAATCTTGTCTTTTCCGTGCGAGTCTAGTCCAAGTTCTGCCAGCTATCTTCACTAAGTCGTCCTCCCATCTCCTAAATGGCTTTCCTTGTTTCCGCTTGCCCTCTCTAGGGTACCACAGCGTGACTAATTTATTCCACTTCTCTTCACCTCTGATTACATGGCCTGCCCACTTCCACTTAAGCGCTCTTAATTTTAATACCACTGCCATCTTTTACGCACACACAATTAATACGAATCTGACGATACCTTTGAAGCTAAAATCCATCGAGCCGTTCAGGCTGCAGAGCATGCCAAATATTTGAATTTGGCACCAAATAACCGCCATTTTGTTTTTTTTTTTCATTTTTGGATATAAGTACCCGGTGTCACTCTCACCGTAAATACGAATCTAACGACACCTCTCAAGCTAAAATCCATCGGGCCGTTCAGGCCGCAGAGCGTGCCAAACAACTATACATACTCTTGAAAAACATAACCCTCCTTCTGGCGCAGTCGGGTAAAAAACATTGTTATCTTAGTTATTAATGTCATGTAAACGGTTGTTTGTTATAAATAAATAATAAAATAAATAAATAATTAATATATATTAAGCTTTATTCAGTACCAATTTTTATTATGTAATTTTAATCCGTAACGCAGGTTTCGTCAGGTGGGTACAACTATCAATCAGCAACAGGCGTCGTCACACACATAACAATAAAGCAATCCGCAACAGGCTTCGCAAATTGACCTGAACTTATCATGCCATGAATTTGGCACCAAATAACCGCCATTTTGTTTTTTTTTTTCATTTTTGGATATAAGTACCCGGTGTCACTTTCACCGTAAATACGAATGTAACGACACCTCTCAAGCTAAAATCCATCGGGCCGTTCAGGCCGCAGAGCGTGCCAAACAACTATACATACTCTTGAAAAACATAACCCTCCTTCTGGCGCAGTCGGGTAAAAAACATTGTTATCTTAGTTATTAATGTCATGTAAACGGTCGTTAGAATAACAGCGTTGCGACTTGAACTCCTTGCAAATTGCAACATCTTGCTGAGTCTTAGCCTGTTCTTTATTGCACACAAAACATTGCTGGATTTACCTTGTGACCACGTGACATCTATGGGCGATGAACCTACAATTATTATATTATACTATATATTCTAAGCCAATGTGATACAGTTGTGTATAGTTGTAGGTAGCATTTATATAAGTCTTGTTTTGTGTGTTTTATGGAATAAATCATTTTTCTTCTTCTTCTTTTCTTCTTCTTGTTTGTTATAAATAAATAATAAAATAAATAAATAATTAATATATATTAAGCAGTACAAATTTGTATCATGTAATTTTAATCCGCAACGCTGGCTTCGTCAGGTGGTAACTATAAACAGCTGTCGTCACACACAACAATAAAGCAATCCGCAACAGGCTTCGCCGATTAACCTGAACTTATCAACTAAATAGGACCACCCCGAACCGTAGCGGGCTCAAAAGTACCCATACGTAAATAAAAAGTATCCAAGTTATTAATTATTAGTCTATGTTGAATTCATTTCAATAATCTCATTAGCTAGTGGCAGGTTTCAGTATTGGACCCCGAAAAACAAACGAATCCAACCTTCAATCCATATCCATTTAAAATATACCATAATCGATTGTAATAAGGTCCAATATACTTTAACTCGAAATCAGCACTAGAGCGGAAAGCTATTGAATAGAATAGAATAGAAATACATTTATTCGTAGCACATAAAAAACATAGACGATAAAAAAAAAAAAAGAAAAAAATATATAATAAGATAAATAAAATATAATAAGGTTGTCTGGAAGAAATCGCTCATTTAGCGATAAGACCGCCTGTTGTTTACCTCTGCTTGTATCTTTATGCTGTTTATATCTGTAATTCTTTTTTTGAGGTGTGCAATAAAGCATATTGTATTGTATTGTATAAAACAATAAAAATAAGAAAGCGCCACGAATTGGTCCCGACTCAGCATAGTGCCAACCTTACGGTCAACGCTGGTCTTCCGTCGGTCGTATTGACAACTTGTACCATTGTTTACCTGGCAACGTAAATATTATTCATCAAGAAAATTGCGTTTTCCTCAAACCACTTATATAAATGAGTTTTTCCATTCCTGTTTACGGCTAGCGCTACTTTTGTCACGGTTATGCCTTTATTTACAAAATGGCTACAACGCTTTTACCGATATGAAAATTGGGCGAATTATTCAGCGTTTTGAAATCGCTCGTTAGATACGTGTCAAGTACTTATATACTCGATATATCTACATTTTTATTTTATTTAATCGTATGGCATTTATTTACGAATCGTGAGATCTTCGAGAAGACAAGTACGGTTGCCAGTTTTTGTTGCACTTTTAGGGTAACGGTGGGTACTCCCTACGGACGTGGTGCAACTTCGACCCCCCGTTGTCAAGTGAGTGGGCAACTTGACTGTTAGAAGTTCTCAAGTAGACATTATGACTACATTTAGGATGCAAAAAAGATGCTTACGCACCATGTACCACTTGCATTGCCGGCATTCACTAAGAAATGTATTCAAGGAAAAAGAGTTTTTTAACACTTACCGGTATTTACATACTTGATCTGTGTCTCTTTCTAAAACGTAATGGAGAGTATTTCACTAAGATGTCTTCACTAAATCACAATCTGCGCACTCAGTATAAATATAATTACCGTATCCCCAAGGTTCACAATAAAATTATGTACAAAAGTGCTTTTATTGCTGCCATGCGAGTATTTAACAACTTACCTATTGAAATTAAGGCAATAGAAGGTAAAGAGTTCAAAAGTACCCTGAAACGCTGGCTCATCAATAAGACCTTTTATTGCATGAATGAGTTTTATACAAACGCACATTAAATAACTTGTAACCGCATGTCATACACTTAAGATTTTATATTGTACGTCCGTGACGGACAAACTGTTGAGTCTAATTATGTAATATCTTTTATACCAGCTTTGTACACAGTTCAACAATAAACGTTATTCTATTCTATTCTATTCTATTTAAGCCGCCCGAAGGCCTCTAACTTGGCTTAACGACTGCTGTCGAGACAGCAGCCGGGATCAACGGCTTAACGTGCCTTCCAAACTCAAAGTGGTCACCCATCCAAAAACTGACCTGCGCCCACATTGCTTAACCTCGCATACCGCACGCGGTAGGCGGGTGCCGCTGGGCCACGAGCGCTCTGTATTTACAGAAAGGGTAGGACAGACCGCGAGAACTTTGATTAACTAAAGCTCAGAACCGATATCGGTTTATGTTTTTAACAAAACTCGATTCTGGTTATCTTTTTAACAATTTTTGATAAGACGACAATTTCGGAAAACGCTGTAAAACTGCATAATATACAATCGCATTTTTATAAATTAACTGAATTCTAGAAAAAATAAACGTACAGTCCATTAACTCTACTACATCGGGTATCGTCGGTAAGACGCGAAGGTGATACTGCTTTTCTGCTCTCTTATTAAGTCACAAAACTTTTTAGCCCGCCTCGGTTGGCCACAAGCCTGACTGCGGTCATAGCCACCAGGTCAACCACAAACCACAGGCCTTCCCGGTCAGTCACGCTAGCAGGCAGCACCCTCTTGACCACGATGTCAGAGGAGAGACTATATCGATATAGTTTTGTGATGCCAGCCTTGCTGCAGTCAAACCTTCCCGGGTAGCCACAGGCCTGACTGAGTTTATTCACCCGGCCAGCCACGCCACCCGGCAGCACGATTTTGACCAAGTCGTCAAAAGACCGCCCGCCCACGTTGCTAATCTGAGTTGAATATACTCCACGGTCAACCACAGCCCTGACTGCGGTCACTCACCCGGTCAGCCACGCCACCTGGTAGCACGCTTTTGACCACGACGCCAGAGGAATGCCGCCTACAATGCCGGTCTTGCTTTAGTTATACCCACCCAGTCAACGCTAGACCTTACTGCGGTCAGTTACCCGGTCAGCCACGCCACCTGGTAGCACGCTTTTGATCACAACGCCAGTTGAATGCGCGCCTACGATGCCGGCCTTGCTTTAGTTATAACAATTCAGTCAACGCCAGGCCTAACTGCAGCCACTCACCCGGTCAGCCACGCCGCCCGGCAGCACGCTTTTGACCACGACACCTGAGGAGCGCCCGCCCACGATGCCGAAGGCGAGCCCGGAGCCATCGTTGACGAGCTCCACCGCCTCCACTTGAGCCCACTCCCCGAACACCTGCTGTGAACAATAATTATTATTACTACGAAGACTTCACCAGCCTTCATAAGCCTAATCACAATAAGGTCTAGTTTCCTCCTTAGGTTGGAAGGTTAGATGGCAGCAGTCGCTTCCGTAAAAACGAGTGGCTAGGTACGCCAGTTTTTGCGAGCGTTAAACGAACTATTAACAGAACGCATCCACTCATTGCCAGTGATGACATATGGCACTGAAACGTGGTCGCTTACTATGGGCCTCATAAGAAGGCTCAAAGTCACCCAAAGGGCAATGGAGAGAGCTATGTTGGGAGTTTCTCTGCGTGATCGCATCAGGAATGAGGCCATCCGCAGCAGAACCAAAGTGACCGATATAGCCCTCCGAATCGCTAAACTTAAGTGGCAGTGGGCGGGGTACATAGCACGTAGAATCGATGGCCGTTGGGGCGGAAAGGTTCTCGAGTGGCGACCACGTACCGGAAGGCGTAGTGTGGGCAGGCCCCCCACACGGTGGACTGATGACCTGGTGAAGGTCGCGGGTGTCCGCTGGATGCGGGTGGCGCAGGACCGGTCATTGTGGAAGTCTTTGGGGGAGGCCTATGTCCAGCAGTGGACGTCTTTCGGCTGACATGATGATGATGATGATCCACTCATTGGAAAGCACGCTATTGTCTATCTATCGTCGTGTTTAATTACATACCTTCATGAGTCGTCGACTTGGCTGTTATAAGTTCTCAAGTTGAGCGAAAAATCTGACTTGTCTTAACACTGTTTTGCAGTCTTTATCACATTATCACTCTTGCGCCGATAGGCCATGACCTTTCGGTTTTTTTATACCTACGTACTGAAGTATATAATTAATGGTCGGCAATGGTGATTCTTCTGGAGCCGCGCATATGCCTTGTTTGCCACCACTGAATAAAAAAATAAAAAATACTTACCATAATGCGTTTGATGGGCCGCTTGGTGGGCCTGCGCGCGCGACTCTGCGATCAGCTGACCTTGTCCGCCATCTTGTCGCCTCACTGACAGCGCGCACGGAAACTGCCGAGTGACGGTCGGACGGCTTCGGGAATCGACAGAGGCGCTTCGTCGCACATTGCGCGTGTGTTCACCGACTGTGACAGCAAGGGGTTGTGTTTCTGGACGTAACTTTTCGATGGCAACGTGTCTGTAACAAAGAAATGCTGAATTAGTAAAGCTAAAAATTCTATTTTAATACGTTAATTTGTCACTATGTTTTAGTTAGGTATGTATTTTGGAACCCTAAGAAGTAAGTTTAATATGAGTTTACTAATAAGAAAACGTAGTTCTAAAATGATATAAAAAAAACTACGTAGAACCACTCCCAGTCTACGTTTTACGAAATTCGATCGACTAAGAAGGACCAAAGTTAAAACGAAATTTGTTATATAAGTAGATACCATCAGTTTTCTCCAAGTTTCCTATTACAAAAGTACGCATACATATACTGGCAGTTTACAAAACCTTTTTTTTTGTAAATGTTCTGGATTTTTCAAAATACCTATACAGTAAGAAAAAGAAAACAAAGGAAACTTTTGTTGCCATGTCCTTTAACAGATAAAATTGGAACATACTTATATAACTTAGACAAACGACACATAAAAAAATCAAAACTGAACAAGACGCGTATTGATTCACTCGTATAAATTTTATCGAGAACTATGGTTTAAAGTGGTTGTTTAAAGTGAAATAAAAGTGTATTTGGTCTTACTTTTTGTGCTGGTTTGAAAGAACCAAGTGAAAAAACATAGTCTATTGCAACTGAAGTACAATTAATGAAAATGACTAAATTGAACACGGTAACTCGTTAATAATCACAACAAGTGCAAAACATCTCGGACGAACGCGTAAGCGCTTCGAAAAATACGGCGTTTAAGACCTTTTGGACACACATAACGCCGCGGCCAGTCGATGCGGCGAGAGCATTTATTGCCGTATTCACCACAGTGATTACTTGCGCCAACAACCAACAAACGCCTGAGAGCCTTTAGTAGTGTGCGCATTATAATATTATTTAATTTGTATTAACTGTTAAAGCAAAATGTCCGGGAAACAGAAACAGAATGAAAAGAGCAAATTGAAGTGCTCTGCCTGCTTGAGTGATGTGGCGCTGAATGAAATCATGCAATGTGCATTTTGCCGATTAGCATTCCACCATTTATGCCTGCGTGTAAGCCTATCGGAGTTTAAGCAATACACACCCGCGCAGAAGGCAAACTGGACCTGCCCTAAATGTTGCGCTGCCTCCAGAACGGACAAGAACCAGAAAACACCGATCAGAACTACACCAGGACCAGCTACAGAAAGCGTAAGTGCCGATATTGACATGCAGTCACCTGTGTCCTGGGTGACGCAAAGAACTAAGAATCTTGATGCAAATCAATCTATGGTTCTGTCCCAATCCGGGCACGAGCACCACCAATGTTTAACGAAAGACGATATTCGAGAGGTAATTCAAACTGAGCTGCGTAATATTCTGACGGCTGAAATAGGCAGCATGTTGGACAAGAGCGTGTCGTCGTATCTGCAGGGTATAAAATCTGAAATAGTTCACATAAAGAGTGACCTGAGCTCAGTAAAGGAATCGATGGGATTTATTAACGCTGAATTTGAAGAGATCAAAAATAACGCATCCAACTCAGCGAAGGAATGCGAGCGGCTGCGAAAGGAGGTAGTAGCATTAAAGACCACTAATATAGATTTAAATAGACGTATCAACCAAATTGAGCAGCATTCTCGAGCGTGCAATGTGGAAATCCAATGCCTGCCGGAACACCGATCAGAGAACTTGGCGACAATGGCTATACAACTGGCTAAGGTGGTATCTTGCGACCTCAAAGAGGAAGACATACACCACTGCACAAGGACTGCCAAGTTAGATGCCAGCAGTCTACGCCCCCGAGCGGTAATACTACAAATGAGGAGCCCCATTGTACGCGACAGGTTACTAGCTGCGGTAATCAAGTTTAACAAGGCCCATCAATCCGACAAGCTGAATACGAGCCATCTTGGCATGGGGGGCGATAAGAAGGCTGTGTATGTGGTGGAGCACCTCTCGCCATATAACCGGGATCTACACAAGGCAGCTAGGCTGGCAGCGAAAGAAAAAAAATACAAATTTGTTTGGGTGAGAAGTGGAAGAGTTTTTGTACGCAAAGACGAAAATACACAAGCTATTGTTCTAAAAGACTTGGACTCTATTTATAAACTGTAATGCTATTTCTGATTTGTTTTTTATAGTGTTTTTAAATAATGCATGATACCTTTACATATTTTTTTTTTAAATTCGATCAATTATCCTGTTATTATCAAAACTCGAGAGGTTTGAACACTAAAACAATCGATTTTCAATTAAATGTATCCGTCAATCAGTTCGATGTAATTTGCATTACGGAAACCTGGTTACAGGACAATATTAGCGACGCAGAATTGTTCGATGATAGATATAATGTTTACAGACGAGCTCGAAATCTCGACAGTCCATCTTCCAAGAAAACAGGTGGCGGTGTAATGATAGCGGTACATAAAAAAATTACATCTTATAGGGCGCATGACTGTGAAACTCGTGGCGAGGATCTATGGATTGTTATAGAAACCCGCTCTAAAAATCATGTATCAAAATTTTGTCTCTGTTGTGTATACCTGCCCCCGCCTGTAAGGTTGGCAGATTTTGAGCTGTTTATAGACAAAGCTTCGAGTAATATGGCTAATTTTAGTGACGTTATTATAGTAGGTGACTTTAACTTGCCTTCTATAGACTGGGCAGCCAATGACAGTGACTCATCGATGGTGCCCATTAGTGGATCTGGCTGTGTTTTAAATCAAATACTTACTGACTTTATGGCTTTCGGAGACCTTAAGCAATTTAATAATGTTAGAAACTCCACGAAAAAGATTTTAGACCTCATTCTGTCTACTAGAGGCATATCGGTCGAAGAATTCAATGACCCATTAAGTAGTGTTGACCTTTTCCACCCGCCGTTAGAGTTTCTAATAAATTTGAGACATGAGAGCACCCTATCAACATGTTCAAAGCCTAAACCTAACTTCTATAAAGCAGATTATGAACATATAAATGAATACCTCAGAGACTTTGATTGGTCGGATGTAATGCGATCTTGTCGAGATGTTGACGACATGGCAAATAAATTGCATGATATATTGCAACTTGCAATTAAAAAGTTTGTTCCTATGAGTGAACCAAAAGGTAACAAATACCCACCGTGGTTTACTCACAGTCTTATTAGAATAATTAAGGAAAAGTTTAAAATTCGCAAGCGGTGTAAAAAATATCGTAATCCTTTGGATTTTCTTAGTCTAGATTTAATTAAAAAGCGATGTAATGACGCAATCCGGAGTAGTTATAATGATTATTGTAAGAATCTTGAAAATAACATAGCAAATAACCCCAAATTTTTTTGGTCTTTCATTAAGCAGAAACGGAAAAATAAAAGTACAATACCATCAAAAATGCATCTGGGTAACGATCAAGCTACAGATTGCGCTGGTATTTGTGAACTGTTTGCAAAAAATTTTTCTTCAATTTATACAACACATGCCGGCACTGTTGATGGCCCAGCTAGCATAAATAATATTCAACATAATGGGTTGACCAACTCATTAAATATGATATCAGTTAATGAAGATATGATCCTCGCTAAAGCAAAAAAGCTTGACCTGTCTAAAGGACCTGATAATCTGCCCCCAATCTTCATAAATAGATGCGCGAAATCAGTTTCGTTGCCACTTAAACTTATTTTCAATAAGTCCCTTGAGACAGGCAATTTCCCAGTTATATGGAAGGAAACAAAAATTGTTCCAATTTTTAAAGACGGTATGAAATCAGATATAAAAAACTATAGACCTATTGCGATACTATCCACGATCCCGAAATTATTTGAATCGTTAGTATACAGCTATTTATATTCTCACTTTAAACAACAGCTTACAGATAAACAACATGGTTTCATACAGGCAAGGTCGACTAACTCTAACTTGGTAGCCTTTGTCGAAGTGCTGTCAGAACACATGGATAACCGAGTGCAGGTCGACGCTGTGTACACTGATCTTAGTAAAGCTTTCGACAGGGTCGACCATGCGATTCTGATAAGCAGACTGTCGGAATGTGGGGTTGGTGAACCTTTGCTGTCCTGGTTTAACTCATATCTCACAAACCGAAAACTATATGTTACTGTTCATGGGGAGCAATCTAAATTGTTTTACGCGACATCTGGTGTTCCGCAAGGTTCACACCTTGGACCCTTGCTGTTTTTAATTTTTATAAACAGCATAGTGGATTGCTGTCGATACTCTGAACCATATCTTTATGCAGATGATTTGAAATTCGTTCGGCCTATTAAGACTGACATAGATCCATTGCTACTTCAATCCGACATTGACAGACTGAACGACTGGTGCGTGCAAAATAAAATGACATTGAACATTAGTAAATGTTATCACGTGTGCTTTACGCGAAATAAACAAATTATAAATACCAAGTATAGTATTAACGGAAGGCGGCTGGAAAAGGTAGACACAATACGCGATTTAGGGGTAATAATGGACAGTAGACTAAATTTTAATGCCCATCTCGACAGCATGATTAAGAAAGCGTCTCGAATGTTGGGGTTCTTAATAAAAAACTCCAAACAGTTTAAGCGTCCTCACACTATGATTTTGCTTTATGTTGCGTTGGTTAGAAGCAATTTGGAGTATTGTTCCCAAGTCTGGTCACCTTTTTATGAAGTCCACAAAAATCGGATAGAAATGGTACAAAAGCGGTTTTTGAGATACTTGGGGTATGTATCTCGCAAAAAACTACATTCATACCAAAAGAGGATGAGGTTTTTCCGGTTCACGTCTTTAAATAGTAGAAGAAAAATGCTAGACTTAATGTTTCTTTACAAGCTTATTAATTCTAAAGGGGTGGTTTGCTCGGAATTACTAGCTAGGATTAATATTGCCGTACCCGCGAGATTGCCGCGCCCGGGAGTCTACAAGCTGTTAAAAGATCGCTTTAATAGAACAAACCTGGGACGTAACTCTGCGCTCTCGAGAATGTTCCACATATTTAACCATCTCCCAAACTCCTTGGGCGCAGATATGCTTTGCGACAGCCTTGGAAGCTTTAAACGAAAGGTACTTAAGCATTTCAGCTCCCAGGATTTCGCACCATAGCTAATAAAATTTTATTTTCTGTCTTCTTGTTCCTTTTGTTTATATTAGTCACGGAATTAGTTTTGTTTTCTTATTTTTAATATTTTTTATCCAAATGTACACACTTTCTTTTTTCTCTATACTAAACTTATATTAGAATGTTCAAAGATACTAGAATAAGATGTGGTTACCTTTAATTGGATAAGCATCAACTGAAAATATTAATTAGTTATTTAAGCATGAATGATGTATTATCCGTTGGTGATCCTTAATAAATAAAAAAAAAAAAAAAAAAAAAAACGAGGACACGCAACGCTACGTGCGCTACGCCGTAGCGAATAGTAGCATTTTTCCGTCTTGTAGCGGAGTTGTGAGTGTCTAGTGTACCTTGTTTGAATGAGTATATGCGGCTAAAAGTGTCCGTAGCACGCGTAGCAGTGATGTGAATCAGGTCTGTCCCCGTAGCGGTGCATTAACTGTAAATAAGCTGTGTTCGTTACCCCCCCATGAAATTGGGGGAGGCCTATATCCAGCAGTGGACATTCTTCGGCTGATATGGTGGTGGTGTTCGTTAAAATCTCATCATCCTCCTAGCGTTATTCCCAGTAGAGTTGTATCCTGAAGGATGCCTGGGGTCCGACCATTAGCCTAGTCGGTAGTGACACTGTCTACGAAGCTGGAGATCTCGGGTTCTAATCCCGGTCAGGGCATTTATTTGTGTGATGAGCACGAATATATATTTTTGAGCCTTGGGCTGTTTTCTATAAATTTATCTATAAAAGGGATCTTTTCCAGCTAACCTTTGAGCAATTGAGTGGAATACAGGTACAACTAGATAGACAAACTTACAATGTGGACAAAAACGCACGTAACAAGTACAAGACAAAATTATTATATCCCTCTTGTCTTGTCTCTATGAGTAATTTCCGCGGGAGAATGCCTGTTAGGCCCTGCCCGGCTAGTATGATAGCTTATACCGTCACGTTATATGGCCAAAATGTACTGAAACGTCACATAAAACGTGACGGTATAAGCTATCATACTAGCCGGGCTGGTCTCCTATATTATGCTAGACGCGACGTCTGACTTCAGTGTCACAATGCTTACTACAGAAATGTTCTGTTAGTAGTGGTTTCTTTCAAACATGGACGTCAGGGTCTTGCGTACATAGAAATGTTGACGCTGAAGTCAGACGTCGCGCACAGCATACCTACATGCGAAATAAAAAATAAAAAAACCTGACTGCGTAAAAAAATGTCTTTAGTGACATTTGGACAATTAAAATAAATCGATTGACGTAAGAATCATCAAAATCGGCCGACGCGTTTGGTCTCTAGAGTGCCACAAAGGAACAAACATACATACATAGACAGTAAAACACATTAACCTCCTTTGCATCGCGCAGTTAGGTAAAACTGCGGCCACTAACTAGGGCCAGACGCGCGACGGCGTAGCGCACGTAGCATTGCTTGGCCATGAATGGGTTAGCAGTTAGCACTTTGACTACTTACCAGAAACCCGATAGACTAAGTACCTACCTACATTACGAGTTCACAGTTCGGGGCGTATTAGGTACTAGCTAATTTACGTCTCTTCTTTTATAAGGTAAAGAAAATATTAATTGATGGTGATGGACTAAACACACGAACACACAATGTTTATAGTGCACATTTAGCCATTTGGCACACGCATACTAGAGGTACAAAAAAATCTTCTAGTGTGCGTGTGCCAAACGGCAAAACTGTACATCGATTTGCGGTTATTTTCGTACATCTTCCACTATTCGTTTTTGAGTACCTGTGAAATAGTACTGGCACTTACATAACAAAAACTGATAGAGACATCATTTGTCAACCCTAGTCAATAATGGGCTGTCACGGCCTGCGGAACCCCAATTATCGGGCCACTTATTCCCGCGATGAAATGATAAGGGAAAAGGTTGGATAGGTATATATATAAATTACATTGAAAGGCCTTCACGTCTTGTTATAAGTATAAGATAACTTTCCGAAACTCGCATGGTGGAATAGGATACTTTATACGTGTTATTATATTTATGCCGACCAGAGTGCCTACCGCGAACTTCGAAAATTGAACTTCGTATCGTACCGTCCCTTTCCGTCATACAGTGTATAACACGAGAGTGAAAGGGACGGCACAAGACGAAGTTCGATTTTCGAAGTTCGCGGTAGGCACTCAGGGGTGCTACCGCGAACTTCGAAAATCCAACTTCGTATCGTACCGTCCCTTTCCGTCATATAGAGTATAACACGAGAGTGAAAGGGACGGCACGACACGAAGTTCGATTTTCGAAGTTCGCGGTAGCACAGATGTTTAGTGTTTAGTTTTAGTTTAGTTTTACTTTTATAATAGGGATCAGTCTGAAAATCAGCGCTGGATAGACGTATGTTCAGCAAACGCTGAGACTGGTGCCCATTGCCTGGATATTTATTTGCATTGTTTATATCAAATTATTAATATTATTGTTTGTTTACGTTCGAGGCAATAAACATTTTTTTACTTTTACTTTTACTTTACTTTATATAACACGGTGTCACTATAAGTGAACCATAAAAAAATATAACAATAAATTATATATACGAGGGGCGTTCAATAAATTCTCGGTATTAGAATAAAAACAAAAAAATATTATAGGTATTTTATTTTTTATTTTTCAATATACTCCTCTCCTATGGGTATGCACTTATAAGACCGGTCAATTAGTTTTTTAACCCCTCATAAAAATATTTTTTGTCTTTGGTGTCACAATGCTCCTAAACTACTGTCTTCGATGCTTTATCGTTAGAAAATTAATTTCCACATAGATCCTTTTTGAGATTGGTAAACAAATAGAAGTCACTCGGGGTCAAGTCTCGACTATACGGTGGGTATGTAATAGTTTCGAGTCTAGATTCAAGAGCAGTAGCCTTGGCAATATAAGCAGTATGCACAAGGGCGTTGTTGTGAAGAAGCAGAACAACTTTGGCTAATTTTCCCCTTCTGTTTTGTTTGATTGCTTCCCTTATTTGGCATAAAAAATTAGCGTAGTGCTCTCCTTAAATACTTACACCCTTTTCTTTATAATCGATCAGCAATATTCCATCACAATCCCAGAATATTGTGACCATGACCTTTCCAGCTGAAAGCAACACCTTGAACTTCTTGGGATGAGGAGTTCCTTTTATTTATTTATTTACACAGCATTACAGTTGTAACTTAACCATTGCACAGGTAAACATAGGTACATAAAGGAAACTAAAATTATATTGGAACACTAGATTGCCTGCTATCCATCGTCTCGGAAAACTTTAAACATGCACAACAAACTGCCGGCCATTGCCATGCGAAAAAGTCGCATTCGGGTACTGACATCAGAAGCGCATTGAGACACTTCATCGCCCGAATAAATGGCGAGTTTCTGTGCCACAATGTGCGGGAGGACGCGCACGTGGTCTAAGGGTTATTCGAGGAACGTCAGGTACAAACAGTCGCACCAATTTCTCAACCAAGTCCGGACTATCAACTTCGCCACGTAAAACCCTACAAGTCAATCTAAGAAGATAGAAGTTGCGCCTTACTTCCAACGAATTGTATCCAAGTGTCCCAAGTAAAAACTTCGTTGGATACAAGTAGGGGTACTGCCCATAGGTCTTCTTGTACAGCATTCTTAAGAAAGTTTTTTGGACCTTCTCGAGAAGCAAAGCGTATGTCGACTCATAAGGATTCCATACAATCGCCGAAGCCTCTAATTTGCTTCTAACCAGAGCGTTATATAGAGTCTTTATAGCACCCGGGTCATTAAAATCCTTAGTGCTGCGAATAACAAAACCTAATCTACGGTAGCAAGCAGTAGCAAGGTTTTTAATATGATTGTGGAAAGTTAAACGCGAGTCAAATGTAACCCCTAGATCTTTTACTGTATAGACTCTGTTAATTGACTCAGTTCCTAGCAAGTATTGGAAATGAACAGGAACGGAAGCACGGCTAAAAGTACAGACACAGCACTTTGCGATATTAAAACAAAACCTGTTGTCTATGCTCCACCGGTAAACTGAATTTATATCCTCCTGCAACCGCACAGAGCCCACAGCACATTCCACTTCGTACACTAGCTTCAGATCGTCAGCAAAAAAAGACACTTCGCGTTCTTCACAACGGATTCAAGATCGTTAATCATTATTCCGAACAGGAGAGGGCCTAAAATCGAGCCTTGGCTAACGCCAGACCGGGTATGGTAGGGTTCAGAAACAAAATGACCATGCTGCACAAATTGTTTGCGATCACGTAGATAACTAGCAAATAAATTTGTTAACTTTGTGGAAAAACCAACTTTGCTGAGTTTATGCAGTAGGATGTCGTTATCTACGCGATCAAAGGCTTTCTTAAAATCGAAATAAAGTACATCAACTTGGATACCCTTATCAAGACTCCCAGAAATTATGTCTGTTAATATTAAAAGGTTTGTGTCGACGGAACGATTAGCTCGAAAACCATGCTGTGACTCGCCTAGGAATGGCTTCAACTGCTTAGATAAAGCCCGATGGAGTATGGACTCATACAATTTCGCGAGGGTTGACAAAATGGCAATTGGCCTGTATTGTTCCACTTTGCTAATATCCCCTGACTTTGGGATCGGCTTTACTCTCGTTATTTTCCACTGTTGAGGATACACGCCAAGTGAGAGCGATAAATTAAACATATAAAGAATAGGTGTTTTTAAATAATTGATGCACCCTTTAACAATGTATGCAGGAAAATAATCAGGCCCCACCGAACTGTTGGGTTTCAAGTTCTTAATTGCCACTTCTACTTCCTGCAAGGTAATAACATTTAAGTAAATGAGGTGAGCCGAAGGCTTTTGTCTTGTGTCAGTCGCAAAGTCACCATTAAGGCGAGGAACATCAGGCAAAAAGACACTAGAAAAGAATTCAGCGAAAGCCTGAGCTGACTCAGATCCAACAAACTGTTTCCCTTGAAAGGTAACCTTTAATGTGCCACTGCACAGACTCTTGTTTGCTCTCAGGGATAATGATGAACGCACGTTTCATCTTTACTAACAAAATTTTGCAGTATCTTATTAGGAATTTCAACGCAAACCTCAAGAAATTCGGAACAACAAGCAACACGCGTATTCTTCTGAAGCGGTGTCAGCATTCGCGGTACCCATCTCGCACTGACTTTTGGCATATTAAGATGGTCATCAATTATATCGTGTCTAGTACCAATAGAAAGGTTGGTTCTTTGAGCTATATCTTTCACCTTTACTCAACCATCTTCAGACATAATTTTCTCCACTTTTTAAAATTTTCTGATGAAGTAGCTTCGACTGGCCGATCAGCTCTATGGTCGTCTTCGATACTCTCTCCCCCATGCTTAAATTGACTTGACCACTTCTGAATTGTTGATAAAGAAGAAGCAGACTCACGGTAAACATAATCCATTTCTTTTTTATAGCATATTGATTTTTTACCTGTTTGGTCAAGAATTTTATTACCGCTCGGTGCTCTAATTTAACCAACATTAAAAAACCGCTCATAGTGATCACGTTTGTTCGGTACTTGCAAAAAAACAAAAGAACATCGCCGTTTGGATTTTACTTTTTTTAAATATTAATGAATGACTTTTGCCGGCCAGTATTCAAAAGTTTACCAAATAGGTTTAAAAGATGTCAATACCGAGAATTTATTGAACATCCCTCGTATGATTATCACTCTATACAGTGTGGAAAGATAAGTCGGGCCCTGGAGGAAAACTATCTTAAAACGGTGAGATAGCTCAATTTGCTGAAAGGAAATATTATTTTATTTCTCCTAAGCATTAAAACTGCATTCACAGATTTTTAAAAAATAAGTAAAGATAGCAAAAAATAGCAACCTTTTTTAAATTTTTGTAAAAAAAATTGATGCCAATTGATGCCAATTGATGCCAATAGATCCTATTTTTATCAAAGAACAAAAATTTATTAGAGACAGACCTAGTCTAGGATAAAAGAGAGCCCAAAAAAAAGACATTTTGCACAATTAGTATTGAAAAAAAAAGGTATATTTTTCATAAATCTGTGAATGCAGTTTTATTGCTTAGGAGAAATATAATAATGTTTCCTTTCAGTAAATTGAGTTATCTCAACGTTTTAAGGTAGTTTCCCTCCAGGGCCCGTATTTTCTTTCCACCCTGTATAGTTTTGTGGTTCTAATTGAAGTTGGTCTCATACAGACATTTGATCCTATCTAAAAACGGGTTCGAATTCTACCATAAAAAAATACTAGTAGCCAATTATTATGAACTCATACAAAATTAGAATTTTCGCCCAACGGCAGTGCACATAAATTTGATTACCGTTCCACTTTTGGTAATAATGTGTTTAAATAAATATTGAATAAATAAATAAATTTTGGGGGTCAATCTTACACAAATCGATCTAGTCCCAAACTAAGCAAAGCTTGTACTATGGGTAATAGACGACGATATACATACTTATATAGATAAATACATAGTTAAATACATAGAAAACATCCAAGACCCAAGAACAAATATCCGTGATAAAATGCACAAATAATGCCCTGGCCGGGATTCGAACGCGGGACCTCTAGCTTAGGAGGCAGAGTCACTACCAACTAGGCTAAACAGGCCGAAATAGGGCTACTCGTAATATATTGCAAGTTTTTTTTTAACCTGTAATTTATTGCTAATGAAAAGCCGAGCCGACATGATTGGATTAGGGTAAAAATTAAAAGTCTTGTTACTACATATATCAAGTGTGGTGTCATGTGAAAGGGTTTGAACTACAGCCTACCCTGCTGCGCTTGGTTGGTTTTTTGAAGCTGGCAATGACAGTCAATATGTCCCAACGATCATTTGAATTATTATTTAGTATTTTCGCAACTGCAGTTCGGGCGAAAAAACTGTGATCTCGGAAAAATGGTAGTGACTACCAACTAGGCTAAACAGGCCGTTTAAAGATGGAAATAATGTGTTATTGCAGTGACAGGTTACTGCAATATCACATTATCTCCATCTTTAAACTTCAGCTTCAGCCCGGTTCCCATAGTTGTCTCCTACGACACCTTCTCGACTGAAACTTGTATCAAATGATAGCCAAGGCGATAAATACCGAGCAAAAAAATCGTCAGCTGGTTGCAGAGCAGTGGCACACCCGTAAGCTGGTCAGCACATGAGCATGTAAAAAAATGAAATTACCCGTCGCATGTAATTTTGTCATGTGAATAAATAAACTCGTCAGCCGGTTGTATAGCGGTGGAAAACCCGTCAGCTGATATCCTAAAGATAGTAAAGCAGGAACAAGGGAGGAGCATTTATCGCCCATTTAAATGCGCTTACTTACTAGTCTTTCTTCGGCGTATAACCAGCTGAGTTCTTAGGATACGGTAGCCAAGATGGAGAAAACAGAACCCATATAATTTAGTCATATCTGTCCGTCCGTATGTCACAGCACAACAAGATGGTCGAGGGAGGCAATGGCTGAGATACGCGTCATACTCGTGATCGGGTGCTGTTTGTGGAGTCCGGTCTGTTCATGCTTGCAAGGGCATAGTAAATACCTTAATACTAGTGTTATTTTATTGTATTTAGATTGACGAGAGACATAATCCTGTTCTGGATTAGTTTTATTGTTATTGACGCTTAGAGACCTTATACATCTCTAAGGACTTTGAAATAATTGTTATTAATCGTATTTGGAGGCTCAGAGACCATATACCTATACATCTCTGAGATATTAAATTAATTTTATATACTTTTTGTTTATTCGGACACAGATCGTATTCAATACGTCCTTAATATTTGTAAATTATTAATCAGTATATTTTTTATTTTATTTTATTGAATTCTTAATTAGTATATTTTTTAATCATTATTATTAAGTAAGATTGTCAATTTTTTAAACTGTATAAATTAACGCTTTGACATATAAAAGTGCCCTTGTGGCCTATTTGCAGAATAAATATTTGATTTTGATTTGACAGCCGACTCACTCGGATAATATAAGCACTAAAATGATGAAATTTGGAATAAAGGTGTATCTATGAACCGTTCCTTAAAAGTGATCTGTAATTACGAAAAAATATTAAAATAGGGGTGGTGGGTGGTATGCATGTAACCAGGGGATGAAAAAAAATATTCAATGCACATAGGCGTGTTGGGTATAGGCCTTTAAAAATGATGAGGTTTCGAAAAAACTTGTCTATTCAAATTTAGTGTAAGGTCTCGAACCGCACATAGCGACAAACACGTACTCATCAATTTCATACATTGCGTCGATAATAAATGCTGTTTTAATTAATCAAGGTGTACCACCATACCCGTACATTTAGTCAACCGTTGGTGGTTGTACTTTGGGTAAGCACCAAGACTACCAAGCACCATTGTCCCAACCCAGAGTTTCGTTCCACATTTGAACGTCACTTATTTATTTGGAGTAAACAAACATGGCGAGCGGGTAAATACGTGAGGGAATACAAGGGTTTTCTGCTGATCAATAATTTAATGCTGAGCCAGTACTGGAAACTGTACTAAAGTCACCCTATTTATTGTTTCGCCCAAATGCACTTATTGCGTGCCGTCCCCCGTTCTTTTTATAAGTTTTTATTTAACTTGCAGTGTAAGTAAAAATGTATGTAAGTTGTCATCAAAATTTTCAATCCCTTTTGCAGCCACTTGCCGGTAGGTATCCGGTTGAGCTGGAATTTGGCATACTTATGTTGGTTCGGTGACAATACAATATTATGGTACCACCGAGCTGATCTGATGATGGAGACAGAAGGTGGCCATAGCATCATCTAAACTACACAAGACAAACTCATCGTGTTTGGGCTCATTCGAACTGTCTCCGTGAGTAGTTGATAATTGTGGAAAACAGTACAGTTCGGTAATAAAAACTTGTACCAAAAATGAAAGTTTTGACGCAAACTTATTTCAGTATTTACTTGCAAAATGTACAGTACCTATGCACCCCAGCATGTCGTACTTTAATGTCTCTGTAGCATAGGTTTAGGTATTTTAGGTAATTGTCAACACTAAATTCAAAGTTATGACAGTTTGGTTATTTCTCATAAAACAGGCATGGCGTTTCTACTACTTATCTTATATTTATTCAAAGCCGTATTATATTTTATAAAAATGTCGGTGTGATCAGAAGGCGAAACGCTTTCAATTCCTATAAGTATAAAGAAATATTGTCAATTGTGATTTGTAGTTTCGTGGAACAAGCCAACGGTATTATAACACAAAATATTTATATCTATAAGTAAGATTTTGTCAGGTACTGGATTCAGTACTGGGTTCTGGACAATTTTTTTGGTTTTTTCAACAGTTTAATTTTTGACAATTAACTTAACTAGTTATCAATAGTTAAGTTAATTGTCAAAAATTAAACTGTTGAAAAAACCAAAAAAATTGCATATAAATCAAAGTTTATTTTTAAGCCCTAAACTGCGCCCATAGCTCCCGCCGCGCGTCATCGTCTGCGGACCCACTGAAACAGTAATGAGATGTTTCTCCGCCTGATGCCCACTTATTTTTTATATAGCACATCATTACCGTCCATTCGCGCCCAATAAAGGACGAAGACATAAGACATGAATACAGACATGCTATGATTCTAACCTCTATTTAGCATAACCATCATTGATATCGATAATACGGTACCTCCATTCGCGAGCAACCAATGTGAATGCAAATTAGCTTATAGAGTCACGGGAGTCGTTGTTCCCTGCGTACAGTCAACCTCATAAGTAGCTGGACACTTTGGAACTTTGTCGCTTTCAACCATTGGAATCTTTGTATGACAGTTTAAACGTGACGTTAAAACGACAAGGTAATAAAGTGTTAAGCCTCTTGTGAGGCCAACCGTACAGACGCCGTTCCTCAGAGTAACCAGAGTAGACATCAACTAAAATAATACCACTATGGAGCGAGATGGTTGTATACTAATTTAAAAAAGAGGATCAGTGAGATATACTCTTGTCATTTGTTGTCTTTGTCATAGTTCCACTTTTTATGTTTGCCTCATTTGGTTTGATATGAGGTTTAGGCAAACAAAATATTACCCGTCCAAGTATATATTGTATATTTTAAACCGTCAGCCATTTTAAACAGGTTTTCAATTTATCTACATAATAGCGTATCATCACCAGTATACCTACTATATATCTATGAAGAATGAGAACGTGTGTGTTTGACAAATACAAAACTGTTAACCCCCTGAGAGTTTCACGTCGTAAAAAGTAATTTTCACATATTTTTGACACCTTCCGCATATATAGATTTCCACTTTAATGTAGGAACATTTCCAATCCCCAACCCAACGTCTAACAATCCGTGTGTACGGTTCGCACGGATCATAATTTCCCGAGGGGTTACAAATATTTTTACGCGGAAAATTTTCCTCGTTTAGTCACACCGAGTTTGCAGTTTGTGAAACGTAAACCCTGTTATATGTTAGGCTACACGGATATATTAATAAGAAGAGTTTATAATAGTGAAAAAAAAATAGAAAAACTTATTGTGGTTGGGAACATCGTAGGCAAAAGATCGCGCGATCGTTTACCAACAAAATTGACCGATCAAGTGAAACTGTCATCAAGTGTACTACAGCCTACAAAGCTTGTACTGTGGTTACTAACTTAAATACATAGAAAACATCCAAAATTCTGTAACAAATTATTCCTGCTGATTACACAAATAATGCACTTAACGGGATTCGAACCCGGTCCGCCAGCTTCGTAGCGAACGAGCAAACGATCAGCCGTTGATTGCAAGTTTCCGATACATTCGTTGGTTTGATTTCTTCTTTTTCTTTTATATCAGAGTTGACTAGTTTTGTCGATAGATCAACCAACCGTTTGTCCTTTACTGTATCCTTCACTTTCTAATAAGACACGACCAGCCCTCTTATTCACATATCGACTCGTCCTCATCTGTAACCTCACACCTCACCCGTTTTTATCTGGCAACTGTCAGAAGTCATTTGTCTAATTTTGACAGTTTCCATATAAAACAGGTGAGGCGTGAAGTGAGAGATGAGGGCGGGTCGGTTTGTGAATGACCCCTGACCTTAATTTTAATCTAGACAGAGCGTAAACAGTCAAAATAAGAACTTAATTAACCCTTCAACGAAATTCGAAAGAGCATTCGCGTACAGAGAAAATATAGTTAAATTCGAGCTTCTGCATAACGAGAAAACCATTTCAGTGGAAAATGAGCAAAGTCCGACGAAATTAAGCTAGATTAAGCGATCGCTTCAAGAGCGATATTTTATTCATGTGGGATTCTGAAAGGACTTGCTTGGTAACGAGGACGGGAGATCAATGACTGACTTTGATTAGTTCTAGTTTGAAAATCGCTGGGGCATTATCTTTTGGGGTAGCGTTCTACGCTACGTCTTTATCATCACATCGATTTTTAATGTGACCATTTTTTTTACACAAGAACGGTGGCAAAAACAAGCATACGGCATGTTGAGAACCAGACACCGTAGCCAGTTTGGAAATCGCTGGAGCATTATCCTTTGGGGTATCGTTCTTTAATGTCTACGTGTTTATTTTCACATCGATATATAATGTGACTAACTTTTTTTATACAAGGACGTTGGCAAACAAGCAAACGATCTGTTGGGAACCAGACACCTTAGCCAGTTTGGAAATCGTTTTTTCAGATACTAAACTCTCAACAACTTACTGGTTGAAGACCTGTGGGGCGTCCTAGGTACTGATAGGGTAAAGACGTAAACCTAACTGAGCTCCAAGCCGTCGTCAACTGGAAGCAAATAGCCGAATAAGGAAGCCTGGCGGTCTTTGGTGTTAGAGGCCGAGATCCACTGAGGCTCGATGCGCCACAGCAGTAAATACACTCTCAACACAATGCATCTACTAATTAAAATTTAAAAACAAAAGTTGATTAGAAACATTAAGGCGTGTACAGTCAGCTGCAAAAGTATGGGTGCATAACACTTGCTCAAAAATATGTTCTATAGCTCTATGTCGGCGATACGTATTTATAAGAGGGTTAAATCGATACGTATTTTTGCAGTTGACCGTACAGTCGAAAGCAAAAGTAAGTTAACACTTGTTCACCTTATCACAACGGAATAAGATGTAAAAGTGTGCAATCCTTGTACAGTCAAAGATCAATACTGTACAAGGATCGTCTCAATGGATGTAACACAGTACAGTGGAGTGATGAATTTATTAATATTAGGATAAGATAATTGTTACTAACCTATATGGAACTGGGTCTAAAATAAAATATATCATTAATTTTGACGACCTGTTTAGCCTAGTTGGTAGTGACGCTGCCTCCGAAGCTAGAGGTTCCGGGTTCGAATCCCGGCCAGGGCATTATTTGTGCATTTAGCACGAATTTTGTTCATGGATCTTGGATGTTCTCTATGTATTTATCTATATAAGTATGTATATCGTCGCCTAGTACCCACAGTACAAGCTTTGCTTAGTTTGGGACTAAGTCGATTTGTGTAAGATTGTCCCAAAAAAAAAATCGGTCACGCTCTGACGCTTGTGAATTTGCAAATAAACGACATATACGCAATATCGTATTCAGTTGTCCGAACGCTAAAGCTGAAATTATATAAGAAGCTCATACATAAAAACAAGTAATAAACTTGGCATTTCTATATCCATTAATTTTCCGCAAACAATAAACGTATTTATTTACAAGATCGTGCTTCGGATAATGGATTATTTATGTTATGACGCAATGAGTTTATGTATCACATACTTAATACATATCTTTCGTACGTAGGTATATAGGTACTGTAGAGGTTGATACATTATGAGACTGGCCATGTGGAACTGGTACCATAATGTATACAATTCTACATATTTTGAATATGTTCTGGAATGCCTGTCAAGCAGCATTCCTTGAAAAACAGTTGGTTTTTCTGATGGATTCCTCATCTGGACTCGATTGGAGTCACACGTGTTATTTAAGTATATTATTGTAATTGTATTTTGGCACAGTAAGAAATAAAATAGTGTGTTTTAAAGTCGTAAGGTATTTCATTACAGCTACAACCCCTAAGACCCCCTAACAGTACCTCAGCAGGACAAGCGAGGCTTTACAGTATAAGTACATTCAACCAATATGATTTCTGGGCCACTACGTACTTTGTTATATTGACAATAAATAAATAAATACCTATTGGGGACAATCGTACACAAATCGACCTATGTAGTCCCAAACTAAGCAAAGGTTGTACTATGGGTACTAGACGACGATATACATACTTATATAGATAAATACATACTTAAATACATAGAAAACATCCAAGACCCAAGAACAAATATCCCTGCTAAATGCACAAATAATGCCCTGGCCGGAATTCGAACTGGGGACCTCTAGCTTCGGAGGCAGTGTCACTACCAACTAGGCTTAACAGGTCGTCAAAAATATGAGAACTCTAGCAGCTTTTGATATTGATTTTCACTGTGACAAAGTACGAAGTAACCCTGAAATCAAAATAGTCAACGGTACATTATTAAAGTTGTTATGGAAAAATTAAGTGCCCACACGGGTGCGCACACGTATCACAAAGAACGCGGGCGAAATCGCGAAATAAAATAACCTATGTCCATCCGGAGGAAAGGAACCCAAAGCATAGAAGTTTATTGTATGCAGGAGGGTCTGGTTTCCCTGCAGCTGACTGTCTATATAAAACATAGTCCATTTTTAGCCCTAAAGTGCGCTCACAGCATCCGCCACGCTTCAACGTTTGCGGACCCACTGAAATAGTAATGAGATGAGATGCTTCTCCGCTTGAAGCTGACTTATTTTTTATTTAACTAAGGTCCTGCCTAGTCGAGTCCAGAATTAGGCGAACTAACTTGACAGTTCATTGTACACTAATGTTGCCACAGTTTGGCTAGTGCTGTTCATATCGATGTTTAAAAAGTCTAGTTAAGCATTATAGGCATTATTGTGTTTGGAATGAAACTAATAATTTTAGTAAGAAAAATAATAATAATGAAAATTGGTTGGAATTAAAAATACATCGAACATCATTTTGGACATCGTTAAGGACGCTGTCCGCCATTTTGTTTTGTTTAATTAAAATCTTTTAGTTCGTCCCTATTTGGCAAGTATATATGACTGTGAAAGTTTCGACGACAATAACTTGATAAAATATAAATAGAATCAGATTTATAGAAGGCACAAGGTAATATCGACATATTTGTGTTGACATAAACCTATCACTATTTATTTTTTTCTATGTCTGGCAACATTTTCGGCTGTCAAGTTAGTTCGCCTAATTCTGGACTCGACTTTAGCTAGCAGGATAGCTTATACCGTCATGTTATATGGCCGAAATGTACTAAAACGTCACATAAAACGTGACGGTAAACGCTATCGTGCCAGCTAGGCAGGTGTCTTATTTTATGCTATACGTGACGTACTTTAGTGGTCGCTCACAAACGTCGACGTCGGCGTCTTGCGTCCATAGAAATGTTGACGCTGATATCAGACGTCGTGTATAGAGTAAAATAGGAGACCAGGGCCTAACACGGAAAATATTTTTTGTAATCGGATGCCTAGTTTCGTAGACAACCTCCTACATAAAAAAAAAACAATTTCAGGATTCCAGCGAACCTTTTCAGAATCCGTTTTTCTTTTTCTTACTTATAAACTGAGGTGATACAGGCTAATCAGCTGTCATAGCCATTAAAAAAAACCTTTTAAGTATTGAACAGTTGCGATAAAAAATATCCGAATAGGCACTCTAAGGCCTTGAAATACACTTGAGTTGAGATTTTTTTGAGCACCTTGTTCGGCCCAATATATCCGGTCGCGACCGTACCCTGAAAATGGTGTAAATAAACATGATAGCACACACGGCCGTAAAGAAAGCAATAACACTTGTACGATTTATCGACGCTTATATAAGCAATTAGTGCTTCGATGGTTTCCGCCAACATGTTTATAGTTGTATGTATGCCACTCACATGCCACAGTATCGTTACATAGCTTAATTAAAGCAGTAAGTTAACTAACGCTGACTACCTCTTTAGTTTACGCTGAATGTTTATAATAATAAATAAATAAATATTGGGGGACAATCTTACACAAATCAACCTAGTCCCAAACTAAGCAAAGCTTGTACTATGGGTACTAGACGACGATATACATACTTAAATAGATAAATACATAGAAAACATCCAAGACCCAAGAACAAATATCCGTGAAAAATGCACAAATAAATGCCCTGGCCGGGATTTGAACCCGGGACCTCTAGCTTCGGAGGCAGAGTCACTACCAACTAGGCTAAGCAGGTCGTCAGAATCTTTGACATGACTGTCTAGTACAAACACTAACACTTAACTGATCATTCGTGACCCTTATTTCAATGAGGATAAAGTGTACGAATGGTCAGTTAACCGAATTGGCGATGGTACCAGATCATCATAAACTGTGACAGTACGTGTGCGGCAGAGCTTTGTCGTGTTTTCGCGGAGAATAGGAGCTTTCCCGAAGATGAGACTTAGTTAAATCGACATTTGTCCCCGAATACCCCAGAATTGTAATTTCATCGAAGAGAAGAGACGTTTCTGTGATCCTCGAAATAAATAAGTAAATAATTATACAAGGTTTCCTCGTTTCAAGATATTGTTCGGTGGGTAGCATAGTAGAGTTAAAACATTTGTTCTTGAGACTTGGATGTTTTCTTCGTATTTAAGCATATATATATATTAAATATATCGGCGTCTAGTACCCAAAACCAAGCCTTATAATTATTGAGCTTACTATGGGACTAGTTCGATACGTGTAAAGATTTTTTCCATTATATTTATTTCATTGATATAAATAAAAAAAACTGGGGGATAATCTTACACAAATCGACCTAGTCCCAAACTAAGCAAAGCTTGTACTATGGGTACTAGACGTGAGTGACCTGTTTCGATTTTAATATGTCTGTGTTTTGCATTTGAGTTGGGTTACTGCTTCTACATATACTGTCACTAAGTGTTCTAACAGCTCATGTTTACGTCATATTGTTATGATAGTATGGCGGGGTGTGGCTGATCTCTTCATTAATCAACTATACGACTATAGATAGGTTCCCTAATGGAAGCCACTGTGGCTGAGTGGCAAGGCAGGCTTTCTATCTAGAAGGCCGTGCGTTCAAACCACCAAACTGGGTTTTCTTTTCAAAAAACTTATGTACAGTCAGCGTACATAAGTATTTAAAAATATATTGGGGGACAATCTTACACAAATCGACCTAGTCCCAAACTAAGCAAAGCTTGTACTATGGGTACTAGACGACGATATAAATACTTATATAGATAAATACATACTTAAACGCATAGAAAACATCCAAGAGCCAAGAACAAATATTCGTGAAAAATGCACAAATAAATGCCCTTGCCGGGATTCGAACCCGAGTCCTCTAGCTTCGGAGGCAGAGTCACTACCAACTAGGCTAACCAGGTCGTCAAAAAAACGGTCGCGTACATAAGTTTGAAAAACTTATGTACGCGACTGTCAGTGACTCTTATGACGGTGACTGTACAACCGACGACACGCTGAAGTATCCGCCATTATCACAGGCTAATCAACTGATAGTGACAGGTCCACTAATAAAAGATATTTTGCTAATGTTATAGCCAGCTTCATGATCTGCAATAATTACAACTCTTTCATAGATATTTAAACTCCTCGGCATTATCAAATCAAATACGACGCAATGTTATTAATGTTATTATTGATCACAAAAATTACAAGAGAAAATATTGACACTGACAAGCACTGGCAATTATATACAATAGAAGTTGTTTATTTGACTAGGTCATTAAAAAGGCTTGACGTTAATATGAAATTAGATATTACTCATACTCATTGATAATACTGGTTGCTCCGTGAGCTGTAGACCTCGCATTCTTTTTTTTTTCAAATTTCGAAATTTCTAAAAACTCGAAAAGAAAATCCGCCCTGCTCACAAAATTTCACGAGAATCGGTTGAGAAATGCGACCTGTAGAGGAGAACATCCGGACAGACAGGCAGACATACGAAAGATTTTTTGTCGAAAGCTGAAACGGGGACGGTTTGCTCGCGCGGTCAATTACAAAAAAAAACACATGACAGATATTAGGATAATTTCGATTTCATAAAAAAACGTTTTAGGTACTTCATTAATCAATAACTGTGTTTAGTATTATTTAAATTATTAGGTCAGAGGTTTATACTATTTTATCCCCTGGATCATCTCAAGTCCCAATGGCGTAGCCAAGAGCAATCCCATTGTTAATAAAAAAAGTAAAGTATAATTTTATAGGCCCTTGTCTACTTAGTACTTTGGTTTCACAAGATACTAAGAGTCTATAACGGAATGAATTAAATAACTGACGAAGGTTTTCGTACTCCGACTGCACGGTCAATCATTTTGATTTCAGGGCCACTTCGTACCTTGTCACAATGAAAATCAATATGAAAGCTGCTAGAGATCTCATATTATTGTCACTGTGACAGGGTACGAAGTGACCCATAAATCATATTGGTTGACTGTAAGTCTCTGTTTTATTTATTTATTTACACATAAGGAGTACTAACAGCTGCAAAAACCTGATACAGTCTTGAATAGTAATACATAGCCAATTAAAGGAACTTACAGGTATAAACTAAGTAAAAGTTAAAGTTTAACAAAAAGTAGCGCACACTTTCGCACTATGTAACACTAGGTTCTACTTGATATAATTTTAAGAAAAAAAACCGACTTCAATGGAGGAGTCCGGTGAAAGATTATTAAACTTAGATGGTGCACTCTTAGATTCCATACAATAAAATAAAAATGGCTATAAGTATGTTTATAATGGTAGAAGACTAAGTACCCTCAATTCCTCATGAAATCATGGAAAAACCTTGCTTGCTTGACAAACAAAACGAAGAGAACAAATCGCCAAACGTGTCGTTGAAGAGTTACGTTCTGATCATCATCAGCAGTTCCACGTCATCAAATGTCACTTTTATGAATGAAAATGCTTGATTAGTTCATGAAAATACTAAAATCACTATTTGTGTGCCTTTCACATTTGAGGAGTTTCCTCGATTCCTAATGGATCCCATCGTCAGAACTCGAGCATGACAAAAATCAATCGTGAAAATAGAACTTGCTTAACAAACACAGCTAGAAGAACAATTCGCCAAACGTGAACTTTTCGTCGTTGAAGAGTTCTGTTCTGATCATCATCAGCAGTTCCACTTCATCAAATGTCACATTTTTGTATGATAATGCTCGATTTGTTGATAAAAACACAAAAATCACTACATGTTTGCCTTTAAGATTTGAGGAGTTCCTTCAATTCCTCATGGATCCCATCATCAGAACTCGAGCATGACAAAAATTAATCGTGAAAATAGAACTTGCTTAACAAACACAGCTAGGAGGACAAATCGCCAAACGTGAACTTTTCGTCGTTGAAGAGTTCTGTTCTGATCATCATCAGCAGTTCCACTTCATCCAATGTCACATTTTTGGATGCAAATGCTTGACTTGTTGATAAAAACACAAAAATCACTATATGTTTGCCTTAAAGATTTGAGAAGTTCCCTCAATTCCTCATGGATCCCATCATCACAACTGCCTTTTGACAAAAACGGGACCAACTTGGATATATATACGTACAATCAAAAAAAGAATTTTTCAAATCGGTTACGAAATGACGGAGTTATGGAGTAACAAACATTAAAAAAAACATACAACCGAATTGATAACCTCCTCTTTTGAAATCTTGAAGTCGGTTAAAAAAGGAGTGCATAGGAAAAAGTAACACAACTTAATAACTAAGCATATGTAATAAAAGATTACATTCATTGCAATTAATACAAGTTGCATTGCAACTACAACACACAAACTGCGCATGATCAAGTATTGCATCCTGAAAAATTGCTAAGTACAATCCTGGAGATTCAGAAATTAGACTGACACTGTAAAAAAATTGATATGCTAATTTTCGCCTTACAAAAGGAAAAAAATACGTCAATATATTTAGTCTAGTCTCTTTAGACAACATATTCAAGTTACGACTATCACGACTCAAGAAACTATTTTGCCTGCATTTAGATGAGTTTGCCTGCATTTAAGCATAGGGAGAAAGTATATATCTCTTAGAACGAATAGGCCTCTTAGGGAATATATAGTTTTGTGTATGTAATTACTAAAATCGTACTGTTTACAAGGTTTTACGTGTTTCATTAAATATTTCATCTTTGATACACCGGACGTTAAGCTCTTTACTTCATTATCGCTGCGAGCTCTAACCCGCTAAGATTAACTCCTAACTTTTCCAACCTCCTACCACATCACGTTAACACGCTAAAATAAACACTAACCCTATAAAACAAGGCTACTTTTGGAAGAAAATTATGAGAGAAAGAGGTTTGGGAAAATATTCTAGGATTATGGGGTGTTGGTTTGAGATTTCCCTTGAGCTTAAGGTAGTATCTTAATGAATTTATAAAGCAATCTTACACGAAAGGATACCTTAATACCTACATGTGGATTTTTTTATATATAGACATACCTAACATAGGGTACATGTACATAATTTTGAACAGCCATTCGTAACTACGAAAACATTGTTTCTCCGAATTTAATTGCTCCGAAAATCATGTTCGATTTAGGATTTCTTGATTTAATAGGACTACTTGTGTACACATACTCATATACGAGTACGATCCAGTAAATTAGGTAAAAAACAATACCCTGAATAATATTATATTTGCCTAAAAATATACCTGGAAAGCAAAAAACGGAACCCTTATAGGATCACTTTGTAGTCCGTCCGTCCATCCGTCGGTCCGTCCGTCTGTCTGTCTGTCAAGACCCTTTTTCTCAGGAACGCGTGGAGGTATCAAGCTGGAATTTATATCAAATACTCAAGTCTACTGTCCCTTGGAGCTGTGAAAAAAATCAATCTTTTAAGCCAACGCAATCAAAAGATACAGCCGTTTATGCCGCAAATTTCCGCAAATTTTCGACACTCGCAAGGGAATCAAATCTACAGGGTACTTCCCGTGAACTCGGAATCTTGAAATTTGGTACGAAGCTACGTCTTATAGCACAGATAAAGGAAAAATTGCGAAAACCGTGAATTTTTAGTTACATCGTATACTTCATAAAAATATTTTTTACGGAACCCTCGGTGCCCGAGTCCGACTCGCACTCGGCCGGTTTTTTATTTTATATTTCAGTTAATTATGTTTTAGGGTCAATTATTCATCTGAACTTTTGTGTATCGCCATTGATATCATATTAGTGGGAAAAATGTCAAGTCAGATTGACGTCAGACTCAACTAACGTATTTGTTGCTCTCACTCGCTTCTACGCTGCCGAAACGAGCGCGCGCATAAAATTCAAATCGATTACGACTGAGTGCATTAAGTGAAATAGCGAACCCCTTGAAACACGAGAGAACAGGCAGCTTGAGGAAGTCGTTGTTCCTAGAAATTTAATTATACTCTCTCAAAGGTAATTATTTAAGCGCAGCGACGATTGCATTATGTACCCAAGACAATGCTGCAACGTTGTCTATTCATATTTGCAGGCACATACATTTCTTCGAAGAAAATGTAGCTATTTCTTAGCTCTAAAGATAAAATTCACTGCGAATGTCGAAGATGTTACTACGTTCCTCGGCTCATAAAATATACAAGCTACCCCTATGCTGCCAGGAGATCAGTAAGAAACTAGATAGAAATCCATTTAACACAGCTATTTTTATTTAAAACCAACTACATGTACACGTTATTTGGCACGAATGTATGTAGACAATCGATATCAATTTTAAATCGTTTTTATTAACATATAAATTGTTTTATTTGCATAGCCGCGAAAGCTAAATGAATTCCGACAATACCCCATAACAGCATGCCATAACGCGAGGATGCCGCGAAATATGCGTGATCGCGTTTTGTTTATTCACGATGTATTGGTTTTCTCAATTATGGATTTCAAAGTAAATATAATAAATCCGAAGGGGTTGTAGCACCACGTGATTTTTAGAGTTCCGTGACAAAATTGGTATCTGGTATCACTTGGTATCTGCCCGTTGGTCACAGACTATTTTTTCGAAGACCGCTTGGCATAGAAAGCTGAAATTTGGTTTGGTATAGATATTTACTAACTGACTGGTTCGATTTCAATACAATGTTCACGTAAATTCTGGGCGAAATTAATATGTCTGCCAAGATTCAATAGAATTTGAAAATACCTACTAAGCTCAATATCACACCAGCTCAGTGACATCATCTGAAATTTATACCAATTTTGTGTGTGTGCATAATTGAAGCTCCCGCGACACGGGAAAATGGGTGAAATAAGTATAACTTGATAGATTTGTTTACACATCCACTGATATTGGGCCAGGTGACACTGAACATTAAGTAAACGTGTCATTCTCGAAAAAAGGGTACATTTTGGCAGCGACGAAACGGCGCCATTGACACAATTGGGGAATTTAAAGAAAATGGCGAATTTCATTTTTTTCTCAGTATATGCACTCTTTGGTCTCACTCGACTCAGAATCAATACCGCTATCGATTCTAGAAGCAGAAAAAAAAATTGTCCCTATAAAAATTACTTTCTATACACGCGGTAACATGTAAAAGACTTAAAGGAAAAATTTGGTGCTTCTTGTTTGAAAAAGCATAAACTGACTTCCAGCGATGTGCGATAATCTGATTGTAAAGTATGTCGTTTGTGTCATTTTTCAATTTACCTTTGATTCATTTTAAAACAGTCTTGTGCCTTTCAAAATTTTAACTGTCAAAGTTTTTGAAGGCCTTAGATATATCTTTCCGGACTCAGAGTAAGGATTTCTATAGAGATCCTATAAGAGTTTCACCAAGGGGGACAGAAAAAGTCTTATGCAGCTAAATTGAGAACTAGTCTTAAACGTCTGGCGGCTTACAATAAACAACCTGTTTAATTTGGCCGGGTAATCGTTTGTTTGCCTCAAACTATTTGACTTGACGTTTAGATGACATTGAGGCAAATAAACAGGGAGCGAAACTTTGGTGCCCATGACAGACATATGACGTCAAGCTACCTACAGAGTGTTTTTATCTGGATTATTGAAGGAATCGATTTTGATGATGAAAGGTTAACTTACTACAATAATTTTGCGATTACAAACATTATGTACAGTATATGTATGTAGGTATGTATTTAAATTAGAAGATGCGATGTTGTGTTTGAATTCCAAGCGTTCTGCCTATTTTTCTACAACCCACGAAATTTAATTTGTTGTTTATTCATTTATCCAAATATATTTTTTACAATTACTTACTTAGTAAAATATATTTTTTCTTATTGTCTTTGTAATTATTGTAATATTTACATTATTTTCAATATAGAAAGTCATTACTTATTAATAAAAAATTAAATTTACATTACCATTATTGCGTTTTTATTGTTATTAATAATCATTGGAGTGTCGCAATGTTGTTTATATAAAATCACTCTATATGTGAATTTGCGTCATAATGATGTCACCGGCACCAAAGTTTCGCTCCCTGCAAATAAAGAAAAGCGGAACTATGACAAGGACAACAAATGATATATCCCTCTCTGTCGCTCTTATTCAGTTTAGTATATGATCTTCTCGCTCATAGCGGTATTATTATTTGACGTCATAGATAACCCCCCTTTGACGTCTACTCTGGGTACTCTGAGTTTACGGATGAAACGTCATTGGGTGAAGACGCACCCTAAGTAGCACTATAACGCCACATAACAAATCGGTGTTGCCATTAGGCTAAATCGGCACGACGCCGAAATAGACCGTCGTTATCCGGAGACATGGACCAACTGCTGTTCCCAAACGATTCCGTGTAATGTGTTCACACGTGTCACGAGACGCACTGTAACTGTACAATGGGGTAGGTACCTACCTACCTACAAGTACTTACTTGTGTAGTAAAAAGATATTGATAAAAATACTTCATTGTACAGAAAAAATAAACATATGTCGGGCCATGCTCAGTATAGGATTCCGTAGTAGCCCAATCAACTTACTTTGAAAAATTAATAACAAGCAAAAGGGAATATTTTCGCAGCGTTTCATACGCCTTTTACTAAGAAGGGAAGACTGTTTACTATAACTCAAAAAAGCTTAGCTGATCATATCCGCTATAGTTTTCGTTGAAAGTCTTTATAAGCTTTACTTTCATGTTTTTTTTTTCATATTTTTTGGACCCATAGTTCAAAAGTTAGACACTTTTTTTTTTCTTTTGGTGTGAATATTTCCGAAAATATTAACTTTATCAAAAAAATGTTTCATGAAGACCTTTATTCATTTTGAAAGGCCTATCCAACAACACCCCACACCATAGGGTTGAAGAAAAAAAATCATTCCCACTTCACCCTTAAAAAAAATTTTAGGTTTTTTTTTTTAAAAGCAAAACGATAAAGACAAGTGCACCTGTCAGGGTCTCCGCTTTCATAACTGCAAATGGTACTGAACTGACGTGTGTGACGTTTTGGATTATATGGGATTTGACATTTTAAATGGAGACTTTTCGTTAACAGCCGAAAATGATCGTACTATCTGTCCCGTTCTAACTCATCTTGGTTAACCATATGGATTAAAAGAGACAACTATATGAAAAATCATCTTGCTAGCACTACGGATCTGTTGGTATAATTAATCCAAGAGCTCATATAAGTTCTACAAAAACGTTCAGGGAGGCGTAAAAATGATGGTTGCCATTTTATCATTTATCGTCGTGGATAAGACGCCCGTCACTCTCGCACTCGCATACTTATCAAAACGTGACGAATATCTTATCCACGACGATAAGTGATAAAATGGGAACCATAATACGCCCGCACCAGCAGGGTAGCTCGAAATTTCGCACAATATAATATCAACTGTTAAAAACAAAGCGGTAAAAGTGTCCGGCCGAATGGCTCCCGGAACACAGGCCCATGTAAATCGGATTTGGGCTTTGCGCCAGTTTTAAGCTGAAGTTCTCAGGATTAAACGTTTAGAGCCGCTTGCCACATTGTTTGGAAATGGAATCAACCGACTGATACTTTATCGTAAAGAATTTAGCTGCCTATGTTCGTAAAGGAAAATATCGTGAGGAAAAAATTCCGTCCCCTTGGTTATTTAGTATTTTTTTTTATGGTTGGTTAGTAATATGGACTTTTAGTATTAGCCGACCAACTGCGTTTTAGGGTTCCGTAGCCGAAATGGCCAAAACGAAACCCTCATAGTTTCGTTATGTCTGTCCGTCCGTCCGTATGTCACAGCTGATTTACTCGGAGACTATAACCACTACAGTTATGAAATTTAGTATTGTAGTAAGCGTGTGGTGTATTTGTGGATATGCCTTTGAAAATGACATAGAGTTTTCTAGCAAAAAAATCCAATTAAGTCAATCGTTGATGAGATATTAGCTGTCAAAATCGTAAAAAGTGTGTTCCCCCGCTCTAATTTCCAAACTATGAAGTATAAAATTCTGCAAAAATTGCAATGGTGTATATTAATAAATACTATCAACGATTTTTGGTTTGAATAAGATATGTTTAAAGGTATTTTAGTTATCGCTGAAAAACTGTCTTGCCCAAACAAAAGGACGTAAGTGCCGTAAGTTACCTATATAGTGATTTTAAATGTGGATTAGTAGGTGTCGGTACAGAACCCTTCTTTGTGCGTGATCCGACACGCACTTGGCCGGTTTTATTATATACATAGTCGTACACTGACAGTACGAAAACAATTCCATGTACTGAGGTGGGCGTAATCACTGCGACTCAGTCCCCGACTACTGCAGCTGATTACGAACGTTTTGTTATTTTCTATAGCTGTTTATTATGTTCAATAAAAATATACAAAAATATACAAAAAATATACAAATTCCTTCTTAGAGTCGACGGGGCTCCTATTTTTTTCCATAACCTACTTCTCCGTTGTTATGGGGGACTTTAACGCCAAACTGGCCAAGAGAGATGGCAAAGAGCTGAGAGTGAGGCAATTTGGAGCTGGAAGTCGGAACCATCTGAGCCAACAACATCTTTAGTCTAATATTCCGCAGAGTCAGTGAGAGTCTTCGACCAGTGTGTGTTGCCACGTTGCCAGTGATGAAATATGGCACTGTAATGTGGTCGCTTACTATTGGCCTCATAAGAAGGTTCAAAGTCACCCAAAGAGCAATGGAAAGGGCTATGCTGGAAGTATTTCTGCGCCAATGTATCAGAAATGAATCCGCAGTAGAACCAAAGTAACCGATATGGCCCTTTGAATCGCTATACTTAAGTGGCAGTGAGAGCACATTGCACGTAGAACCGCTGGCCTTTGGGGCGGAAAGTTTCTCGAGTGGCGTACTGGAAGGCGTGGCTTTGTAACCATTGTATGTATCAACTATTAGAATTTTAATACCAGAAAATAATATATATAATCTGCGGGACATAAAGAGTCCCGTGGTTTTCCTCAAATCCATGTGCATAAAAATATAATAGAGAAATTAATTCACAAAATCACCCTTATTTTTTCGAATTTAACCATTTTACTACTGATTTTATTAACAGAAAGATATGAAATTTTGTAATCAAAATAATGAGCGATAACTTTGCCTTCTTACTTCTTTGAAATAATGATCCGTTTTGACGAAACACTTTTGTTTTATATAAGTATGCTGATTTTCACTAATTTCCGAAGGCGGGCGACGAGAACAGCATATCGAGCAACACTAGCGAGCGAGCAAGACAACATTTTGTCTACAGCTGATGCTTAAAAGAACGCAAACTTATTACTTTAGAACCATTCCAGCCTCAACTCTTTGACAGCGTAATTCCCGAGTTAGTCGTGAAAATTAACTCCAATCCGGCCGTCCGCTTTGCATCTCAAAATTACGAAGTTGCCTAGCTATAGGGGCTCTGTAATTATATTATGGACTTTAGCAAGAGGATGTAATAGAGGTTCTTGGAAAATCAGATATCAAAAGTCACTTTAAGGGATGTCATACAGTACTTAACTATAATGCCACAAACCTCAGAGTACCCAGAGTAGACGTCAAAAAATAATACCACTAAGAGCGAGAAGATCATATACTAAAGTGAATAAGAGCGACAGAGAGGGATTTTTCATTTTTTGTCCTTGTCATAATAGTTCCGCTTTTCTTTATTTGCCTCAATGTCATCTAAACGTCAAGTCAAATAGTTTGAGGCAAATAAACGATTACTCGGCCAAATTAAAGAGGTTGTTTACTGTAAGCCGCCAGACGTTTAAAACTAGTTCTCAATTTAGCTGCATAAGAGCTTTTCTGTCCCCCTTGGTGAAACTCGTATAGGATCTCTGTATAAATCCTTACTCTGAGCCACAAACGCACTGACAAGCGGCTAGCTTATTGGCTATGTGCTAAGTAGGTGGTGGGAGTAAGCTAGGCGATCGCAGCGCACACCATGGCAAAAATGTGTACTTACCGGGGACATCTGTCAAATTTACTTTCACGTTTTTATTGGTTTCTTAACGGTTTTCTAAGATTCGTTTCATTTGTATTTATTTTCTTATTTATTTAAAATTTCCAGTAAGGGGTCTTGCTCGTTTACTAATATAAATAAAATATTCATGTGTCATTATTTGACATCTCTGAGTTTGACATTGTCCCGGGACCCTTGACGTTTGACGTTTCAGACGTGCGCATAGCCAATAGTAGTCGGTGGTTAAGAAGTCAATCCTGACACCTGTCATTTCCATACAGTTTATAACCTAATAGTCACTTTGAGGTTATAAACTGTATGGGAATGACAGGTGTCAGGATTGACTTCTTAACGGCCGACCACTATTGGCTATGTGCACGTCTGAAACATCAAACGTCAAAGGTCCCGAGACAATGTCAAAATTTAGAGATGTCAAATAATGACACATGAATATTTTATTTACTTTAGTAAACGAGAAAGACCCCGTCTCTGAGTTTGACATTGTCCCGGGACCCTTGACGTTTGACGTTTCAGACGTGCGCATAGCCAATAGTAGTCGGTGGTTAAGAAGTCAATCCTGACACCTGTCATTTCCATACAGTTTATAACCTAATAGTCACTTTGAGGTTATAAACTGTATGGGAATGACAGGTGTCAGGATTGACTTCTTAACGGCCGACCACTATTGGCTATGTGCACGTCTGAAACATCAAACGTCAAAGGTCCCGAGACAATGTCAAAATTTAGAGATGTCAAATAATGACACATGAATATTTTATTTACTTTAGAATTGGAAATTTAACTGAAATAAATAAGAGAATAAATAAACACATACAAACGAAACGAATCGTAGGAAACCGTTAAGAAACCAATAGAAAACGTGAAAGTAAATTTGACAGTGGTCCCCGGTAAGTACACATTTCTGCCATGGTGTGCGCTACGATCGCCTAGCTTACCCCCACCACCTACTTCGCACATAGCCAGTAGCGCCTAGAGCCTAAGCGAGTCACTTAGCGTGTAGCTTAGTAAAATGAGCGGCCGGTTGCGATCATTCTAGAACCTTCGTTTTACTAAGCGACTCACTGTAAAGTTCCCCAGATGACCCGCTGTAAAGTTCGAAACGCACATAGCGGGTGCGGCGCGGTGCGGGGCGATTTAGCATTTTTGATGTTTCCGAAACTGTCGACTTTCGACAGTGGCGAGTACTGCTTCATATGTCACACAGGCCGCCTCCACTCCATTATCATATTCATATTTCATATTCATATATTTATTGATAAAATAATTTACACGTCCACGATTTAATAGTACATTACTACAGAGGCCGGGACGAAAGGGATTGCCGGCCGAAGACATATAGACGGCCGAGCGAAGCGAGGTCGGATAGGTCTAAGGCGGGTAACCCCATATTTCCCGCCGAGGTATGTATAGTGCTTTTCTCAAACATGCAATGAAATAAACAACAAAAATATCAAAGTTTTATTTTTAATACGCATAGTGGCAGAATGTCATGATGCCTGTGCCCCAAATTTATGTGGAATGGAAATTAAAAAAGAGGACTTTGCCGGCCTAGGCCTGCAAGATTTGTATGAAATCCCATTACCGACCTCTTGTCCTAGCCGCACCTGAAACGTCATACTTCGCAGCCTATTATAAGGAACATAACATCAATATTTCATTGCATGTTTGAGAAAAAAAAATGATTACATAAATCTAATTGGTACAATCAATATTTTTTTATAACAAAATCAAAACGAAAAATAAAAAATATTTACATCAATGGCAATTACAAATACATCAAAAATATATTGGTAATAATAAAAAAAAAATTTCAGAATTAAAATAATTTAAAATTAACACTAAAAAATTACACATTGTGTGTGTGGGAATATCCCGCGCGGTTTTTTGGTGCGACGTCCTCCGAACCGCGTTCGCTTTACCGCAAAACCGCCTCCGCCCCAAAATTTCGGAATTAAAATAATTTCAAATTAACACTAAAAAATTACACATTGTGTGTGTGGGAATATCCCGCGCGGTTTTTTGGTGCGACGTCCTCCGGACCGCGTTCGCTTTACCGAAAAACCGCCTCCGCCCCGCAACGACGCTGCGCCGCGCTCTGTGCGTTTTAATCCAGAGGGCCTACTCCGAACTTCGAAAATATAACTTCGTATCGTGCCGTCCCGTCCCTTTCTGTCATATAGTGTATAACACGGGAGTGAAAGGGACGGCACGACACGAAGTTTGATTTTCAAAGTTCGGAGTAGGCCCTCGATCTGGACCTGACTACAGTCCACTGTAGTCAGGTCCAACGAAGTCTGGCTCTAAATGGTTCTATTATGATTCTATTCTACGTACTCTATTTGTTACGCCACTGTAACGCTTATTAGAAGTAAGTACCCATTGTCTTATTGTGTCATTGTATACGGACATAGATAAGCGTTTTAATTTTATCCCATTAAGAATATCTAATAGAAGTTAACCTTTTTTTTACCTGGGGATATGCATTTACCCATCCCGCCTAGCCGGGGAACTAGGACGGGTATGACGGACTCCCGGGAACCACCCGGACTACCGTCTAAAACCACCAGGGTATGCCTATCACGCAGCCACCTTTTGTAGTCACCTTTGGGATGGCTCGGCTAAGTACCAACTTGCCGCACTCGACTCGGTGGACCGCAGAGCCAGGAGGCTCATTGGTGGCAGTACGGTAGTGGGAAATAGCTGCAGAGATTAGCACATCGACGCAAAGTAGCATGTCTGTGCGTCTTCTACAAACTGTGATTCGGTGAGTGTGCTCAGGAGCTCCATGAGCTCATACCGCCTTCCCCCTTCTTCCATCGGACATCCAGACGTACGACTGGCTACCATCCTTACCTGGTCGAAATTCCTCTAATTCGAACCAAGCGCTTTGCATCTTCTTTTATAATGCGCACTTCTAAGGTTTGGAATTCTCTGCCGGCGTCTGTATTTCCGAGTTCATATAACCTGGACCTTTTTAAGGCACGAGTGAATAGGCATCTTCTGGGTGAGCTCGCTTCATCGTCGGAATCATCTTTGCCCCCTGGCTAGATGGCCAAGAGCAATCCCATTTTTAATAAAAAAAAAAGCATTAGTGGCGGTGACACGGGATCGCCAAGGCACACAACCGCGAACACCGCCTGCTGCGATACAGCCGAAGCTGTCCCCTCTCGGTAGAGGCTTGCGCCCCCCACCCGACGGCAAGCGTGCAGGGCGACACCACACACTTGCCGACCAAAAGACCTCCACGCCAGGACAGAATGAAAAACCCCGGATTCACTCTCTCAGGTCCCCTTGTAACTTTTTATAGAGGTTTTCTCCCTCGCAGCCACCACCCGGCCCCGGCCTGACGGTCTTTCTGTCATATAGTGTATAACACGGGAGTAAAAGGGACGGCACGACACGAAGTTCGATTTTCGAAGTTCGGAGTACTGGACGTGACTACAGTCCTGTAGGTCGTCGACGCAGTTGAAGAATTTTTATATTAAGTCCGGTCCTACATAAAAGGTTAGGTTATTCTTATACAACGAGAATGGCGAACAGTGATACGGCCTGCCTGATAGTAAGCAGTCGCCGTAGCCTATGGACGCTTGCGATTCCAGAGGGCCTATTACGAACTTCGAAACTCGAACTTCGTGTCGTGCCGTCCCTTTCACACTCGTGTTATACACTATATGACAGAAAGGGACGGCACGATACGAAGTTCGAGTTTCGAAGTTCGTAATAGGCCCTCTCAGGACAATCTCGAGCGCGCTGTCGAACCTCGTTTGAGTTGAGAATTCGTTGTATTGCAGCGCGTCCTCGGGAGGTCTGGCGACCTTACTCACCACCAGAAACACAACACTACATACCTATTACAGAGCAAATAGTAGGTAATTGATAATGACCACCTGACGACCTCTTAAGCCTAGTTGGTAGTGACTCTGCCTCCGAAGCGGTCCCGGGTTCGAATCCCGGCCAGGGCATTATTTGTGCATTTAGAACGGATTTTTTTCTTGGGTCTTGGATGTTCTCTATGTATTTAAGTATGTATTTATCTATATAAGTATATATATCGTCGTCTAGTACCCATAGTACAAGCTTTGCTTAGTTTGGGACTAGGTCGATTTGTGTAAGATTGTGCCCAATATTTATTTTATTTATTTACTTCAAACTTCACTTCAAATTTCAAAACATTTATTTTCACAAAAAAACTTATTAGTAGGTAGGACATAACTTAATCAATATAACAATTACCGCTGTGTAGCAATAGGTCTCAGTCTCAGCATGTGCTGAGCAGAAAGCCCAGCGCTGGTTTTCAGAGAAAAATAACCGTAAAAATTATATCATCGTTTATGCGGTGGTCAAAATCAGAATAGGTGAGTCGAAAAAAAAAGTTGTTCTGACATGTGTAGGGATTAATGGAGGCAAATGGAGGTTAACTCCTATTAGATATTCTTAATGGGATAAAATAAAACGCTTATCTATGTCCGTATACAATGACACAATAAGACAATGGGTACTTACTTCTAATAAGCGTTACAGTGGCGTTACAAATAGAGTACGTAGAATAGAATCATAATAGAACCATTTAGAGCCAGACTTCGTTGGTTCGGTAGATGACCGACCTAAGAATGGGGGAGGATCGAGCCGTCAAGAGGGAAACTTGGGGCGACGGAATGGTCGCCGCCCAGTCGGCCGGCCAGGTATCGCTGGAGGAGAGTGTGGGGGGGGATCTACGTCAGCTTCAGATCGACAACTGGCAGGAAGCTGCGCAGGATCAGGAAAGGTGGCGTGCTCTCGTTTCAGAGGTCAATGTCCTCTTTGGATCACTGCGCCGAAATAGTTACGAGTAGTTAAGTTTTTTTTTTTTATGACAGGAGGCAAACGAGCAGACGAATCGCCTGGTGGTAAGCGATTAGCGCCGCCCATGGACAATCGCAACACCAGAGGGGTTGTATGTGCGTTGCCGGCCTTTAAGATGGGAGTACGCTCTGTTCTTGAAGGTTTGAATGTCGTATCGGTCCGGAAATACCGGAGGCGACAAAAAGTAAAAGTAAAAAGTATTTATTTTCTCCACCACAAAGTATACAGTTTATACAGTAAATGTTGTAGAAATAATCTTAAGAGTAGTTACAACGTTAGTTACTTAGTAGTTAAGTATACCTAAGTTTTTTTTTGATACAGTGGTACGACCCGGAGCGCTCGTGGCATAGCGGCGCCCGCAAATAAGATGCGCTATGCGAGGTTAAAGCAACGTCGGCTGGGCTCAACTCTTGGATTGGTGACCGCTCTGAATGAACTGAGCACTCCCGTACATTGGAAGGTACGTTAAGCCGTTGATCGCGGATGCTGTCTATGATAGCAGTGGTTAAGCCAAGTTAGAGGCCTTCGGGTGGCTAGAGAGCTTCTAACAGTCAAGTTGCCCACTCACTTGACAAGCCTAATCCCAATAAGTTCATGTCTCTCCCTTGGCTTGGAAGGTCAGATGCCAGCAGCTGGGGTCTGCTACCTAATCCCAACAATTGGGATCCTTCAAGATGCATCTAAGATGAAGGTATGAAGCTAAGATGATGATGATGTACAGTCGAGTGTCGAGCCGAGAGAGAGTATACGTCCCCAAAGGTTCATAAATATCTGAGCAACTTTATGACATCGACAATAAAGCGGTGTTGAAATAATTTTGTATTTTTTGTCTGTGTACATATTTTCGAACTCGGCTGTAGGTACAGTCGACGTCAAAGATATTTTCATTTTTTCACTCCCGCTTTTCAGATCAGAAAAGAGTCCTTGTTGCCCTCGAATGAAGGATCAAAGTCGTGCTTTTCACTCCTCATTTGTGGGCTTTTCCTCATAGAACGTGTGAAAACCAGTATATGTAATTCTGTAGCAAAATTATTAGTAAGACATTTCATAGTTTAGCAGCGGGCCTCAAAAGCAGATTGTGTCACACAGTAGCAAAATTATCTCCGTCTTGGGTTTAAGCACTTGAAACCCTCGCTACGCTCAATATTCTACTTTTTGTAGAATCTTTCCCTCAGGACTCAATATACCGCCCTCGCCGTAAATATATCCTTTTGCGCCCTTGTGGCATAATCTACTAATGCACCTTATTCCATTGTAATAAGGCGAAATTTTTAACCTAATTTTGGCAATCAACTTGTAATAAGGCGAAATTTTTAACTATATTTTGGCAAACAACTGTACCTACGCTGCCTTCCATCGACACGATTTGCATACAAATATATGAGCTGACGTGACAGGTTACAGGTTCATCTCGTTCATGATTACCATTGCATATCATGCCTCATCATGCCTATATCTGGGTTTCGTGCCGTGAATACCGAAAACGAGTTAATACTGTATTATATATATATTGGTCGAACAAGCACTGTATCATAAAGAGATTCTATATTTTTTACTGTTCCCATTACTTGACGACATAGGACCATTTTAATAAAGCTAGAGTCGCTGAAATAGTCATGTTTAGATAATTATGAGCACCTTGTTTGTTCTATTATAGCAACTATAGATACAAAACTGAGCCAGGAGTACAACATGCCGAAATACTGTTAATTTTTCGATACGTCTACAGATCTTTTGACATTGCGTTCATTACAATGATTTATAACATAATAATAAACAAGAACAGCAAAATTTCCGTTAAAAATTTCCTCCATTTTTTATCGTAGGTAGGTAAAAAAATGTTTCGTTTTAACTCTTCAATAATACAGTAATTACGATCCGCGAATTCCATTGCAATATCCTAGGCCTCAGACTTGACACCCATTGTTCAGGAAAATATGTGTCAACCAACAAGAAAAGGCCCCCTGGCTGTTGAAAGACAATGCCTTCACCTCATTAAAAAAATGAGCTTACTTTTAATTTAGAAGCCATTCATGCGAAACAATATTTCGCCATAAAATGTAATCATGGTATTATCAATATTACTACGCTATATCGCATAAAATGCTTATTTACCTTATAAATATTAATTTGAATGAAACATACCAAATTTAAGCGTAATCCTAACCAAACTGTGAAAACACTGGCTGAAAAAATATTAAAAAACGAACGCGCAACCACAGAGGTTTCAGTCAAATGTTTTTAATTTTATTTTTTTAATTTTGGCACGGGATCCGCGCGCGACGATCGCCGAGCGTTGCGGTACTGGCGAAATGGCGGGAAAGCAGACATGCGCTTTGGGAAATCGATGGGAGCGAGCTGTCAGGCTTGTTTGAGTTCCTAGCCGTTGTTTGAGCCAATCTAACCTATTTTTACCATAGTAAATACAAAAAAGTATTTTGAGGATAAACGAAGAAGTGTGTTAAGTTAGGTAGTCTACCTACGTAGGTAGATTATATTGAAGAGGTACAAAATTTACGAGTACCGTCATAAAAGGTAGGGCAAAAAAGATCGTGGTAACTATGCTTGAGTAAAACTACGGAAAACTTCAGATAGTACAGGAAAGCTCGAATTTTTTTTATTTATTCTCATACCTTTCTCCAGTTCTTATTACTTCATGAGAATGTTAGTTTATTTTACTTTCTATTTGGGACTGGTATTATACTCCCCATTATTTACTAGGTATTCAATAATGAATTCTGATAAATTCTTGGTGAAAATGAAAAAGACATTTAGATAGGTAGGTACTTTTTAGGTACATACCTACTTTTTTTTAAGTAACTTATTGCGATATAGCAATTTAGTTTCGATCAAACTTAAGATAGCGTGTGTAGGTAAATACGACGGTAATTAAGTAGATAATCACCTTTTGGAGGTTTTTCGAGGCGAAACATAACTGAGTGGAAAATTTCATATTTAATTTATTTATTTACTGGGGGACAATCTTACACAAATCGACCTAGTCCCAAACTAAGCAAAGCTTGTACTATGGATACTAGACGACGATATAGATACTTAGGGTGGTATTCCACTCGTTCAATATCTTTGTCCAATCTTTGATCAAATTTCTTTGACAGAGGCCCATTCCACTCATCCAATTATCTTTGTCCAATTTTTTTTTCATGGGTATATTGATTTAACTGTCATCGGAATCTTTGATCAAATGTCGGGGTTCCATCCAAGTTTGATGAAATGATCCAATTTCTTTGATCAAAGATATTGGATGAGTTTAATACGGGGTGGTATTCTACTCATCCAATATCTTTGTCCAATTTCTTTGTCAAATCTTCGATCAAAGTTCTTTGACGTAGGCCCATTCCACTTATCCAATATCTTTGTCCAAGTTTTTTTTTCATGCGCAGCCATATTGACTTAACTGTCATCAGAATCTTTGATCAAATGTCGGGGTCCCATCCAAGTTGGATGAAATCATCCAATTTCTTTGATCTCTGAACAGCAGACTTCGTATCTAAACAGCAGCGGCAGAGTCGGCAGCCGACCGACTGGCTGCCGACCCCCGCTGCTCCATTCGAATATGAAATCTATCTTCTGTATGGAAGGTTCGAATTCCTTTGACTCTGGTCCGCGCCGCGCCGACTCCGCCCGTTTAGTGTGAACTGTCCCTACGCCTGTCGGTAGATATATTATACATTATCTGCGAGTGAACAGTATTGCAGCGGTATTGCTACCTAACTCACTAAACCACATTTTTACGCGATTAACCCTCCTACAAAACCGTCTTCATAATTCCGACAAGGAAACAAAAGTCATTAAATTCCCCTATTTCATTCAACCCACAAATTTCATCACTAACATATTCTAGAAGGACGTAAGTGAAAATCATTCTTGACAAACATTGGCCCTTATTTTTTCCAACACTCAGGCGATTCACTGATCTCAATCTGATTCTCAACTCGTCTCAGCACTCGGGTCCAGTATAATCTTGACCCCAAGACCCATAAATACTATGGCTAATCAGAGGTCAGATGTATATTGGTTATGCGAGTCTGTAAACGTTGCGAATATCCTGGAAATAGGGTTGTCAGGTGACCGGGATTTCCGGGAGTTTTACGTCTGCAGTGCAATTGTGTGTTTCGAAAGCTCGTTCGAATAGGTTACGCAATTACACTGCAGGTTTCTTGTCCAACGGTCCAGTAAATGTGTTAAATCCAATTGCTTGTTTTTAGGGTTTCACGCAAGGTAACAAGGAACCCTTATAGTTTCGCCATGTCCGTCCGTCCGTCCGTCAACTTGTCTGCGGTTTAGCTCAGTAACCGTTGCTTCGACGACCTGTTTAACCTAGTTGGTAGTGACTGCCTCCGAAGCTAGAGGTCCCGGGTTCGAATCTCGGCCAGGGCATTTATTTGTGCATTTTTCACGGATATTTGTTATTGGGTCTTGGATGTTTTCTATGTATTTAAGTATGTATTTATCTATATTATAAGTATGTATATCGTCGTCTAGTACCCATAGTACAAGCTTTGCTTAGTTTGGGACTAGGTCGACTTGTGTAAGATTGTCCCCCAATTTTATTATTATTATGTGTGTTTATTTAATTTTTCTCCTTTTTACAAGGGTAATATGTTCATTATGCGGGCCGGGGCCAAGCGTAAATGAAACATTCATGGTTCAATATGTACTTACTGTGTATGTAGTGTTTGCAGATATAGTAGATGACGATAAGAATTTCCTAGTGAAACGGCAGGTATTCAAGATTGTAGTTTTTTGTAGGGTTTCTATCATGTAAGCTGGAATTTGCAGTGTTCGTAGACTGCTGCATAGTGTTTTAGGGACTACTCCTGTTGTGGATATGGCTATGGGAACCATGTGTACTTTCTTGGCTTTCTATTGGCGTCTAAGTTCGATGGCTAGATCTTTGTATTTCGACAATTTTTCAGTTACTGTAGATTGGATATTGTGCGTATTTGGAATAGCTATATCAATGATGTAAACGGTTTCTGTTATTATTATTATTATTACTACAAAGCTGTAAATTTGGATAAGAATACATACATAGCAATCACGCCAACAGAAGACTACAATCAAATATTTAAAAAAACAACTTGCGAAACCCATCGTTATATAGCTTGTTTAAAAATAATGTGAAATTTCTTTAACCTTTAGCTTAATTTTATTTATTTTAGGGACAACAAACAACCATATAATGTACATTACAGTAAGAGTTCCAGATATTATATTAATTTTTAAAGTTTTTTTTTTGTTAGAATTAAGTGTCCCCCACCCCTGCCGGTACGGTAGTAGTTAGTAGTTAAAAAGGAAAACTATCACAGATAAGTAGACTTTACGATATAATGGGTACAAAATGTACTCGTAATAGTAAACTTTCGTACATTGTCCATCGATAACTTACTTATATATATGTCAAATATAGTAAAAGTTTTCTACACTCACTAAGTGAGAGTCACATGATAAATGGTGTTGTGTTTTTAGGGTTCCGTACCTCGAAAGGAAGAAACGGAGCCCTATAAGATCACTTTGTTGTCCGTCCGTCGGTCCGTCTGTCTGTCTGTCAAGACCCTTTTTCTCAGGAACGCGTGGAGATATCATGCTGGAATTTATATCAAATACTCAAGTCTACTGTCCCTTGGAGCTGTGAAAAAATCAAACTTCTAAGCCAACGCAATCAAAAGATACAGCCGTTTATGCCGCAAATTTTCGACACTCGCAAGGGAATCAAAACTTACAGGGTACTTCCCGTGAACTCAGAATCTTGAAATTTGGTACGAAACAACGTAAATTTTTAGTTACATCATATAAAGTAATAAAAATATTTTTTTACGGAACCCTCGGTGCGCGAGTCCGACTCGCACTTAGCCGGTTTTTTTTATTTAAACTCAATATTACGGCCCGGCCACTACTTAGCCAGCGGCGGTGGTTTTCCTAATACTTGCATTGCTGTGATCCCCACTAACCGCAGTGCGTTGTGCGAATTGTGCGTCTCGACCGTGCAATGAACAGATAAAACGATTATCGCGCCAAGTGATGTCGGGCTGTTTTACGGAATATATACTTCGGAAATTTCGTGTGCTCGATCATAGAATCCTTGTTAATTGTTTTTTTCAACTTTCATAGTAATGTACATTATATATACCTAACCCTGGCAACCCTACAGCTGCCACTAGCACTAATGAGTTGACAGGCGGTGCCCGGTTGTTTACGACCCGCGGATCACGCGAGGGTCCTGCAGGATAAGGAAATGGCTGTAATGTTCGGAAACGTATTAGGGTTAAGTAAAAATCCTTGCCCTTCCCTTCTCTGTTTAATGCTGATAAGAACTGGGTTCCACCAAACCGTCTGTAATCGTAAACTGTTCGTTGAAATCTGATGGTATAGAAAGTTTGACAAGTTTGTATGGGATGACAGCTGCCGGCGCCACATTTAACGTTGATCAGTCTGTAATCGTAAGCTGGCGCAACCCACCCTAAATATTGGAAGTATTAGGTAACAGCTTTGGCCCGCGATTTCATCCACGTTGAACTCGTTTATATCTAAGCTTCCGCCTCCCATTTCACTCGCTTAGGAGGTTTGAGAATAGGTAGGGCACAGCGAAACGTCTCGCTCAAATTTGAAGCAGCCCAACTGGGTACTTACCTCGGCCTTACAGAAGACCGCAGCCATAAATAATAGCATCACTACTTGCCCCTTAGGTAGGTATGTGTTATTGTGTTCCTGGTGGTGAATAAGGTCGCCAGAGCTCCCGAGGATGCGCCGTGTTGGGAGTGAGGGACCTGCATGTCTCTCGCTTGACAGTTGGAGACATCTGCGGGTCCCTCACTCACAACACAGCGCATTCCCAAGTCAATAAAGGGTCGGCAACGCACTTGTGATTCCACTGGAGTCACAAATGTCCATAAGCTACAGTGTCTACTTACCATAAGGCAGGCCATAAGCTTGTTTGCCACCGTCGTAGTATAAAAAAAAAGAATTTCAGGATAAAAACTATCCTATGTCCTTCGCAGGGTCTCAAACTATCTCTATACCAAATTTCATCTCTATGGGTGATCGTGAGTACGATGTCATGTTATAAACTGTCGGTCGACGTCGATCAATCCATTCTACCATCGATCGATGGGTGTAGAAACACCGTCGGTTTAGCGGTTTAAGCGTGAAGAGGTAACATACAGACATACTTACTTTCGCATTTGTAATATTATTCTTGATGGATTGGGTTTTCTGGAAACCCTTTGAACGTGGTAAGGTAGATACGGCAGTGACACACCTACACGCCGATTTCATTGAATATGAACCCTAGCGAAAAGGACGCAGGTGACTTTAACGAAGCCGCCTATTAGTCATTATTGGCGCCGCAGGCACGACACGCAACACCTTTTGTTTTCATCTGATCTGACTCGACGTTGTTATTAGACTCTTTTTGGTTCATTTAAATCAGATCTACTTATTTTCAACTGATATGATTTTATTTGACGTGTATCTATGTTCTGGACCCGGGTATGACCTAAAACTACGACCAAGACCACCGGGGGATGGGCAGCAGCATCCCTGGAGTGCGGTGGAGATTATGGCATATACCCCCCGTGAATTTGGAGCAGGCCTATGTCCAGCAGTGTACGTCCTTTGGCTGATATGGTGGTGGTGGTGGTATCTATGTTAGACGTACAGTACAGATGTACAGATCGGCGTTCACCCACAGAATATGTAATAGTAATAGTACAGTTCACCACATCAGAGATGAAATGTAAGATTTACACATAATGTTTGCCTTTTAAACCGACAATAGTTGGACATTCTGAAAGTTAAAGATATGCACCAGAAGACTTAAAACCGTTTTGCAGAAAAACTATTCTGGAATACCCGGACTCGGGTATATCTAAAACTACGACCACGACCACTGGGGGATGGGCAGCAGCATCCCTGGAGTGCGGTGGAGATACTGCGATCGCCAACCCGCATGCCAAGCGTGCCGATCATAAAATTGGGGGAGGCCTATGTCCAACAGTGGACATCCTTCGGGTGATATGGTGGTGGTTCTAGAATATTTTTTTTGTATTCTGGTTAATTAATAAATAAGGCTTATACGTTTACACAAGACATTTCGACCCAAAAAGTACTTAAGTAGACATAGCTCGCCCACCGGCGTCCGTGGCATTGCATTGAGGTCAACAAATACGCCGATAGGCGTGCTCGGCAAAGAATGGGACATTAGAGTCGAAAAGTGATAGACGACTTTCTTGGCTCACTGTACGTGAAAGTGAGAGGGGCTACATATTATGCAATTTTGATATCGAACCAAATATTTCAGGTTCAATAGACCCTTTATCTAATTTTCATAATCATTTTTACATTACACTTTGTACTTTTATATTGAAAAACCTATGATTATATACGTTTGGTGCCAATAAACGAACTCAATTATACATTAATTTCTGTTTTTTTTTATTGGGTTTATCTTGTGTAGTTTCGGAGTTGCTATGACCACCTTGTCACCATCATCAGATGAACTCGGTATTGAAGTGTCACCGAACTTGCCAATTTTCAGGTGAATTGGTTGATGGTAACTGGTCTAAAATTCAATTGCATTCCCACATATATAGACAGACATATTAAAAGGAAAAGTTAAAAAAAATGCTTATAAAATTGACACTGATCACAGTGATGACCCCCTCTCATCTTATGGTAGGTATTGCACGACCTCTCGACATGTTTCAATCATATATTTTTGCTTGGACTGTATAATCATTGTTTATTACTTTTAGATGAAAATGATAAATTACAAAAATATATAATTATAGAATAAACTCTAAAATTACACTATTAAGATGAAATAAATAGGCATTAGGTGTGGATGGGTACAAAATAAAAAGATTTTAATATTTAAATCGATATTTATATATTTATTGTAATGCATACGGTAGCTCACAGCGACTACGCATCTAATGGAAGATATTACGTACACATCTAGACTACGCTGCGTTTGTTGATGCGTCGTTGACAACCCTGACTAATGGGCATCCATTCTACAAATCATTCCATTCATAATCAATACATATTTTGTTCTATTAAGCTTGTCCCGTATACAGTACACAACAAGTGTGTACGCCTATGTTAGAACAATTGCCTCGGTAACAATATAATGTTATTAATACTTTACTATAGAAATCAATCCATAATCTTATATGCACTGACAGAATTAGTCCTACAAAAACACTCACAGAATTAGTCCTACTACCTCTATCGCGCTTGTTTATTGGAGCAACAGAGATGGGAGCTATCCGTATGAACTTCGATGTTTTCTGTAGTAAAGCTTCAGTATTGCACAATTTTATATTTTTAAAGACCGACAATTAAAAATAAATCATATAGAAAGTATCTACAACGCAGGTTTTGTACAAAATTGAAGTATCCGCAAGTAACTTCGTCCAACGTTATATGATTATATACATATTTTGAAAGTGATATTATAAACTAAGTTTCTAGTTCTCATTGCATTATCCCCTAAATAGGCCTTTCAGATCTTTTTAATACTGTATCATAAATTATATATCCTTAATGATTAAAATCAAATCGCTAGTTCCCTAGGAACTAGATTTTGTCGATTAATCAAAAATAAACTCCGAGCATTTCCCCTCATGTGATATTGAATATTTAATAAATAGGTGTCTTAAAGAACATCGACTATGTTGAACGTGGAGAGAAATTTATGAGAGTGTATGCTGTATACTGAATTTACCGAGCCCTTATAAACGAAAACAAACGCAGCGTAACCTAAAACAATAATATAAATTTAACATCCTATGAGGGATACAGCAGTTTCAGGGGCACCAATAGAAGATGGCTCGCGGGCCGCTCACGACACCAGCTTTCTACAAAACAATACTGCATATACTACATAAATAGACCGGCGGATTTATACGTATCCGATGATGGTAGGAGCATAAGAAATTTTAAGAAAGAATGCTGTGCGGGAACGCTGCCGGAACAGTAACAATCAGCTCCAGTGGCTGAATAAACGCCAGGAGCGATCGTCAGCCCGCCTGTCCGGCCGTCACCCCAACAGCTCTGACGAGTTGTCACGATATAACGCATCAGATGAATGTGGACCTGACCACACTAAATGCATGAAGGGCAAGTTTGGCCCAGCCAGCCAAGGACAAGGTTTACTGCGTGAGAGACGATATGAAGAGAAAGGATGTGAGTGACGAGATGACGGGCGATAGAGAGATATGGAAGGAAAAACATGCTGCACTGACAAAGTAAATGGGGAAATGGCACGCCAATGATGAATGTGTCTTCGTTGAAATGAAATGTCATATGCCAATTAGAACCAATACGATTGTTTTTATCTAGGCTTAACCCTTTCGTTCCGGCAAAGTCATACACAAAATCTACCCAGTTTGCCAGGTCCACTGAAATGATATCTGCTCCTCAGTCCTGTAGGCGAGTTGACTCGTTAACAGAAATGATGCTCTTACGTCCGAAAGGCGACTTAACTCCGCTAGGTAAAATGATTTTCAGAGCCGGTAGACGAGATAGCTCGTTAGCTACTATTGTGTTTAGCTAATGTTTGTGTAAAACGAAACTATTAAGATACAAATACGCATCTATATGATTCTGGGGGTAATAAGTTTATTCACTTTTCACTAGTAGTTAGTTGGCAACACCACAATAACTGCAGCAAATAGATATGACTCAAGACTTAGAGTACGGGACGCAATGCGTTCGGTTGCGGAAGTGATTGGCGATTGCCATAATCCAGGATGTAGTGACAAAATATTAACAACGAGTATACTCGCCTACCGGATCTGAGAGCTCATCGCACAAAACGAGTTAACTCGTCAGCCGGAACGAAAGGGTTAAATCATACTCGGCAACATTATTAGAATATTAAAATATGTTGTAATACTTGTAATCATGCAGATAAAACACCTATTATAATAAAATAGCTATTCATTTGCATCATACAATACATTTTTGGCATTACAGCTGAAGTAAAATATTATTTTGGCAATATAAAAAATCAATGTGAGTTGTGTGATCATGATCAATGTATGTTGAAAACTGGTTTCGTCGCGGTAACAGACATACATACAGCGGACTAAATCATAAAAATTGGCACTTCAAATCTATGGTCGGTGGGTAAGAACTAAAAGGCGAGCCACCTTCCTTGGATCACATGTTCGCTATTTTACTTTGTCTTTCCGTTCTGTTTAAATCTGAATTATTTCGCCTACAGGAAATCAATATAGTACACATTTGTTCTATTTCAATATCTGTTCTATTGATAGTGTATCTATATACTGTAACCACTTAACATCTTGTTTACGAATCGTTTAAAATAACACTTAATTTACTCCTAACACTATATTACACTTTCAAATACCAACAGATCATTCGGTCTACGTTATACTATCTATATATTATGTGACTAACGAATTTACATGTACAAATAAATAGTGAGTCACTATAAAACATTTATATTTTTACCTAAAACCTAGGTATTAATTTACCTATGAAATAATATCATTAATATTAGATTTAATCTATTTTTAATTATAACAATTTCGGAGAGAAATAATGAAATAGCGTGAATACTAAAATTTCGATTACATTTTTATACGTTCAGCTACACAGATTAAAATCGCGTTTATTTTTTATACAATACGTGTTTTGCAAGCAATTAGAAAAACGCTCGTTTTATTTAAACGTCAACCAACACAGTGTTCCTACGAAAATGCGTCTTGTTATTCAGTAGACAAGAGTAAAAATCGAATAACAACCTCACTATTCAAAATTACACAACAGTAAATGAAATTACCCTGTTTAGAAACATTGTATATCTTAAAAATTGTGTCCTCAGCCTTTTTCAATGATATCATTTTGTTTTTTTTTAATATTTTCATAGAGGTTTGACAGAGAATATTCATCTGCATTAAATTAATATATAAATGAATATAAATAAACGTTTCAACAAAAATTACATCGGCAGTCTCGCCTCAAATACTTATTAAATTTTATAAAAAATAAATCTAACTAAAACCGATTATACAAAAAAAACATTATCATTACTCACATGTTTAAGATCTCTCAAGTTGTGATGATTGTTTTAGGTAAAACATTGCCTCAAATTAACTCTCTTACAAACAATATCTCAATCGGTGTGTGGAATTGAGCGCTTTTGAGCTTACGCGCACATTATCGACGCGCTTAGTCATACAGATACATAAACTGTACATAATACTAGTGTAAATCCATGGAGTAATGATTTTTGACATGAACAACAACAACGTCCAACCGTTTAGACACATTACAGACAACTATTATCTGTCAAAATTTCACTAATTCGCTAAGGGATCTATCCAATACAGGGTTTTGAAAACGAAGAGAAATCAAAATGGCTTCTACGTGAGTTTCAGGAACGCTACGGACATCCTTATCGCTAGGATTGGAATTTTATATTTGGACAAATAATCCTATACCAGATATATTATAGGTTATGGCGTTTTGTCGAAAAATGTACAGTCGAAACATCATTATATATATCATAGTAGAGTAAATCAAATAAAAGGATTAATTAGTATTGTAATCATTTTCAAATCATTATATCGTTAACATATCTCCAAATTTATAAATAGAAAAGAAAACACCTTTTCAAATCAGCAGATAACTTTTTAGGTCTAAAAAGTTTGTAGTACTCCAGAAAATGAAAAATTAACGAAGCATTTTTGTATAAATCGACTAACATTCTTCGACAAAATGTCTATCAACATTAAACTAGTTTATTACTATTCAAGAGATATTTAAATACTGTAGACTGCAGAGTAAATAAAGACAACTTCATATTCGAGTAAAAGAAATGCACATTACCCAATGCGAAGGCATTACAGATCATTCCATTTATAATTAATAGGAAATAATTTTGGTAAACATTACGCTACTCTTAAACTATGCAATATCTTATTAATTTAATGTAACGCTTTCAAAATTTTAATCGAAGCTTTAATTATGTTCATTGTTTTTAAATTTTCCATTAAAAGGATACGGGTAGCGTTTTCATGTATTTGACTGATGTTATCATACTTTCAATCATATTTTAATATTATTGTTGCAAACTTCATAAACACATAAAAACCTACAACTGCAAGTTTGACTTTTATATAAAATCATTTAATGAAAATTAACAATATTAGGCGCATAAAATTAGCAAAACCAGGACATAATTCGATAACTGTTATTTTCTTTATCTATGATGAATGCTTTAGTATTGTTAGTTATGGTTAAAATAACAAGAATTAAACATTTTAAGGCTCCGCGTCAATGTAAAAAAAAAAAACATTTTGATTTTGAAAGTAAGCCATAATAAATAACTTTGTAAAAGTACCTGTATTATGATAAGAAAAAATATCATTTAATCAATTATCGTGAATATTTTTTGTTTAATACGTTTCATATAGTACTAATAAAATGTTGACGGCATCAATTAAACACTTTTGACGTAGTTATATATTTGGTTTTCCAATAATTACCCATATTAGTGACTTTAGAGATCTGCAATATGGTGATAAATTATTAAAAATTAAACGGCTTCTCTATGCACATAACTACGTCAAAAGTGTTAACATTGACGCGGAGCCTTCAAATGTTTAATTCTTTTAATTTTAAGTATAACTAACGATACTTTAAATCATAGAAAAAGAAAATTACAGTTATCGAATTATGTCCAGATTTCGCTAATTTTATGCGCCTATATAGAAAAAATAAGAAACTCTAATGATCTGAGTTATATACACGAAGAAGGTAAAGTATTTTATGTTTGTATGAAAACACTTTCCCGTATCACTATAAGGTATTAATTTTAAAGTTTAATATTAAAGTTTCTAATTTAATTTGCGTTTTGTAGTGTCGTTGGGCAACGCAATAGTGGGTATACACTAATGTTAATTTAGGTATAATATCAATTACAGGATAATTCAATATACATATACTACTACGACGACACAGCCTGCCTTTAGTCAGACGAACATTCCGAAAAGGGGTACATTAACACATCATTTTTAATTCGGTATTTCACCATGCGACCTGTTTTAAAACAAACTTATTATATTACCGTTTAAAAATATACATTATAGTAATAAAAATTAATATAAGTTTTTGGCATTTGATCGATTACACGATTAACAACGTATGTACAAGACAATCTGTCTTTATACTAGAAAAAACTTATCATTATTAATTATTTAATTCATTTCAAGTTGTAGTGTTTACGGCAATTGAATAAAATTTAAGTGACATCACGCACTTGGCTACAGCCTGACTTAGCACACTTTAGCACTTTGTCACATTACCTCACGAACATTGTACATACGGAAGTATTGAAATGAACTAATGTGACAAGTGATAAAATTACTACTTAATTGAGACAACTGTAACTAACCTGACATGTTCTGAAATGCTTTAAAATGCGCAAACATAGCTTTTATTTTCGTAATATTGAAATTATTATGAAATTAAGAACAGTTTTTTCGTTATTTTGTATACAATAGCTGTCACGCGTACACACAAATAAATTAATTATATATTCAAGATGGCAAAGCACCATTTGACATATTCGAGTGTATAGCATAGAGCATTTTGACCCGTTTTATTAAGTCTAAAAGATTTAAATCTACGGGCGTAAAGTGCGAAAGAGACGCCGTCGTATGTTAGAGAGAAAGAACAACTATAACGTTACTCTAGAAGTGTTTTAGGCCGGAGAAATTACAAGATTTCTCACAAAATCTCAATCGCATTTTAAATTGATAATTATTCGAGAACATATCGAATAATTCAATTGATATACACCGCGGGCCTCAATAACCCGAAAGATTTAAACAACGTATTTTTGACGACACTACGAGTAAATAATTTTATATCAACATGGGTCCAATTATTTGTTTTAATTAAACGACTATTACAGTACAGAATAAATCAAATTAATTGACCGCTTCTTTGTGAACAAATCTTTAGGTGACTTGCAAATGTCTTCAAGACAAGAAGTGTCCAGTCAAAAAAGTAGTAGGTGGCTACGTCACACCTTTAGGTTGTGTTAGACTTGATATTTTTCAACTTGTATTTTTGTTTTAAATAATTAATATCTCTTAAATTATGGGTTTTTGGACTATATGTTATACCACATTATATACTCTAATTAGGCTCTAGAATCGTTGGTTTAAATCTTTCGAGTTACTAGGGCCCACGGTGTATAAACGAAATTTTATTTATGTTAAAACTAAGGGCAGTTTTTGCGTACAGACTTTCGACTACAATCAAAGAATGTCTGAAACCTTATGGTGTTCAAAAAGCCAGACAAGTTTATCAAAAATGACAATTAATGTAAAATAGTGCCTCAGCACTGTTGGCTATGGGTCATTCCATAGGTTTGAATCTATCCATACAATATGAAATGCGTGCTTTTATTGACATTTGTCATTTTCTCATAATTATGCAGCGATAAAATGTAAATAATACTTGTGATGCGTGGATGTCATGATTGATAATAAAAGTGATGCTAAAACTATAGTGTTTGGTGATCACGATGTTAAAACAGTATCTAATTTGTAAAGTGCACTCACAATAAGCCCTGCCTCACATAACATCTCAGAGAGCGAAAAACATTATTTGAAATTATGAAGGTTAATAATCATTGTTTTTGGGCCCTTGTATATTTTGCTAGCATGGCGTTCAAAGGGTTAATAGATGGTCCTTAAGACTGATACCACATTCGAGCACACTTTGGAACAACGTTTAACATTACCTAGTACCCAAAGTCGCCTAGGAGTTGACCATTACAGCCCAACGTACGACGCTCAGTATTGGACGAGTTGACAATTATAGCTCAACATATCACGCTCAGTATTGGACGAGTTGACAATGGCTGTATTCCGAATCACGCTCACAGCGCTCTGAGCGCGCTCACGGTCGGACCGATTCACGCTCACAGCGCTTACACGAGATGTCGTGACGTCATTGATGACGTCATGGTCGGCGCTCACGGTGCTCACACTCCCAGCCGTAAGCACCTTGAGAGCAAACGTCAAGTTGACGTTTGACACGTTATGACATCTCATTATAGGCGCGAAAAAACAAAACTTCACAGGTTATATTACTTTATTTATTACTATAATAATAATAATTTATTTCACCATCTCCTATGCTACGAGATCAATTCAATTTGGTACTGGAACATGTCGTTCGGAAACTGCTGTCACAGGATTCCGGAATTGAACTAAACAGAAAACATAGGCCGATAATGTTGACCCTATCAGTTTATGCTTTCTACGCGTCTACGCAGACTTTGGTTTGCTAGGCGAAAACCGAGAAAAGGTGGAAAAGTCAGCTCGAGAATGTTGGATCAAGAAGCAGCAAAGGGGGGTCAGGATTAATCATGGAAGACGGAATACCTCCACATGCGTTTCAGAAACAGTTGTGCCAAACGAGAAGTCCTACTAGTAGGGGAAAGAAACCTCTTACAAGGGAGTGTCCAGATTAATACCTCGGATGCATTGTCACTGGTACGCATGCTAGAGAGAATGAAATTAACACCCGTATCCAGAACACCTTACGCTGCAGTGTTGCTCTGAACAGAGTGTTGGCGTCCAAGCTCCTCAGTAAACGATCTAAACCTCGGATATATAAGATCGCAATCCGCCCCATCTTAATGTATATGGGTGTGAGGCCTGGACGCTAACAGTTAGGGAGGAGCACAGCCTGTTAGGAGGAAAACGTATAAGGTGTTCCGAAAAATTCTGGGACCAGTGAAAAGAGACGATGGGACTTGGATGATACGTTAAAATGCTGAAATAGAAGAGCTGGTGGCCGAACCAAATATTATGGGTGAAACCAAAGCGCATCGTCTTCGCTGGCTTGGTCACTTCGAGAGGATAGGAAAAGATCGACAGGTGAAGAGAGCATACTTGGGCCGACCGACCGGACGGCGTCCTGTGGATCGCCTCAAGTACCGCTGCAAGGATTTGGTGGACGAGGACCTGTGTGAGCTTGGAGCCGGTGCAAGCTGGCGAAAAATAGCGCAGGGCCGAGAAAAGTGGCGTGCTCTTGTCTCGGAAGTCAATACTCATTTTGGGTCGTCGTGTCAGCCTAGTTAGTTAGTTTTATATTAGTTAGTTGCAGATTGCGATTAATTTCAATTATCTACAAATCAAAAACCCAGCCCAGAATTTCCTACTACGATTAATTGGCGAACTCAAAATTCAAATTCAGTTGACGTTGATATGAACATGACAGTGAACACGCTTATGACTGGTCCGAAACAAAACACCACTTACGCGGCCTTGAGCGCGCTAACTGATTCGGACCGGCCGCCAGCACTGTAAGCGTTGTGAGCGTTGTAAGCGTGATTCGGAACACAGCCAATAACAGCTTAACGTTCCCCTGTCAGTTTTGGAGAAGTTAACAATTACAGCTTAACGTACCATACTCAGTTTTGGACGAGTTGATAATAACAGCTTAAAGTACCACACTCAGTTTTGGACCAGTTGATAATTACAGCTCAACGTACCACGCTGTTTTGGAGAAGTTGACAATTGCAGCTCAACGTACCACGCTCAGTTTTGGACGAGTTGACAATAACAGCTTTAAGTACCACACTCGGTTTTGGACAAGTTGACAATAACTGCTTAAAGTACCACACTCAGTTTTGGACAAGTTGATAATTACAGCTCAACGTACCACGCTGTTTTGGAGAAGTTGACAATTGCAGCTCAATGTACCTCGCCTAGTTTTGGACGAGTTGACAATAACAGCTTTAAGTACCACACTCAGTTTTGGACAAGTTGACAATAACAGCTTACAGTATCACAGTTTTGGACAAGTTGACAATAGCAGCTTAACGTACCACACTCATTTTAGGACAAGGTGACAATAATAGCTCTCTCAGTTTTGGACAAGTTCATAATTACAGCTCAACGTACCACGCTCAGTTATGGTAAAAGAAAAACATGATTCTTTGAATGTACATTATGTTCTCTGGCACAGTTTTAGGATCAGAGTGTCCAAAAGCGACCACTAACCTGAAGTACGGCCACGAGAAAGAACTCTGTCATTATCCAGCTGTCTGCGTCTAATTACCGTGACTGTATATAAAATGTTCATGGAAGGGCTGCGGCAATTAGACACAACTGCTGGTAAATCTCACTCTCCCGATTTATGTCTGCATCTATTAGTTACCATGACTCCGTATAAAAAGTCCATAAAGGCTACAGTAATTACACACAATTCCAATTTTAATAATATTTTTCATCAGACGTGCAAAGTAATATTGCCGTAAAGTTTGCACTGAAGCGGTAGTCTACTATCCCGAATTATTTGCGACCGGGTTTCAAGTAGTATTTAACGTTGATCGGTCTGTAATCGTATGTCGGTGCAACTCACTCAAACCGTTGATAGAACTGGAATGCAACAATAAACGCTACCTATAAATTAAACACCTTCGCTCGTTTTTCGCTGTACGCCTCCGTAGGGCGTTGTTAGAGAGAACTAGTGGAGGATTTCGAGTCTGAGTTTGATTGTTCCCATAGCTCAGTCGTCTAGAGCGATTGGCCGCGTATGCCAGAATGTCGCAAATTCTCTTGCTCGGAGCACACAATTTTTCAATATTTCTCTTTAAGGAGTGGAATTTGCTACCGTCGCCTGTATTTCCTGATACATATAATCTGAATCTCTTCAAGGCAAGAGTGAATAGGCTATTACTGAACCAGTGCAACACCTTAGGCCTTGTATAACACGCGTGAGTTTGAGACACATTAAAATAGAATGAAACGGGTCACTCACGTCTTATAGTCACATCGTATTGATGATTAAGGAACACGAACCAGTCTGAAACATGTCGAGCGATATTCGATTAAAAACGTGAGTGACCAGTTTCATTATAATTTAACATGTCATGGCTTTCCATCAGGTGAGACGTGAGACTAGGGCCAATCGCTTGTCAGTCAATTACATAAACAAAAAGTGATTAACCCCCTTATTCATAAACGTCCATCAAGCCTCTATTAGTTAACAAGCCGCTAAAGTTGGTTTGTCCTTATCTGTCACTTTGACATTTATGTTTGTGAGAAAGGGACAAAACAACTTTTAGTTAACAGAGGTTTGTTAAGTTTTATGAATTAGGGGGATTAGAAATGAAACACCGCTAACACCGTGACGTCACCATAGACAATGTGGAAGGAAATTAAAAGAGTTGGTGCACCCTGCGAAATACCGAGAACGCTGTTCATTTGGTGGTGTTGACGGTGACGTAGCTCGGCTCCGCGCCCTCCGCGCCCGCGCGCCGCAGCAGCAGCGGCAGCCGCCGCTCCTGCTGCCGACAACACATCATACAAATGTCAACAACATCATCTTCTTGCGCCATCCCAGTTCACTTGCATCCATTTTCAGTTTCAATCATTTATTGGTAAAACAACATTTTATACGTCAATAATTCAATACACATTATACACATATTAACATGCCATTATAACTTACATATTAGGTATGTTAGGTATGATTACAATAGTTATTTGTTCAACAAGAGAGCAAAGTAGATTTTTGCTGCGAGTGTTGATGTTGAGTCCCGAGCAAGCGAAAGATTCTTTAATTGAAATTTCAATTATAAAATCTTGAGCGTAGCAAGGGACTCAAACTATAACTATAACTTGGTTTTCTGGGTGAAAATTCACACGACATCTGGCTGCTTCACTCCGAAAATTATGTTGTTATTATTTTTATTAGTTTTACTTTAATTATAATTAATGTTTACAAACAAATGCTAATGAGTAATGGCATTCAATGTACCTAGTAACAAATTATGGATTGTAATATCTGAAATAAATAATATTCATTCATTCAATAAAGTGGTACCTTGACAACGGACGCGTATATGGGCGGCGGCTGGATGGAGGCCGCGTCTCATGTTTGCAGCGCCGTGTTTATCTCGCGGTGGATCGTCGACTGGAAACGATAACACGGACAATCAAATTGAGATGTTTCAACCAAAATAAATTAGTCTTATACAATTTATTCAAAATTTTAAGTACATATTGCACTTAATTATAACTAACAGAAGATGTTAAATATAGGTAGATGGTAGGTACAGGCAGCGTCATATAGTACGTAGCAGCCAAAGTGGCCAAACAGTTCGTTACACCATACAAAATATATGGTTAGGGAATGCAATACCGGGATACCGGGATCCCGAAATACCGGGATCCCGCATGCTATATGCGGTATTAATCCCGCACGTAAATTATGCGGGATCCCACGGGATTTGCGGGATTGAAGAGCGACATAGTTTATACGTGCTACTCGTAGCGCGGGAACGCGCGTACTGCCGAAACAACCGGAATTTCTTCGCGGCGGAGCCTAGTTGCAACGGCGGGGGAAGGGGGAGCCGTAGAAGAGTATTTTGTGCGAATTTGTCTATTTTTTAGCTAGTTTGAAATTGTTATTACGTCATAACGCATCGAATTTTGCCAATATTGAGACCCGAGCAAGCGGAAGATTCTAGAGAACTGCGAGGGTCTCAAGACTCTCAAGGCACGAGAGTTAATCAAACTTTGCTCCAGAGTGAAACATAATATTTTTCACCACACTAAAGCAAGGAAACGCACCAAAAACCAGCAAAACTTTGAAACATGACGCCATCATGAGGCGTTTGAAATGGGTGTCGAGCGATTTAAGGACAAAGTGGGTACTTTCCGAGCTGTGTAGTGAAAAATAGCTCACTAACTTGCGGTATCCCGCCAATACCGGGATCCAGCGGGACTAGAAATCTCAATCCCGCTGAATACCGGGATTGATTTCTTCATGCGGGATTGCATTCCCTATATATGGTGTACTGAACTATTTGGCCACTTTGACTGCTACGCACTATATGACGCTGACTGTAGAGGTACATAACACCCTGGTAGGGCACACAATGTTTACTGTGCGTGCTTATATAGTACACTAGTAAAAGATAAAATTCGAGTATTAGTGCATGCATGTGGAAATTATTTAAGTTCTAATTACTTATACAATGTCAAGGTTTTTTTCTTAATAAATCATCAATTTAAAACATTAAGCAATTTTACAATTATTTATGTCCATTTTTTGTAACCGAAATACATAAACAATCTATATTTTGACTGAGGCTTGTAACATTACATTATACAAGTGGAACCATCTTTTCAACTCCCTTTATTGAAAATATTTATCTATTACATGTTACAAGTTATAAGGCTTTGAGAAATGGGTCCCCGAATTTATCACATACGGCCATCTACATACAAGTCTGACTAGAGTCAAGAATCAAATCTCATCAACGCAGAAAGATCGTGAATCCGATGGTTCCAAAGAACTAGTAGAGCTGCTAACCCATTGGAAAATGGGACACATATGTCATTCGTATTATATTTATGTCATAAATGTTTGGTTCCATTACCTGGCCTACCTGGGTGATTTAATGGCGAGAATCTTTCGTGATGTTTCCGGAGAAAATGAGTTTTCCCGAAGTTGACACCTAGCTAGATCGATTGCAATGAATTAATTGGCCCAGGCCAAAGAGGATATATTACATAGAGAGCTAACTCCATATATCATTTTTTACTTATTATTTCGTAGTCGACATCTAGCGTCAAATAGCGGAATTATCAGTACTGCTATAAAGATACTAGATGTCACGTATGTCGCTACTGACGAAAAGTGTATTTCTCCACAATTTACTACTAATATTTAAAGCAGAATGAGTTCAAAACAGAGTTCCGGTTAATCCGGTTATAATATTAGCTAAAAATGGTTGAGCTTTCGATTGTTCGTTCGTCACGGCGTCTATTGTCGAGTAGCAGTACTGATAATTCGGCTATTTGACGCTAGATGTCGACTACGAAATAATAAGTAAAAAATAATGTATGAAGGCATATGGAGTTAGCTCTCTATTCTTACTTATTTTCTCTATGCCCAGGCCCAGGTCTGGGAAGATGTCCAACGTACCAGCTCCTCGAGTTGGCGCGCCAGCTGGTCGTTGAGGGCCTGGATCACCTGCCGCTGTCCGTCCTGCGCAGCCAGGGCTAGCTCCAGCTGGCTCTGGGCCAACTTCGCTTCGGCGTCCTGAAATGTTACAATACTGGTAAAACATGTATTATGATGCGGAGGTCCCGGGTTCGAATCCTGGTCAGGGCATTGACGACCACTTTGGCTTAGTTGGTAGTGACCCTGCCCACGAAGCCGGAGGTCCCGGGTTCGAATCCTGGCCAGGGCGTTATTTGTGCATTTATCACGAATATTGTTTCTGGGTCTTGGATGTTGTCTATGTATTTATCTATATTACATACGCACTTACATATATAGCAAAGCTTGTACTATTACACAACCTAAGCTTCGCTTAGTTTGGGACTAGGTCGATGTGTGAAAGATTGTCCCCCAATATTATTATAAATATTATATTATATTATTATTATTATATTATGACAATGTATTGCAGGAGTCCGTTGGATGTGGGTGGCGCAGGATCAGTCATTGTGCCACTCTTTGGGAGAGGCCTATGATGATGGTGAATTAATTTTAATGATTTTATTGACTTTTGTTGTATATCCTTAATTATATTGTTTTGTGATCTGTGGGCTCAATTTTACTCAACAGCGATTTTCTCGTTATTGTTAATAGTATGATTCGTACTTTAAATAAAAGTTCATACATAATTCAGTAAAAAAAGTTAAAAACGTTTAAAAGATATTTATATCTTTTAAAAAAAAAATCTTTTGCATGTGGGTAAGGCCGGCTGCGTGAGCCCCGCATTTTTTAGCCACGTCCGCAAATTAACCGTTTATTCCCAGTAGTTCCGTGGAAGTAGTTCCGTGGCGGAACTAGTGAGACTTTTTTTCCCAATAGTTCCATTCCCAATGTTCAGTTGTGGCGCTTCGCCGGCCGCTGCCGCGGCACGCTCGCTTCGCTCGCTCGGCTCGCGCGTTGTAGGGTCACAGTTCTACTAACACTCCTCCTCGCTTCGCTCGTCGTCGTACCTAACTACCACTCTGTACCGTTGACGGAACTATTGGGAAAAAAAGTCTCACTAGTTCCGCCACGTAACTACTTCCACGGGACTACTGGGAATGAACTAAATTAACCGCCAACGTACCGCAAATCTGCGCTCACAAGTTGGCAGCCCTAGCTGTGCCCTACCTAAGTTGGCAGCAGTGTTGCCTCTCTCCCACCACAAGAGGGATTTCGATATGTTATCTGTGTGCTCCCTGGGTCAGGAAAAAGACGACCAATAAGCGGTGTGTGATCTAACCACCACCACCACCATATCAGCCAAAGGACGTCCACTGCTGGACATGGGCCTCCCCCAAATTCACGGGGGGTATATGCCATAATCGCCACGCTTGGCATGCGAGTTGGCGATCGCAGTATGTTCACCGCAGTCCAGGGATGCTGCTGCCCATCCCCCGGTGGTCCTGGTCGTAGTTTTAGGACATACCCGGGTCCGGGTCGGGTGTGATCTAAAGTCGCGTATTAATTAACTACCGGCCAACTAATCGTAACGCCTAAATTTAAAGATAAAACTAACAGTCTTTAGGCTTATTTACACACGTAGGAGACTCGTGTGCCAGTTACACTACATTGCGCGGTTTGACAGATCGATTGAACTCATTATACCACGGTAACCCCGCCCGCCGCACGGTGCCCGGTAAGGGCATTTGTTTCTGTGGTGAGCAGAGACATTTGTTCCTGAGACTTGGATGTTTTCTATGTATTTATGTATATATCTATTAAATATATCGTCGTCTGGTACCCATAACACAAGCCTTATTGAGCTTACTGTGGGACTAGTTCGATTTGTGTAAAAAATGTCCCCTAATATTTATTTTTTTATTTTTTTATTTAACCAGCAATGTAATGAAACTCGCAGGCGAATGTCGTATGTGTGTACAGAGGCCTTTAGACTACTTAGAGCGCTCGTGGCCCAGCGGCGCCCGCGTACCGCGTGCGGTATGCGAGGTTAAGCAATGTGGGCGCAGGTCAGTTCTTGGATGGGTGACCGCTTTGAGTGGTTACTACCTGAGCGCTCTCGTGCTTTGGAAGGCACGTTAAGCCGTTGATCCAGGCTGCTGTCTACGACAGCAGTCGTTAAGCCAAGTTAGAGGCCTTCGGGCGGTTTGAGAACTTCTTACAGTCAAGTTGCCCGCTCACTTGACAAAGGGGGGTCGAAATTGCACCACGTGCGTAGGGAGTACCCAACGTTACCCTACACGTGACCCCGGGGGGTGCTAAAAGTGCAAAAAAAAAACTGGCAACCGCACTTGTCTTCTCGAAGATCTCACGGTTCGTAAATAAATGCCATACGATTAAATAAATTTAGACTACGAATTTAGCCCGCATAACTTGGGCTGGGTTGTACCTGTTCGCTCTTCCTCGACTTGGTGATTTGCGCCAGCTCCTCATTCTTCTGCGCGAGCTCGGCCTCGAGTTGGGCGACTCGCTGTCGCAGCTGCTCGGCCTCGCTTGCGTCGTTGCCTGCAATATTACGAGCAATACACGTATATTGTGATGTTAAGAAAATATCAAATACCGTTCAGTAATAAGTCTCGTGCGTTATTCTCATATACCAAACATGGGAGAGATGAAAGAATGGTGCTATGGGCTTCGCTCGTGTATACTCGTTAATCATCTAAGAAAATTATACAACGCCTGAATTCATCTCAGAGCAAATCCGCTATTAGATTTCATTGACCGCCTGTTTAGCCTCGTTGGTAGTGATACTGCTTCCGAAGTTAGAGGCCCGGGTTCGAATCCCGGTAAGGGCATTTGTTTCTGTGGTGAGCAGAAACATTTTGTTCCTGAGACTTGGATGTTTTCTATGTATTTAAGTATTTATCTATTAAATATATCGTCGTCTAGTACCCATAACACAAGCCTTACTGAGCTTACTATGGGACTAGTTCGATTTGTGTAAAAAAAATGCCCTCTAATATTTATTTATTTATTTATTATTGACCTCCTAGCGCTGCAGGCGGGCGTAAATAACCATATTTCGGTCCAGCGGACGCATTTTCCACTAATTTATAGTCAGCGGAAGTTTTTCTTCCTTCAGGTTCTTCTAGGAGAACCAGGCAGCGAAACTTTGGTGCCGATGGCAGACGTATGACGTAGCGGCTTCATACAGAGTGTTTTTATTTAGATGATAGATAATCATTAATCACTAAGAACTTATTGGCCTCTTTAGTACACGGATATTTTATTGACACTTGAGACGGCCAGTACTTATAAAAACATCATTACTTAACTGTCTTTCATCAGAAAATTATCGAAGGCAATATTATACATTGTTTTAGTATTTTTTATTCGTGAATTTAAGAAATGTGAATTGATAAGGTACACATTATAGGTATCGCTTGACCGTAGTCGCCATGGAGTCTATGCAGCCGTATTTGTAGACGTTTCCTTTTCAGTTGTTAAAAATGAAAAAATGTTTTGCTCCTGCTGTCAGCAAAATTTAACAGCTAAACCAAGTAACATAGAAAAACATTTAAAAACTAAAAAGCACATTGAAAGAGAAGGATAAAAAATTACACATCAAGACTTTTATATGGATTTAACAAATTTCTATTATAATACAATAAATCTTTGACATTGCTATTAAATCGGCATGCTAGTGACAACTGTTGCATCTGTCAAAGCGTGGTAAAGGTTAATAACTATGTTGTGTATAATTTATAAAAACATCCTGTATGCCAATTTAGTTGCGTCATAATGGAGCGGAGCGCTGGAGCGCCGGAGCGTCCACGTGACTTCATAATACAACTCTTTTAACCCTTTGATACCCAGCCCGTCTGTTTTTTGTAGTGGTGGGAGAGGGAAGGGGGGAGGGGGGAATGATGGGGCTAATGCCAAGAGCAATCCCATTTTTAATAAAAAAATATAAAAAAACCGCTTCCGCCGCCGCTCAATATTGTGACCTGACCGTCACTCACCTTTCCCTATGAAGTGTCTGGCTCGCGCCACCTCCTCCCTGTACTGGTGCAGTTGTCTCTTCCACTCGTCCACGTTGGCAGTACTCTCCTGCAGGGCGGCCGTCAGGCGGAGATTATTGCTCTTCAACGTTGCCAGCTCGGTTCTCACTCACCTTTCCCTGCGAAGTGTCTGGCTCGCGCCACCTCCTCCCTGTACTGGTGCAGTTGTCTCTTCCACTCGTCCACGTTGGCAGTACTCTCCTGCAGGGCGGCCGTCAGGCGGAGATTATTGCTCTTCAACGTTGCCAGCTCGGTTCTCACTCACCTTTCCCTGCGAAGTGTCTGGCTCGCGCCACCTCCTCCCTGTACTGGTGCAGTTATCTCTTCCACTCATCCACTTTGGCAGTACTCTCCTGCAGAGCGGCCGTCAGGCGGAGATTATTGCTCTTCAATGTTGCCAGCTCGGTTCTCACTCACCTTTGCCTGCGAAGTCTCTGGCTCGCGCCACCTCCTCCCTGTACTGGTGCAGTTGTCTCTTCCACTCGTCCACGTTGGCAGTACTCTCCTGCAGGGCGGCAGTCAGGCGGAGATTATTGCTCTTCAACGTTGCCAGCTCGGTTCTCACTCACCTGTGCCTGCGAAGTGTCTGGCTCGCGCCACCTCCTCCCTGTACTGGTGCAGTTGTCTCTTCCACTCGTCCACGTTGGCAGTAATCTCCTGCAGGGCGGCAGTCAGGCGGAGATTATTGCTCTTCAACGTTGCCAGCTCGGTTCTCACTCACCTGTGCCTGCGAAGTGTCTGGCTCGCGCCACCTCCTCCCTGTACTGGTGCAGTTGTCTCTTCCACTCGTCCACGTTGGCATTACTCTCCTGCAGGGCGGTAGTCAGGCGGAGATTATTGCTTTGCAACGTAGGCAGCTCGGTTCTCACTCACCTTTCCCTGCGAAGTGTCTGGCTCGGGCCACCTCCTCCCTATACTGGTGCAGTTGTCTCTTCCACTCGTCCACGTTGGCAGTACTCTCCTGCAGGGCGGCCGTCAGGCGGAGATTATTGCTCTTCAACGTTGCCAGCTCCACCTCCCATTTTTTGGCGTTCGCTGAGCTGTAACAAAGAAACTTGTTGAATTTTCCTTCAACGAGCTATTTGTCATTCGTGGACGAGAACAATACTGCCATCCTAAAGAAATAAGGCAGTATTCAAAGATGATAGAAGTGCGATAAGTGGGCTTGCCTCTGATGCGAAATAGTGGGCATTGTGTTACTTTGTTTTATCACTATAAAATAGCGTAAATACCGCACGGCATGAAACGTGTAATTAGCAAACCAACATGGTTTAATTACAAATGAGGAGAAATTTTGAATATGGCATCATATTACACGTTCTTCCTATTACTTTTTTACGTTCGACGATCACGGTAACAGTGCATGAACTCCGAATGCTTGTTATTAAAAAAATCTTTAAGAAACTCAAACTTAAGGCCTAAAGAATGGTTCAAACGATGAATGCAAACGCAACTCGCCCATAACTATCACTGCGTTTGCGCAACTATCGCACCGGGAAACAATCCAATCTTTACGCTCGTCACTAAACGTAAGTATGTAGTAGGGGAGCATGGAACGATTTCAACGGCCGCTATTAAAACATTGTTGTGATTTTTTTTTAATAAATATTCAAGTGATTGAGTGAATTTTCTACTCAACATTCGCTCCTGCTTATAAAATTTCAGTCATATTTTACCGCTTTTTCGGGGAAAGATTCAAAATACATTTTATCAAAGAATTACTACAATTTCTTGTAATAATATAATGAACAAAACTAATATCGTATCTGGTGCAATGGTACCGGGGCTTCCCCCGCTATTGAAACCTATTGAACCATCTGTTTTAACAAAAAAAAACTGTATTTAATGCATATTTTCGCTGATTTCCGCGCGCGGGTGATGAGCACACCTAGCCAGAGAGACGACATTTTGGTGGCTTCAACACACATTCGCCTTAATTTTTGTGCGTCGCTTCCAATATCCGTGACATTTCAATTTAACTCGTAGCGCGCTCGCTTCCACAAACCCATACGCGCTAAGCTAACGTTCCAGGGATGGTATTCACAAACCGACTAGTTCTCACCTCTCACCTCACCAGTTTTTACATGGAAACAATCAAAATTTGACAAATGACATTTAAGTTTCCATATAAAAACGGATGAGATGCGAGGTGACAGGTGGAGACGAGTCGGTTTGTGAACAAAAGGGCTGAACCAACGCGCGAATTACATATATTAAACTGACATTGGGCTGTGAATTAAGGACGGAAATTGTAATGACACCCATTCTTTACAACCACAACCGCCGTCCACCTCGTAATGCTTTTATGATCGGTATTCTCTCCTACAGACCATCATGATGGGAAAAGTATCCGGAAAACGCAAATCTGTAGGACGCAGGAGATGTCTTGGCTTCGTAATATCAGGGAGTGGACTGGGATTAAGACCGTGGAGTAACTGTTCAGCCTGGCACGTGATAAGGACAATTTTAAAAAAGCTGACTGCCAACCTTCAGTATTGGAGGCACATGAAGAAGAAGAAGTGCTTTTAATGTGTGAAATGTGTATTGTGCAATGTGCCTATATCCTTTCAGATATTCGTTACATCAGATATGAGCGAAAATCCACTGGCGTGGCTTTCATTTTAAGCTTTACTCTACAAAGTTACTTGGAGGAGCTTTTTGAGGATGCGACAGACCACCTGGCTAGAACATTTGACTGATGGAAGTTTTCAAGCCGCCAGTCAGACTGTTTTCATAAAAACAAACCGAAGCTAAGGAAAACACTCGGCAACTGGTCGAAGCAGTCAATCAATCAGAAACTGAGCAATGTATATTTTTCATAAGATTTTAATAACGTACTGTGTCAGAAACAAAAACGCCCTATATATTTCAGTTTTCAACATACCAGGACGTAAAGAAAAACACTGATATTACACACACTTGTGTAAAAATTTCCAAATCTAGACCAGCTGGTGAGCATTAAACAATATTTCCAATTACACAGAGCTATATGTTACAGATGTTCGCATAATTGGTGCCTCGTTACGTTCGGAATAACCAGTGCGGATCACTAAGATCTCTAATCTTCGCCAGCTAATTTACATATCTCGTATTCAGTTAATGTTATTAAAGCAAATTTGAGCTTTATTCTTCCCATGTTAGAATCGTATTCGCAACAACGTGCGTTGGCAAGATGTGAGCTTATGTCTGTGTGATGCGATGGCCCAATCGATGAAATGGATCTTACATGTATCTTAATTGCTATAGGCTTATGTTTTATTAGCGAAACGCATGCAGAATGCTTCCGAGATGTCAGTTTGCGTGTATATTACTGCGAATTATGTAATACAGACATAATAAAAAATGTCGTAGCGAACTGTTAAATTGTTTGTGACATTGACATGAGACATCTGCTTGACCTATACATACCTACCTATTCTTATATTACACATATATGTATAGTTATTTTTTAAGTTGCTTTACACTAAACATAATGCATAAACTGGTTTTGAAAATATTCTGTATCGTATAACGTCACTGACAAACACGCCCTATGCGATTAGACGATACCTTCCACGAGTATTTATTTTATTATTGTTACTAGGATGCGTCTGTTAAGTGGATTGTTTCGATCCCATCATAGCCGCTAATTTAAACCCTAAGCGTCTGGCCAACTGCAACTGTCACTCATGCATGCATATAAGAGCTCACAATAGGTTGCCCACATTTTGTTAGGGTTGCCGTCATCGAAATCGATGAGGACTTAAAGCCACCAATTGGTCAATGTTCCACTTATCTGACGTAATATTACGGTAATATGTTGTTACAGGTCACTGTGATTGGCTTCGTAAGACCTATTAGACTAACTTGTAGGAGATCTCCCCATGTAGTAACCAAAACATTCGATAGAAGACACTGAATAACAGGTACCTTAAAACACAAAATATTGAAATTTCTTGACTAAACGTCATAACAAAGGCGCGCACTCACTAAATCTTTCAGCCACGCAACACGGGGAAATATTAACGGGCGAGTTCCGGCGTGGCTGGCAGGCATTAATCATTTAAACGCTTTACACACTAATACTAACTGACTGATTTAAGTGTGTTACCGTATTCGCACTGTAATCATTAGTTACGTTCGTCAATCGCTGTATTCATTTTTAAGGAAGGAATTCGAAGGAAATAGATTTATAATGGGAATGGTAACATGCACTGTTTTCAAGAATTCATACATAATCCACACAACCAAGTTGCCCACTCATTTGACGAACTTTTAACCCCAACAAGGTTCGTGCCTGCCGGCCTGTTCGGCTGGAAGATCACGTAGCACTCGCTGCCGCAAAAACTAGTGACTATGGCTGGGTTGCACCGACTAACGATCACAGACTGATCAATGTTAAATATGGCGCCGGCAGCTGTCACCCCATAGAAACTTGTCAAACTTTCCATATACATTCAAATTTAAACGAACACAGCTTACGATTACAGACGGTTTGGTGCAACCCAGCCTATACCATCACTTGTAGTTACATTAAGGCTGAGTTGCACCAAACCGTCTGTAATCGTAAGCTGTGTTCGTTAAAATTTGAATGTATGGACAGTTTGACAAGTTTCTATGGCATGACAGCTGCCGGCGCCATATTTAACGTTGATCGGTCTGTGATCGTAAGTCGGTGCAACCCAGCCTAAGTATGAAGGTTATCAGTCAGTTCAGTGGTTACCTTGCAGGGTCGCCATGTACAGGTGGGATATTTTGGGGAGGATTCAAACGACCGAATTGGATCATGATGATTTAATACTGAGTCTACAAATTGGATAAATGTCTATAACTTATCACTAGATACACCACATCTGTATTTTATATAACAAGCATTAGGTACCTGACGCGCATGGAAGGGAAAGGCAAATCCGAACATAATTACTATTGTTCCTAATGAGTTCCTAGAATAAAAGCCCAGTTTAATATGTGTAATGTGATTTCTGGCAGTTAATTTGAAGTTTGTTTGAAATGTGACATCAAAGATTTCAAATTGTAAAATTTACACATAAATTTCTTAGTCATAATTAGGAGACTGCTGTACGTAAGATGAAACGGAGAAGTCGTATTTTGCTTCAAAGCTAAATAAAACCAAGATAAGCACTGCTTTGCTTAACAACAAAGGACTTGAGGTCTTTACAACACTGCAAAAGGTTTTCGGCGCCAGGTTAGCTTACATAATACCACATTGTGAGTCAGAGCAATTATGTCGCGTGAATCTACACGCTTTTGTAGTATGTAATATTATGAGCACAAGAAGTATATTCCCTTGTAATAGTAAATGGACTTATGTCAGTCTAGTACAAACAAGCGAGTTAGAATTCCAGACCGCGTTCTTTGTCCCTTCATATTTTAATGCCTGATATACAAAAAGATGTCCCACAAAGCTGATGTAAAGCTTTGCTGGCAGGCTGGGAAGCGAATTTATCAAAGGTATACAAGGTGAATAGAACTTTACGATTATACACAAATGGTAGACTATTGATTGTTTCTAAAAGATATAACTACGGGGTTTAAGTGTACGACGTTTGTAGAGTGACCAAATTCATTTTCCTACTTCCACATTCACAGCTATAAGTACCTGACTAACAGTGTGATACGCCCACGCAAATTTTATGGCATTCTAGGCTATAATCTGTAACCTTTTCACTCCGCGACGATACATCGGTATCTAATTCATGATAATTTTTGCCATTGAAATTAAAACTCTATTTCAGTGAAGAACAGGTATTACATATTTACGACGCTTTTCTGATTGTGTATCTAGTATGATCATGCTTTTACATGTTCTTTTAATAATAATAATAATATTGGGGGACAATCTTACACAAATCGACCTAGTCCCAAACTAAGCAAAGCTTGTACTATGGGTACTAGACGACGATATACATACTTATATAGATAAATACATACTTAAATACATAGAAAACATCCAAGACCCAAGAACAAATATCCGTGAAAAATGCACAAATAAATGCCCTGGCCGGGAATCGAACCCGGGACCTCTAGCTTCGGAGGCAGAGTCACTACCAACTAGGCTAAACAGGTCGTCAACTTTAATGACAATAGGGGTCGTGATTATGGTTGATATACTCGTAATTAAATGGTAATAAAAAATACATATATGCTTGTGATAAACACAATAATATCAACTAGACTTCAAAATATATCACTCCACAAAGAGATACAAGATATTTTGTTTTACGACGTAAGCAAAGTTAGACATTCGATGTGAGACAGTTTTGGTTTGATGTCTTGTATTTTATCGCATGAATGGACCTATATGTATGGGAAATATGGTCTTACAAATAAAAACCGTACGGTATCGAATGACAAATGTGACGTAATTCGTACATTACATTAAACAATACTACGTATCGTTATGCAACTTTTCATAATCAGACGAGAAACGTAGAGCCATGAAATTAGATTTCTTTTTCACGGAACACATAGAAAGTGCTCTAAGTACATTATCGCCTTGGAGTAAACCTAGGCATAATACTTGACAACGTGACTTCGCGAAAATCAACATATTAAGTGCAATTTTTAATAAGAGCCTAGGAGGTCAATTTGGTCCGTCGCTTCGCCTCACGCACACTCCTCCTCCAGTCCTGCCTAACTAGTACTAGGGGCTCTGTGAGCTGGAGGTATACCTCGCAAAAAAAATTTTTTTTTTAATTTCAATATTCCCAAAAACTGATTCGACACGAAAATTCTATATAATTATCGAACCTGTTCACAAAATTTCACGAGAATCGGTTGAGAAATGCGACCTGTAGAGAACATCCGGACAGACGCACAGACATACGAAATAATTTTTGTCGAAAGCTGAAATGGAGACGCTTGGCTCGCTTCGCTCGCTCGGTCAATGATAGCTTATACCGTCACGTTTTATGTGACTTTTTATTACATTTCGACCATATAACGTAACGGTATATGTTATCGTGTTACTCGTAGCTAGGCTGGACCTGACTATAGTTCTGTAGGGAAGTTCGCGTATGGAGATTTTTCCGAAGGCAGTTGGAGGATTCGAAAAAATGCCGAAATTGAAGATCTTGTCGCGGATCCGAATGTCATCGGGGTAACGAAGGCGTATCGACTTCGTTGGCTTGGTCATCTAGAGCGAATGGGTGACGACCGTGCCGTCAAAAGAGCCTAACTGGGCACACCGAGTGTGTAATAACGCCAGGTCGGCCGCCTAGATACCGTTGGGCCAAGGTGCGGTTCAATTTGACTCGTGGAAGGAAATGACGCAGGATCGGGATCAGTGGCGTGCACTCGTATTCCTGACAAGAAACGGATGCATGATTTTTTCTAAAATATACGCCGAATGACTCGTTATATCCGTATTACGTGGAGGGAATGTGATGCTAAGTGATGAACAAAATAACAAGGTTAAAAACGGAAAAGGAAAAGAAATCGGTAGCATCGTTAGCGCAACGGTGACGGAGTGGTATACGCAAGTGGACGCGAAATCCAGACACCGATTTCGATTCTCGGTCTGTATATCGAATAAATTGTGGTGTATTTTCCGCATTAATATTGGCCAAACATTACAATGTTTCAACCGCAGCAGAACCAAAGTGACCGACATAGGCCTCCGAATCGCTAAACTTAAGTGGCAGTGGGCGGGGCACATAGCACGTAGAACCGATGGCCGTTGGGGCGGAAAGGTTCTCGAGTGGCGACCACGTACCGGAAGGCGTAGCGTGGGCAGGCCCCCCCACACGGTGGACTGATGACCTGGTGAAGGTCGCGGGTGTCCGCTGGATGCGGGTGGCGCAGGACCGGTCATTGTGGAAGTCTTTGGGGGAGGCCTATGTCCAGCAGTGGACGTCTTTCGGCTGACATGATGATGATGATGATGACAATGTTTCAATAATCATTCGTAACCTAACGAATGGAAACCAAACACCTGTCTCAAAAACTGCTAACCATATATTGATACTACAAACACACATACATAGCGGTCAAACTTATCAACACCCATTTTTTCGTCGGGGATTAAAAACTATGCTTACTTGTCTTCGATCTTAACTCATACCTACTCGTACTTAGTAGAATCTAGTATGTTTTCAGAAAGTACACAATTTTATCAAATCTAATCGCTTAAAACTTAGAACCTTACGACGAAACCCAAAAGGGTCGAATTTCAATCACACTACGGGCCCTATTCGCAAAACTACGTTCAATTTAGAACGCCTCTTAAGGCCCTCTTAAACGTTTACGAGTAGATATAAAAGTCGCAGACGCATTAACAATTTATCACCGAATCTGTTTACTGTCGTGTTACGTAGACTGGCAGACGCGAATGTAGCTATAAACTATGCTTTATTTCCCTAAGGTCACGTGCGTGTATGTAATCTTTAAAAACGAGAATCATTCATTTTTTTTCTTTTTTTTTTTTTTAAAAATGGGATTGCTCTTGGCCAGCATCTAGCCAGGGGGCAAAGATGAGGCCGACGATGAAGCGAGCTCACCCAGAAGATGCCTATTCACTCGTGCCTTAAAAAGGTCCAGGTTATATGAACTCGGAAATACAGACGCCGGCAGAGAATTCCAAACCTTAGAAGTGCGCATTATAAAAGAAAATGCAAAGCGCTTGGTTCGAATTAGACGGATTGACGGATTGGTTCGGTTTCTAAACGGATTCAATTGTTATTACGTACTTAATTAATATTTGGAGCGAAGCAGCAAGCTGAACTGTTCGTCATGATGCCCACGGCCGGCTTTCTACCATCGCACCGCTCGCCGTCGGCAGGGCATTCATCCTCACACCTTAGAACCTAAATGGTCGCGTCCGGTAAAGTTTCAGAGGCATTTCCTCCCTCGAACGCTCCGACTGTGGAATGAGGTCCCTGCCGAGGTTTTCCCGAGGGACTACAGCATGGGGTTCTTCAAGAAAGTAGTGTATAAAATTTTAAAGGGTCGGCAACGCGCATGTAACGCCTCTGGAGTTGCAGGCGCCCATAGGCTGCGGTGACCGATTACCATCAAGCGGGCCGTACGCTCGTTTGCCACCGACGTGGTATTAAAAATAAAAAGCTCCACAATCGATTCGTGTGTTTCCTTGTGACTCTACTTCTAAACCATACAACATATAATAACCAAATTTACCACCGTGATTGACACGAACGCCGCGTAGGGTTTTAAAAAATATAATCTACGAGTATAATCAGACATACCATCATCATCCTAGCGTTATTCCCAGTACAGTTGCATCCTGAAGGATGCCCGGGGTTCGCTACCTTATCCCAAGATTTGGCGGAGGCACTAGTTTTTACGGAAGCGACTGCCATCTGACCTTCCAACCCAAGGGGGAAACCAGACCTTATTGGGATTAGGCTTGTCATGTAAGTAGGCAACTTGACTGTTAGAAGTTCTCAAGCCGCCCCAAGGCCTCTAACTTGGCTTAACGACTGTTATAATAGACAGCAGCCGGGATCAACGGCTTAACGTCCCTTACAAAGCACGGGAGCGCTCAGTTAGTAACCACTCAAAGCGGACATACCGTGGAGGATTAATCACCGAACTTGACTTAGGGTATAGACAATAGCTTCGCTTTTACGTCGGGCGCACCCTGCTACGACCAGAGATAAACAACGATGACATGGCCCGCCCCTCCAAATTACTATTTCAATGTGTTCAGTCACATCCTTACGAAAGAGTGTGTTTGTTTGTTTGGCGGCTGTCTCAGCGCGCACACATACGTTGGGAGTCTTGGTGGTGCTTCATAAATACTTTCACAAATACATTGAAGTGTTTTGAATTTCGGAGGGGCGGGCAATATCGTAATAATAAATCATAAATATTAGGGGGACAATTTTTACACAAATCGAACTAGTCCCATAGTAAGCTCAATAATGTGTTATGGGTACTAGACGACGATATATTTAATAGATATATACTTAAATACATAGAAAACATCCAAGTCTCAGGAACAAATGCTTCTGCTCACTACAGAAACAAATGCCCTTACCGGGATTCGAACCCGGGACCTCTAGCTTCGGAGGCAGTGTCACTACCAACTAGGCTAAACAGGCCGACAAAATCATCGCACAAAACAACATCGCATCGGAAAAAATATCGTAGTTTTCTCTATCTACTTTAGACTAGCCCACCCTGGCTTGCACTAAACCTGACTGATGTTATGGAAAGATTGACAGGTTTCTATGGGATGACATCTGCTGGCACCATATTTAACGTTAATCGGTCTGTAATCTTAATTTTGAGCAACTCTCTATAAGACAATAGAGAAACAACGAAAAAACTTAATCTTATAAATCACATGTTGTAAATAACTTTTAAACTTTTTTACATAAATCTTACTTCAAATAGTTTCTTTTCTAAAGGTGGTGCTTTAAGAGTGCATTGGAACTAGTGTGGCATACTTAGTCAATACAAAATGCGAAGTAAATTAATCTTTGCCCTTTGGCTAGATGCTGGCCAAGAGCAATCCCAGTTTTAATTTAAAAAAAGTACCTACGTGTTAACTACTTTGCCAATAAATGTATCATAATAATATCTCATCATAATAAATCTTATTTGTGGTAATCCATGAAACGCATTATCCCTAGTACCTTCCAAACCAATAAGTTTCACAAAATCGCTCTTGCGTACATATATACAGGGTGTATAACGCCAGTCAGCATTGTAACATTGGAAGAAACGATCGGTCATCTCCAGAGTGGGGGGCGGGGCGCGAGAAGGGGCAGATTTAACTATTTCTTGGATATAAGTTGATACGTGCACGAAATAATTTACATTTCGGTATAACACGCGAGGAGTGACTAACGAATATGGAAATTTCAATTGTGAGTAAATACAGTCATTCGGTGGTGGTTGAGTGATGTCTTTAGATTTTATCACGTGCATTCATTTTGGAAATGTTAATTTGATTTGTGTTAACGTGTTCAATAAATGTGTGTAGGTTTATAATGAAACCGTTACTAACTAAATCTAAGCGCTAAGTTTAGGGATTGTTTGAAGCTTGAGGTGCGGATTTGAACTTCTCAATGTGTTTCTTATAATCGTTTAAACTGATTTTTGAGAAAAAAGTTTTATATGTATATTAATTAAGTAATAATAACAAGTAAAATGAGCCAAAAATACATTGAGAGTAAAGATATATTTGTTTCAAAATCGTGCAAAAGCTAATAGTTACGTAAAAATTCTAAAGTTTAATTAGATGACTATTTGAATTAAGTTGTGATTTTTGGGGTCTTACCTACTGCACATGTCCCTATGAGTGTATGAGTAATGTATGAGTAAAAATGATTTAACATTACCTTTCATTTTCGTTTTAATTAAGTTGTCAAGACGAGTCAAGCGAAGCGCAAGGGCACTACCTACCTTTTCTCGAAGTGTTTCGTCGTTTTTTTGAACCCTCATAAAGTTGGTTTCCGATGTACCAGATAGTTCATATTCTCAGGATATGATGTCAATAATAGACTAATTATATACAAAGTCTCAATTGAATAGCTCTAATACTTTAGATTTTATTGGTATCTAAAATACACCGATTTTGTCACTGACACACTGATGATCATCAAAATGTTTGGCTACTTCCTGAAGTGCTAGAAAGCTGAAATTTGGTATGTCATCTAAGTTTAGTATACAACCAACAAAAAACTCATAAACTTATAACTTTCGCCCCCCATCCCCTAAAATGGGGGGTGGAAGTTTTTCACAGCGCAAACCTTATGTGGTCGTCTTGGCAACATTTTACATGAAATGTTTTTGGTGGGATAGTACTATTTATGATCATTGATAAATGTATAATTAGTTATTTCGAAGTGAGTCTTGAATTGTTTCTAAATAGCAGTAGACTCCAAATTTACTTTAATTTTACCTACAGCATTCAATAATAGTTCACAAGTTTCGTCCTAAACAATCACGAGTAGTTTAATGAAAATGCATATTAAATGTTTCAAATTCGAAACTCGGTATTGAAAACTTTATTTCTTGTGATGCCCTCACCTCAACTGCGTACTTGTGTACGCAGTTGAGGTGAGGGCAACTTTTGAAACGATAAGTTCGTTCGAATAACAGCGAATAATTTATGTGTTTTGGAAACAAAAAAAGGTCTTCAGTGGCGAAAGCTCAAGTTTTCACGGAATAGTGTTGTTACACAAGTATTAAGTTAAAATTTCACTTGCACCACAAAATGTACAAGTCAGGTAGTGCTCACTAAGCCGAGGCTATCTCCTCCGAAGAGAGTAAAAGCTACAAATAGATTGTAAACTCAAACTGAATTGTGTGAAAAATCAAATCTACTTTCAATAGTCAATTGATATAATAAGATTCATTCAGCTTCAGGGACAGACTATCTTAAAAATCATAAATAATCAGAATTAAGCGGTACAGTCGGTCTCATAAGTAGCTGGACACTTCGGGACTTCGTCGTTTTCATCCGTAAGACATTTAGTATGACAGTTTAAACAGGGCGTTAAAGCGACAAGGTACAAAGGTGTTCCGGCCACTTCGGCTCCTTGTTGTGATGCCGATCGTACGACGTGTGATATTGAGCGCTTTCGCGTTTACGCAATATACAAGATGTGTACTATACACGTGTAGAATATGTGCTGTCTCTCTTAACGCGTTCCCTGTCCGAAGGCCCCCAATGTGGGGACATGCAGCTTTTTTTCAGGAGTCCGTGTCCCCACTGTGGGTCCACTGGTTGTTCACGGCTACGAACTACAACTGTCACTTGGACTTGTGACATTGAAGGATAATTTTGTATGGGGACAGGGAACGTGTTAATTATAAACACTAAAGTTATTCGCCCTATTTTTCTACTTCCGTAGACCCTAAATTAGGATACCCAGACTACTAACAGGAATTATTTGAGATGTCCAAAACCTGTCCCATTATTAATATGATAATAAAGAATTTTACATACATACATACATAATAATTCCACCACCCACAATATCAGCCGAAGGTCGTCCAGTGCTGGAAATAGGCCTCCCCCAATTTCATGGGGGTATGTGCCATAAGGACCCTGGTATGTCCTAAAACTACGACCAAGACCACCGGGGGATGGGCAGCAGCATTCCTGGAGTGTGGTGGAGATACTGCGATCGCGCCAACCCGCATGCCAAGCGTGGCGATTATGGCATATACCCTCCGTGAATTTGGGGGAGGCCTATGTCCAACAGTGGACGTCCTTTGGCTGATATGGTGGGATGTGCCATAATTGCCACGCTTGGCATGCGGGTTGGCGATCGCAGTATATCCACTGCACTCTAGAGATGCTGCTGCCCACCCCCCGGTGGTCTTGGTCGTAGTTTTAGGAAATACCCAGGTCTAATAATCATTCAATCCCATCTATGTAATAAATATCTTTAAGGTTCCCCCGCACGCTCAACTGAACTCGATTGTCCATACAAACGTAGTTTCGTTCTCATTTTAAAACGCCGTGCTCAAATAACATAAAACTTTGTATACACAATGGGATCCGCCATATCTAGGCCGGAAATTAGTTTCTGTTGCTAGCGATAATAGAAATAAGTTTTTGATGAAAATTTTCATTTTTGGTACAAGCTTTTATTGCCGACTGTACTTTTTTCCACAATCATAAACTACTTGTTGAGTCGGTTCCAATGAGCCCAAACACGATGGGTTTATCTTGTGTAGTTTAGGAATTGCTATGACCACCTTCTGTCTCCATCATCAGATCAGCTCTATGTCATAATAATATTGCATTGTCATCCGATTTATACATGCAAGCAAAATTTCAGCTCAATCGGAAACCGGGAAGTGGATCAAATTTAACTTGCAAGATTTCATTACCGACAGACAGACAGACAACGGGACAGGTGAAACTAAATAAAAGCTTGTAATAAAATAGAGGGAGTTTTATGAGTTTTTTAGGTCTTGTATAAAAACCTTAATAATCGCTGTATTTATTCTCCGTTATAATTTCAAGCAACGTGAACTAATTTCCGGCCTAAAAACTACGTTTGTATGGAGAACCGAGCTTCCTGCGGACTCTTAAACGAGCAATCCTTGTGTATTAATTTACGTCAGGGGGGGTATTGTGTTATATGGTTTCTACCATAAACAAAATCTCAATTCACGTGAAATATTATTACGATTCTAAATACGTTTCCGAACAAACCGCGACCGAAACAAAACGACATTCGCAAAAAAATCAAGAGTGAGTGAAAACCCATTTCTTTGCGTGACGACACGCAATTTTCTAACCACCTGTTCTCGTCGTGATTTCCAAATTGCACTCTATCGTGTTCACCGATAAGATTGCTTTTGCAACAGCATCGTTGAGCAAGATAAGAGGTAGTGGAACTTGGTGGTAGATTAGATACAGTAATAATGTATAAGGAAATGTAATAAATATCTGTGCTACGTGTCGGTTTTGCTTGCGTCGAGTCAGCATAAGTGAGTTATGTTATTATGTATTAGGGTACAAAATGGATACAGACAAAATCATAAATCCCCGGACGGCAACTTTTATTTACGGTTATTTTTGTTAAGTTTTGTTTATAAGGCAATAAACTATTTCTTATTCTTACAAATAAGGATCGCTCTGAATCATGTTTAGGTAATTTTGTTGGGATTTAACATTTTAGTTGTAAACGATCAAATTATTCTAAGCGTTTCAGTACGCCCTCACTTTATTATATATATATATACACTTTATTATATTTGGTATAAATTATTTATTAAGTGTTGGGGAGTTATATATATATATATATATATATATATATATATATATATATATATATATATATATATATATATATATATTCCATATATATATATATATATATATATATATATATATGGAATAGAAATATGGCCAAGCAGAAAATAATATTTCAAATAATAACTGGGTTGTTTTAACCTAATTTAAACTCCCCAACACTTAATTAAATAATTTATACCAAAAAACGTGGTCAAGAGTTATCGGGGAACATCTATCTATACATATTATAAAGCTGAAGAGGGTCGAAAGTCTGTACATGGAAGATATAAAAAAAAAAGTTGGCTGGGTACTTAGAATCGATAACAGAACACGTTCCAACAGTTTTTAGAATTCTGAATTGTCTGTTTATCTGTTTATCGGGGAACATACATACATAAAAAAACATACAGACGAACTGAGAACCTCCTTCCTTCTACTGAAATCGGTTAAAAAGAAGCTCTACTATGATTATTTTCAATTAACGGCAAGAGTCCGGAAACTCGCCAAACCCCATTATACTTTCAACCCCGTATACGTTCAGCATACATCCAAAACATCCGACCAAATGCCTTACACGAAAACCAACTGTATTCTCAAGAGAACTTAATTTAAATTCCACTGGCACGGTCATTGCATGGAAGGTCTCAAAGGGGATAAGGGTTCCATTTGCTTAGTATGTGTGCCTACTTAGTGGCGACGTGTCATAATCCCACGTAATGGCGGTTTCGCTCTAACCTCGGATGCATTAATTGCAATTAGATTTGAATTGGATCTCGTCCGAGGCTGCAGTTGTGTGGTTTCATGTAGAGGCCTTTTTTAACAGACTTCAAAAAAGGAGGTTCTCAATTCGTCGGAATATTTTTTTTTGTACGTTCACCGATTTCTCGATTACTCGGAGACTAGTGGACCGATTTCAAAAATTCTTTTTTTGTTTGAAAGGGTGTGTTTTCTAGTTGATCACATTGTCACCAAGTCTGGATCTGATGACGGGATCTTGGAAAAATCGAGGGAAAGCCTCAAATAATATACCAAGAGGATGGGGTAAGTAAGGCTACATCGAAGGAACTCCTCAAATTATATAGCAGGAGGATGGGTTCTGGCAAAGTTTGGGGTCGGTGTTTTTTTATTAAAAAATTACTTGTTATCATTAAGTAATTGCAAAATTTACGCTTCCCGCCCGGTCCAGGAAGGCCAGCTACCTGGGTGCAGGACCTAGGTGCACCTTTTCATAGGATGTCTCAAAAATATGTTGTTTGGCGACCACTTTGGCTTCGTTGGTAATGACCCTGCCTACGAAGCCGGAGGTCCCGGGTTCGAATCCCGGCCAGGGCTTTATTTGTGCATTTATCACAAATATTGTTCCTGGGTCTTGGATGTTTCCTATGTATTTAAGTATGTATTTATCTATATACATATAAGTATGTGTATCGGCGTCTAGTACCCATAGTACAAGCTTTGCTTAGTTTGGGGCTAGGTCGATTAGTGTAAGATTGTCTCCCAACATATATTTATTTCATATAAGAAATTATCTAAACGACTGAAATAATTGCACTCGTTTGTCAGCAGCCAAAATATAACACAAAAGACTCGACTAGCGGTTCACAGAGGAGTGCTTGTTCCTTCACTCATGTATAGAAGCGAGACTTGGGTATGGCAGAAAAAGCATAAGAGTAGACTGAATGTGGTAAAAATGAGAGCGTTAAGAAGTATGTGTGGGGTACGTTTGTGTGATCGGATAAAAAATAGTGTGATAAGAGAAAGATGTAAAATAGAAGATGATGTAGTGACTAGGGTTGAGAAGAGTATGCTTCGGTGGTTTGGGGCTTGTAGAGAGAATGAGTGAAAGTAGAATGACTAAGAGGATTTACATTCAGGAGATGAGTGGTAGGGTCGGAAGGGGACGACCAAGGCAAGGTTATCTAGATCAAATTTCGGCGATACTACAAAAGGCCAGGTCAGAAGTACCCGCAACCGACGAGCATGTATGACAAGATGTATAAATGTGATTGAAGCGAAAGAAGTATGTAAGGACCGTAGTATTTGGCGTTCTTTGGTCTCTGCCTACCCCATGGGATAACGGCGTGAGTTTATGTATGTATGTAAGGATTAAATTATAAACATGCATACATGTCAAAATTATAGGGATGGTTATCATGATCGCCATAACAAGGAGAATAATGATAATATTAGCATGATGTCATAAAATAAAACATACACTGAAAAAGTAAAAACTAAAGGAAACTAGAAGGAAAGGTTTTAAAAGGAAATTAAAAGTGTTAAATATTAATACAATTCGTGGACATATTATGATTGTCGTCTTCATTGAAAAGAATAGTACATTACTACAGAGGCCGGGACGAAAGGGGTTGCCGGCCGAAGACATATATACGACCGAGCGAAGCGAGGCCGGATAGGTTTAAGGCTGGCAACCCCAAATTTCCCGCCGAGGTATGTATAGTGCTTTTCTCAAACATGAAATGAAATAAACAACAAAAAGAAACAAAATTTTAGTTTTAATACGCATAGTGGCAGAATGTCATGATGCCTGTGCCACAAATTTATGTGGAATGGAATTAAAAAAGAGGACTTTGCCGGCCTAGGCCTGCAAGATTTGTATGAAATTCCATTAACGACCTCTTGTCCTAGCCGCGCCTGAAACGTCATACTTCGCAGCCTATTATAAGGAACATAACATCAATATTTCATTGCATGTTTGAGAAAATACTGTAACTATGTCCTCACAACTCAACAGCAATTACTGTCCAGAGTGATTTGAGGTTGAGAGCGAAACTATTACACGGGTATTATGTCACGCGCCGTGTGCGGTCACTTTACTCGGGTTTTATGGGTCTGCACAATAAATACAATGTCACACTTACATGACTGCTATAATTATGCATAATTTGTACCATTTCAATGTACGGGCATGTTGGTATTTGTTTACCTAAGATTTAAGTACAGGACAGGAGTGACTGCAAAGAAGTTAGGTTACCACAGAAAATTTTGAAAAATATCTACGTTGTATTCCCGAACGCTGTTGACGAAGCAAATTATAGTATTAATGGTTGGAAAAACTCAATGAGCTGGCAAAAACCTGACCATATTTGAAATAAAAATCCATTTCCCAAATAAGTTACATAAATTTATAACATTTCAGGCTAACGTGGTCTTTCACATTAGAATTACTGTTAAATACGGGATATTTACCTTGTATATTACGTTTTGCGAGTTCCCGATATTTCGGCACTGTTGCAAGCATCATTTTCAAGGATTAACAGTCACCAGTTAGTTAATGGTTTTTGCAACAGTGCCGAAATATCGGGAACTCACACGTAATATACATGGCAAACCCCCTGTTTTAACAGTAATTCTAAAGTGACATATATTTATAATCATGAAATAATAGTCTTGGATGTTTCCTATGTATTTATCTATATAAGTATGTATTATATCGTCGTCTATATAGTGCCCATAGTACAAGCTTTGCTTAGTTTGGGACTAGGTTGAATTGTGTAAAATTGTCCCCCAATATTTATTTATTTATTAACCGGTTCAAAAAGCATTAAGTTCTCAATTCGTCGGAAGATATTTTTTTAATATTTTTTTCTCAGACTAGTGGACCGATTTCAAAAATTATTTTTTGTCTGAAAGGGTATGTTTTCTAGTTGGTCCCATTGTCACCTGATGACGGGATCTTGGGAAAATCGGGAACTCCTCAAATTATATAGCAGGAAGGGCCGAGTGTGAGTATGGAAAACTTTGGAGTCGGTGTTTTTTTGTAAAAAATTTACTTGTTTAATAATAACTGTTGCATTCCGACCCTTGTTGCTTCCCACTCTGTATTAATACAAGGTTGGATTAAAGTTTGCGCTTGCACGACTGTTTGTTGTTAACACCTGCGTTAATGAAAGTTGTTAAGTGTGCTGGTTTATGAATGAACAGTAATTATGTACGGTGACGAGGAAACATGGTGACGAAACCGTGGTGTATGATGACATGGTGTTTTCTAATGTGATTATTGATTAAAATATAGTTAGTATATGTCAGGGTGAAAGCGACGCTTCAAGCTATGGGCGCTCTCTCTCTCTGTTATAAACCTTTCGTCGATTTCCAAATGATTATGAGAATGAGGATCTATTCTGAAACCGTCCACTACAAACTTTCATTTAACTCGCCCTGTCAGTATTTCTGCCCATGTAGGAGGGACAAATCTAGTAGCTCAATTTTAGATCAGTTATCTACCGATTGACCTGAAATTTGGCATACACTACCGCTCATAAGTATTTAGGCACCCATACCTTTTTCCATACATCAGTATACAAAAATGACTTTCAGAAATACACTGCCAAGTCAGAGTCCCTTGACAGTTTTGCTTGCATTTTGCATTTTTTATTTAGCTGACTTATTGTTTTTATTTATTTATTTATTCGATGCAAAAACCATATTGAGCCTTAAATCGGTGCCAGAGACCCCCCCTTTTAAAATGGTAGTTTTCTTTTTGCAATGACTTAAATAACTACTAATAGCTGGTTCATAGAAAAGTGTAGTGTACGTTCGGTGGACATTGCAATATTACGGTAACGCCGAGCTGATCTGATTAGACAGAAAGGGGTCATAGCAACTCCTAAACTACACAGGATACACCCATCGTGTTTGGGCTCATTGGAACTGTCTCAACAAGTAATTGAAGACAAACAGTAAATAAAGTATAGCCGGCAATAAAAGCATGAACCAAAGTGACATTTTCGACAGGATCTATAATAACATACGGTCAAGCAGGGCTTCCGAGTGAAAGCTGCTGTTGAAATGAGCAGAATCAGAAAAAGCTGTGAAACTCCTGCCGACGTCTGTATTTCCGAGTTATTATAACCAGGACCTTTTTAAGGCACGAGTGAATAAGCATCTTCTGGGTGAGCTCGCTTCATCGTCGGCCTCATCTTTGCCCCCTGGCTAGATGCTGGTCAAGAGCAATCCCATTTATAATAAATAACAAAATAAAAAAACTACCGGTGTTTTCTCGGTTTCATATTTTTGTATATTTACTTTCAATGTAGCAATAGTGAGCAGGTTTACACTTTATGTTGGCAGCTGTACAGTCGGTCTCATATCGTTAATAATAAAAAAATATCGTAATTACAAAAATCTTTAGACACCTAAATACAACTGGATGATACCGCCCAAAACAATGTAGCAATTGAGCCACATAAATTTTCGCTTGAAGAAGCTTTGTTAATGGTTCGTCTCCTCAGTCACTCATTAAAACTATGATTTACTCATTTTTATAGCCACAAAATACACGCTTTTCTGATAATTACCAAACCAATTTTTATAGATTATCTCCTACGCAAATTTGGGTCCCATAATATTTTTAAAATTCTTGTGACTATTGTATTTACGCTGACACAGAATAGCAAAAAAAGTTATCCATAAATAAAGATTAGGGGACAATTTTTTACACAAATCGAACTAGTCCGAAAGTAAGCTCAATAAGGCTTGTGTTATGGGTTAGTACCCATAACACAATATACCGTCGTCTTGATGGATACTTTAATATATAGAAAACATCCAAGTCTCAGGAACAAATGATTTTGCTCATCATATAAACAAATTCCGTTACCGGGATTCGAACTGGGAGCTCCAGCTTCGTAGGCAGTGGTCACTACCAACTAGGCTAAGCAGGGCGAGTTGTTCTCATTGAGATTGTTTTCATACAAAGTATTACGCTATCTCAGTCATGTTTGTAAACAATTATGTAACCATAAACTATGAACAGTGATCACACGCGAGGGTGACCAACTGAACACAATGTTTGCATACGTATCGCGAATTATCTAACTGATTTCTCTGTCCGTCTGACAGTTTGTTCTGCATCGATTGCCACGTTTGTTATTCATATGCGATTTCTATCGAGTCAATAAACCACATGAATACCTATCGGACTATACAATTCTAGGTTTTTGTTATAGCTAGCGAGGCCAGGGCCTCGCGTCGGAAGCAGGCAGGAATGAGTATAAAGTACTTCAAATGATTAGGACATATCTTAAATATACATACATACATAAACTCACGTACATATTCCCAAAAAGGGTAAACAGAGCACACGAGAATTAATTTCAGTGCCACTTTTAGCAATTGTAGGTTTAAAGATTGAGAAAATGTGATATTGCAGTGACAGGTTGCTAGCCCATCGCCCACAACACACTTCAACCTGGTTCCCATAGTCGACTCTTACGACACCCAAATTAAGAAAGGGGGAGGTGCTATTCTAACCCGGCACCACATCTTAAATATTATGACAGTGTTCGTGAACAAAATTTTGATCACATTGCGAGAAACTTGTGGTTGATTTTTGACGAAGAAAGGTTGTCAGACCACGCCAGTGTATGTTCTTCTCGATCTAAACGAACCATTTGTTAGTAAAAGCTATGTTTCGTCCGTTAGGCGACAATTGACAACATTTAATTTTTTTAAGCAGGCTTTTTTCCGATGAAATCTAATAGAGGATAAAAAGTTAAGTAAAACCACATTTTTAAATTCTCGAAAATATCCCAATTTCATATAAATAATTCATATTCAAAAGTTGCTCATTCTAAAAGAGAGTAAGTGACTAGTAAGGCGTCACAGCGTAACAAATCATACAGAAGCACTGTTACTAAGACAAACTTACTAAAGAAATTGAACTGCTGTTCTTTTTGTGCGCTGTGACTGTCACAATTTCGTAGTAATGACGTCATTAAAAAAATAATCAATACAATTAAAAATATTTTATGAAATTTATACTTTGTGGTCTTCTTCCGCGGGTGGCGGTGCCGAGGCGTCTAGATCATAAAAAGCGACTTTATATCGCCTATGCACAGCATAAAGACAAACTTTTAGGGCATGAGAAGTGAAAATGCAATTTTCGTTACTCAGTGGAAAATTAGGCAAGTGTTTGCCTAAATACAATATTCAGAATTCCCACATATTAAATATGAATAATGTATAGGTATACTGCCTATTAATGTATACTTAACACTACGAGTTATACATCAGCACGCTTAAACACAATGTAATTAAAATATTAGCATTTCTAATCAGAACCGACAATCGCCGTAAGCATTAAACACCGTATAAATATCCGTCGAAATATCCCGGCCAATTATCAACTTCCACGCTAGCTTCCTTGATGCGTTGTCGTACATCGCACAAAATACGCACGAAAGCAGTAGCACAGTATAAACAGTAGAAACACTTGATATAAATGGCGTGGTTTATATGTACGTCAACACGAAGGAATTATTTAAGTTTGTGGTCGCGATCTCGAAAGCGGACCATTTAGATGCCAATTACAATATGTCGGTTTCAAAACCAAACGTAACAAAAGAAACTCAACTCTCTTCTATTAAAATTTGACTTACATTCCATTGAACTTATTCTATTATTTTTATAGGAACCTCGGACTCCGGAGGTTTACGGGGCCAAATATAAATATTTGTGGACAATCCTACACAAATCGACCTAGCCCCAAACTAAGCAGAGCTTATACTATGGGACGATATACATACTCATATAAATACTTAAATACATAGAAAACATCCAAGACTCAGGTACTCATCAAATATCCGTGTTCATCACACCATTAAACGCCCGGGGGATTCGAACCCGGAACCACCGGCTTTAAGTAGGCACGGCCACTATTAAAGGCTAAAGTGGCCGTCATGTCTATAGTATTTATCGCAATAATGGCGCGTAGCCGTAAAATATGAAAAAAATTACAATACAAAAAGCTTTGTCACAATGACATCCCTTTTTTTCCTGGGCCGCATTATTTTACGGCACCCTATGCCGTGGGTCAAGGCGTTGTGTTAAAGAGTTCTTACTATTTATAATGTGCCGCACACTGCGTTTTTGCAATATGCGTTTATCGTTGCGTGTAATGGACCACGTTCACGCACATACGAATCGTATGCGACGGCCGTCTCCGGACTCCGCTTCCGTGTCGCCAGTAATGGCGGTCGGCGAGGAAGTTCGTTAGCGGTTGGTAATTTCAAATTGGAATGCGATTGGCGTTGATAATCATAAACTTCTATTAAAAGTACCAGACTATCTGCATTTGATACGCGATATTTGGAAAACATCGGCTTGAGAACTTCTAACAGTCATGTTGCCCACTCAATTGACAAAGGGGGGTCGAAGTTGAACCACGTCCGTAGGGAGTGCCCACCGTTACCCTACACGTGACCCCTGGGTGGTGCTAAAAGTGCAACAAAAACTGGCAACCGTACTTGTCTTCTCGAAGATCTCACGGTCTCGTAAATAAATGCCATTGGATTAAATAAAATTTGGAAAATGCAGTTGCGTCGAATAAAAAAAGTGCCGTACACACACGTGACATATAGAAATAAACGTTTTTAGGGTTCTGTAGTCAACTAGGAGCCCTGTCCGTCCGTCTGTCTGTCTGTCCGTCTGTCTGTCCGAGGGTTTGCTCTGAGATTGTTAGTGCTAGAAAGCTGCAATTTGGTATGGATATAAAACAATAAATATGACTCGTAAAATAAAAACTAAAAAAAAATGTTTTTAGGGGCCCCTTCCCTACACGTGAAGTGGGGATGTTTTTTCTTGCTTCAACTCTATGGTGTGGGATATTGTTGGAAAAGTCTTTCAAAATGAATACAGGTTTTGATCAAACATTTTTTGATAAAGTGACTATTTTCGGAATTATCTCTTCGTCTGGGATTCTCAAATGAAGTCAGTGACTCCACTCTGGTTTATAAACAAAAAATCTATTATGCATGGGGAGTAAATTCCAACTAGGTGCTTAAACGAGGAATACGCCTGGACACATTAACATTCCAATGCCCAGGATTCCCAACCTTAACTATGCGCTGTCTGTCTTTAATTTGAATATTGGAAAATGGTTTAGGTTAGTTCATATGCACTTTCAACGTAACAAAACGAAAACGATACTACCAAACGTGTCTAGATAATAATATTGTTGTCTCTTTCTTCCCCAGTGCACCATCCCCCTGCTGCTGCTTGTGGCCTCTGCGCTTGCGCAATACGAGGGCTACCACGGCTACGAGCGTGAACTAGACGCGTACAGCTTCAAGCCGGCCATACCGCACCAAAGTCTCGATGAACATCACGACTACGAACTTGACTACCATGTAAGTGGATTAACTATTCGGAGAACATTACATAGTCGAGGGCATACGTATGTACACTTTTTCGGATATCGGCCAATTTAGTCTTCAATGGAATAAAAAACGAACATTTAAAAAAAAAAACGAATTATTCGTCCATTTGTGTCGAGCGCCTTGCAGGCCACCCAAATCCTTTGGCTGCAAAATTACTGGATACGACACAAGCTGTGAAACGCCTAAAACGAAAACACATTGTGTAGGCAGCATAGTGGTTAGCGAGACGGTGGTCTCCTAAACCGAAAGTTACAAAGTCGTTCAACAAAACTTATTATAGTCGTTATCGACTGATGACAGTTTATAACAACAAAAAAAACGTCCATTTGACGTGCACATGCTTAATGCAAATTTAAGACTTATATGGTTTTCTCACTGATGCCACAGTCAGAACTAGACCAAATTAATATGGGACCACATTAAAACGGGAAGCACCAGCTTTCAAATAAAAAAAGTTAAGCCTCTTAAGCTTTTTCAACTGGCTTTACCAAATTGTATAATTTTGAAATTCTAATTCTAAAGAACTTTGTATGTCTTATGGCAAAACACAGTTGGGTCTTATAAATTTATAATATTAACACCTTTGTACCTGTGTTTGACAAAGAAATTATTTTGATTTAATTTGATTTAATAGTTTAAAATAGTTTTAATAGTTTTAGTGTCTCAAGACGAAAGTCTTTGACCAGTGTGTGTTGCCAATGATGACATATGGTACTGAAACGTGGTCGCTTACTATGGGCCTCATAAGGAAGCTCCAAGTCACCCAAAGAGCGATGGAGAGGGCTATGCTGGGAGTATCTCTGCGTGATCGCATCAGGAATGAAGTTATCCGCAGCAGAACCAAAGTGACCGATATAGCCCATCAAATCGCTAAACTTAAGTGGCAGTGGGCGGGACACACAGCACGTAGAACCGATGGCCGTTGGGGCGGAAAGGTTCTCGAGTGGCGACCACGTACCGGAAGGCGTAGCGTGGGCAGGCCCCCCACACGGTGGACTGATGACCTGGTAAGGGTCGCGGGTGTCCGCTGGATGCGGGTGGCGCAGGACCGGTCATTGTGGAAGTCTTTAGGGGAGGCATATGTCCAGCAGTGGACGTCTTTCGGCTGACATGATGATGATGATGATGATGATGAATAGTTTAAAACTGACATCTATACAATATTATAAAGCTGAAGAGTTTGTTTATTTGAACGCGCTAATCTCAGGAACTACTGGTTCGAATTGAAAAATACTTATTGTGTTGGATAGTCCATTTATCGAGGAAGGCTTTAGGCTATATAACATCACGCTGCGACCTATAGGAGCGAAGACGCGGACGAAGTCGCGGGCAACAGCTAGTGTAATATAATTGTATTTTTTTTAATAAATGGATTGATTGATTGTTTTTTCAGGCGCACCCAAAGTACGCGTTCGACTATTCAGTGAAGGACCCGCACACCGGTGACGACAAAGAGCACTGGGAGACCCGCGACGGAGACAAGGTTAAAGGTACGGCCAACACTTACCTTTTTTAGGGTTTCGTAGCCAAACGGCAAAATACGGAACCCTTGTGGATTCGTCATGTCTATCTGTCTCTCTGTCCGTCCGTATGTCACAGCCGATTTACTCCGAGACTATGACCACTACCATTATGAAATTTGGTGTGAAGGTGTGTGTTATGAACCGCTATCGAAATATGATGTGAAATTACGAAAAAAAAATTAAATGGGGGGGGGGGGGCACCCCATACATGTAACAGAGGTGTCAAAATTATTTTTTCAATGCACATAGGCGTGTGGGGTATCTATGGAGGCCTTTAAAATTTAAAAAGTTTTCTAAATTTTTTTTTCATTTAAGGCAATTGTTAAAAATGCCCCTCAAACCAACGCTCGCAACGATCTACTTATTTCTAGTCAAATTGCGATACCAATTAACGTCACCAACGGATCACCAACATTTTTTTACACGCCATATAAACTTACAGCGAGTAAAGATCAAAACGTAGATGTTTCTGTAAGTTTTATACGAGTAGCACGATGGGGATAAAGGAGCATACATACACCCTGCGTGATAATAAGTGGACACCGTAGCCTATGTGCGCTTGTGACTCTAGAGACCCACCCTTAATTACTGAATGGACCTCAAGCTTTATTAGTCATTTATAGATATTCTGCCTGACCTACTCCGCGTGACTCAGGAGACATCAATGTTATAGTCTTATCTATTAACATGTCTCGTTTCTTCTTTCTACTCTATTATCCAGTTCATAAAGTTACCGGTGGTCCATTGAAACTTAAAAAAAAATCGTATATGACCTAATAGACATCACCGTGGCAAAGAGCAGCGGAAAACCATAACAAAACTACTTGAACTTTAACTCGAACACTGTTCCGACGTACGAGTATTATATAAGAGTAACTCATAAACAGTAGAAGGGTCTGACTGAAAATCAGCGTTGCGGTGTATTCACTGCAACATTATGCTGAGTCCAGCCCCTTTTTATCATCACTCATTGTTATACCTACTGTACAATCTAATGTAATGTAATGTAATCTAATGTAATGTAATGTCTAATGTCTGTTTTAATTTTTTAGTTTTTTACTTATGTTTATCATGTACTTAGTGTTAAAATGTGGTGATAAATAAAGTACTTCTATGTCTATGTCTATGAAAAGGGTTTTTAACATTTTAATAACAATCAAGTGACATTTAAAACTTACGATTCCAGGCAGCTACACCCTAACGGAGACGGACGGCACGAAGCGAGTGGTGGAATATGAGGCGGACGACAAGAACGGTTTCAACGCGGTGGTGCACAAGATAGGGGCGCCTACCGAGCACAAACAGATCCAGTACGATCACAAACCGATCAAGTACGAACCCATACAGTATCACCACGAGTACAGCGCTCAGCAGTTCGATGATGGCTTCGTGCCCATCGCCGGATACGCGCATTAGGTTAGGCTGTTACAACAAATAGGGCAAAAAACGCGCAAATCTAGATCTTACAGACGTCGAGGAAGGAGGGAGGTGGAAGGAGTCGAGTTCATATAAAATAGACCTTTTTAAGGCACGATATATTCACATAGGCATTATATATCTGGGTGGGCTCGCTTCATCGGCGGGGTTATATTTGCCCCCTGAGTAGATGCTGGCCAAGAGCAATCCCATTTTTAATAATGAAAAAAAAAAACGATAGTTGCCTGCTATTGTTAAAATTATTTAAAATGTCCGGCTTTAAATAAAACTGCCATTAGAATTTGAACCTTCTTGCTGGAAACGTTGAGGCGCTTTTTGAACGGTTTAATTTGATACAATTCGGTCTATTCCAATGATTTGACATATACATAAACGTGACAATAATTTAGTGAGGTGTCAACAAGCGTAGCCCTATTTACATGCATGCAAGTTTCGTTACATTACGGTGAATGGTGAGTTCAATCGACCTTATGAATACCGCAATGTACATAGTTAAAATTGAATGCAATTGTTGCACGATTGTAAATGGCACTTTATTTACAAAAACAATGTTTACTGTCTTGTGAATAACAACAGGTGACAAATAGAGTAGAGTTCTGAAAGCTTGACCAGAGTATTATTATTTATTAGACTATTGCAGGAGTCAACAGCTTTTGGAAATAAAGAAATTCGGGAAAGTATATGGATATACATTTTCTAAAATAGCGATAGAGATGATGTAGTCTATTAGAAAGAAAAAAATAATTGTTATTTATGTTATCATTCATAATTTAAAGAAAAAAAAATGTTATCATTCAGCCTCGTGACCGAGGAGACAAAATTGCTATCCAAGGACTACATTCTAGAAACCAAAAGTTTTAGGTTTCTAGAATGTAGTCCTTGTGTGGTTTATAGCCTTTAAAGTCAGCGTGACCGAAGAGCTATTACTATCGCTACCTTTTAGAAAAGTTAATTGACCTGAAAGTTACAGATCGGGCAAACAGGTCATTAATCGACACCTAGTTTTTACAGAATTGCCCCGCAAAAGCCGAAATTTAGGAAACAGCTGTTTTTATTGACGTCGTTCGTCATGTATGCATCAATCCTGTTGCTTGTCTCATTCTCCCGTCAGAATAGAATTATTTGCCCTATTTGTAGAAATAATTGTTATTATTTTACGCTTTTAATTTTGTTATTTTAGTTTTACTATCTTGAAGACAGAGGCTTTTATAATCTTGTTTAATATTAAAAATGATGAAGACTGTACCTGTTTACTTCTTAGTTGTAGTTTTTAAGTATTGTACAAAATACTTGCAATGTAATAAAACATTAAAAGTATTCTTTCGTTTTAATTTCTAGTGTCTAAGTATCCTTGTACTCATTTCTCAATGTGACATGAGTGAAAATTGTGAGAATTATATGTACATTGCTGGGTTGATAAGTAGAGGTGGTTACTGGAAAGCATCATTACTCATCGAACCAGCAATGTATGTCAAAGTGTCTTTTCAAGTTGGTGGAATAGGGGCCAGCTTGACAACACTAGCTTCCCACAAGGCGTCAAAACGCTGTGATCAAGACCACCGGGCGCTCCCGCTAGTCGCTGGTCTTTATAGATTCTACATCGAAACACCGTTAGCGCGATCTAGACATCGCGTTGCCCGTTACAACGACATCTAGCGGACAATTCTAAAAATCAAGTACTCGCTTCTGCGCCAGCGCTAGCGATCTTGTACCGCAGCTGTTGATGGTGGACTCGGTGTGAGACTCGCGTTCGGAGCTCAAGTCGGTGGAGGTTAGTGTTCCTCATTATTAAAATATATATATATATTTATGCCATTTCATCGTATTATGTTTTTCAAAATTATTATAATGTACTAACATGTAACTTTAATGAAGAATACTAACAAAATTTTATGGATTCGCAATAATCTGCAATAATCTGAAATAGTCTTTTTTTTATTACTAGTCAATTCTATATATACACATCTTTAGCGCGAACTAGAAACCGCCTCAGACGGCACAGCGCTATCTAGCGGACAGTTGGACTCACCTATGTACCAACACGAGTTTCAGGCAACCGTTCTATTACCGCAGCTGTTGCTCGGTGGCGCTAAAGCTCCTCACTACTTCTAGATTCTACATCGACACAACGTTAGCGCGATGTAGAAATAGCCTCACGTGGGGCAGCGCCATCTAGCGGATAGTTGGAGTCACCTCTGTGCCAGCGCCAGCTTCAGGCGATCGTCCTCTTACCGCAGCTGTTACTCGGTCGCCTCGGCGGGAGGATCGTTGCAGTAGGCACTAAAGTTCCTCACTACTTGTAGATTACATCGACACATTGTAAGCGCAAACTAGAAACCGCCTCAGACGGTACAGTGCTATCTAGCGGACAGTTTGACTCACCTCTGTGCGAGCGCCAACTTCAGACGATCGTTCTCGTACCGCAGCTGTTGCTCGGTGGACTCGGTGGAAGGCTCTCGTTCGGAGCGATCGGGCGCTGCAGTGGACGCTAAGGGTCCGCGTGGCGCTCGGCCCACCGTCGCGTAACCACCCTATAGCAGAAACAACAGCTTTACGGCCCGGACACGACTTCGAGCGGTGGCAGCGGTGTTTTTAATACTTTGCGTGTGAACCCAACTCACCGCAGTGCGTTGCGCGTCTCAACCGTGCAATGACCAGAAAAAACGCTTTCCTCACCGCAATTTGCGCTTAGTAGTGACCGGGCTGTTAATTTCTTTCCAAATCATCTTCAAGTAGGGATTATTACAGATGTGCGACACCGAGTGTGCGACACATCGTTTGTGCGACGTATGAGTAAGCGATGCACGGTATTGCGACATCTCATTTGTGCGACATGTCGTTTGAAATGAAATGAAATGAAATGAAATGTTTATTCACAAGAACATACAGTGTACAATAGGTGTTAGGTACATAATAATATTGCAGTTCCAGTCCGGTACATTCAGCCAGTTCAGGCATGTGAAAATTAAAATAGGTTCTTAATTTAACTAAAAATTACATTAGTTAAGTAAAAACTCATATCTATCCATGTCATAATAAATTCATAATTATAATATTTGATGTCATAAAGTTAGGCTGTCATAAAGTTTGTGATAAGTATGACTCGGCGACACTCAGATTAGCGACAGGGCATTTGTGCGGCACGTCGTTTGTGCGAAGTATGAATAAGCGATACTCAGATTAGCGACTGGCCATTTGAGCGGCACGTCGTTTGTGCGAAGTATGAATAAGCTACTCAGATTAGCGACAGGCCATTTCAGCGACAAATAATTTGTGCGAAGTATGATTAACCGTCACGCAAATTTGCGACTACTGATTTGTGCGAACACTGCGAACATTGTTCGTGCGGAGAATGGTTAAGAGGGCGCAGTACGTTTGGTTCTCCATACAAACGTATTTATGCTCTCATTTTAAAATGCCATGCTAGAATAACATGAAACTTTGTATACACAATGGGATCCAGCTTGTCTAGGGCGGAAGTTAGTTTCTGTTGCTTGAAATTATAATGGCGAAAAAATACAGCGATTATTAAGGTTTTCATACAAGCCGTAAAAACTCAAAAAACCGCTGTATTTTTTTTCTTTTTCAATTTCTAGCAACAGAAACTAATTTCCGACCTATGTATGCCGGATCCCATTGTGTATACAAAGTTTCATGTTATTCTAGCATGGCGTTTTAAAATGAGAGCCTAAATACGTTTGTATGGAGAACCGATCCACACCGATCGTACTGCGCCGGCTTAATCGGTGAATAAATATGCGACTTGTTGTATGTGCATTTACGTTTTTTTTTTGTAGAATTTCTCGTAAAAAATCATACTTCTAAAATATGTAGGAGTATGAACAATAATAGTGTAGTCATTATTTACAGCTTGCTGATTAAATGTCAGACAGACTGGGTGAAACTTGCTGTAGCCAACACGAAATTCACATCTTTTTAAGGATTAAAACATTTTTACTTTTGGCATCATTTGATGAATATACGAGTATGAGTAAGATAAAAATTTATCGCATTCTAAGTCTTCGCTCATAAGACCCTAAAAAACTTAATGATGGGCCTATCACATTTAAGCTTTCTAAGCAAGGAAGACAAAGACTCAGTTTAGTGCGTAATAAGGGATAACAAGTTTTCTTTTATATGAAGACATCTAGTTAGTCCGTAGAAAGTTTGCTTAAAAGGTTTAATGTAATAGTACGTACATTTGTATGGTAGAAGAAAATCGCATACTAGGACTTCGCTCATCCATATTGTCGTATATTTGTTAGTCGAATAAAAGTAAATCGCATACTATTTAGCACTTCGCTTATCCATACTGTCGTACATTTGTGTAGTCGAATAGAAGTACATCGCATACTAGTACTTCGCTCACCCATACTGTCGTACATTTGTATAGTCGAATAGAAGTACATCGCATACCAGCACTTCGCTGATGCATACTGTCGGAAATTTGTATTGTTGGACACAAATACATCGCACAATTCAACATCGCAGAATTGCTATGTCGATCAATAGAAATGTCGCACTAGCGTACATCGCACATTCGTTGTCGCACATCTGTAATAATCCCCTTCAAGTAACGTGCAAATCGGCGAATGTTTTTTTAAGAATTATCGATCAAAGCGCCTCAAAGTTTGGACAGTAAAAATATAATTTGTAGGCAACTATAAAATGGGCCCCAAGTCATCACCAAAGCAACGCGCAACAGAAAATCGTGGGTTTACCCTAATACTTAGTCCGTGAAACGCGCTTTTTCCGTCGCCTATAGCATCGGTGATGTCTTCCGAGTCACGTCGGCATATTGATCAAAAAGTAAATATAAAGCACAGAATTATAATTGCAAAAATTATAAGCAAAGTCGTGACTGACTATTTATTTACCTGCAAAACATATTTATTTATAAGCAGCTAATAAACAGTTGAATCATACAAACGCCTGTTAATTGTCACATTACAAAAACAGGTAGCGCATAGTAGGGATAAAATTTTTGGACCACATTTAAGGCTTTTAATTCATCTACAATTAAATTGTTTCCGTTGTGACAGGAATATTACCCATATACATTGAATGAAAAATTTTCATGTCATAATAAAATAAATTAAATCGTAGACCAATTAAGAGCCTTAATTACGGTCCCTAAATTAGATCGTCAGTCATTTCAGTCATTTGCACTTTCATTACCGGCTAGCACGCGCCACGCTCGTAGGCCGTAACCACGTATTCCTCGTATGTAGTCCGTAGCAGCTACGAACAGAATCCCCGACAATCGGGTTCTCGGCGCTGAATGTGTTAGGCAATAACCACGGCTATTCCCATTTGTATTGTTCTAAGATAAAATATCTGAGCTAACCTGAAGTGTGGATGATACTGAGTGAGCTCTTTGGTGGACCATCAACTCGTCGTTGTCCATTTTAGGCTGCAACAAAAATAAGTTGAAAAACTAAGAATAATGGGCACATGGGAACGTCATCTTGCTCATATTCGGAGCAGCCCAACTGGGGAAGTACCTCCAACTTACAGAAGAGCGCAGCATAATAAAACCACTACTTGCTCTTTAGGTATGTGGTGTTGTGTTCCTGGTAAGAAAGGTCGCCACATTTTCCCCAACTTATGAAGATGATGAGCCGTAGCGTGGGCAGGTTCCCACACGGTGAACTGATGACCAGGTGAAGGTCGCGGGTGTCCGCTGGATGCGGGTGGCGCGGGACCGGTCATTGTGGAAGTCCTTGGGGGAGGCCTATGTCCACCAGTGGACGTTCTTCGGCTGATATAATGATGATGATGATAATTTGACGTATACGTCGACGGCGACATTCTGAAGAAACCAGAAACTAAGCTCGAGAGATTTCACGAGCATGGGCAGGAACTTGACTTGCAAAACCAAATATACTTTTCATTATGCGGCCGCAAGAAGCACGGTGAAGCTGTCCTCTAGAGTTTAAAGTGTCGAGGTGTGGAGGTGTGTGTGTGTAGGAGGGCCTAGGCCGAGTTTTACGGAACTGGCGTTTGGCGTCAAGATCTTCGAGACTGGCGCGCTCGAAGTCATTAATACCCGCACTGACAGCAGTTCGTAAGTCGGATTTGCGACTAGCAAGAAAGATCCTCCCATGACTCACATGATATGCCGGTGGCAGACAAGTGGCTTTTTAAGACATCCTTGTAACGTAGGTGCTGCCCACCAGCTTTACGTTTACCCAGCGCTAACTCAGGGTAAAAAATAGCTTAAGGCAGTATTTTATAGTAAACTCCCGTGCGTTTGAGACATTATCAAAATCATTTTTAGGGTGTCTTGATGGTGGTATTGTCACCATCCCCCCCTCCTAACCTACCTAAACCCCCCTAAACTCCCTAGCTACCCTAGGCAACCAATTGAGACTAAACATATGTAGACTAACTAGACCTTAACTAAACCTAACTAATTTTCTAATAAAAATTTCTATAAATGTCTACCTTAATTCTCTATTGTTCTCTACACATAAATTTAAGTCAATATGTTAATAAGTTAATATCTTGAATTGGATCAGTAAATTGGCCAAATGATCGCTAGTGTGTATGTAGAACCAAAGTTGTGTCCAAAATAGTAAACCAAAGTCCTTTTCACATAGAGAGAGTTACCTACTTAGTCTTACTAGAATAAATACCTACTAATACCTAAACAATTATAAAAGTATATAAAAAATCAAATATAATTTTCCTATTGATGTTGAACTGTTGTTAAGTATAAGATCAATGTAAGTCAATAGATATATTTTAAATTACTAGTCAACTGAAGTCAATGTTAATTATATAATTAAGAATTATTATTTTTGTGGTTATAAATGTGGCCCACTCCCCGCCACATTCGTAGCTCTCGTTCCCAGACTGGACAAGCTTCCGCCACATAGTTCTGAAGGAACTTTATTCTTTTAAGTGACTTTAGTATTTTATTTATTTAGTCACTTTTGTCATTTATTTGACTTCAGTATTTACTGAGGACATTCAAAGGGACAATTTACAGAATAGCAAAATACTGGTAGGAGCAGCAGCAATAGATCTACTCTAGCTCTTTAGTATTCTGCAATGTAATTTGATTTGTCGGTGTATTTAAATTTGTAAACAATGAAATAATTTTATCCAGACTATTGATGTAGCATTTCGAATCCCCATTTGCGGTACATTCAAAATAACCACGGCCGTCTTTTGACCTAATCAAGATAAAAGATTCATCGTTAGTTTTGATGAAGTAGATTTCAAAAGGACTCTTTCCCTTTCGAAAGTAATTTGAAATGTGGAGTTCAATTTGATTACAGAATCCGAAGAAACCAGAATAAAATCAATCACATACTGCTGAGAGTGAATTTACTCAAATATTTTCTTTTATAATTTGTATTGAATTTACTTGTATTTTAATGTATTGTGGGATATTTAATTTAATTTGATCCCACAATATTTAAACTACCAGTATGAATAGGTACAAACGGAACAAAATTTATTTAACACAGTTCTATTTGTCAAGTAAGTTGGTCGGTGTCGTATATACATGTATATAATATACCTAGCCTAAGAATAATCCCTATCCCCACTATCAGTCTAGCTCACTATAATAAAAGACCCCAGGTATCCCCAAATTTACCTACATCTAAGCACCAAGAATACCCCAATGAAGCCATATAAAATATCAACAGCAGATAAAACTTTCCTAGTTAATAAAATAAGAAAATAAATGGCTTTTTAATAACATAAGAATATAACCCAAAGTTAAATACATCAGAACCTTGTAATATGGCCTAGCCCTAACAGCTACACTAACCATCTATTCTACCGGTATATTTGCAAGCTAGGGGCCCGGGTCCCACATTTAAGCTACGGGCGTAAAGACATTTCGATGGTGCAATGAAACATCTTTATCTAGACTAAAGCTAATCTAAGTCGGGTGAGGATTGCCCTGCTAAACCTGACACCCTATTTCCTCGTGTGCTTCAGTGAGACTCGCAAATGGGATTGGGACAGCGAATGTTACTGAGAGTATAAAGTGTGAATATATAAATGTATAGATAAATAGGTCTGAGTAACTTGAGAACTTAAAATGTCTGGTATGACATTCCAAATCATCAAGGCACCAGGGAGTTTGAACCGTCTCTTGAGTAAAATACGGTGTGCAAGTCGACAACTCCATATCGACAGTTACGTATTTAATAATTAAAGACACTTCTTAAAATGAATAGTCTATCGTTAACACCGCAAGGTGATCCAACTTTCCATCTTAAAAAAGCCAAGACAGACTCTTCTTGGTATTCAGACAATTCTCTAGACTTCTAACCCCATTAAAATAGTAAATATAACTTCAGAAAATTCTAATAAGAAAACACTGAATTAAATAAACCAATTTTAACTAAAACAAATGCTAGAACACTCAAACTTTAAGATAAAATATCGATATTAAAATAATCACACAACTAGAACTTCACTCACTACAAAATTTACAAACTCTACAATAATGAATTAAAATGTATCCACTAAATATTAAACAAATTAGAGAATTTACACACAAAGAACATTATCTAAAACCCCATTCAAGCTACGTTATATCATATCCGAGCAAAGATTAAACCAGTAAACAATATACTAGCATAATCCAGGTCCAGACACAACATAGGTAACCTAAACTAAGACCTAATACCTCTCTAGAGAAACCGTCCGAACAGTCTAAAATCTAAAGCAAGAATGATCATGAACCAGGGTCCATGGCTCCTAGGACCCCAACACCTCTCCCCGCACTATTCCCCGCAACTAGCGTCTGAAGCTGTAAAACCAAGTTTTTGATTACATATAATTTTACTATTTTAAACTCTATTCCTTTTATAAAATAAGCCCTATGCTGACCCTAAACTATTTGGTGAATTTCGTCCCACGATACTTATATAAACACTTGACACTTCATACAACACGTGTACTGTCCTGAAACAGGTACAACTATTCGACCATATACGTATTGCTATAAAAATAAAGTTCAATTTGGTTTAACTTCTAATAGTCTACATTTAATTAGACTGCAAATTATTGTTTGTCCTTTTAATTGTTTCTTCTAACGATAGAAATATTTTTCTGTAACTTTACCTTTAGCAAGTTGATAATGCGATCCATATTCAAGTAGTCCAATTTTAAAATACTCTTATAGCTTTGTAATAAGGATCAATTTTGCATAAAATATCTTTTGTTTTCTAATGGTTCAATATTAAAATTAATTTTGTAAAGTCATAAATTTTAGCCACGTCCAGTACTCAGGGCCTGTGTGAAATAATACACTCTTAAATTTCTAGGTATTTGATAACACGTAGGTACAGCCCACCCGATAGTAAATGGTTACCGCAGCCTATGAACGTTTGCAACTCCATTGCATTTAAATTGATTTAAAAATAGAAATATATAATAATTATGTTTACATATGCTTGAAACATATCAGATCAAATCTGGTATGGTACAGTATGCGTACAAAGTGTCCATACCAGCGCAATTGGCCATTTAAGAGCAGACACTGCATTCCAGTCACATTTTTCCGACGTAAAAACATGATTGCTAAAAATGTCACTGTAAAATTAAATATCACGTGCTCTGCCTACCCTTTTGGCAATACACGGCTTTTGGCAGTGGTAGTAATTTCCAACCAGTGTGAAAAATTGACCCCGGGCGGGATTAGGGGGAAGAGGGGATTAGGCTTAATTAGAAGAGTGAACTGATTGATTCGTCGCCACAAGCAATACCCACGGTAGCTTAGTTTTTTCAAAGAGCGATGGACGGATACCAGAGGCCGTTGAGGGTGACCAATTTTTAAATTTTCGACTCTGGTTGGAAATTTTAATTCCGCTTGTCAAAAATATTTACATATAGTGGTAGTACCTGTACAGGCGGGGCTGCAACTGTGGGCTCGTCGTTGGGCGCGCGGGTCGCGAGCAGCGGGGAAGCTGTGGCGGAGGCGACGGGCGTAGCCGCGCCGCTGTTCCCGTTCGTGGCCTTACCGGACATTTGCTGCGCTTGGATCGCTTCTTTCACCTCTTGGAACTTCTCTATGAACTGCAACAAGCAAGGAGAGTTATCTGGGGATTTATTAATAGAGAATTTTACAAAGAGACAGAATACCGCAGAACCGATGGCCGTTGAGGCGGAAAGGTTTTCCAGTGGCAACCACGTACTGGAAGGCGCAGCGTGGGTAGGCCCTGCAAAGTGGACTGATGACATGGTTAAGGGTCGCGGGAGTCCGCTGGATACGGGCGGCGCAGGACCGGTCATTGTGGCACTCTCTAGGGGAGGCCTATGTTCAGCAGTGTCCGTCCATCGGCTGATATGATGATGATGATGATGACTCGTCATACCAGATATATACGTGACTAGACTACTCGAAAAATCGTGCGTAAGTTACTGAACCATCCATATAAATAATGCTTGGATCGGACCGACTGAAGGCGGTTTCCATTAATTAGTGGTAATTTAATAATTACCAAACCCTTTGGACGCCATCATTCACGTAGGCTAGTGTCACCGGCACGCCAACTCATCTTCCGTAAGAGATTGAATATAAACCATAGTGTAATGTACGAAGGTGACTTTGACAACGCACAGTACCGACCAATAATATATCTAATATCACCTTACGCGATGTTTTGGAGGATTCCGCTACGATTTTAAACTTTTAAGTGCCTACATCAGTCAGTAGATATAATAAAATGTTATAAATGTGGGATTGGTACTTTTTGATGGTTGTATACGGTGATAACTGCTAGATGATGAATAAGGAGCGTTCGAATGTGGTTTGAATTGCTTTGGAATGGCGAATGAGTTGACGGAGGACGGAGTTCGAAAGTAGAGCTGAAAGAAGTAAGACGTTATGGTCTTTATGTAAATAAATAAGAAAGTTGTGAATGTAAATAAATTTGCCTAAAAGATTCATTATTTCATCGTGGACCCTGTCCGGGTCTACATAAATTCATGAACAGTTATAAAATAAAACGGCTTTTAAATAGTTGTATGTGTAGTTCTTTACCTTGCCCAATTCAGCTTCTGACGCGAACCCCAACCCGTAGACAGTGTTGGCGCGAACGTCGCTCCACTGTCCGAACTTTTGCGAGGTCTTCGTGAACGTCATGTTCGCTGTGATCGTGCTGTTTATCACCGCCTGGAGAACAAAACAACATTAGTCTGGTATTGTGCCTTACCTCAGATTTATGTACTCTACTAATACTTCCTTTATCACTTACTCTTTATAAGAAGAAAATCAAGTCTTGGACTATAATTATATTGTATAACTCAATTACACGACTATAATGTCCCTCAACTAATGTAGAAATTTCTATCTCACTGTGTACACATAGTTTAGAGCATCAGTCTAGTTTTATATAAGAAAAATTATGTATGGTGTATTAATGATTGATACTTGTTTTGTGTGCCTATTTAATAAAATAAAAATAAAAAAATAAAAAATTGTAATGACGTGAACTAATGTCTGATTTAAACTTGCACGATTAGCATTGGTGAGACTAATTAAAGGAACCACTGCAGACAGGGTCAAGGAACACATCACAGCTGTCAGAATAGCCGAGCATTTGCTAGAATCAGGACCAACCCACTAGATTGAGCTTCATAAACCGAAAGTCCTTTCTACAGAACGTCTGTTTTACAGTAGAAAAGTACGTGAAGCCGTTGAAATCAAAAAACATCGTAATTTCAACCGGGATGAGGGTTATAAGATTTTATCTTCGTGGAATCCAGTTATTAGTAAGTGCAAGCGTCAAAATACGTCTTCCATTACATTAACGGATATTGTTAGTGTTGTGTGTCGGGCGAGTGACAAAACCTTTTGTAAATGTGAATAATAAAGACCAAGTGCGGGTAGTTTGGAAAACCCGTGCGGCTAGATGTTGACACCCGCTCAAGCCAGTCAGCTCGTGACCACGGATATTGTGATATATTCTAAACATCGGGCACACCTTACTTGAATAATTTTCAGTTGTACGCGATTACGTCCCGTGTACCAATAATATATACATAAATAATATACCAATAATGTTGAGTAATGAGTAAACAAACATGTTGCCCGCCTGCTGGTAAAACCTCTAGGGAAAATGAACAGCGCAGGTGTGGTCACGTTGAAAAAGCGTTCGCATTAAAAAAGCGGATGGGCATATTGGCTATGATAAAATAGCTATTTACAAGGGTTGTAAAACAAAGAAAGGCCGACATCGCAAATGTTTGAAGCCCGAGCCTCAGGCGAGGGTTATAAATATGCGAGAGAGGACTTTCCGGTTTACGACCCTTGGTTTGTACACAATTTTACGTCACCACTTGGCCAAAAAGTGGGGTTTCCGGACGCGCAGCGTGCGGAAAAACGCGCTTTTTGGCAAGGTGTGGTGTAAAAGTCTTTAATCTTTATTCATTTTAAAAGGCTCATTTCGCCCGTTCACGCATTGAAGTTTTTACAATAAATTGTGGAAGATGCGGTCACAAGGGTAAAGCTTGCTGACATCCAGGATTGCTGTCTCTAGCTACTTCCCTTTTGTTTTCTAGAAGCTGCCTGGAGAGTTGAGAAGGTGTTTGAATACATTTTAAGCAATCTTTTTTTTCCAACATAAGCGCGTCCTAAACTCATCATCCTAGGCAATTATAAGCATTATTTTGTGGAATATAACCCCTTCAGATCTGCTTCCAGAAAATGGTCCATACACTAACGTCATAACGTCAGTCAACCGTTCCTGCCAAAATGGTCCATAAACTAACCATTTTAAAATGCATTCGATAGGATTTTAATGATTCAGAAAATGTTTTTTCATATTTGGCATTTTTTTAGTTTCCTCGTAGGAAATGGAAATGAAAAGCAGTGTTTAACTTAGGTGAAACCACCCATTTAAGCCTCGAATCACAACACAAAAAAAAAAATCTACGTAAATACGAATATATCTCGTCTCATTTGGGTGGCTTCCAACAGTTCCAACTCATAATTAACAATCTATACTATTGAAACCAATGCAAGCGGTCGAACAGTGGTTCCCGTTATCCACGAACGCTTAGTCTTCGGGCTCTCATACCTACTTCCCTTAGTTTTTTCACTATGAAACCAGTGACATACCTTGGTCCCTTCGACACTGATGATTCGGTACAGGTTTCGCGACGAGTCGTAGAAGAAGGACACAGAAACAGCGGCGGAGCTGGCGGACATCCACGAACGCTTCGTCTTAGGGTCTATGTGGAACACGTGCGCCTTGCACGTGAAGATTGGCTGCTCACTGTTGACAAGAGATGGCGTTAATGTTTATTAAGAGTACCAAAGACACAGCAAACATTAAGGAGGGAAGGGACGTTTTCAGCGCAAAGCCTCGAGTACAAATAATAATAATAAAATAACAATAATAATATATCTTTATTGCCACAAACTTAAATGATGCCCATATACACAATAACAACTGGCAGTCCAGTTACCCAGCTTCACAAATCCCTTATCAACATAAGGTCTACTTTTCTCTCAGGGTTGGAAAATACGATGGCCGATCGCTCAAATACTTAAATGCTTCGAATGGTTCACAGTTGGCAAGAGGTTTTTTTTCGGTCGCCGTCACTGAGTTTTAAACCCAAAATAACTGGTATCCTTTACCAATGCAAGGAATATTTTCGCATCACGTTCTTTTGAAGCATTCTTGTAAACTTCTACTCAATACGTGTATCAACTAAAAGACTTTCCTTGGTTAATTTGCAGGAGTTTAACCTGAATCTATTCAGGCCTCTTATCGACAACCGAACGGGGGTTGGAGGGATGCCAGGTAAAGCTATTAGATACAGTGAACAACAAGGTATACGTTCACGTAACGTATATACCATCAAACGCAGACAAATTTAGTCCATATAATTAAATTGAGTTTTCCCGGTCGGTAAGTAGCATTTACCATCCGATCTGGTGTAAAATCCATGGTTTTGGCGAAGGAGTGACATGTAATTATGTATATAATAATTTATACCATAAGAAAAAAATACCGACTCCAATTTTGTACTTGCTATGCCACAATTTGTGGTTTCCGTGAGCCAATGCTTGGTTACGTGCAGAAAATACCGAAACCTTGAAACAAAAAAACCGATCAAGTGCGAGTCGGACTCGCGCACGAAGGGCACCAGAAAAAAGCTAAAAGCAGTGCATGTACTCCTTTTTTTATATATACTAATATTGTGTGTGTTTTATGCCCGTAGGGTTGCGATCAATCCTGTCATAGGGACCAAGCTGAAAATCAGCGCTGGGTAGCACGCCTAGCATACGCTGAGACTGGTACCCATTACCTTGCACTTAAATATGTACCTATCTAGAAATAAGTTATTGTATACCTTTTGTCTTGTATTTTTTGTGTTTGCGGTAATAATAATAAATGTATTTTAATTTGATTTAGATTTGATTTAAAAGCTGGTTTAACCATTAAACACTTGTTTTATTGAGTTTTTTTTTATTTGTTGTTTTAGCGGCAACTACTGTGTTGTATGGGAGCCCCCCTTAATAATTATTATTATTTTGATTTTAGTATTTGTTGTTGTAGCCACAATAAAAATACATAATCTGTGCAAATTTCAACTGCCTAGCTAGTGCGAGGCGAGTGGTAGCCATGAAAAAGGGCTAAAATATCACGTTTTTTTTATGGGAGCCCCCCCTTAATTATTATTGTTATTTTGTTTTTAGTATTTGTTGTTATAGCGGCAACAGAAATACACAATCTGTGAAAATTTCAACCGTCTAGCTATTACGGTTCTTGAGATACAGCCTGGTGACAGACGGACAGCGAAGTCTTAGTAATAGGGTCCCGTTTTTACCCTTTGGGTACGGAACCCTAAAAAGAATTATCAAAATCGGACAACGTGGTCAAGAGTTATCAGGGAACATACATACATAAAAAAATAGAACAAGCAAACATGCAAACGAACTGAGTACCTTCTTCCTTCTATTGAGGTCGGTAAAAAAAGGAAAAATCTGGGACGTTTATTCTTTCCTTGATTTTTCACGCGACTTCATCCGTGAAAAAGTCTATTTCCCACTCCCTATTTCTGTATATCTTACGATATGATTCCCAAATTACCAAATCATCAGCATAATACAAGTTTTTATGTAAACAGGTTCAGCTATCTCAGCGTGAAAAGGTAACAAACAGACAACAGTTATTTTTGCATTTATAATATTTGCATGAAATAACACGTTTCGGTGTAGCTTAAAATATGTACCAGTACATGACGGCATCACACTTCAGCAAGTGAGTTTAATTCACAACTCTGCTCCAACAATTTCAATTGTAATTGAAGCTTATTGTCTCGAGAACACGACAGCTTGTTTAAAGCAGACTTTAGGCAATTTGTCAACTATATGAGATATTACTTGATATTTAATAGTACCTTTTCGGTGAAAAACATCGAGAACAAAAAGGGTCTAATTTCAACGAGGTCTCGGTTTAGCTTTAGGTTGGAAGCGAAAACTAGGGCCTACGCCATTAGACACTAAAGCGGACCCCCGGGCTTAAGGAACGGGCTGCCTTTTTTTAAATTACAAATGGGATTGCTCTTGGCCAGCATCTAGCCGGGGGCAAAGATGAGGCCGACGATGAAGCGAGTGCACCCAGAAGATGCCGATTCACTCGTGCCTTAAAAGGTTCTAGGTTATATGAACTCGGAAATACAGACGCCGGCAGATAATTCCAAACCTTAGATGTGCGCATTATAAAAGAAGATGCAAAGCGCTTGGTTCGAATTGCAGGAATTTCGACCAGGTAAGGAAGGATGGTAGCCAGCCGTACGTCTGGAAGTCCGATGGAAGAAGGGGGAAGGCGGTATGAGCTCATGGAGCACCTTAATCTAGAATTCTCTTCCGGCGTCTGTATTTCCGGAAACATCACAAACCTCGATGTCTTCAAGGTAAGTCAACAGGCGTCTTCTGGGTGAGCGTGTTCCACTTAGACCTTGTCCTAAAATTCCATCAGGTTAAGCTAGGATCAACAAAACCCAATTTTTTATTTAAAAAAAGTATCTTTACAATCATTACAAGTATTACGTATTCGTCAAACGTTCTTAACCGGGCTCTTAATTTCTGCTTATTTTGCGGCGTACAACCCCTAATATCTAACAATCGTGAGCCCTTGTAGATGACCTTTGGGCAATTTCGCCCCCGTTGTAAACGGCGCGCACCGCCCTTCGCACAAATTACAGTAACCAGACATATTATTTTATTTACTTCGTTTACCCAAATAAAGTTAATAAAAAATAAATAAATATTATATATTTGAACCATCTCAGAGAGTAAAATATGAATCTTAACTTTACAGATGGTACAGTTTCAGAGATGATCGTGAACATAATAGACAAAGCGGGGTGTTTTATAACACGTAACTCTTAGGTTTAAAGACATTTATTCTCATATAAGACAATACATATATCATTTTGCTCCCTTGAGACACAATCTACTATTGTTCAAGCCGGCGGCGGTAGGTATTAGGACAATAATGGAATGAACTTCACTTTTGGCCCTCATTTTCCTTACTTACCCGCTCAGAATATACAAATTAGGCACTAATCTAAGTGTTGTAGGTGATGGTGATGACATGTAGCCACCTATCTCTCCAATATTCATATATTCTCTATACATTTAAACCTACGATTGCGAGAAGTAATTAACTGATAAACAAATGTCATATTTTCTGTCTACCTTTTTTGGGAATATACACGTGAATTTACACCTAAGCTATTCATTAAATAAAGTAGTTATAGTTCCACTGAATAATTATAAGTAAATAAATTGTATTGTAATTAAAAGTAACGGCAAGGCTTCTTAACTCAAAAAATATTTTATAATTAAGATTAGTAGTTAAGTTTGTCCAATAATACCTAACTCTTATTATGAAATAAACAGTTTAAATTTAAGACGAGGCAACCTAAAATAATTCCCACGCTTGCTCCGCCCATCACCCGCAACAACCTAGCTCGATGCTAGTGGCCTCCGAAAAGGCTCCTACAATATGATGTCACGTGCCACTTATCAAACCAACAGTTGTATGGGAAAATAAGTACCCATCAAAAACATAAACGTGAAAATGAGAGCCAATTTCAATATTAAGAATATGCGACGCGTGACAGTATGTTATAATACCATGAAAGCTGTTGAGTTATTAAGAAAACTGCCAAGTTTAAGCTCAAAATGCATTAAGGCGCAATAAATTAGTTTTACTGTAAACAATCTAGTGCCAGACTTGGCACCTTTTTAGTTAATCTATGAAACTTGGCACCCATGTCCAAATTTAAAACTGTCAATGATGATGACTCCATTGGTTTTTTGCTCTGCTGTGCTCCGTCCGCTTTCATTTACGAAATCAGCGCAATTTTGGCACACATCCGTCGTCGGCAAAAGCCACAGGCGTCTGAAGGCGGAGTCTTGATGAGATAGCGTCAATTGCTTTCGCGCGTAAAAAAAGAGACAAAAGACAGTGATGGCGCTCATGAACACAAAGGCGTATGCGGCATAACTCCCGAATTTATAAAATAATTCATATAAAATAAACTACACAAGTAAATAAAATGATATATCCCAGTTTGCTAGATAGATAGTATTACCGTCGTTTCTGAAAATTTCGAAGGTTGGATACTTATAGTTCCGGAATAATTAGCAAAAGAATAAAAAAATGGACCATAGTTTGGAACGAAAAACTATCGAGAAAATTTTCGCTTTGCGTGTTTTCCGATCCCAGTTTGTTAGATTATATAATGATAATTAACATACCCAAATTTCATATGCGTAGATTAACTGGTTTGCTTACAATATCGAAAAGAACACTACCAAAAATTCGAATGCCTCGTCTTAATTTATATTTTTTACATATCTACGAGTACGTACGTACTGATCTGCTCCTTTAATTAGTGCAAAGCGCGAGACTAATCGCTAGTATAGTACCTACATGTAAATACACGTGTAGCCACAATTACATATGTCAGTACAATGTAAGACAAATTCGCACACATTTCGCGACACGATATTGTGTTGTGTGGTTATTTCATCAACAATGCGACTAGGTCAGAACAAAGGGAGTGAGGCAACCGGGGCCTAAATATAGTCAGTTTACTCCGAGCTACGGTGAGAATATTGAATTTCAAAGCGAAAGAAAACCCGAAGGCTTGTTATTGTTACGGGAAGCCGGTGAAAGTACAAAGAAAAAGGACATTTCAAAACGGTTGACGTTGACCTTAAATAACACGGTATTTTAAGGGCGTGCAATCAAAAATATAGCGTTCATTCAAACGGGGAAACGTTGAGAAAAGGCTTGTTTCCAAAAAAAATATTAACGATGCCATTCTAACCACTTTTAGAGGATTAAATGTTCGTATGGGACCAACTACGATACACAAAAGCCGCAAATGAGGGTCAAAGGCGGATATTGTTCCCGGAGAACAAAAACCACCACCACCACCATAACAGCCCAAGGACGTCCACTGCTGGACAAAGGCCTCCCCTAATTTTATGGGGGGTAAATGCCATAATCGCCACGCTTGGCATGGTGGTACAGAACAAAAACGCTACATACTAATTGACAGAAAATTATGACGTCACAACGCACGAGCCCCGTACTATACTAATGTTGTATGGAAAAACAAGAAAATTACTATTTAAATCGCGAAATACTGCGTTCAAGTACATAGTTCTTATACAATTTCTTTCTTATTGAATCATGTAAATTTTATTGGTAGCCTTCATTTTTTATTAATATGAAATTATTTTGTAATCTGAAATTAAGTTGTTTGTTTGTTTGATGGTATACTATCCATATAACGCCAATATGTTATATAATTTAACGTGAGGGAGCTACCCTATTGATTTTCAGATACATAAATATATGATTCTTGATTATACGAGTACTTAATGACTGATTCCCTGATTAGTCTGATTACAGCCAGACGGAACGTGATAGCTTAATTTTTTTTCATAGCAAAAAAAAACTAATTTAAGATTGCTAAAAAGTTGCCTTTTTACTCGGCCTATATTATAAAAATACATTTTTAAACGACACAATCAAAATGAGGGTATTTTACCTCATCTACTCATACTCATAAGAGGAAAGCTGAATAAAAATTCACAAAGTCGGATATTTATCTAAATTTGAGCAAAAAAAGCCATTCCCGAGGAGTGTTGCATCTCGTTTTGTCGTGCGCGGAACAGCGTGGTTTACAGGATCGAGGCAAAGAATAAAAGCTAGGTAGTGCCTGCGGCTCCGCTCGCGCGGGATTCGGTCGGTGTAAATTCCCTTTCATGATCGTTAGTTTGGACACGCAAAGATACGCGATCATGCAACACTTTTCGCGTCCAAACTAACGATGATACGCGTCGGTGCTACGCGACGGACATACGATACGCTAAAATTATACAAATGTGGACGCTTAGGTGCCATCAGATGAGATGGCGGACAAACGCTAGCCTATTTCCCATAAAAAAAGTTATATTTTTTATTCAAAATAAGTTGTTCCATGCGCGGGACGGGAACCGGGCGAATCTTCGGCGTTTTAAACGCTCGCTTCTAACGTCATTGTCGGGTACAAGATTATATATTCAATGGGTATAACTAACCGCGAGGATTTTGATCAACTAAGACTCAGAACCGATATTGGTTTTAGTTTTTAACAAAAGTTAACCCTGGTTATCATTCTCTTTTAACAAAATGTATAGAGACGACAATGCCAAAAAAAAACGCTGTAAAAACGCTGAATATTCACCCGTCCATAGTGCGAAGAGCACTGCATATTGAGCGAGCGAGCTAGACAAAGGAATTCGAACCCCCCATACAGAAGCTAAAGCTTTGAATAACTGATAATGGTTGGCTGCGTTGAAGAAAAGAGCAGCAGAGGAAGAGCACCCACACGATGGTCAGATGCAATCTGCGATGCCACGGGCGTCAACATCCAGAGGGCAATACGACTAGCCCAAGACAAGAGGGGTCTGGAGAGCGGTGGTGAAGAACTGCTCCTCTGGCGGTCACGACCTTCAGCCTTGAGGAATCGATGAAGAAGATGGACTTCGTATCCAAACGGCAGCGGCAGAGACGGCGGCAGCCGACCGGAACTCATTCAAATACGAAATCTAACTTCTGTATGTAGGGTTCGAATTCCTCTGACTCTATACATCATCCACGGAGACGAGTTAGTACTAGAAAAGTGAGCGAGCATGCGATTGGTCAGCGATAAGGGTAATAAATACGCATCGGAGAGGTTTACATGGCGGTCAAAGCTCAAGTTCAGTCAAGTCAACATCTGTCTCTCGTACGGTACGGACGCGTTATCCTTCTTTAAAATTAGCTATTGTCAACGTTTACCTGGCTTGCATACTGGATTGTTTTTATTGCATTGTCTGTGGCTCGGCTTGTTTATAGGACTGTTTCCTACTTAATATGTGACTCTGCTTGTGTACTGGACTGATTCCCGTTTTATAGTGAGGTGCGCACCGACTCCAGCGGTTCGATGTGAATCGTCCATTATAGTCGCCTTAAGAGGCTCCACGCGCTATCATCCATTGTTGACAAGATTTGAGTTGATATTACTCCGTCAAAACTGTAGATATATTTATAGCACAAACGGTTATCGGTTCTTGAAATCTTTATCTAAATTCGCACGAGCCGATTTTTGAAAAAAAAAAACTTATGTTTATAAGTTTATTCAAGCATGGTCCAAAAAAGCGCCACTCTCGATATGAGCATGTTGTTTATGCACTTTTATATAAGAAATCTACATATAACTGTTCTTTATTAACGTATAGAACGTAAGATAGACTTTTATTTTTAACTCTTTTTTTACGAAGTATACGTACAAAAAACGTTCTTTTTGACCTAAAACTGCTAAAGTTTGATGTATTGTCTGTTTGTATTTCGAAGTGAGTTTTGATGTAAATATGGGATACTATTTTGGTAAATCTCGTTGTTGTCCATACGAAAAGCCAAGCCATAAAAACACGAGAACACGTAAAGTTATTTTTAGTTATTATAAAATTAGATTTTGAAAGTGAATTATTATTATTATTTTGACATATCGATGTTTAGTTATTAAGGTAATTAATTATTTTACCATTTCCTTTAATGTAGTATTGCAATGCCCTTACAGGGTTGTGTTGGAACATGTTGCTATTTTTAAGACCTTTAATTGTACACACAAAGCAAGGAATAAATGAAATGAAGTTACAAATTGAAATTGGGCCCCAGGAGCCCTTTAACCTTTTCGCCGCCAGACGTCAAAGTAATTCGCCGTGCCCCTGACGCCACAACGGTAAAAAAATTATGTGTAAAGAAATAATGCCAATATAAAATTGGGCAGCTTCTCAGTAGTTTTTCATTTAAAAAAAATGTCGGCCAGTGCCGTCGTTGGCGTCGGAGTGACGATTTTACGTTGACGTCTATGGCCGACCGTGGCGTTCAAAAGGTTAATACGTTCTCGCTTCCATACACACGCTAGACTGAAACCTTCAACAAAACCAAACGGGGCTGTACAGTACAAACTACGAGTACCCAGAACGAAAGTTTACAGGAGATCCTTTGTGCTATCATTAATTAGAAACACAAGCAATTAGATGTTAAACTAATAATTTAACTTGTAAACTTGCAGACACTAAGATATAGACCCACACAAGTATATATAGAACTGTAATCCCCAAATTGGTCTAATGACTACTATATTTGCGTTCGCAATTAGGTCAAACTGCAAAGTTAACCCATGGTAATAAGCTTGCTATGTGGGTTACTAGTCTATTAGTAAACCGACATAAATAATTCAAGGTTAGTTTGTAAAGATACCCATTCATAGTGATGTAGAGTATAACATAAACAAACTGTCAGTGTTTTTATAATGAGGTAGCAGAAAAATGTGCGTCATGGTTTTTATACTTTTTTACACTTGATGGTGTTAATACCAGCCTATAGTTAGTAAAATAAATTGATTTCCTTAATTGTATACAACAAGCAAAAACTCATTAGGAATATAATAGGACATTTCCTTTAAGACTTTAAAATTTATAGTTACAATACAACATATAGTAATACAGATTATACTTGTATATAAGCTAAAAGGTAATTTTGTTGACTTCGTAAATTAAGTATGTTTTGAATTTCTATAATTATTCTAGCAATATTTAGAAGAGACATTCAGAATGGCCATAGTTTAATATTATATTAGTGACTTTTTTTTTCCTTTTTGTTTAATAATTAATTTTCAATTGAAATGTATTTCCAAATTAGAGTTAGAGTTGTAAATATATAAGTTTTATTTTGTTTTCTCTGAGAAAGAGTGGTGCCTCCCAACACAGGCAATTTTTTGCTTAGGGTGGCTCCATCCCTTAGACCACATAACACGTGTATTTTATGAAATAAAGAATTTTGTATTTTGTATTACATCCCATGAAAAAATGGTTACAAAATTATAACACAGATAATGTTACTAACAATATTCCATTAATAATCTCCATTTTACAATGTCCAATATATTTTTCGAATTCAGCTTATCTCATGAAAAAATGGCATTAAACTTAAGAGTCAATAAGTGCAGAGATGTCAAGATATAGCATGATTGACAGCAGATAAGTGGGACACTCAAGAAAGGAATGCAATGATAAGATATAACATGAGTCATGTGAACTACAACCTCGCTTAGACACATATTATCTTATAATAGGACATAAGCAAGTCTCGAACAGTCAGCTACAGAGAATCCTGAGCCAGGTTTTACTGCAGCTTACTGTACATCACCTGGAATTAGTGATGAGATGTTCTCAGGAATGTTCCTATGAATATTCCCGGAACTGATGGCCTGTTTAGCCTAGTTGGTAGTGACCCTGCCTCCAAAGCTATAGGTCCCGGGTTCGAATCCCGGCCAGGGCATTATTTGTGCATTTAGCACGGATTTTGTTCTTGGGTCTTGGATGTTCTCTATGTATTTAAGTATGTATTTATCTATATATGTATGTATATCGTCATCTAGTACCCATAGTAGGTACAAGCTTTGCTTAGTTTGGGTCGATTTGTGTAAGAATGTCCCCAATATTTATTATTTATTTTATTTAACTGTTTATTTGTATGAGGAATATTGGTACCTAAATATTATCCATACAAATCAAGAAAATGACAAATGGTGGATATTTGGTTTAATTCCATGACACATTAATTCATGCTGTAATATCATGCTAACACATTTTTATTTTTAAATAAACATTTCCTTTCATCCGACTCAATAACATTTGGTTTCATTTTACATCATTAACACTTTCGCTGACACTGCTGTTATTAAGCATTGTTAAGCCTACATATGGCCCACCTGTCAAAATACTGTCGGAACATGTTAATTAGCTTTAGTTGTTTTCTACATACATAAGAATGGTGACTGGTCTAGGTCATACTAAGATATGTATATTTATCTTCCAAAGACCCACCATACATATACAATACAAAATGCCAATTAGATTTTAACTTTTAGGACCAGAAATATTATCGCTCGGATTCTACACTTAAGACTTATTCAATCCTGGAGTCCTCCGCATTAGGGTACAGATGGCGGTCACTGTGGAGTTTTTAGTATATAGAAATGCCATATAATCCAGTCATTCCCCGATGACTGGGTACCTGGATCGCAGGTGTTCTCCACCCAAGAAAAGGACTAGAGATAAATTTGAATTTCTTTTGGTCTAAAAAACACCTGAATTAAAGGAAATACAATTCTATTCTAATTGGAAATGGTTTAAAATGTGGTGCAGGGTTATTAACAAGATATGCCACTGATTTCAATTGTACTTTTACATGGCTAAATCACTGGAACTATTCTACTATTACTAGAACTACTACAATTAGAAGGAGACTTTCATATTAATGGTTCCGCTGGTTCGTCATAGGTATTTCATGCAAATACTTTAAATATCAAAGCCGGTACCAGATTTACCCTGTAAAATATTATTCATTGAACAATAAATTTGGGATAAGAAGAGCCGGTCTTTCTACAGGTGTTTTTCTAATGATAAATTGGGAATTAAATTAGAAAATCACTTACTCCACTTCAGTTATGGAGGGCAGGATGCCTGAATTTTTTTCCTCTCGCATTATAGCGATTAATTTCTCTTTTTAACTCTATTTGAATATTTTTTAAGCGAATATTACGCTAATATACGCCCAAGCGTGCCAGGAGCTGAGAAACAAGTAAAGGGATATTCAGGTATAATTTTAAAAATAGAACGTCCTGACCCGACCCCCGGCGACCTTACTGGCCGTAAATCCAGTCGATCGTATGCAATCGATGTGCAATTGCCTATTTAGGCGGAAACAGATGCAACATAGGAGGAGTGCTAACGAAAGCGCAGGAAATGGGGTGTAATTGATTGAAAAGGTCGCATATTTACGTCCCCCGCGCGTTTATTTGACGTCATATTGTGTTGTGACTGTAAATAATACTGATCTTTCGAGGATAAACTTAAAATACCCCCTACGCATGGGTAAAAGCATCCCCTCCCTCGAAATGCCAAGGGGCAAGAAATAGAATATCTTGGCAAATGTCTACGTGAGAAAGGTACAATTTAATGAATTAAAAGATGCTGAAACTGAAGAGTAAGACTTACCCCATCGTTTCTTTTCCTGCTGTCATTTAAACACAATATTTGAAAATATGTTTTACTTCATAATTTCCAATTTTTCTCACGAACTGTCACAAGCGGCGATCGCACCATAAACTAAAGAATATCGTCGAGCTACCAACTATACATGTATAAAGTTTTGGGACTATCTCGACTGTCTATGCATAAATTAAATTTCAAGAAAGAAAGCTCAAATCAACTAAATTGCTTCGAGCATACGTTTATAGTTGTAAAAATCTACTAATTACATGAAACTAAATATACTAAATCATGTTTTAAAATGGGAATAGTGGCATTATTGCCCTCTAGTTGAAATTTACAAAAGCTTCAATATTATAGTTTTCCTACTCCCCGCTAGATGTTAAAGTAATGATATTACTTATACTACTCACCACTAGATGGCGTGTTACACTTAGTTACCATAACAAAAATAGATGGCATTGTATTGCAAAATTAAAATACAAATACTACATATTTGAAGTTTTGAATAAAAGTCGTTGACCATGACTTCTGCTACCTACTCATACTCGGGCTCATGGGACAGACAAGGTTCCGAAATTGAGATTATTGCCTCATATTAAACCTTTTATTTTTAAAGTCAATTATTGGTAGACGGCATGTCTGTAGCCTAAGGCGTAGTGTCTTAATTTTCGTGAGTACACGCTGAATTTTAGCGCGGTAAATATGAATATTAATAATAAAGTGTATTTACTTACACGCTCAATACAATACCTTGACATCACATCTTTTTACTCGACTGCACGGCGCAAAGGAGCATATTCATGTTTTTATCAGTCTAGATATATGTATTTCAAAGGCCAATACAGTAGAGAGTACATAATATAAGTGGGAAAAATTACAGAACACAACCAACTGCAGTCACAAAGAAAATTACACATAATTTTACATTTATCATTCCTATATAGATCGCTAATCACTATAAAGTATATATAATGCAGTGCTGCCGTTCTTTTATTTAAAATTTATTTAACCGCGTAAGGGGAATAGTCAAAAAATTTACAGTCGAATTTTTACTAATAAGGGTTCTGTGAGCTTTAGACCTCGAGATGTTTTTTATTTCAAATTTCACCAAATACTGACTTACCGAAAAATTATTAGTACATTACGATACAAGTGCAGAGAACAGGAAATTCGCAACGAGTGGTGATAAATTGAAACACGACCGATGGGAGGGTTTTTAAATCGACACGAGTTGCGAATTATCTGTTCGCACGTGTATCGTACAACGTTTTACAGTACATATGGCTCTTTAAAGTTTCGACATATGCACGTAATCTGCTGATTACCGCACTCGTGCGGTAAAGTAGCACCATATGTACTGTAAATATATTTTATCGAACCTGCTTACAAAATTTCACTAGAATCGGTTAAGAAACGCGACCTGTGCAGTGGAAAGCCCGCAGAAACATACGAAATCAATGAAAAAAAGTTGTTTTTACAATATTTCCATAAACTGACTAGCCAAAATATTGCATCTAATATTATAAATGCGAAAATGTGTCTGTCTGTCTGTTACCTCTTCATACGAGTGTATCTAGCGGGTGGCGGGTTGGCGCGGGTGATGGGCGGAGCAAGCGTGGGAATTATTTTAGGTTGCCTCGTCTTAAAGTAGGGGTAGTTTGAGTTCCGGGAAAGGACAAAGGATAGTTTTTATCCCGGAAATCACTTCTTAGGGGAGTTAGGGGGTGTAAACGGGGGTGGAAGTTTGTATGGGAGGGCAATAACAAAGCTTGCGCCTACAATAATTTAGTAGCAATTATTTCTCTAAGGTGATAACGAGTTCCACGTGGACGCAGTCGGGGGCAAAATCTAGTTCTATATAATTATCGAACCGGCTCACAAAATTTCACGAGAATCGGTTGAGAAATGCGACCTGTAGAGGAGAACAACCGGAAATCCGGACATACGAAATCATGTTTTAGGGTTCCTTGGCCAAAATGGCTAAAACGGAACCCTTATAGATTCGTCGTGTCTGTCCTTCCGCCCGTCCGTCCGTCCGTCCGTCTGTCCGTCCGTATGTCACAGCCGATTTACGCGGAGACTATGAGCACTACAATTATGAAATTTGGTAAGAAGGTGTATGCTATGAACCGCTATAGAAATATGATGTAAAATTACGAAAAAAAAAACAAACTGGGGGGCAACCCCATACATGTAACAGGAGGGTCAAAAAAATTTTTTTTTTCAATGCACATAGGCGTTTGGGGTATCAATGTATGGGCCTTCAAAATGACATAGAGGTTTCTTAAAAACTTTTTCATTTAAGTCAAGTTCCGTTAATGCGATATTAGCTGTCAAAGTCGTAAAAAGTGTCCCCCCCCCCCCCCCTCTAATTTCCTAACTATGAAGTTTTAAATTCTGAAAAAAAAACAAGATTATGTACAATTATAAATACTTTCAACGATTTTCGGTTTGAATAAGATAGGTTTAACAGTTTTTGAATTATTGCTGAAAAAACTGCCATTCCCGAACAAAAGGGCGCAAGTGCCGTGACTTCCTCCCTATGAAGATACGACCTTTTTGGATTTACTGTATTGTATAGTGGTTTTAAATGAAGATTAGGAGGTGACGGTACGGAACCACAAACTACTAAGAAGATACTACGTTACGGAACCCTTCTCTGTGCGTGACCCGAGACGCACTTGGCCGGTTTTTTCGAATCTGAATGCTTCGTGACACTAATTCAACTAAATTTAATTAATAAGTAAGTACCTAGGTATATTCGATTTCAGTAATGCGTGATTATCCCAGCTTAGATAGGTACTGCTAGTCTGCAATTAATCTCGCAGCCTAGATTTTCAGTCGTATAATCGTATCCCTAAAACCAAGCCTAGACTTAAGGCGGTTAAATCGCACCGATGCGGCTTCCGCACGGCACGGCGGTGCCTTGTGCGAGCGGGACATTGCTACAGACATCCATAACGCTCTCTCCCTCGCACAGTTACTTTAATCTTGACGTTAGTTTTAGGGACGCCCGACAGGGCGTCTGAAGGTAATTAGGTACCTATATTATACAATAGGGTATCCACATGTTACGTCACAGTCGCACAGTGATAGAAGGGTTTAGCGTGGTTTTGCCAAACGTGACAGAACGTGTTGAAGGGATCGAAAAAGGCAAGACGTGACAAGAGTTGAAATATTGTGTGACATAATTTGTGGACGGCTCCTAATAGACTACAGATTTAGTAAATAATGCTGTCTCGCTCTCGCTTGCCATCGGCTAGCTCTCTCTAATACGACTTGTACTATTACTTATTCTGTGACTTCGACTAGACCCGAGGAAGTGTCAATCAATTACCGTAATTATTTGACATCTGACATGTCAAATGGCAAAGTCTCAGAGTAAGGATTTCTATAGAGATCCTATACGAGTTTCACCAAGGGGTACAGAAAAGCTTTTATGGCGGGTTACCGTAAGCAGCCTCTTTTATTTGGGCGGGTAATCGTTTATTTGCCTCAAACTATTTGAGATGACGTTTAGATGACATTGAGGCAAACATAAAGAAAAGCGGAATTATGACAAGGACAACAAATGATATATTTCTCTCTGTCGCTCTTATTCAATTAGTGTATGACCATCTCGCTGGATAGCGGTTAGCGGTATTATTATTTGACGTCTACTCTGGTACTCTGAGCCTCAGAGTACCAGAGTATCAGAGTCTGAGGGCAAAGTACGACCAGTTTTTATTCTGACTACTAAAGTTTCACATTAACAGACACGATCTTGTCAATAATTTAATACGATAATTGATAGTCACTTCGGTTCTAATATAGATTTATCACTAATTGACAACATTTCATTTTTTTAAGTGGTTTTTTTTTTCAATGAAATCAACTAGAGGATAAAAAATTAAATATAACCACATTTTTAATTTCTCGAAAATACCCCAATTTCATACCAATGAAGGCAATAAATCAATTTCTTAAGTTACTCATTCTAAAAGAGAGTAAGTGACAAGTAAGGCGTCACAGCGTAACAAATCATAAAGAAGCACTGTTACTAAGACAGATTTATTAGAGAAAGTGAACTGCTGTTCTTTTTGTGCGCTGTGACTGTCACAATTTCATAGTAGTGACGTCATTAGGATGATGTTTGGTAGGCCTTCTTTACATTTTCGTGAATATCTTGAAAACGAATGGACATAAAAATTAAATATATATAATATTAATAATAATAATAATAATAAGTGCTTGCATAGGGCAGTGGACCACAGTCCTTCGTCAACCGGGAGGAGGAGACGGCTCCTCTGGTCCGCAAGACTCTATCAGGATTGAGCGAGGTATTTTCCAGGGTGACAGTCTGAGTCCCTTGTGGTTCTGCCTAGCGCTGAATCCGCTCAGCACTCTGCTGAAGGATTCGGGGCTAGGTTGCCAGCTGCGGAGAGGGGGTGAGGTCATTTCTCATCTGCTCTACATGGATGACCTCAAGCTATTTGCACCAAATAGACAGGACCTGTTGGAGCTACTGAAAACAACAGAAGTTTTCAGTAGCGCCATCAAAATGGAATTTGGTGTAGATAAGTGTGCGGTCATGCATGTATAGCGGGGGAAAGTTGTAAATTCAACAAATTTACAGCTTTCTGAGACAATGTCACTCAGATCTCTCTCCGAAGCAGAAACCTACAAATATCTTGGTATGTCACAGTCTTTGGGTATTGAGGGTGAGGGCATAAAGCAGGCGGTGAAGGAGCGCTTCTTCTGTCGCCTGACAAAAGTACTTAATAGTTTTTTGTCGGGTGGCAATAAGGTGCGCGCATTCAACGCCTGGGTTATGCCCTTGCTCACATACTCCTTTGGCATACTAAGGTGGACTCAGACTGAGCTGGATGCCCTGGATCGAAGGGTGCGTGTACTGCTCACTGCTCACCGCATGTTGCACCCACGCTCGTCTGTTATGAGACTGTACATCCCGCGGAAGTGTGGAGGTCGCGGTTTTTTAAATGCCAAAGACCTCCACAACCGCGAGGTGTGCAGTCTCAGGGATTATTTCCTAAACAGCGAGTGTGGGATGCATCGTGACGTAGTGGCAGTAGACGCATCTTTCACCCCGCTCTCCATGGCAAACGAGAACTGGCGCAGATTTAAAGTACTGAGCACCGAGGACCGCAAGGCGGAATGGAAGAGTAGGGAGCTACACGGGCGGTTCTACAAGGCCCTTACGGGGCCCGACGTAGACCTGCTCGCGTCGGTGAACTGGCTACGTTTCGGGGATCTCTTCGGGGAAACCGAAGGTTTTGTCTGTGCAATTGCGGACGAAGTTATCATGACGAACAACTACCGGAAGTATATCCTGAAGGACGGTACGGTCGACATTTGTCGGGCATGCCGCCGTCCCGGAGAGTCACTCAGGCATATCATTTCCGGTTGTGGTCATCTTGCTAACGGCGAGTACTTGCACAGGCATAACTTGGTAGCCAGAATTATTCACCAGCAACTTGCTCTTTCATACGGTCTTGTGAACTTCGAAGTGCCGTACTATAAATACTTACCTGCGCCAGTTCTCGAAAATGGTCGTGCTACGCTCTATTGGGATCGATCTATCATCACGGACAGGACTATTGTAGCCAATAAGCCCGACATCGTGCTGATAGATCGATCGAAGCGCCAGGCAGTGCTCGTCGACATCACCATCCCCCATGACGAGAACCTCGTGAAGGCCGAGAAGGACAAAGTCAGCAAGTACCTAGACTTGGCACACGAGGTAACCGCCATGTGGGATGTTGATTCGACGATCATTGTCCCGATAGTCGTTTCTGCGAACGGTTTAATAGCGAAGAGTCTCGACCAACACCTCAAGAGACTCTCGCTAGATGGCTGGGTCAAGGGTCAGATACAGAAGGCGGTACTCCTGGACACGGCGCGGATAGTCCGGAGGTTCCTCTCTCTGTCGCCCTAACCACCGGTAGCTTAGGCCCTGCCTCGCTGCCGGCGGCACCCTAGGTTAGGTTTTTATAATGATTTTATGTTTAGTATTTATAGTTATATATTTTACTTTTATAGAAATATTGTAAAAACCAACCTAAGACGAGAAATAAATAAAGTGAATAATAATAATATTGGGGGACAATCTTACACAAATCGACCTAGTCCCAAACTAAGCAAAGCTTGTACTATGGGTACTAGACGACGATATACATACTTATATAGATAAATACATACTTTAATACATAGAAAACATGCCCAAGAACAAATATCCGTGAAAAATGCACAAATAAATGCCCTGGCCGGGATTCGAACCCGGGACCTCTAGCTTCGGAGGCAGAGTCACTACCAACTAGGCTAAACTGGTCGTCAAATAGTATATATATATATATATATTCTAAGCTTGCAGCCTGGTCCAAGACCTGCTGGGCGCCCTAGGTACCGTTGGAACGAAATGCAATGGTATCTAACATCTCCAAGCCGTCATCGACTGGACGGAAGTAGCCAGTCAGGGAAGCCGTCAGTCTTTAGTGTCGGAGGACTAGATTTCGGGTCGTTGCACCACAGCAGCAGTAAGCGTTTCGGCCACGTGAAGGTGAAAGCACGTGTTATACAACTTACGAGTACACAGCGCTATCGATTGCCGTTATTGTCTGCTTAACGAGAAGCTATCTCAGTATTTGATCTCCAGACCAGGGGGCCAATTCTGGGTCCGATCGAGATGCATGTCTATCGTGACATTGTATAGAATGGTAGAGTCACTTGTATGGAATCTCGAAATTCGAGATCATCTCGATCGAACCCGAGAATTGGCCCCCAGTCGTAATACGTTGTATTTATGATAGCTTCCATAGGCGCCGCTCCTTGTCATAATGACTTTGGCTTTGGCGTGTGTGTGTCACTTTGTGTGGGCAGGCTACGCGGCGCTGGCTCTACCTGGTCAGGTTCTGCGTAACTTCCAAAAGTTTTATATTTGCCTTGTTTTTTTATCCATTTCCATTTAGTGCAGCAGCTGGCACGTAGCGTCCGCTTAATCCGCTCTACCCTAGCACAGGTCAAAAGGCTACGCCTGTCGAGGCGTGAGGCAGTCAAGGGAGTATGGAAACGCTGGCACCTGTACAGTCAGCTGAGGTACTGATTTTCTTTTAAATGTGTTTTAAGGTTCAAAATTGGTAGAACAGTTTCTTGGCTGTAAGTAAATACTTCTAAGATATTGACGACCGGTTTAGCCTAGTGGTTAGCTGGTTAGTGACCCTGCCTGCGAAGCTGACGGGTCTGGGTTCGATTCCCGGTCAGGGTAAATATCTTGTGTTAGGAGCATGACTATGTTTTTCTTAGTCTTGGATGGTTTCGCATTTAAGTATATTTATATCGTCATCTAATATCCATAACACAAACTTTATTGAGCTTACTATGGTGCTATCGATTTGTGTAAGATTGCTCCCCTAATATTTACTTATTTATGAGACTTTAAAGGTGGGGCCCGTGTCACCGCACTAGCGTATAGTTATGGGACTTATGGGTGGCACCCGAAATGGAAATCGTGTGGATGTACCCAGTGGGCCTGGCGATGGGGCTGCGCACCAATGATGCGGTTCCCTAGTAGATCTAAAAGGACAGTTAAAACCTATCGTATATATTATTATATGTAAGTACGTTCGTTCGAAAAGTTACTTGGTTACCCCGCTGGCTGACACGCTTGCAAGGTGTCACATAATGAAAAACACGTCGTGGATCTCCGCTCTATATTCACGCTTAATCGCGTGCATAACAAAATAGTCGTAATTCTTCGTGCAGATTTGTCACAAATGTAGACGAGGCGAGTCTATTAAACTACTTTCCCTTAAACGAGTGACTGGCCGACATATATTTTTGTAGAAAAATATAACAAATAGTGTCAGAAAGAGGGCGTTGAACTCTGGCGTAACGTTTGCGTAACACGCCATGTCGAGATCGATTTTGTTCTAAAAAGTGGGCGATACACGGCATAGATTCGTAAATTAACAATAAGAAGATAATTTTAGAGTTGATTATGGAACAAAAGTTCCGCGCTGATTCGAATCGAGCATCGTAATCGTCGAATATGATAAGCTAATGAAAATCTAATGCTAAGTCCTATTTTTCCTACGTGTGAGTATAGTCAAATATTTTTTAAATTGATGACAGTATTGACAGTAGAAAGTATATTCACTCCACTCGCTACTCTTTGAAACCTATATTGATAGTTTGTAAACATGTTATATAGTTAATTGCTTACATGTATAAATTGCAGAGGAATGGAGTATCGAGACACACCACCATGGTTTAACGACACTGTTTTCATTGTTACATAAATAAAACCTTGTACTTACCTTAATAAATAATAATAATAAATAAATAAATAAAAAACCTGGAAACCTCAAACTAGTCCAGGCTGTCGGTAGGCAACCCATAGAGGCAACCCCTATTTTTTCCAGTTCCCTTTGTCATGAGGGAAGCTGACCCAAAAAAGTTAACAACTTTTTTTTAGTTTAACTGTTTAGTCCAGGTTTTAGCTAGCCAACCCCTGTGCGATTTATCAATCTCAGTATATGTTGTATAACATGTCATCTTTGTCATTATGAAATAACAGGTGAAGGTACGCTGGATCCTGCTTATTTATATGATAAATAAATAAATAACAAATATTAGGGGACAATTTTACACAAATCGAACTAGTGTCAATAAGGCTTGTGTTCTGTGCCTGATGGCAAAAAAGACGACGATATTTTCAATGGATATATACTTAAATACATAGGAAACAACCAAGGCACAGGAACAAATACTACTGCTCATCACACAAACAAATGCCCTTACCGGGACTCGAACCCGGGACCTGCAGCCTCGCAGACAGTCACTGCCCATTGCCATATTTACTCGTTCAACTAAACTTCTATGTTCCATAATCACGTGAGTATCACTGCACGCACGTTTCTCTTCCGGATCATTTTCCTGCGCGGGCGCACCGCGACCTCACCGATGCAGATTTCCTCCGCCGACCTTCGCCGGGGACGGGGCACGCGTGATTTGTTTCTATTTACTAATGAACCACACAAAAGGGTACACACACTGGTATATACTGTATAGGCTACAAGTATACGTTGTACAATCGCAAATACCAGTATACTATGGTAGCGCAAAGGGAGAATGTAACGACACCAAAGGCGACGAAGACTAAAAACTAAAGTTGTCTTTCCTGTGTTGTCGACATTTAAGGGCTCACGTGCATAAAAAATGCGTTCATCCCATTAATTTATTTATGAAGAGGCTCGGTTTATGCACATCGGAAGACTCCGACCAATAATTGCAATGCCCAGATGTTAACGTGAACGTGACTAAGGCTGGGTTGCACCGACTTACGATCACAGACTGATCAACGTTAAATATGGCGCCGGCAGCTGTCATCCCTCAGAAACTTTTCTAACTTTCCATACATTGAAATTTTAACGAACACAGCTTACGATTACAGACGGTTTGGTGCAACCCAGCCTAAGTAAGAGTCTCTAAAGAGTTTGAAGAAAAAAACTTACAAAAAAACTCATTTTCGGACAGTCGAGGTGCCTCGGCCAACACCCTCAGAGGTCGTTGCTGCTGCCTCGTACTCGTTTCAGCAGTGACCCAACTCTTTTTAGCCTGATGGCAAAAAAGTCATCAGTTCTCGCCTCTGCGATCATTCCGGATGCATATTGTGTAGGTAATACATATTGTGCTGGTGTGTTGCATCGAGGGTCGGTTTATGTTATGAACAACCGCTCATTATAAAAATATGGGCCAATCTCGACTAATTCCAATCCCATCCTCACGGAAGAGGGTGGTTAGGGGGCAAAGTTATCGTGTCATGTCACTGTGTCATGACGCACGGGAAATCAGTTGCCCCACTCACATCAATTGATGTGGGAAGGTCGAGAGGATCAGATATATCGGAGCGAAGAGGACACTTACAAATATCTGGCCGCGACGGACGGACGAATACCAAAATTTACTAATAAATTATTTTGCCGTACCTATTTATCCCTCTTAACACGAGGTGGCCTGACGACCCGTGGAGCTCGCAAGAGTCCGCTGGATGCGGGTGGCGCAGGACCGATCATTGTGGCACTCTTTTGGGGAGGCCTATGTCCAGCAGTGGACGTCCTTTGGCCAATATGATGATTTGATGATGATGATTAGTATTTTCATCAAATTGTTTTATCAGAATATTATCTACACTACTTTACTACACACTAGCTGGATATTATCCGAGCGTATATTTTATGAATTGTATTACGCGCTGCGCGCTATCAGGGCCCTTGGTCCTTGTACTACTTGTACCTACCATGTAGCATTAAGTTGCATGTCTTTATTCTATGTACATGTACACGTCAGCTGCAGAGACACCTGACCCCCCTTGGCTACAATCTTCTACGTAGGGAGGTCACTTCAAATTAACACTTTTTATGGTTGCAAATATGACAGTAGCTTACTATTGAGTTTTAAACTGTCAGACATTGGCACATATACCTTAGCAGCAATAGTGTGTGTTGCATATTTATAAAATGCATCCTTGTCAGGGATGACTCACGGTATACACTGCCAAAGTCAGTTCCGCAAAACCGGACTACATATAATGATATCATAGTACTTGCAGACATGTTTTGTTGACACTTTCGTATGTAAACAACTGTCGGCATCATTACTATTTTTATACGACTACTTAACTTTTGCCCACGTCGTACCTACGTGTGGAATTTTAGTTCAGTTTTAGAGAAAACAACGTTAAAGATCCGGCGGCTGGAGAGCTAATAGTGGTTCCATTCCAGCATGCGGCTATCAACCGGCGGTCGTGGGCTCGAGCCGAAATACTCATTGGAAATGATTATTTCGGAACTTATGCACAGAATATCATTATTATTTGATATTTAACCAAAGTTTTTCGTTGAAGGAAAACACCGTGAAGAAACCTGCATACATCCCCACTTGAAGTCCCCATTCTGCAGTGGGCCAGCGTGGGTTCTAATGCCCGTTCCGTCCAAATGCTCCTTTCTTTACATACATATAATGACGCCTGTTTGCCAGAGGGGAAGGCAGAGATCACGGATTTCCATTAGCTACGATTCTGACATACAATATAACGCTTCATGAGCTCTCATTTTTCTTTCTTTTGTTTATATATATACAATTGTGGTGGCAAACAAGCTTACGGTCTGTCTGATGGTAGTAATGGTAAGCGGACACCATCGCCTATGGACGCTTACCAGACCAGAAGAATCACAAGCGTATTGCCGACCCTTTATTATCTGGGTAGTGATTCGTCACACATAAATGCCCCATACATCGCAAGCGCAGGACCCGATGCGCCTGCGCATCTTTCCTGTCCCCACAGTAAGCCACGGCCGCCAGTTCGACGACACCCATTAACCGACATTCGGTACTCCAGCTCTGGGAACAAAGCCACCGTATTGATGGCGGGTCAATGAATATTCGAGCGCATTAACGTGGGAGCGCCAGACGATCTGTTTCACCGGGCGTGCGAGAGCGCAGAGAATAACGAGGTTCCGTATCGTCTTCATTCATACATATCATAAGCTTACGACCCGCCTTATGGTAGGCAGACACAGTAGTCTAAATACCGAACGAGGCAATAAAGGTAAATAAAAATCAGAGGCGCCTTTTGAGTAGCTCAGATTGAATCGCTCTACCCCTCAGAGCCTCAGACCATATAGAAAGGAATTTATATTCCTTTTCTTATGTTCTGAGTTCTAAGCCCTACCCAGGTCAGAGGCTACAACACGAATAATATTCAAAGTTCCCGGAAATCCAATGTCCAGTGGGGCCAGCGAGTTCTCGACTACCGGACTATGCAATGTTGGAGGGGCCCACAGCCCATGACCGGTCGTTGTCGCAGTCTCTGGGGGAGGCCTATGTCCAGCAGTGGACGTCAGTGGCTGCGAAACTTGAATGTTGCGTTATAAATCTTAATGTTATAATTATTTTCCCTATTGTAGACTATCGCAATATGATTAAGTAAGTATAAGTGGACGTCTTTCGGCTGGTGCTGATGATCTACATATATACTAATATATACTAATATTATAAAGCTGAAGAGTCTGTTTCTTTGTTTGTTTGAACGCGCTAATCTCAGAAACTACTCGTTCGAATTAAAAAATTATTTTTGTTTTGGATAGTCCATTTATCGAGGAAGGCTTTAGGCTATAGTGGCTGCTTAAGAATATGTTTTATGAATATATTGAATTTTTTAATTTACCATTGGCCATGTGAATTATAGTATATAAACCTAATTATTTATAATTAGAGCATAATGTATCAATTATATTATAAACAAAATAAGACCTGTAACAATTGTTATCAATAAAATTTTCATTTCATTTCATTTCTATATAACATCACGCTGCGACCAATAGGAGCGAAGACGCGGATGAAGACGCGGGCAACAGCTAGTGAGTATTATAAAGTTGTAAGAAATAAACTTTTATTCACACACACAAAACTGATTGTGAAGAAAAACATACAAACAAACCATATTACATGTGTGTCCCCAGGGTGGAGGGATTACCACCTGTTAACGGACTCCTATTTATACAATAGTGCAATAACAATAAGACTCGCAGTTTAACTATAAATAGGAATTGCTAATTACGCTACAGTCCGTGCTCCAGCACGCAATGCGTTTTGTTGCCCCTAAGAGGTGTACAGTCAACAGCGAAAGTAGATGATCATTACAGTGCCTTAAAAAAAAGTAAAATAAAAGTTATTTCAAGGGTTAGTTATTCTTCAATTTAGGCATATTATATGCACCTATGAATGTCAACTTTTACTGTAAACAATCTAGCGCCAGACTTGGCCACTTTTCAAATAATCTACGGAACTTTGGCACCCATTTAGATCTCAATTCTTTTGTCGGTGAAGACGACAACCACACCTCGCATATTGAACTTGGCTGCCATTTTCACATTTATGTTTTTGATGGGATTATATTTACACACTTTGAACTTTAGCACCCTCTCAACCCCCCCCCCCCCCCCCCCCCCACCGTGTCGGTAAATATGCCAAATTTAAAGTCATGATATCGACTACTAACTAGTAGTTCTTGAGATATTTAACAGACAGACAAAGAAAGAGACAAAGCCGACTGACTGACTGACTGACTGACTGACTGACTGACTGACTGACTGACTGACATATCAACGCACAGCCCAAACCGCTGGACCTAGAGATTCCAAATTTGGCACGTAGGTTCCTTATAAGGATAAGATGCCAAATTTGGAATCTCTAGGTCCAGCGGTTTGGGCTGTGCGTTGATATGTCAGTCAGTCAGTCAGTCAGTCAGTCAGTCAGTCAGTCAGTCAGTTTCTTCTTTTATATATTTAGATTACTTAAAGTAATGTTATTATTTTCACTTTTTCAAGTTGCTCAACTTGTGGCGGCGGAGAGTGTAGTGATTAAGTTGGCAGCAGTGTTGCCTCTCCTCCACCACAAGAGATATCTTATCAGTGTGCTTCCTCGTCAGGTTAAAGACGAAAAATAAAAATGGTGTGTTATAGTCGCGTGTTAATTAATCTATCCACTAATCCCAACACCTAAACGCGAAGATACAACATACGGCCAACCTATGATGAACTGTCAATGTCATTGCGTACCACAGATCCAAGTAGGTGTTTTTTTTTAATATTCTACGGACTTAGAAATGTCTTAGTAGTCCGATACCATAAGGGGTCTTACTTACCATTTTAGTACGGAACCCTAAAAGTGACAAATGTACAAAAACATTTTCTGCATCAGTCAAACACTATCGTATCAATTTTAAAATCTAAAAACTAATAATATTTGCTCAAGAGCAGAAATGTACGACTTTTAGCACGCCACTTAGATGAACATGAATGACCCACTTTCAGAGAGAAATGAAAAATAATTTTAATTAATTATTAACAACCTTTAGTAGAGGAGCGTTCGTGGCCCAGCGGCGCCCGCGTACCGCGTGCGGTATGCGATGCGAGGTTAAGCAATGTCGGGCGGGGTCAGTCCTTGGATGGGTGACCGCTTTGAGTGGTTACTAACCGAGCGCTCCCGTGCTTTGAAAGGTATGTCAAGCCGTTGATCCCGGCTGCTGTCTACGACAGCAGTCGTTAAGCCAAGTTAAAGGCCTTCGGGCGGCTTGAGAACTTCTAACAGTCAAGTTGCCCACTCACTTGACAAGCCTAATCCCAATAAGGTCTAGTTTCCCCCTCGGGTTGGAAGAGCAGTAGCTTCCGTAAAGACTAGTGCCTAGGCCAATTCTTGAGATTAGATAGCAGACCCCGGGCATCTTTCAGGATGCAACTGTACTGGGAATAACGCTAGGATGATGATAAGTTACAACCGTGGGTGCACTGAAAAAAAGGATAGCTCAACTACTAGTTTGGCTACTTGAGAAATAGCCGAATTGTGCTTAGTAGTAACCCAAATTATACTAATTTTCAACAACTAATTTGGTTACTAGTAAACTCTCAGTTTGCCAGTCCTCCGATTTAGTTACTAGCAGCTAACATTTGGGCTACTGTTAACAAATCTTTTTTTTTCAGTGTGGAGGACATTTTTAATCTTGCACACTATATATATATTAAACCACCATTGCCGACATTTACTAGCGAGTAGCTCACTAAATGACAAACACCTGGAATAATACTTAGTAATGTTAAGTAACCACAAATTCTAACAATTAGCAAGGCAATAACAAGATTGATTGCTTCTGACCCAACAATGACTCGTAATGATCTCCGCTCGTTGAGGCCTCGTGCTTTGTTACGTGTTTGCTTGTGTTATGTGTTATATAAATGACAAGTCAGGGCCTGGTTCATGGGTTTGAGGAAGTAGTCAGGGCATCTCATTGCAATTTATGCAGACATGAGGCACAGAATAAGGAATAGTACAAGTACAGAAATTTAACTCCCTAACAAAAACGGCGTTTAGGCATAAGAAATGTGCCTACTCTCTGCATCTCTGTCTATCGCATAACTTGTATTCATTCACGCGTGGCACGTGTAGCCCTAGGGTTGTCACACCAAAAATACTTCAATGATGCAAAAAATGTTGTACCTCACCAGCCCGGCTAGTATGATAGCTTATACCGTCACGTTTTATGTGACGTTTCAGTACATTTTGGCCATATAACGTGACGGTATAAGTTACCATACTAGCCGGGCAGATGTTGCTTAAGTACAGTGAACCGATATTAATTAAGTACATGTTACTTCATAAGAATAATAATATCTTATATTTTTTAACGAACCATCTAACGATACCCTACTCGGTGGGTTTTGCAAGAAGAAAAAATGCATCCCCATTTTACGTGTAGGGGAAGTACCTTCAAACTACATATATAGTGTTACATTTAAAATGAAAGAGCTCATTGTGTGTATCTCAAATATTTTTTTTGTAATTTTAAAACAATTATTTTAGAAATTAGTTTAAGATAATAGCCAAAAAATTACCATTCCCCCCTTCATCTCCGAAACTGCTGGGTCTAAGCTAAATAAAAAATACATTTCAAATCATCAACCAACAGGTTTTGTCGGACATACAAATCAACAACAAACACGTCACAACTGCATACAACAGCCCGGCTAGTATGATAGCTTATACCGTCACGTTATGTGGCCAAAATGTACTGAAACGTCACATAAAACGTGACGGTATAAGCTATCATACTAGCCGGGCAGGACAGGTCATCTTCTTATGTTTTTCAGCTACTTATACCTACCTTTGTCCGTGTTTCAAATGCTATGGTCACAATAAAGGACAACTACCTAAATAGGACAACTATTATGTAGCTAATCAAGTAAAATAAATTTAATAACGCGTGTTTCATTTTGAATAAAATTACAGTTAGTTAATTAATAAGTAAAACGTCGGAAATGGTGAGTTTAAGCTATAAGTACCTAACAAGTAGCCAGGTGGTTCGTATCGTATTTATTTGTATTGTAACTTACAAGTTGATAATTTTAAACACCAACCAATAATTTTAAACACCAACCAACACTACATAAGTACTTATTATTACATATACCAAACTAAAATAAAAACTTACCGTTCAAAATTTGTAGGCAACTGAAAAAAAGATACACCAACGTTCCTTCGGGTATTCAAACAACCATATACACAGAACATGTGTGGCCGGTTATCGGTTTCATCGTGGGTTTTTTAAATCACACAAAAAATTACGTAGTAACGCGCAGTTAGTCGCAATCAAGTCGGCGGCGCGCGGCAGCGGATCACAAAACGGCGCACACGTACATGCTCGGACGACGACGGCCCGCGACTGACAGCTAGTTTCGGGGTTTTCGAGCGTTAGGTTATTAACGCGGCGCGCTCCACCCATTGCAAGCCCCTTGCATGAGGTGTCTACATAGTTGGATGTATATATCAGTCATACTATATTTTTTATTAATCGTTCTCGAAAAAAAAATCTTATCGGTGACTGTTCCAGGGGGGATGGAAGAAGCGCGGGTTAACTCAGTTAAATCGCGTAGAAATTATTTAAATTGAATAATTCGGTACAAAATATACCTAAATGGTCGCGTACGGTACAGTTTCAGAGGAACTTCCTCCCTCGGACGTTCCGGTTGTGGAATGAGCTCCCTGCCGAGGTTTTCCCGTGGAACTACAGTATGGGATTCTTCAAGCAGAGTGTATAAATTTTGAAAGGGCCGGCAACATGCATGTGACACCCCTGGAGTTGCAGGCGTCCATAGGCTGCGGTGACCGCTTACCATCAGGCGGGCCGTACGCTCGTTTGCCACCGACGTGGTATAAAAAAAACATCCATATATTGGGTGTGTATAAGGACACTATATATGAACAATAATATAAAGTAAATTCAGTCGATGTGTGGCAGGGCAGCACCTTCATCGAAGCCCAGCCATTTTGCCACGGGTTTAAATTTGTGGCGAGTTTCACGTATGCACATGCTGGTGGCACGTATGATGGCAACGCTTATTCGAGATCTGAGCCATCCCAGTACGGTACTCAAGGATCGATTCCAACGGTCTGCCATGGCTTCTCCCATGTGTTTGATGAAAGATGACATTTGGGGTGCAAAGACGCCATCCACTGACGTTACTAATGGGTTAAGGTAGCGTGTAATGTCCTTCTTATTGATTTTCATCATCATATCAACCGACTTTTACCCAGTCATCAGTCCACCTTGTAGAATGTAGAGGGTCTACCCACGCTACGCACTCCAAAACCTTAGGTTTAACTTACTTACTTACTCCTCTGGCGCAACGACCCAAAGTGTGTCTTGGCCTCAAATACGAGTGCACGCCACTGATCCCGATCCTGCGTCATTTCCTTCCACGAGTCAACTTGAAGCTCGCATAGATCGACCACCATCCCGCCCAACGGTATCTTGGTTAAGTTAAATTATTTTTTATATCTTCGTGTTTGCCAACTATATAAGTAAACTGCCATTGCTTCTAACCTACACGTACACGTTACAAATACAAACCAACCACATCTCACTTCAAGTATAAGCACCGGTTTGAGTGCGATACCTAAATACGGCAGTACATTGCCGTGTCTCATGTCTTACCTAAAGATCATTACGCTCGAAATACAATTCTCCAGCCTCATATGGTACGGCATGCCTTTGACTTTACTTATCTGGGTATTATAGTAGGCAGGATTGATAATCATAAGTTTGAATTGTGAGGAGTCAATTAATTTGAAGTAGCGTTGTGCGTCGCTACTTCAGAAAAGTAATTCGATTAGTTGAAGAACATTCTCATAATTTCAGGAAAGTTGTCTTAACTCTTAATAGGGCACTGGTAAAACAGTTACCACCTGATTTTGAACCTTATTGCTGTAAGATAAGATGTAAAACCAATGAAAAATCGGATTACCCTCTGCCCTATTCCCCAAACCTTACATATGAATTTGCATAAATGGTAGTATTATTTTAAGTATAATGTACAAAGGTTTAAAGTGTTATATAAATAGTAAATTATTATCCAAGGTTGAAATGGGTGATTTCCTCTAAATTAAACAATACTTTTAATTTCGAATTCGAGGAAACTTAAAAAATGACTGCAAGAACATTTTCTGAATCAGTCAAATCCTATCGAATCCATTTTAAAACCGTTAGTGTGTGGACGATTTTGGCGGCAACTAACTGTTGACTGTAAAAACGAATTCACTGCCAGCAACGCATATATTTATTTATTTATTGGAAAACCAACAGCACATGAAACCATTTGGCAATATATATCAAAAACGGAGGCCAATTATAGGTTCTCACAGATAGGCATATAAGTATGCATTTTAGTTACTTTCACCCAGTACCTTGAACAAGAAACAGAACAAAACAAGAAAAGGGGCACATAGAAAAGTGCGGCACCCGGCGAATATTTAGGAAAAGGCAGTTGCAGTGAATTCGTTAACACTTTCATTGCCATGGATTTTGTAGCGCTACACTCGTAACTGATAACATGGGAAAACGGTATGTAGAGGAAAGCGCCCGCCGGGCGGGTTTCCGCTATTGGCCCGCCGGGCGGGTTTCCGCTATTGGCCCGCCGGGCGGGTTTCCGCTATTGGAAGTATAGTGTGTGTGTGTGGACCATTTTTGGAAGTGTTCTCCATACAAAAGTAGTTAACGCTCTCATTTTAAAACGCCATGCTAGAATAACATGAAACTTTGTATACACATTGGGATCCGGCATACCTATGTCGGAAATTAGTTTCTGTTGCTTGAAATTATAATGGAGAGAAAATACATCGATTATTAAGACGGCGCAGTACGATCGGTGTGGATCGGTTCTCCATACAAACGTATTTAGGCTCTCATTTTAAAACACCATGCTAGAATAACATGAAACTTTGTATACACAATGAGATCCGGCATACCTAGGTCGAAGATTAGTTTCTGTTGCTAGAAATTGAAAGAGAAAAAAAACCCAGCGGTTTTATGAGTTTTTTACGGCTTGTATAAAAACCTTAATAATCGCTGTATTTTTTCGCCATTATAATTTCAATCAACAGAAACTAATTTTCGCCCTAGACAAGCTGGATCCCATTGTGTATACAAAGTTTCATGTTATTCAAGCATGGCGTTTTAAAATGAGAGCATAAATACGTTTGTATGGAGAACCAAACGTACTGCGCCCTCTTAAGCTTTTCATACAAGACGTACAAAACTCATAAACTCGCTCGTATACAAAGTTTCATGTTATTTTAGCAAGGCGTTTTAAAATGAGAACGAAACTCCGTTTGTATGGAGAGTCGAGTTCAGCCGAGCGTATTGGGGACTCGTTTGCTCGCTCGTTTTGTGTGACGCGATAAGCCGGATTCAGGCGTGATAAATAAATAAATTAACGCAATTGAATTGATTTACACAAACTATAAATGCGTTGTGTTATGCAACCGTGGTGTCAGTTAATCGACCACGAAAACGTCGGAACTTGACACTCTGGGGCCAAAATTATTTATTGATGAAGGTAGATAGATGCTCTGTTGGAACTCTCTCCTCAAACAAATAAACGCTTGTATGAGTAACAACCACACACTTATGAGCAAATTAACCCTTAAGTTGACAAAATAAAAAAAATCGTGGGTTCGAGCCTCGGTAGCGCTATTATACCTAGAGCAAAAAATTCGTTCTCAAATAAAATGCAAAAAAATGTATGCATTATTAGATAAGCTGCCAATTTAAGAGTTAAGCAATAAACCCACGGATACGCATTATATCGATTATCTTTAAAATCTGACGCATTTACACCGTTTGCCAATAGTCTAGAAACTACACTTAAAAATGCCATCTTTATAAAAACTAGTTCTCCTTTCAGCTCAGACCTAGTTCGATCACCTTCTAGATCAGAACAATGATCTGAGTTCACCTATTTAATAATCAATGGATTAGTATCGTTTTCAATCATTATAATTAGTTACATCATCTTCTTAGTATCTTCATCTTAATTTTCCTTCAATCTGAGAATTATCAAACCAGCATTTCCCGGTTAATCTACGAGCGTTTCAAACGCCTTCATTACCGTGAGGTCCGACAAAAATAGGGTCGCCCCTATTACCGGTAATACCGGTCGACTGGGGATACTTTACGAAATAATTACTAAGGGCTACTTTGATCATTTTGGATGTAACATACAAGCAATATTATTGGCAATTCGGTAAATTTAATTAAGAAAACACCAAGATTATGTACTAATAATTTCACTGCCACAGTACACAGGAAAATAATACGAATAATTTATGAGACAAACGCGTTGCCGACCATTTATTGACTTGATAATAGCAACAACGCGTAGGCTAGAGTGGTAGGCATGTAAGCTTATTTACAGCAAACGCCATTTTTGTATAAAAACAGTCTAAAGACGTGGGAATCACCTATACTATGACTATGACACGTGAATGATTCCGTTTTTACGTGACGCAAATCGATGCAGAGTTCGTTGAATCTTAATTCGGTAATCGGTTATTGTTTAATCGATTACGGCGATGTTATGCCGAGAACTGGTCATAACCGGTTTGCTATTTACTAGATTAGATTATAGCTAATTATTTATCGGGGTTGAAGTCCTCAATTTTCTATAGATAACATCCTCTTAAAAAACAACTGTATTGATATAACATTCTTAGTAACTTGATTAATCGAATACAAAAAACAATCAAGCAAATAATTACAAATTAATTAAAAGCCAAACTAACCTACTTTGACTAGTCATAATAATTTTTAAGAAAAAAAAAACCGACTTCAATGTGGGGGCCGGAAAAAGATTATTATACTTAGATGGTGCACTCTTAAATAGATATACCTACAATTAAATAAAAATGGCTGTTACGGACAGCCACGGAAATCTTCCAAATGGTGCTAAGTGAATAAATTGTGTGCGAGAATGGACGCGTTAGAAGTTGCGACAGAGACGCTGTAGTGTTAATCTTAATGTGCTAATTAGCTATAAGGAACGTATGATAATGTAAAGTGATCGTTTTGTACATCGGATAAGCAGCATAAGTCGGAGAAGAGTGTCCGGAACGAGCGCCGAGAACATAATGAGCTGACGCTACAGCGCGCCAGTCATATTTACAAGCTCTGTTAGAAAGAGACAGAAGACGTATCGAGGGTGCCGGAAACGGCGCATTTTCAGCTCTGCGCTCGAAACGGACACACCTGGAATGTTAAAAAGTATATTGAAAATTGAGACTTGGTAATATCTAACTTTTGTAAAGAAAATGAATATCCAGACCGTAGGGTTTAGTTGTAATGGGCGACCAACTTTTATTTTGCGTACGCGCAAAATCTTTGTCGACAGCTAAGCCGAGGAACCCCGGCGTAAATCGGACCACGATAAGGTCTGTCGAAAAGGGAAAACTAGTAACTCAAACTCGAACGCAAGTTTTAGAGAAATAAATTAAAACCGGAGCCCGCGAGAGTCGCGGACAGCGAGTAATGTAGAAGCAGGGAAGTTGGCAAAGTTTGTCGCCCAAGTAAATCCACCAATCAGGAAAGAGGGATTTTTCAAGAACTTTCTAGAAGGGTGTGAAAGGGATATTTTCAGTCTGTCTCGTTCTAAACCACGCCTATTCTCGTGAAGACATCCCCACTAATTGCGGGCCCAGATTGTGGCATAAAAACAGGCCTGGTTTGCAGCGAGAGCAGTGGATTAGCCGCAGTTTAGCTTTGTCGATGCTTCCGTGTATGCTAATGCTACCGTAAGTACTCCTCTGCCTACTCAACCGCGTCCGGATCGCACAAATCACTCTTCCGCGCTCATTGTTCCCTACCTGTTGAGCCGTAGCAGTACTCGGCCTCCCACAAGCGGGTCTCACCGGGGAATGCCTTGGCAAAACGGGGAAGGACAATAGCGCTGTAGCGATCGCGCGAAAAACTGCAAGCACACCACAACATCACCTGTGCCAAAATACTGCCGACGTCAAGATTGACACAACAAGATCCCCCTCCTCCCCCCGCCTTTGAGAAATCAAAGGTGGGGGTCGAGTGAGAAAATCAGAGGACGATCTACCCTCTGATTACAACCAGCATACAACATGCCGCCACCACTACCACCGCCCTCTAGGGACCCAACGGCCCGGGCCCCGACCCGGCCCAGGACCTTCCGCCGAACAAGAGGCCTCGAGGAAGCGAACAGAGCCGCCCGCGACCCGCGCGTACAGAACGCTTTTCGAAGCGCCCTGCGCGCATCCGCGGCGGCCATTCGCACATCAATGTCAGACAGCCCGAGCACCCCGGGAACGTCTACTAACGAGGGAACTGGGGAAGCGCCGCTCCCGCCAAAACCGGCCGACGTTATAAAAGCGATCCTGAGCCAACTGGCCCCAGCCGCCCAAAAAAATGTCCGCCGCCCCAACATCCGCCACCGGTGCCCGCTCTACCGCCGCACCGACCGCAATGCCTACCGACAGCCGCGCCACCACTACTGCCGGCAACCCCTCAACCGCCGTGGAAGGCTGCGTCCCCGCCGCCCCCGGCGTCCGCCCCGCTACAAAAGCAGGCCCACAGGCTGCCGGCAGCTATGCCGCCGCCGCGACCAGCCCCAGGAAGGCCCCAGCACCGCTGCCGCAGCGCGCACCCTCAGCGCAGCGCCCGAAAGCGGCCCCAACACCCGCGCCGCGATCGCCGCCCGCCCCCGGAGCGGGCAAGGCCGCGCCCCGCAAGGCGCCCCCGACCGTACCGCTACCTCGCGTGGCATCGCTGGCGAAACCTGCGCCGCGATCGCTGCCTAAAGGGACGGTGCTGCACAAACCGCAGCCCCCCGCAATCCGGCCCAGGCCCCCGCAGGCCAGCCGAACGCCGCCGCTCAACGCCAGCCCAACAAGCCGTACTCCCGACGAGACCGCCAATGTGTCGCCGCCGCTGATGCAGACCCCGGCGCCAGCGCAAGCACCAACAGCTTCGACGAGCACCGCGCTACCACCTTTCGCAGGCAAGCGCAGGCTAACTTCGCCACCCGACAAACCTCAAACAAGAAACCTCCCTCGCCTGCAGTTGTCCCCGATGGACACAGCACCCGAGGTCGAGAGTGAAGATGAAGCCCCCGACGCCGCAGCGCCGGACGAAACCCCAACACCGGCCCGGTCGCAGCTACGAGCGAAGCGCCCACGGCCTATAACGGTGGACCATTTCCCAAACTGGCCGCAACACTACCAGCGAATGAGGGAGAAGCTGGGGCGCTTCCCGAATTCGCGACCCTACGGGAACGGAATTAGATTCCTTCCCGTAGATCAAGAAGAATACCGGGCCGTGCAAAGATATCTGCAGGCTCTACAAGAAGAACTGGCTGCCCAGGGAGAGGTACTATCGTGGCACGTGTACTCTCTCCCAGAGGAGATCCCCCTGAAGGTGTGCATCAGGGGGCTCCCCTCCAACACAGAGCCGCAGCACATCACAGATGAACTGCAGAGATTGGGGTTCGTGCCGCTATACACACGGCACGTAGCGGCACGCCACGGACGTCCGGGCTGCATCTTCTACGCCCAGCTTCAGAGGACCCCTGGCACCATCCCGGAAATCTACCACATCCGGGAGCTACTGGGAATGCCGGGCGTGGTCGTGGAGGCCTGGCGGGGCAAGAAGGGGCCGGCACAGTGCCACCGGTGTCAAGGCTTCCGCCACGCATCCTCCGGCTGCCACCGCCAGATAAAGTGCGTCCGATGCGCGGGACCACACTTCGCGGGCCAGTGCGACCGGCCGCGCACGGAACTCGGGACCTGCGCAAACTGCGCGGGACCGCACACAGCGAACGACATCTCGTGCCCCGTCTACCGACGCGAGGCCCGTAACAAAAAAGCCGGGACAGCCCCCCTCACCTCACGCCGCGGGCAGACCATCGCCCAGCCGGCCACGGTGGGAGAGGATGAAAACGCCGCCAACTCCCTCATGGCAAGAGCAAACGACGCGGCGCCACAACGCCGCCGCCGCCCAAGAGGGAGGGGGAATAGGCGTAATAAAGAAACGACCATTGCCACGCCTACTGCCACGCCCACCGACCCGCCGCAGCCACTACCAACGGCTCCACCGGCTAAGATGGAAGTCCCCGGCCTCAGACCAAACCCGCCGCCGATACAAGTCGGCGAAAAGGAAAAGGTGATTGCGGATTGCATCACTATCCTTCAGAATGTGCTGGCCGCCATTCAAAACGGAAGCAACCCCGTCCCTATCATCCTGAGAGGAATAGCCGACTTGTATCAAGACGGCTAACTCGGACACAAGACTGGAAGTACCTGCGGTGCCGTCGGCTAGAGTGTCGCTCGCTGGGCCTCCCCTCACGGGGACTCACCCGGCAGGGCTTGACCTCGCCGACGGACGAAGCGGACGACCCCATCACCGGACCTGACAAGCTACATGCTTACTATAGCGACCCGTCCGTTGTAGCGGACGGCGGAAGATCCCGCCATAAGCGGCACATGCCGCGCAAGGCCTCCCCGGACCCCGAAAAGGCCCGTGAGATGACTCGAACGGCGAGAGCAGTGTGTGTGTGCGTGTGTGTGTTGAGTTTAGTATTCGAGTCCTAAATCCGGAAAAGGGAAGAGAAGAGAAGTGAACAGTGCAGTGGTGCTCAGTGTACGCGTAGGCTTAGTTTTAACGCTTAGTTTAGTGCTTAGTGGTGCAAATAAATAAGTGTCGTGATCCGAGTTGTTTTCATTTCGAACGTTAGGCGAAATAGTGAACCGCGTAATCGCCGCACAAGGAGCGTTGCCCGCTATTCCTCACGCGCTCGCAGAACCTGTGACGCACCGCGACCCGCTGAGACGGGTGGGCAGGAACCTTACGCTCCTCGAGCTATCCAAGGGTACGGTGCTGTGGGAGGGCGTCGACCACAGTTCGTTGGTCCTTCGAACCGGATTTAGACTAGGATCACAGTTCGACTGGCTATTGTGTGAGTGCTTCGAATAAGGTGATCCAGAACCCCCGACGGGACTGTGAACCTCCGCGTGCGCGTGGAGGCTATGTTATAACCGTGTGAGACTGTTTAACTGTACTGTGAGTACACTGAGCGATTGACTCTGTGATAACTGACGTCTGAAACAGTGAGTGATTGACTTGTCCGTGTTTAAAGTAACAGTGAAGTGACTTAGTGCGCGATGTTTACCCGCAGCAAAACGAACAAAGCCGACGATCAAGAACGCCAACAGATGAATGAGCAGGCGCTGTCCCAGGCGAAGACTACGTCCAAAGGCGTTGCATGGACGTACGGTACAGAATCGCGTGTTGTCGACGATCGCAGAACTGGTGCGATTCCAAAGAACTCCGGTGATGGTAGAGTGGTTGAGAAGGACGCCACTACCATCCGTCACAAAACCGCCGGGACAGCAGCAGCACCGCATTTAATTGCGAATCGAACACGAGTCCTCACTTACGGCCAGCCTGCCTCCCCGTCCGAAGAAGATGCGGACAGGCGACCAAGGCCGCGAACCGAAATGGCGGAGCAACGACCGGAGGGGGAGGGGCAGCGAACCGAAACAGAGGAACAGCCGTCCGACCGCGACAAACAACCGAAGCCTACTGAGGAGCGCGCGGCGGGCACTGGCAACGCTAAGGCGCCCGCGGGGGGCGCGGCCACACGTGCGACCGGCCGGACGCCCGCGCTAGATGACGCGCCGCGAGTCGATACGGGTGCGAACTCGGGCGCGCGCGATCCGGGAAGGCCAGTACCGTCGGTCCGATCACGTGCCAGCAGCGCAGCGGCGAGGAAGAGGGAAGCGGAATTACGCGCAGTAGAGGAGCTGGCAGCAATCGAAAGGGAGCTGATCAAGAAGAGGCTGGCGATTGAATTGAAAATGATCGACGAGGAAGAATCACTGCCATCATCACGAGCGCCTACTCCGCCGGTAACGTTTGTTGACCTTACGGATAAGGTTGATGAATGGTTCTCACGCATCGAGCCAGAACGGGAGGAGCTGGAAGAAGCCGCGGCTCGCCGACCCGACGTCAGAAGTCGACAAAGAGGCGCGGAAAAGACGCCTCTCGCACCGTTGCGAGCAGAGCGCGCCCTATCACCGCCACAAGGGCCGCGTGTACAGAGTAAGGCACCGTTGCCTGAGCGTCGTGAACGCGTCGAACGTACCCGATCGCCGCGCGGGTACCGCGAACCGTCACCCGAAGAGCCACGAGCCGGGTCACCGATCGGCCGATTTGAGTCAACGCCGCTGAGAAAGGGTGTAAGGTCATCGGTAGAGCCGCCCAGTGATGCCGCCACCGCTTTCAACCGTCTTGCCGAGCAGTTGAAGGAGACGATGCGACCTAAGCCGCCGAAACAAGTCTACGAGCTGCCGTATTACAGCGGGGATCCGAATGAGTGGTTACTCTTTTATAATGCATATAAAGAGACCACAGCGAGGTATGGTTTTAGCTCATATGAAAACATGGCTCGTCTTAGGAACTGCCTTAAGGGAGACGCAAAACAATGTGTACAACACTTGCTCGCGACATCAAAGCAACCAGAGTTAATAATTAGACTGTTAAAGAAGAACTTTGGTAGGACAGATCTTTTGATAGATAAGGCGTTGGATGAATTAAAGAAACTGCCGCATGTGGGGCCAAGCACAGTAGATTTAAATTCGTTTAGCACTAGAGTTGTAAATATAGTAGGTACTCTTGTCGATTTAGATAGCAAAAATTATGGTGATAATCCCCTTTTGATTAGAGAAATTACGGAGAGACTGAGCCCACACTTGAGGAGTAAGTGGTGTCAGTTTGCTAGAGAACAGATGGGCAGTCAAGGGGCCGGGGAACTGATGTTGCTAGCGAACTTCCTACTAGAGGAAAGTGAAGCCGAGTTGGAATATTCACATGCGAAGGCACCGGCTAAAAGGTATGTGGGTAATAGCGGTCCATCACGCCCTGAATATAAACCGAACGTGCCTGCCAGAGGGAAGCCACCGGTTTATAGAACTTATACGTTAGAAAAGCAGGATCAATGCCTATGCTGCGGGGGCAGCCACAGGACAACCGAGTGTAGAAGGATAGTAGGGATGAATCTGGGTGCCCGTTGGGATTGGGCGAGGAACAATAGAGTATGTTTTAAATGTTTGAGCAGGAAACACAGGAGAGATCAGTGCAGAGCAAGGGGGTGCGGCATACAGGGGTGCCCGCATGGTCACCATAAGCTGCTGCACGACTTTAAAGCGCAAATGAGCGCCCAAGCGCAGACTTCATCGACCCGAACCGAGTCGCCCCGCCAGAACCGACAAGATCCCGAACCTAGGGCGGAGCAAAGCTGCGCGTCAGATGTATATACGGAGCAAGTAGGTATGACGATTTTGTTAAAGGTTATTCCGGTCGTAATAACGGGCCCGAATCGAACGGTGAGCACTTACGCCCTTATGGATGAGGGTTCTACCGTATCACTCGCCGACGAGGATCTTATAAGGGAGATCGGAGCCGTGGGGGTGAAGGAGCCCCTACGAATTCAGGGAGTGGGGTCAATGGCAACTGCGAACGACAAGAGCCAACGAGTGCAGATAATGATAAAGGGTAAAAATAACGAGACCCCACAACGAATGTCAGTAAGGACGGTACGCGCGTTGGGACTGCGCGGCCAGTACCTAAACGACATAACTAAATACACGCACCTATCTGACTTACAGGATGCCTGTTATGAAAAAGCGGTGCCAAGAATACTCATCGGAGCAGACAACTGGCACCTCATGATGCCCCTCGAGACAAGAATGGGCAAGAAGAGCGAGCCGGCAGCCGTCAAGACCCAGCTGGGCTGGGTGGTGTTCGGGACCGCGCCGAGTACGAGCGCGTGGAGAGGTAGCGAGGTCGCGCTTCATTGTCACCTCAAAGAGGACATAAACGGTATACTGAAAGAATATTTTGCTATAGACTCGCTGGGCGTGCGACATGTGGAGAAGAGAAAACCAGAGGACGAAAGGGCAGTGAGAATATTCGAAGACACCGTGAAAAAGGTAAATATGAATGGACCTAGGTACGAGGTGGGGCAAATGTGGCGAGACGACGACCCGAAGCTGCCGCCGAGTTACGGAACCGCATTAACGAGGCTTAGGGGCATCGAGCGGAAAATGGACCGAGATCCGGAGTTCGCAGAGAGTTATACAGCCCAGGTAGACAATTTATTAAATATAGGATACGCTGAGAGAGTGACAGAATTACCTGCTAGCGATAAGACGTGGTTTTTACCCCATTTTCCGGTAACCAATGCGAATAAACCAGGGAAAGTTCGACTTGTGTTTGACGCGGCTTGCACCTGTCAAGGCGTGAGCCTGAATGATTTCATTTTGGAGGGACCGGATCTACTACAATCATTGATGGGAATACTTTTTAGATTTAGAGAAGGCAAGTTCGCCGTAGTAGCCGATTTAAAAGAAATGTTCCTACAAATAAAACTTAGAGCAGATGACCAGCCCTCACAGCTCTTCTTATGGCGAGGAACAGACAGGGAAGGGCCACCACAGATCTACAAAATGAGTAGCATTCTATTTGGGGCCTCCTCTTCGCCATTTATTGCACATAGCGTAAGAGATAAAAACGCGAGAGATAATGCGGAACGGTACCCGGCCGCAGTAGAGGAAATAACAAGAAATCACTATATGGATGATTTTGTATCAAGTTTTGATAATGAAAATATGTTAATAGACGTAGCCTTCCAGGTAGCCGCGTCGCATAGAAATGGGGGATTTCAACTTCGTGGATGGACGTCAAATAGTGAGAGGTTAATGCAACGTATCCCTAATGAGCTACGAGCAAACACGCCAGCTCAGCTAGGAAATAAAGAGAGTAAGATACTTGGGCTTATATGGAACCCGGTAGACGACACACTAGGGTTCAATACGAGAATGATAAGGGTCCCGCAGGATGTTAAAGACCTTAAAAGAGCACCGACCAAAAGGGAGATGTTATCCGCAGTAATGAGTATATATGACCCGTTAGGCTTGTTATCACACTATACTATAACAGCGAAACTACAATTGCAGAGAATTTGGAGCCTGAAATTGGACTGGGACACGCCTCTACCAGATGAAGAAAAGAAGAAGTTTGATCAATGGTTGAAAGCGTTGGAAGGTGTAGCGAAACTGCGGATCCCGCGACCGTACGCATGCAGCGCGACGGGATCAGAACCGGAGAGACAACTACACGTTTTCGTAGACTCGAGTCTAAAAGCATATGCATGTGTTGCATACTGGCGAGTGGAGTGTGAAGGTAACATAGATACATCACTAATCGCTGCTAAGGCAAAGGTAGCACCAGTAAAACAGCTGAGCGTCCCGAGGCTAGAACTGCAATCAGCGCTGATAGGAGCCCGACTGATGCACGAGATATTGAAGCAACATCGATACAAAGTAAGAAAGGTAGTTTTATGGACTGACAGTCGTACGGTTTTGCATTGGGTAAGAAATAATGCGAAAAGGTACAGCACGTACGTAGCACATCGACTGGGGGAGATTTCGGAGTTGACGAGAGTAGAAGATTGGAAATGGATACCCACAAAGTTAAACCCCGCAGATCAAGCTACACGACCCGACTTAAGCCGAGAAATCGCTTACGACAGAGCATGGTATGTAGGTCCGCAATTTTTAAGAAAACCAGAGACAGAATGGCCTGTGGAACGCATGCCTAACGAAGAGCAACCAGCGGAATTAGAGGAACAATCTTGCGCAATAGACATGGAGGTGAAAGTAAATACGGCACCGTTGCCAGACATAAGCCGATTTTCCAGTTACGAGAGGTTAATAAATGCGACGGGAAGAGTATTCCAATTTATAGACCGTATTAAAAGCAGAAAATATGTCGAATTCCAGGTGAAACACAGATCGGCCGCAGAACATATATGGTTCCAGTGGGCACAGCGTACCGACTTCGCGAACGAGTTGCTGAGCCTGAGCCGCGGAGAACCCATCCACAAGAAGAGCAAGATCTTTGGACTGGACCCGGTATTAGACACCGATGGGTTGCTGAGGATGCGCGGCCGGATCAACGCGGCTCCCGTACAAGGACTGGAGAAACGACCTGTCATTCTAGACGGGCATAACAGTTTGGTGAGGTTGTTAGTTTTACAAGCCCACCGAAAGGCGGCACATGCGAACAACGAGATGGTAATTAACAACTTAAGGCAAAGGTATTGGATCTTGCATCTTAGACCCACGGTGCGAAATGTGGCACACAACTGTCAGCTGTGTAAGATTAGACGAGCCATGCCACAGGTACCGATAATGGGCGATTTGCCTCTCGCAAGAATCGAACCATATAAGAGGGCGTTTACGAATACGGCGGTGGACCTATTCGGTCCAATAACAGTAACGATAGGGCGGCGACATGAGAAACGATGGGTGGCTCTATTTACATGTCTAACGACAAGGGCAGTACATTTAGAAATTGTAAACTCTCTGTCCACAGACTCAGCAATAATGGCTCTTCGGAGGCTGGCAGCAAGACGCGGCTGGCCAGCTGTGATGTACTCCGATAACGCAACAAACTTCCGGGGCGCCGACGTGGAACTGCGCAGCGCGTACGCCGAGTGGCTGCCGGCGCTGCAGGAATACGGGGTGCGACACAACATGCAGTGGCGCTTCATTCCACCGGGGGCTCCGAACCAGGGGGGAGCATGGGAGCGTTTAGTACGCTCAGTGAAGACCGCGCTTGCCGCAACACTACACACAAAGGCACCGCGAGAAGAAGTGTTGCAAACGCTACTTGCTGAAGCCGAGAACACCATAAACGCACGGCCTCTCACTCACGTCTCCGTGGACAGTCGCGACGAAGAAGCTATTACGCCGGCTCATTTTCTCCTGGGGGGATCCACGGGCCTACCACCTACGGGCCCATGTGACGAAGCCGACCGACGCACATGGCGAGCAAGTCAGGCGCTCGCTAATCATTTTTGGAGCCGATGGGTGCGCGAGTACCTACCTACGCTTGCGCCCCGCCAGTCGTCAACGAACCTAACCCGACCGCTCCAACCAAACGACTGTGTGGTAATTGTCGACCCGAACTTGCCTCGCAACACATGGCCACGAGGCATAGTGAGAAGAGTATTCCCGGGGCCCGATGGCAACATACGTTCAGCAAACGTCGAGACGAGAGGTGGCATTTTCCGGCGACCTGTAACGCGACTGGCTGTCCTACCGGTGCAACGGAGCGACTCGACCGAGTCAGAGGGGGAGAGTGTTACGGACAGCCACGGAAATCTTCCAAATGGTGCTAAGTGAATAAATTGTGTGCGAGAATGGACGCGTTAGAAGTTGCGACAGAGACGCTGTAGTGTTAATCTTAATGTGCTAATTAGCTATAAGGAACGTATGATAATGTAAAGTGATCGTTTTGTACATCGGATAAGCAGCATAAGTCGGAGAAGAGTGTCCGGAACGAGCGCCGAGAACATAATGAGCTGACGCTACAGCGCGCCAGTCATATTTACAAGCTCTGTTAGAAAGAGACAGAAGACGTATCGAGGGTGCCGGAAACGGCGCATTTTCAGCTCTGCGCTCGAAACGGACACACCTGGAATGTTAAAAAGTATATTGAAAATTGAGACTTGGTAATATCTAACTTTTGTAAAGAAAATGAATATCCAGACCGTAGGGTTTAGTTGTAATGGGCGACCAACTTTTATTTTGCGTACGCGCAAAATCTTTGTCGACAGCTAAGCCGAGGAACCCCGGCGTAAATCGGACCACGATAAGGTCTGTCGAAAAGGGAAAACTAGTAACTCAAACTCGAACGCAAGTTTTAGAGAAATAAATTAAAACCGGAGCCCGCGAGAGTCGCGGACAGCGAGTAATGTAGAAGCAGGGAAGTTGGCAAAGTTTGTCGCCCAAGTAAATCCACCAATCAGGAAAGAGGGATTTTTCAAGAACTTTCTAGAAGGGTGTGAAAGGGATATTTTCAGTCTGTCTCGTTCTAAACCACGCCTATTCTCGTGAAGACATCCCCACTAATTGCGGGCCCAGATTGTGGCATAAAAACAGGCCTGGTTTGCAGCGAGAGCAGTGTGTGTGTGCGTGTGTGTGTTGAGTTTAGTATTCGAGTCCTAAATCCGGAAAAGGGAAGAGAAGAGAAGTGAACAGTGCAGTGGTGCTCAGTGTACGCGTAGGCTTAGTTTTAACGCTTAGTTTAGTGCTTAGTGGTGCAAATAAATAAGTGTCGTGATCCGAGTTGTTTTCATTTCGAACGTTAGGCGAAATAGTGAACCGCGTAATCGCCGCACAAGGAGCGTTGCCCGCTATTCCTCACGCGCTCGCAGAACCTGTGACGCACCGCGACCCGCTGAGACGGGTGGGCAGGAACCTTACGCTCCTCGAGCTATCCAAGGGTACGGTGCTGTGGGAGGGCGTCGACCACAATGGCTATAATGTATGTTTATAATGGTAGAAGACTAAGTACCCTCAATTCCTCATGGAATCATGAAAAAACCTTGCTTGCTTGACAAACAAAACGAAGAGAGCTAATCGCCAAACGTGAACTACGCGTCGTTGAAGAGTTCCGTTCTGATCATCATCAGCAGTTCCACTTCATCAAATGTCACTTTTATGAATGAAAATGCTTGATTAGTTCATGAAAATACTAAAATCACTATTTGTGTGCCTTTCACATTTGAGGAGTTCCCTCGATTCCTAATGGATCCCATCATCAGAACTCGAGCATGACAAAAATCAATCGTGAAAATAGAACTTGCTTAAGAAACACAGCTAGAAGGACAAATCGCCAAACGTGAACTTTTCGTCGTTGAAGAGTTCTGTTCTGATCATCATCAGCAGTTCCACTTCATCAAATGTCACATTTTTGTATGATAGTGCTCGATTTGTTGATAAAAACACAAAAATCACTATATATTTGCCTTTAAGATTTGAGGATTTCCCTCAATTCCTCATGGATTCTCATCATCAGAAATCAAGCATGACAAAAATTAATCGTGAAAATAGAACTTGCTTAACAAACACAGCTAGGAGGACAAATCGACAAACGTGAACTTTTTGTCGTTGAAGAGTTCGGTTCTGATCATCATCAGCAGTTCCACTTCATCCAATGTCACATTTTTGGATGAAAATTCTTGACTTGTTGATAAAAACACAAAAATTACTATATGTTTGCCTTGAAGATTTGAGGAGTTCCCTCAATTTCTTATGGATCCCATCATCAGAACTGCGTTTTGACAAAAACGGGACCAACTTGGATATATATACTTACAATCAAAAAAAGAATTTTCCAAATCGGGTAAGAAATGACGGAGTTACTACTAACAAACATTAAAAAAAAAAAACAAAAAAAAAACATACAACCGAATTGATAACCTCCTCTTTTGAAATTTTGAAGTCGGTTAAAAAGAAGACCCCTTCCAGCAGTTCCGTATGCTGCATGCCCTAAATAGGGTTATATCCTAAAGGAGTCCGGGGTCCGCTTCGGCACCTAATCCTAAGATTTAGTGTAGGCACTAGTTTTACGAAAATGACTGTCATCTGATAACTAGGCCTTGTTGGGATTAGACAGGATATCTCACAAAATTATATTGATAAATATCTAATGATATTACCTAGTGTGGTACGAGCCGACTAAGACCACCGGGGCATGGGCAGCAGCATCCCCGGAGTGCGGTGTACATACTGCGATCGCCAATCCGCATGACCAAGCGTAGTTATGGCATTTGCCCCCCATGAGATTGGGGGAGGCCTGCGTCCAACAGTGGACGTCCTTCGGTGGTGGTACGAGCTGGGGTTCAAACGGACGTCCTTCCAGATTGTAAGTCACGTGTGTTACCGCTCGGATACAGTAGTTCTGCGCTAAGTCCGACCTTTGTCCAAAAACTAGGATTTTATGGAACAGGAAATCCAATACGGAAACGCGTGTGGTCAAACCAGTTCGGACCGTCTGATCACTCTGACCCATCTTCCTACTTAGTAAACACAACATTAACGCCGGCTCTCAACTCAACATTAAATGTAATGATATCTATCCTATACTACGTTATCCTATATTAGGCCGCGAACACACGCGAGGGAGATTAGCGATCTCCGTAGTCGTACATCAAATCGCAAAAGTTGTTCAACTCGCCGTCGCGCCGGCCTGAAACGATTAGGTAACATAAGTTTATTTATTTGTTTGGAAAGATACTCGAAAACTGCTACGACGATTTCGTTTCATAAATGTGGGCGAAATATTGAACTGGCTGGGTCTAATTTTCGGGAAAATTCAGTTTTTGCTGAAAAACACAAAAGAATCTGAGACATGCTCGGACTCCTGTGTATTTTACACTAATACGCGAAATTCACTCTCTACCTGTTTAATTACTTGCACTGTAACCAATTTCGGTATCAAAATTATATATATTTTTCGGTGTCAGCATATCCTAATAAGTCTTTACCCAAGAATTTATTGATTACATAGATGTTAATTATCTGTATTTAGCTACGGTAGCGCCAGCCAAGTGCAGTGCCAGTGCTCGCCTTAGGAAACGGATCTCGTCTCGAGAAAGTTGCTTGAATGATTCATGGATTATCTACTTTCTTATTGAGGCAAAACTGTTGAAATTATCCCATTATGTTAATTACGATTATAAAAAAACAGATTTTATTCTGAACATGTATAATTAACACTAACAATTGACGACCTGTTTAGCCTAGTTGGTAGTGACTGCCTCCGAAGCTAGAGGTCCCGGGTTCGAATCCCGGCCAGGGCATTTATTTGTGCATTTTTCACGGATATTTGTTCTTAAGTCTTGGATGTTTTCTATGTATTTATCTACATAAATATGTATATCGTCGTCTAGTATCTATAGTACAAGCTTTGCTTAGTTTGGGACTAGGTCTATTTGTGTAAGATTGTCCCCCAATATTATTATTATTTATTATTATTATTATTACATCCCAATGTTTGGCACCTTATTAATAACCAATAGTTGTCACTTATTGTTGACATCTATTATCTGTACTAATATTATAAAGAAGAAAGATTTGACTGTTTGTTTGTTTGTTTGCAATGTTTGCATTGAATAGGCTCCGAAACTATAATACAAACTGATTTGAACATTTCCTTCACTGTTGGGAAGCTACACTATCCCTAGGTGACATAGGCTATATTATATTTTAAAAAAATTAGGGATCCTTACTAAAACTCCAATAATGTAACACAAGGTGTAAAAAAAAATACCTATTAGTTATTTGTTAAACAAGGGTGCAAAGTTGTATTTTACGCGCGAGTGTGGAATTGAAATACGAGCCTGCGAAAGGATTCTATAGTTCTAAAATATAATCCTGAGCTTAGCGAGTGTTTCAACACACGAGAAGTAAAATACAACTTTGCACCCGTGTGTAACACAAAACTTTTCTCCTCACTATAGCGAGGAAAGTGTAACATGCAAAAAAACACAGTTCCACAGGCATGATTTTCATCACTGGAACCACTGATTTTTTTACGAAATTATAACAGAAAACTCTGAAAGTTGTGTATAATATTTGCGGGAGTCGGAGTCGGTGACAAGTTGTGTATATTTTAGTTGACATTGACAATGATGACATTTCTGACGATGCGTTTTGAAATTGCATCGACTCAACTTGAGCGTTTACAATTACACTCAATATCATTATAAAAAAAAATTTACTTATAGAATTTTAAGGTTTACGACTTAATTCATTAAATAAAGCTAAATTTGGTATTTTTTATTAAATTCTGAAACCATTTATTTAATGATAATTGATATCAACCGAACCATTATTATGAGCGTTTTACGTTCTGTTATCTGTCAAAAGCTACTCAAACACGCTTCAAGGTCAAATTACTTTCCCCACTTTTGGATAAAGACGGCTTTCCGAGCTAGTGAGGGGAAAAATATTCTTTACATCGCGTACGCTGCGAAAACTATTGATGATAGAATAATTATTTGTAAATTATGTGTATGTATTATAATTTTTAAATTTTGTTGAATACCCGTGCGAAGCCGGGGCGGGCCGCTAGTTATGAAATAAGATTCAAAGTCACAAGGTGGGTCAGTGACAGCACTCTCCAGTACAGTACATTACAGCGACATTTTGAGTTTTTTTGGTCTTCTATGAACACCTTAATAATCGTTGTATTTTTTCTCCATTATAATTTCAAGCAATAGAAACTAATTTCCGGCTTAGAATTGCCGGGTCCCATTGCGTATACAAAGTTTCATGTTATTCGAGCTTCCAGCATGGCATTTTAAAATAAGACCGACACTATACGTTTGTATGGAGAACCAAGCTTATTGCTTAAATACCCATCGTTTATTTTCCTTTCACATACAAAGCGATCAAAAACATCGCTTGAAATATAGCCATTTACTCCTTCCTTATTACGCGTATTATATTTTAATAGCTGTTATATAACCGTAAGTGGTTACGTGATTACAGAGTAATCATTATTACCGAATTTGAGCTAATTAATGACTTACTTACGTAGCGTACTCAACCGCAAATGCGATTGACTTGTTTATTAATGATAATGTCCCTAGCTACCTAACTAATAATTTTTTTATTGCACATAAAACATAAATACATAAAAGGAGTTATGAAATAGACATGAGGTGCGTGACATTTGATTTTGCCGAGATTCCAGGGGTCCGGACACTTAGCTAGATCCAATGATATCTAGGCCTGTATCGCGGGAAACCAGCCTTATTTTTAGGATTCTTCAAGAAAGGAAATACATTTTTATAGGGTCGGCAACGCGCATGTAACACCCCTGGGGTTGCAGGCGTCTATAGGCTGCGGTGACCGCTTACGCGTGGTATAAAAAAATGGCATGCGTAAAAATTGAGTACAAAATTATCTTCAAAACTATGGTGTTAATAACAAAATTTATTATGAATAGTGGTAAGTAACTTAGAACTTATAATATGTTGGGATTGTAACAGTTAATAAACTCAGACTATTAATATTAAAAGTAAAGCCTCCTACTTCAGGTAAAATTAACTAAAACGAGTAAAAATAAAGAACTAAATATACAGGATGGGCAAGTTGAGTTGGTTCCCAATCTGCATGCCAAGCTTGTCGATTATGGCATTTACCCCCCGTGAAATTCGGGGATGCCTATGTCCAGCAGTCGACGTCCTTTGGCTGATATTTATGGCACTAAAACGCGGGCGCTTACTATGGGCCTCATAAGAAGGCTCAAAGTCACCCAAAAACAATGGAGAGGATTGAGGGAATGGAGCTGGGAGTATCTCTGCCAAGTAACTTGTATTTCATCTGAGTATCTGCGCAATCGCATCAGAAATGAGGCCACCTGCAGTAGAACCAAAGTAACCGATATAGCCCATCTATCATATTAGCCGAAAGACGTCCACTGCTGGACATAGGCCTCCCCCAAAGAGTGCCACAATGACCGATCCTCCGCCACCCGCATCCAGCGGGCTCCTGCGACCTTTACCAGGTCATCACCCCACCATGTGGGGGGGGGGCTAATCACTTCCGATACTACGGTTCTACGTGCAATGTGCCCCGCCCACTGCCATTTAAGTTTAGCGATTCCGAGGGCTATGTCGGTCACTTTGGTTCTACTGCGGATGGCCTCATTTCTAATTTACATTTAATTATTTATGATATTTCGTATTCCCGGGTTTTACATTCCTGTGTTCGTGCATTTATTATACACGTATTTATTATATCCGTTTACTCCACGGACCCACATGTGATTCGTCAAACCTTGATTGGAAGAGAATATTATAGAAGCTAATGTAGTGAAGAATAATGTTTTTTCCAAGTAACCAACTCGGAATACGACTCCTTTTTGTACCTCCAAATTGGTTTCATGATGATGATGATGATGAGGATGAGGATGATGATGTTCTGACCGATTTCGACCTCAGCGACTGTGTATCCTAGATTGGATCTCCACTTAAACTTATGCACTACTAGAGAGTTACTGTTATACTCTTTCGTGCGCTTATGTATCCGATCTATTGGTTTCATATAATTTGGGAGAAGATCTGATGCCGAGATTTAGTAGGAATCGAATACGTATTTGTTTTTTTATGTTTGTTATTTATGTATAACGATTATGTGTTAAATTTTGTGTAAAAAAAATGAAGTAAATTACATATAATTAGCTAATTAAATGCCGTTGCAATTCGGAATTGTTTGCAAAATTTTTTACTTATTAGGAAACACTAGGGCCGTTTTTCCATAGAAACGTAGTCCTGTTTCCTCCCTGTATAATGCCACAAGAGCCATTTTTTTTCCATAAAATCTTTGGCCACTATTGAAATTATATCCCTATGTTTTCCTTATTTCATAAATATAATTATTAAAAGAGATATAAACGTTCAAAGACCAAAAAAATTGGCCAAATTTTCCGCGGTGTTCAGACAGCCAGCAAACAAATATTTGAAGCCATTATATAAAAAAAGAAAAACATAGGAACACAGCAAAAATCTTCCTCTAATTTTTAATGAAAAAAGTAAGAAAATCGGTCCAGTTTTGGAGAAGGAAACAGGGGACTACGAAACGTTTATTTTGTATACTTTTCAAAGGTAATTTCGGCCCGAGCTGCAGTTGTCCGGGGGGAGGCTCTAGGTTGGGCGACGGCAATATTTTTAACCGACTTCAAGATTTCAAAAGAGGAGGTTATCAATTCGGTTGTATGTTTTTTTTTTTTTAATGTTTGTTACTCCATAACTCCGTCATTTCTTAACCGATTTGAATAATTCTTTTTTGATTGTATGTATATATATCCAAGTTGGGCCCGTTTTTGTCAAAAGGCAGTTCTGATGATGGGATCCATGAGGAATTGAAGGAACTCCTCAAATCTTTAAGGCAAACATATGTGATTTTTATGTTTTTATCAACAAATCAAGCATTTGCATCCAAAAATGTGACATTGGATGAAGTGGAACTGCTGATGATGATCAGAACAGAACTCTTCAACGACGAAAAGTTCACGTTTGGCGATTTGTCCTCCTAGCTGTGTTTGTTAAGCAAGTTCTATTTTCACGATTAATTTTTGTCATGCTCGAGTTCTGATGATGGGATCCATGAGGAATTGAGGGAACTCCTCAAATCTTTAAGGCAAACATATAGTGATTTTTGTGTTTTTATCAACAAATCGAGCATTATCATACAAAAATGTGACATTTGATGAAGTGGAACTGCTGATGATGATCAGAACAGAACTCTTCAACGACGAAAAGTTCACGTTTGGCGATTTGTCCTTCTAGCTGTGTTTGTATTTTCACGATTGATTTTTGTCATGCTCGAGTTCTGATGATGGGATCCATTAGGAATCGAGGAAACTCCTCAAATGTGAGAGGCACACAAATAGTGATTTTAGTATTTTCATGAACTAATCAAGCATTTTCATTCATAAAAGTGACATTTGATGAAGTGGAACTGCTGATGATGATCAGAACGGAACTCTTCAACGACACGTAGTTCATGTTTGGCGATTGGTTCTCTTCGTTTTGTTTGTCAAGCAAGCAAGGTTTTTCCATGATTTCATGAGGAATTGAGGGTACTTAGTCTTCTACCATTATAAACATACTTATAGCCATTTTTGTATTTTATTGTATGGAATCTAAGAGTGCACCATCTAAGATTAATAATCTTTCACCGGACTCCCCCATTGAAGTCGGTTTTTTTTTCTTAAAAATTATTCAATTCTCTCGCCCTAGTGTTTTCTCGATAATCTCGATATATGGAGCGTTATGTTAATCCACACAATTTAATTGGTATGATTGCATCATTCCGTCAATGCAAATATGATATAGTTCAAGTTCACGCTTTTTATTTATATTGACTCGTTAAGCAACGTTATTAGAAGCGTGAGAATTGATTCGACAAGGCGAGCGGCCCGAAAACACCCACTTTCCAGTGCCAAGGTTGGAAATGAGACATTCTATCAGTTAAATATATTTTGTTAAATTAGCCCTTTCGGAAAAACAAAAGTAGCAACGCATTTGAAAAGTACAAAAGTCTTTATTACAAGGGAATCAAGAGCTTTTGACTCCTTCATATACTGACTACTTTTGATGCTGATTGTAAGTACCTATAACGCAGCTAAGTATTAACGACCTCCCAAAAATCTCGTTTTAGCCTTTATCTTCTATCTACTGTATGTACCAGCAGGGTAATCATCTCTCTTTTGAACGTAAGATATAGGTAGATCTATCTGTCATTTTCAGGGTTGAAAATAACATTAAGATCTAACTTACGTACGCCCGAAAACGTTACGTAATCCCCGTCTGTAGTCCTATTTCCTTGGGGTCTGTTCGGCGCTCCTCGTTCACATCCTCATTGAACACGATTTCGTGTGGCTGTGTAAATTTGACCTTTCTTGAGGTTTATGCGACTTATTTTTCCTCATTACCCTTTATATAAATAAATAAAAAATGTTTGCGGGCGTCATTACGAAGCACGTAACTATTAACCATATATAATGTCATCATAAAGATCACCGACAAGAAGCAGAAAACACCTAAATTCTAACGTTGCTCAAGTATAAAACAGGCTTATAATAGAAAATTATAGTTTTGTCTGCAGAACGAGTTCAACCGTGCTTGCTCCAAACATATAAATTGGACTAGTTAGAGCGCTACGAAAAAAATCCGAAAAACGTTCTCAATAGCCTGCTCAATTTTTCTAAAATATTTTTTGAGCTAATATACTAGGCATTTTTTTCATAGAGTTTGTATAGATTTTTCTACGTAGCAATAAATTAGACCTTGTTATTATCTGTGGAAATAAGAAGCAAAACTTAATTATTATGGGATTTGTTTTACTACTACGCTTAAAATTTTCTGCAATTTGTTTTTGCCAATTGTCAATATGTTGGTCACTCTTACTTCAAGTAAAACAATACGTCCTGCAAATCTTATTTATTATTTTAAAGTATAACTTTTTTACAATAGGTAGGTATAAAGAACAACAGAGGGCACCTGTAAAAAAGCACCTCGGACTACGCCGATATTTGTGTACTCTGCGTCAAAGAATAAATTAAAAATAACGGAAATAAAATTAAATTAAACATCACAACGAACTTAAATAACATTAGACTTAAGGAGATGACATGGCGCGACTGACTTACATTTAAATTATGACTTAACCGTTACATGAAAAACGATTAGTTCCGCCGAACACGACGAGCTGTTACGATTGTTACGATTTTATCTCATTCCTACAGAGTCCGGCGAACGACAGATTTTATAGCGATGTACGACTTTTACTTTTGCTCGTTTCGCAAGCCTTACACAACTCCATTGATCGCCGGCCGTCGAGTCTACGATCACTCGCATGTCGATTTTGTTTATTCATTTTGTGCTCACAACTCGGACATAATCGGATGAAAACTCGCAGCCCGCCGCGCGCGCTTCACAATAAATACGCGACAATAAATACTAATAAATTACAATCAAAACCTGAAATTAATACTAACACATCTGTCTGTGGCTTATGACTAAATGAGCTCATTCTCGATCACATTCTTTCCGCACGCGGCTCGACCCGGTAAGTACAATAAGGTAACTAAAGGTTCGGCCGGCCGCGTTAGATCAACGCGGAGAAACATAAACTAAACCGTCTAGAACACACGCGATCACATAAACAATTCGCTTCCTCGTACGAAATAGATTAAAAACTAAGCGGGCATGACGTGAAAGGCAGTTATCCAACGCGGTTAGAAAGGTGTCACGGTTGGCGGGCGCTTTCTAGCGCGAGTAGAGCGCGAGGTCCGAAATTCTGCGCTGGCGCGCGGCGGCGTGGAAGCCGCGGGTGCCGTCCGGCACGAGCGGCGTCCGCGGCTCGAAGCGGGGCGCGCACGACAGCCGCCGCCCGCCGCACTCCGGCCCGGTCAGGGAGCACCCGGATAACCGGCGTGCCAGCCAGCCGTCGCCGCTGCTGGCGCTGCCAGTGCTTGCCTGCGATGTCCGCCGAGACCCGCAGTAGAACGACACTCCCGAATCTGAACTGTGGCTGCACGTCGACGGCCTTCGCGGCACCCACGTCTGAATCTCAGGCGCACGCGGCGCGAAGAATCCGCTCGAATTCCTCCTCAGGAAAGGATTCCCGTATCTGTACTCGTACTCGGCTTCGCTGCCGCTGCAGCACGAGGAGTATTCGCACTCATGACGGCGGGGCGGCGGCCGGCGGATCGGCGCCTTCCTCTTCGGCTCCCGAGGAACACCGTTCAGTTCATACACTTTCATACCCTCATCCTCGGAGTTCTGTAGTCGTAGCGCCTCCCGCGCCGACTCTGATTCCGTGAACTCAACTAAAGCACACACACAATTCACGAGACTGGGATTCTTGTTGAGGAACTGACGAACGTCAGCGGGCACAGGATTGCCAGGGCGCAGCACGCGGACCAAGGCGATCTCTCCACAGCTCGCGAAGAGACGAGACACGTTTTCCACTGAAGGCTTATCGATAGGCATCCGAACGGCAACGACAGTCCTGGATGGTGTAGTCTCGTCGTACGCGGGCAAAGGCTCGATCCTGCGCAGTTTCGTGCCCGCTTCGTTGATTTCCAATTTCGTCGATCGCTTCAGAGCTTCGGCGACCACTCTCCAATCCTTCGTCAGATGTTTGACGCGTTTGAAGCTCGAGATCAGCTTGAGGGATACATAGCCCTCCTTGTTGCGGCGAACGTGTTTGAGCAGGAAGGCATCTTTAGTTATGTTCGCGTCTGAGAAGTAGAACTCCACTTGGGACACAATCCGGTTGGCAAGCTCGTCGTCTGGCGGGGTGTAGGGTGGCTCCTGGGTTTCGGCGGCGACTTCGCAACCGGAGTCTTTGCCGCCGCCGGAGCCGGCTTCGGACGCCGTGTCGGAGAGGTCCGCGTGGTCATCGGTGGACAGGCGGCGGTCGGTGGCGATGCCTTCGTCCTCCGGCACGCCCGGGCTGGAAGGGCTCTCCATGATCACTGATAGTGAGACTCCACTAGCACATCAACATCACACGTGCGTCGTGCTCGGTAGCGCGGTGCGGACTGCGACCGCGCGGCGTGGTCGCGCCTCTTTTATAAGGTCGGGGGGATGTGTCGGTAAAAGTGACTCGGAAATACGAGATGACATTGCTTGCCATGTGCTGTATTGTAATTAGCTTACACTGTAAGGTGGCATTGTATAAAGGAGGTTACTCTACAATCGGTGCGTATGGAGGAGCGCGGTCTCACGCAACTGTTATCGGTGTAAACATGCGATGATTACACGAATGTAAACGTTTCTATTATTGATAGCGTATGATTGGGTACGTGATTACAGAACGTTACCGCGATCTCCTGGTATCTGTAACGAGGTCGAGATGCCTCTTGCATTCAGAATAATGTTTATTGTCCAGAAATTGCCAAGAGATTTTACTATCTTACACATAAGCTATAAATACCAAAATATTTAGATTGTAAATCTTGCATATGCTTTAGTATGTTTTCTGGAAATGAACTTGATAGTATACCGGGTAGATTTACTAGCACTGGAATAGGGGCTGAAACTATATATCCATATAGAACTTTATTATTACTAACATATATAATATATTAGCTGTGTTTGGACTAAAAGCTTCGAAAGCTCAGTAGCCGTTTAGTACTTGGTATATTTATAGTTGAAGTATTTGTTTGAATCGATTTATCCAAATAGACATTACAACAAAGTAACTATAATTTTCAAAAAGTTACGTTCAAGTTAGCCCTTTATTTAAAATACAACCACCACCACCACCATATCAGACCTAGGACGTCCACTACTGGACATAGGCCTCCCCCAATTTCATGGGGGGGTAAATGCCATAATCGCCACGCTTGGTGCTGCCCATTCCCTGGTGGTCTTGGTCGTAGTTTTAGGACATACCCGGGTCCCTAAAAAAAACAACACACAACAACAAAAAACACAACATTCACTTTTAAATACCATGTACATAGTTATTTTTATATCGGCTGTCAATGCATGATAATATCTGCCTATATATGTTTTCGTTTTTGGGTACCACATCATCATCATCGTAGCGTTAACCCAGTACAGTTGCATCCTGAAGGATGCCTGGGGTCCGCTACCTAATCCTAGGCGTTATACAAATGAAAAATATTCTAGTCTATTATATTCTGGGCACTAGTTTTTACGGAAGATCCAATAAGATTACAGAAATAATCTGACCTTTTCAACCCAAGGGGAAACAAGAATTTATTGGTTATCCCAATAAATTATTTGTCAGCTTTGTCAAGTGCTACGCTAGGAGGTTTTTTTTTATATTTTTTATTAAACATGGGATTGCTCTTGGCCAGTATCTAGCCAGGGGGCAAAGATGAGGCCGACGATGAAGCAAGCTCACCCGATGCCTATTCACTCGTGCCTTAAAAAGGTTTAGGTTATATGAACTTGGAAATACAGACGCCGGCAGAAAATTCCAAACCTAGAAGTGCGCATTATGAAAGATGAAGCAAAGCGATGATGATGATACATCTAAGTATACGCCCCTTTCTCCAATAATTCTGAGTCAGTCCTGCTATGTCATCAATTCTCAGCAACATACTTATATTAACTGATAGTGATAGGCCTCCCGCCTACATAAAGCCACTTATTACTGGACATGCGTAGCCAGTTACGACCTTATGTTATCGAAACATACATCAGGTGATGCGGGGGCGACCTGGGCTGTTCACAACTCATCGAGCATAAGGCTTTAGAACCAGTAACGGACCTCGGATGCGTATAGTTGTTAAGAGTTTAGAGGTCTCGTTATACTGGATGAATTTTGTGAATGGGCAGAAGCCCTTTGCGTCACCGAATTCTGCCAAATAAGAGGATTACCGTTGTGCAACGCCGGTAATTGGATGATTCAACTGTTACTTAGGTGGCGAATAATTATGGAAGACTGTCAACATCGTCCGGTGATACTTATTATATGTTGGTTTGGTTCTGGACGCAGCTTGGCAACAAACATACCTTGCTAACAAATTCTTAACATGACAAATTCTTTACGACTTCGACATGGTAATCCGCCAGGCAACAAAAGATTTTCGTGACCAAGTTCCGCTCGGAAGCCGACACTATGATAACTTGTAAATGTAAAGTGTTAAAGAGAGTTGTATCATGAAGTCCAGTGAACATCAGCTGCCTCCAGTGGGTGGGTTGAGCAGCGAAATTACTGATATAATTTGTTTCTAGCTCCGTGGACTAAAAGCCTGGCCTACGTGGAATAAGTCATACGTTATCATGTTCAAGATTTTCCACAAATTAAGCTGAATTCAGATAATGAAACATTTTCTTGCATTTGAAATTAATCGATACGTATGAAAGTAAACTCGGGTGCTAGCCATGGAATCACTTGTATTGCCCAGGTTTGTCAGGGTGGGGACCAGGCTTGTAAAGAAAGTAAAAAGATATATTGGACAATTTTATACAAATCGACCTAGTCCCAAACTAAGCAAAGCTTTTATTATAGGCACTATGCGACGATATACAATACTTATATAGATGGATATATACTTAAATACGTAGAAAACATCCAAGTAAGTAAGTATTTTTTATTTGTAAACATAGGTATATACAGAGTTATATAAATGGATATATACTTAAATACGTAGAAAACATCCAAGACTGAGAACAATTCGTGTTCATCACACAAATAAAGACCTTGGCAGGCTCTCGAAGCCGAAAACCCCGAGATTTTCAGTAGGTACATTCTTAAAACCCTGCACAGAATCACACCTTGGAATTCATAATACTTAAAATTAGAAGGAGTTCAAGAAATCAGCCGCGCGTAATCTTCACGGCGCAGGAACCGGATTCTATTATTTAAGAGTATTAAAAAAACTTAAAAAAAACCCTAACACACAGCCCTATCTAAACGAACTTCCCTATCTCGCAACTCAATAAGGAAGTCATCTCTTGAGTAAAATGTTGCAAAAACTTATCTGTGCTCATCTCGTTAAGTGCACGTTACCACGCCATTTTGCAGTTCCACACTTACTTATAATTAACACTTCAGATGATTATCTGCCGTTAATGTTCATAGCTACTTTAATCATGGTTCGTTAGATATAATTTACGTGCATGTAATTATTTTAACTTTCGCAAAAACCTGTGCGTTTACGTTACTCGTAGTTACTTAATTTTGAATTAGCAGACCAGGTAACGGTAACTACGCGCCACCTTCGAGGATGCGTAAGCAAGGATAGAAAGAAATAATAGTACATATTAACAAAGCATTTACGATCATAATTTAATTTCTAGGTTACCTATTATCTTGCGTTCTTGTAAGGCGTTATAGATTGTAAACCTAATTTACTTTCCAATTGCTAAATTTAATCAAATCTATTTTGCGTTGGTGGTTTGGTAACGTCTATGAAAGGGATGGCAAATCAATCCGTCTCGGTCACGGATAGGTACCTAAGTGAATTACAACATAATATATTACTAAAGTAATAGAACTTGCCAAAACTAGTACAGTATATACTACTTATACTATAGCAATATTGACTATTTTAAACGAAACCTAGGGTACGTACGTAGGTGATGCAATCTTCTTCTTCGTCTTGTATCGATGGTTTCAGACTGTGCGGGACCAGAAAGTGGCGACGCATATCGCCCTGTCTGTCGCGTTTCGAAGGTCTTGCTCGGAGCAGGTGTGCAGGCACGCTGGGCAGGACAACATGTGCTTCATTGTTTTGGGAGCCGTCCCGCACGGGCATTGAGCATCTGAGCCGCTGAGGGCGCCCCACTTCAGCAGGTTCTCCTTACTGCGGCCGACCTGAGAACGCAATCTATTTAAGGCTGACAGATCGGCCATTGCTGTTTATGCCCAGCAGGGCTTGTAACTGGTTAATTTCTCCGTACAAAAAACCGGTTAGAAATTTCGTTCTTTCGTTTACTATTTCATGTTTAATCAGGCAAACTAAAAATACACAGTCATAACCTAAATACATTACACAGACCTAGATAAAGAGCATAAACTAATTCAAATTATTTGGCTATTTCGGGGTTTTTGAGATTAACCGGTTACAACCCCTGGCGGGAAGTGTTTCAGCAAGGCGCACAAAATCTTTAGGGGGTACAAAATCTGACAAAACCTTCAGGTGTACAATTGTATATACCTTATTCACTTGTAACTTAGGGTGCCCTTTATTGATATATTTTATATATATCTATTTGGACACCTATTTGTGTAACACAGGCGCCCGCGTATCGCGTGCGATATGCGAGGTTACGCAATGTCGGCCGAAGTCAACTCTTGGACGGGTGACCGCTTTGTATGGTTACGTGGTGGTTACACTGGTAACTAACTGAGCGCTCCCGAGCTTTGGAAGGCACGTTAAGTCGTTATCTTTATTTCCAGGGCGTGAGAGTGCTTGATAGATATTTTTGCGCCGACTGTAGAACATTAGATTAACTATTCCTTACTCTTGTTATTACTGTTTTAATTATAACAAATGCACAAAAGGTTGTCAGCACGCAAAGCCTAATTATCTAATTAAATATAATAAAATCCACGGGTAATAAACCTTGACCAATGCCCCAATTTGGGGTGGTTTACACGTTATATGTATTCTATACGTAAGTATACATATACTTCTGACATAATTCGGCTGGCCAGGTATTTGGGTTACATCACTGTTAAGGCTTCGCTAACTAAGATACCTACGACTATATAAGATGGTTACAATCTAACAATATAACGAGTAATGTTATATTATTTTCTCATTAATAAGTAGAACAACTACATAATTATTAAGACCAATTAATAAAGAAAGCTCAGGAGCTCCATGAGCTCATACCGCCTTCCCCCTTCTTCCATCGGACATCCAGGCGTACGGCTGGCTACCATCCCATCTGTCGGCCTCTTTAGCCTAGTTGGTAGTGTCATTGCCTCCGAAGCTAGAGGTCCCGGGTTCGATTCCCGGTAAGGGCATTTGTTTCTGTGGTGGCATTTGTCTGAGCAGAGACATTTGTTCCTAAGACTTGGATGTTTTCTATGTGTTTAAGTATATATCTATTAAATATAACGTCGTCTAGTACCCATAACACAAGCCTTATTGAGCTTACTGTGGGACTAGTTCGATTTGTGTAAAAAATGTTCCCTAATATTTATTTTATTATTTATTTATCCTTACCTGGTCGAAATTCCTCTAATTCGAACCAAACGCTTTGCTTCATCTATCATAATTCGCACTTCTAAGGTTTGGAATTTTCTGCCGGCGTCTGTTTTTCCGAGTTCATATAACCTAGACCTTTTAAGGCACGAGTGAATAGGCATCTTCTGAGTGAGCTCGCTCCATCGTCGGCCTCATCTTTGCCCCCTGGCTAGATGCTGGCCAAGAGCAATCCCATTTATAATAAAAATATATATAGAAAAAAACTTTTTTTAAAAGACTTCAATAAGGAGGAGTTTCTCAATTCGGTTGTACATTTCAATTTCATTTTATTCCATACAATTTTGGTCAAAAACTGATGACGAGATCCATGAGGAATGGCAGTCGGTTTTTGTTTTTTAAGTAGATTTATTACTATATTTATTGAATGTTTGGAAATCTTAAACCTAACTACACAAGATTGGTATGCAGCGAAGGTACAAATGGTACAATGTAAGAAAAACTGAAATCATGTTTAGAAATTATTATCATGAAAATTGAGCATTTGTGGGCTTAGGGCAGATTAGTCGCGGGCCTTACATAAATACCGTTAAATATGGCGCCAGCAGCTGTCATCCCACAGAAACTTGCTAATCTGAGGTTAAACTTCAAAATGCTGTGCAATCTTCTTAGAATAGAGAATAAATCATATTCTCGCTCCTCCAAATTGACATTTGCCGTATGTGATTAAACTCTCAGGTTAAAAGTCAAAAATTGTATAAGCATTAAAATGATGTGTTCCTAATTGGTCGAATTGACTGCTTGCAAAAAAACAGTCACATAAAAGGTATACTTATCCATTACAAACATGTGATAAAAACAATACTAAACAATACCTATTTTATTTTACCCACTAACATAAAATGCATAGTAACCGAAGTAAAAAATATAATTTGCATAGGCCGTTCGCGTTTTACCTTGGCCTAGCATCAATTGATAACAAATTCAAGATGGCCGAGAGCTCACCGTTACCGTACCTTATTTTCACCCGTTACATCATCCGCCTCGGTAGCGCAGTAGGCAGCGCGTAAGTCTCATAATCTTAAGGTCGTGAGTTCGATCCTCACCCGGGGCATATCTTTTTGTAATTTTCTTTTTACGGGAATGTTGTTAAAATGACATAAGCTCCTTATATTGTTACAGATGAGATGACAGACGACTGTAGTTGTTATTTCCTCAAAGGTATTTTTTTCTTTTATTCTCCGTAGCCTTAATAACTTGAAAAGGTCCACTTCCTGATAGTCATTATCATTTTTACATACAAATAAGCATTTATTCTTCCTTGTGTTTCGAATACAAATTAAATTGCTTGGAATAGAGGTACTTAATAATAAATAGATTTTAGGGTTTTCTATAGACTTTTAATTAATTAATTTGATTGGTGAATTCTGGGGAAACACACCCTAAGGCTACATTTTCTATACACGTTTAAGCTGCTTTTCCACCAGACATGTGCGAGGATGCGTAGCGAGGAATGTGTTTTTAGGGTTCCGTACCCAAAGGGTTAAAACGGGACCCTATACTAAGACTTCGCTGTCCGTCCGTCTGTCACCAGGCTGTATCTCCAGAACCGTAATAGCAAGACAGTTGAAATTTTCACAGATTGTTTATTTATGTTGCCGCTATTACAACGAATGCTAAAAACAAAATAATAATAATAATTAAGGGGGGCTCCCATAAAAAAACGTGATATTTTAGCCCTTTTTCATGGCTACCACTCGCCGAGCTAGATCTCAAGAACCGTAATAGTACAGTTGAAATTTTCACAGATGATGTATTTCTGTTGCCGCTATAACAACAAATATTAAAAACCGGCCAAATGCGAGTAGGACTCTTTGCCGTTTTTATTTTTTGTACGGAACCCTCGGTGGGCGAGTCCGACTCGCACTTAGCCGGTTTTTTAAGAACCAATATAATCACTTCATGCGCGCTGCGCTAAGCGCGGAAAGGTCAACGAAGTTTTCCTATTGGCTCTTAACAAACATATCTCTCGCTACGCATCCTCGCACATTTCTGGTGCCTTAAACGGTGTCGGCAACGTACATGTGACACCCCAGCACGGCTAGCACAAGACGGCGCGCGAGGTATATCGCGCTCGAGATAGACTATCTGTCTCTTTCCGTGTGTACCCATTAGATAGAGACGGATAGTTTATCTCGCGCGCGAGATAGTTCGCGCGCCGTCTTGTGCTAACCGTGCTGGAGTTGCAGACGTCAATAGGCTACGGTGATCGTTTACCATCTGGCGGGCCGTACGCTTATTTGCCACCGACATGGTATTAAAAAAGGCTAGAATAAGACCGGGGTGAATAGGGTGGGTAAAGTAAATAAATAAATAAATATTGGGGGACAATCTTACACAAATCGACCTAGTCCCAAACTAAGCAAAGCTTGTACTTTAGTACTAGGCGACGATATACATACTTATATAGATAAATATATACTTAAAATACATAGAGAACATCCAAGACCCAACAACAAAATCCGTGCTAAATGCACAAATAATGCCCTGGCCGGGATTCGAACCCGGGACCTCTAGCTTCGGAGGCAGTGTCACTACCAACCAGGCTAAACAGGACGTCAAAAGTACTCGAAGAGAGCCCATATTATGCTAACAACCGGCAATTACAGGCTTTAGGCCTCTGTAGGTCTGTCTGAATATGGCGAGTTTCATTACATTGCGGGTCACCGTCGTATAATAAGTTCAATCGATCTGTCAAACAAACCGCGCAATGTAGTGAAACTCGCTTACGACTCTCGTACGTTTGTAAATAAGACTAGAACAGGGTTTCCCAAACTATGTCTAATGCTATGGGACTATGAGCGAATATTGAGTGGGCCCTGCCTGTAGAATGACACGCCAACCGACCGAGCCAAAGGCCGGGCGGCGGGCGAATGACGGCCTACGGATTGATTTTTATTTTATTTTATTTGAAAAGCTCTTTATTAAATACATATTAGTAACGGTTAAATTTCCTAAAGGTGGGTCCCGAGTGGGCCTATGTGGCGGTAGTGGTGGGTCCCGAGTTTGTACATTTGTATTAGATGGTTCGTAGCCCAGAGAACTTAGGGAACCACTGGACTAGAGTGATGATCCGCACGACCATCGACATTCTGTGCAGACCACTTATGGACTCTTATTTAATACATAACACGCTTAATATATTGTATGTAAACAAGGCCAGCACAACAAAACAGTGTCCGCGAACCTGGCTCATGACCTCACCGCGACATTGACGCCCGCGGAATACAGACTCAAATGTTGTATAACATGAGTAATAATGGCCAGTTACGACTTTTTTTACACCAATTTCTGTTGAGAACAAGTAAATTTTTAACAAAAAAACACCGACTCCAATTTTGCCAGACCCCATCCTCTTGGTTATTTTGAGTAGTTCCTTATGCCTTACCCCCCCCCCCCCCCCCCTCCTCTTGGTATATAATTTGAGGGGTTCCTTCGATTTTTCCAAGATCCCGTCATCAGATCCAGACTTGGTGAGATTGGGACCAAATAGAAAACACAGCTTTCAAACAAAAAAAAATTTTACGTCGGTCCACTAGTCTCCGAATAATCGGTAAACATAAATACATAAAAAAAAAGTATCCGACGAATTGAGAACCTCTTCCTTTTTTGAAGTCGGTTAAAAAAGGCTTACGGGTTGCTGATGGTAAGCAGACGCCGTAGCCTGTGGACGCTTGCGAGTCCGGTAGAGTCACAAACGCGTCGCCTACCCTTTATTGACTTGAGGATTCGTTGTTTTGAGAGCTAGAGACAGGCTCACCCTCAACACAGCGCATCCTCGGGAGCTCTGGCGACCTTACTCACCACGACGAACACAACACCAGATACCTACAGCAAGTGGTGAGTTTCAACTTGCAACTTTTACAAAAGACCTTTTTCTTACCTCGTATTGGTCAAAACAGTGGGGCTTCCGGAAATGACAAGTACAGTCAAAGAACTTAATTTGTGACCCACTTAAGGTCGTCAGGGCTGCTACCGCGAAACGAAAACGAAAGAAGTTCGTGTGTCACGTTCTCTGTCACACTTGCATATTCGAGCGACAGAGAGGGAGATATTCGAACTTCGTTCGTTTTTGTTTAGCGATAGCGCCCCAGTCCTGTCAAAGTGATCTGTATAAGAATAGTAGCATAGCAATCTATACCTATATCAATTTTATGGTTTTCAGGACATTTCTAGACCTTTTTTTAACACCGTATAGGTTTGCGCTTGACCACAAATCACCTGATGGTAAGCGATATTGTGGTCTAGGATGGAGCGCGCTTACCTAGTAAAAACCGGTTCACCCTCGTCTTGAAGACCGTAAGGTTGTAGTTTTCAGGGAACAAGGATTCAGGCAAGGAGTTCCATAGCTTGGCTAAAAGTGCGTCATTCATATTAAAATATAATGAAACGCATCACTCACGTCTTTAATCTCGATTATCGCCGTCTCATTTTTATTTTCGACCTTAAAGAAGTTTCATTAGATATTTGAATAATCTCTCAAACTCCTACGGGAGTTTTCTATATAAAAGTGCGTCATTCCCTTAATTATATAAGGCATTGAAAAAAACCCACAATGAATTACCACAAGTTATCGGACACCCTTTCCATATCCTTCCTCAAGGCGACTTCCGGCTGTCAGTGTGTCTAGGTCGCGGATAAAATGCTAAAATACTTGCTACACGTCGCACATGCGTGACATATCGACTCGATGTACTTGGTACGGTAAGCCAACCAATATTCATCCACCACTTTGACATTATTATTTCTTTAGAAGGTTCAAAAGTCCACCACCACTTACTTGGCTGATTGTGTTACGATCTTCAGGTTTTTCGTTTGGGTGAGGGCTCTTTGCGGCAGCGGTGGTTTTCCTAATAAATTGTCCGTGATCCCAACTAACCGCAGTACGTACGTTGCGCGTCTCGACCGTGCAATGAACAAAAACGCTTGCCGCGCCGCAATCCCGCAATTTGCGATAATAAGTCGTGAGACGGGACGTCAAAAGTAGCGGACCGGGAAGCGGGGCAGATCACGGTAGGGCTATTGACTATTTGCGAAGTAGGAGGTGGGGGTAAACTAGGCGATCGCAGCGCACACCATGGCAGAAATGTGTACTTACCGGGGACCACTGTCAAATTTACTTTCACGTTTTCTATTGGTTTTTTAACGGCTTCCTACGATTCGTTTCGTTTGTATGTATTTATTAATTCTCTTATTTATTTCAGTATAATTTCCAATACGGGATCTTTCTTGTTTACTAAAGTAAATAAAATATTCATGTGTCATTATTTGACATCTCTGAGTTTTGACATTGCCTCGGGACCTTTGACGTTTGACGTTTCAGACGTGCACATAGCCAATTGGTTTCTTAACGGTTTCCTACGATTCGTTTCGTTTGTATTTATTTATTTATTTTCTTATTTATTTCAGTAAAATTTCCAGTAAGGGGTCTTTCTCGTTTACTAAAATAAATAAAATATTCATGTGTCATTATTTGACACCTCTGAATTTGACATTGTCCCGGGACCCTTGACGTTTGACGTTTCAGACGTGCACATAGCCAATAGCGAGGGAATAGTCATGATCCAGGTTTCGCGTCAAGCAGAAACAGATATGGACATGGGACAAGACTATTATAGAGTCGAGACTTAAGATTATTATTATCTAAAGCTGATATTATCGTAATTTATAATTTAACATTTGACCTTTTTAGTCGCATATCTGTCATGTATTTGTCAAAGTAGCATGCTTGAAACAGTTTTGTGGTGACAATTTAAATTAATACAATTATTTGCTTAATTATGGTTATTTCTAATAACTTTCTGTTCCTGTATAAACAATTTTCGGGAAAGATGTTTGCGATTTAAGTATGTTGAAAGATATCAACAACTTGAATTTTGACGATTGCTGGGAAGATGTCATAGAAGTGTTTCGCAGTTTAGAGTAAAAGGTTTAAAAGTATTTTATAACAACTGTTTACTTTTTTTATATCTAACACAAATGATTAATAATAATAACAATAGCCCGCGGGGGCAGCTTCAGGCGAGCTGACGGTGAGTGGTGACACCGCGGACCCCTAATCTACAGAGGGCCCTTTCCATCTGGTCCTCGCCTCTGTGCTTGCCTTAATTGGCCGGCCAGAGTGGAGTCGCAAGAGCGAGACCTATGCTCCAGGTTGGAAGTGTAAAATGTCATAACGCCGGCGGCCTGCTGATCGGATTACCGGGATCTGGCTACCGCAGACTCACCTCTCGACAACCTTACAGCCGCTCAACGGGATGTTGCCCCACTGTCGCACTGTGCGTGCGACTGTTATGTGGGGCCCACTCAGCGAGCTGGCGAGTCACCGCCTGCTTTTTACAATATTGAGACTTATTGTCATGGCAGGTGTCCGCTAGTCTCCTCCTATAGCCCATTATCCAGCCCATCCAACATTCAACACAATAGCCCATGACCTTAGTTTCCATCGCAGCACAGTGATGCACTGCAATAGTCTTTGCACCTGGCGGGGACCATCTCTGGATGTATCATATTGTGCATTCGGGAATGGTATCCGCCATGTGTATCCCTTTGCTTTTATATTAAATTGTCTAAAGGGGCCTCTGCACTGTTGGCTTGAGCCCCACGCACGCCTTCCAAAGGTCCGAGACCCCATGGTCCCGAGATAAGGAAAAGACATACAAATAATAATAATAATAATAAAACATTTATTCATCACATAAAACCAACATAAAAGAAAAGAACAATAAAACTACAACAAAAATATGTCACGAAATGTGATTAATTAAAACATCGGTTTGTTCCAGACAATGCAGAAGTTAATGGTTGCGTATGTGCAATGCAACCATAGGCATTAAAAAAAATGTTAATAGAAATACCTTCACACATGTATGGTGAATTTTGGGTTGCAGTAATAAATGTCATTGAAAAATATAATTAAATAATATTGTACATAATGCGATTCTATTGATCCAGTTTTATTGCAGTCTTGCGATTGTTTTGCGATGACTTGTCCGAGCACTGGTTATTAAACTACCGTACAAAAGTATATTAAAATGTTGGAGGGTACGAGTAAATGTAAAAGTTGCGGAATAGATGACGAGGTAGTGACTAGGATTGAAAAAGGTATACTTGGTGTTTGGGCATGTTGAGAGGATTTGGGAAAGCTGACTGACTAAGAGGAGTTACGTTCAGGCGGAAGGGTCGGAAGGGGGCGACCAAGGCGAGGGTATCTTGAATTCTTGATCATATTTCTAATACGATACTGGAAATAGGCCAGATCAGAAGTATCCGCCACCGCCGAGCTTGTATGAGCTTTAATGCCTCATCATCATCATCATGTCAGCCGAATGGCGTCCACTGCTCGACATAGGCCTCCCCCAAGGACTTCCACAATGACCGGTCCTGCGCCATCCGCACCCAGCGGACACCCGCGACCCTTACCAGGTCATCAGTCCACCGTGTGGGGGGCCTGCCCACGCTACGCCTTCCGGTACGCGCATGCCTATTGCATATTAATTATATCTCTTTTTTAATCATGTCATGACAGACAGACGGGTTCATTAAAAGAAAATGAACATTGCTTGCACAATTTGATGATGACTGCTACTTATAATTTATAAATAAATAATTTGCCAACGATCCAACAAAAACATGGCGAGTCTTCAGAAGGCTGACCTACTCATCTCCTCTTATGGCTACTCAGTAACTTGAATGAAACGCACCAAATCCGGAAAGTAAACACTTGTTTTGTAAAAAGATCGATTCTTCGGTGAGTTTATATTCCATTTCTAACCGTATGACTTCAGACTTATGGTTGGTTTTTGAATAAAGATTCCAGACCGTTCAATCTTTATAATTATGATCAACCACTCGGACGCATCACCACAAAAGCTACCAGCAAAATTGCGCTTTATCGTAATTCAATATAGTTGATATTCGTTTGGAATAAAATAGCTTCTTAATCAATCATATGCATCAGTGAATATAATAAAAGGATAACCTCAACTTTATTACGATGGAATATGGTTTATATTACTGTGACTGAAATAAAAGAGATACACAGCCATTTTCGAGCCAACGTCGAGAACGGAAGGAAGTAAGGTCAACCGATTACTTGCTATCATTGTTAATTAAATGTATTGAACTTTGAAAAGGCAAAGTAATTAAGAGTTATTATTGTAAAGAAGGAAATATTCTGCTAAAGTTCTTGATATTTGCGGTTTTTAATAAGTTTTCTTGAACTTTCGTCCAAGGTTAATCGATCATTACTTAACTTCCAAAAAGGGAATTTTCTTAATTTGTAGTGCGCGGTTAATTCAACCGCTTACCGGTTTTTAGTAACTTTTCTTCAAGGATGTTGCTCGCGTATTAGTTGTCAAAACTTTTAGATTTTAGCTAAGGTAAATGGGAGACTGTAATTTTGTGAGAGGGTAGTAAACAAATCCAACCAACAACTTTTTCAAAGTGGCTATATATATCCCATAGATATGAAAGGCATCTTTTGTTTTTTGTTGTGCAATGCGGACGATTCCAGTGCGGCCCGACGGGCCGTTGTATCTATAGGTACATTACTATACTGTTACCTACATTGCTTGTAAAATTAAGTTAGTGTGAGTAAATTGAACGCTCATATCTGATACAAGATGTTTATACTGTAAAAAAATTAAGACTGTAGCTCCAACCGTTAATGCGCAGGGTAGGGCAAGCCATTCTCCATACAAAGGTTGTGCAAGTTTTTTGCGTTAGTTTTGGAACTACAGCATTTAGTTTTATTTTTTGTTGGTACATATTGGATATACGCAGAACTTGATGTTGAAATTTTGCATTATTAAAAAAAAAAAAACAAATTAAAAAAATACAAACATCAAGACATAGCTAACAAAAAAATAAGCATATGGACCAAAAATTGTAACTGGAGTGCAAACACAAACGAAGAAAAACTTGCACAAAGTTTGTATGGAAAGAGCTTGCCCACACCTCTTCGCCTTAAGCTGAAAACCCTATCTGACAGACGACGACGGATAAGGAACCCTAAAAATAGCATTACTACTCGTACTTCTTATCATTATGCATTGATTGACGTCCAATTAGGCTTAAACGCTTGTTATGCTGGTAGATAAAGTTGTTTTAAGCTATCAAAACTAATATATTATCGATATCATATTACCTGATAAGAAGCTCAAAATGGCATATATTTTATATACAACCACGGCGCTTACTACCTTTCTACTGGCATTTTTCGATAAGTTCTCGAACCGAAACTGTGCCAAGGTCCCAAAGATGAATGGTTGGGTCCAGATTGTATAAGCTTTTGGATTCTCGAAGGTTCAGAGCCTTTTAAAGCATAGCTTTTGAGTTTGTTACAATTAATTTGGCCATAGACTGGTGATTAAGTGGTTGTCCACCCACAGTTACTGCAAAGATATCTTTACAGGTAAATTTTAACAAAAAGAAACCTACTCGGCCTCTCCTGTTATACAATTTGAAGAGTTCCCTCAATTTCTCCAAGATCCCGTCATCAGATCCAGACTTGATGACTATGGGACCAACTATAGAAACCATACCTATTCAAACAAAAAAAGAATTTATATTTATAAAAATATATATATATATATATATATATATATATATATATATATATACTCAATATTCCGATGAATTGACAACCTCCTCCTTTTTTTGAAGTCGGTTAAAAATAAGAGGCTTGAGTTGTTCAATTCTCATTCGGAATGACCATATCACGTGAGGTTCGCATTCATAACGCCGAGCGTCCGTCATCTGATGATGATTCAAGTCCATCCACAACTGAACATGTTATATATTCTCATGGGTTTCCTCCATTCAACCCTGTCAACCTTAAAGGAAGAATTAGGTACATCGAGCTAAGTAACAAGAAGAAAAAAAACATGAGTGTTCGTCGCTTAGAGCTCTATCTGAAGCTTTCCGACTGTATAGTGACCAGCATTCCATTATGCTTACTGCTGAGGAAAAATCTTGGCGTAGTTAACACTATAAAATTAATTTTGTACTAAAGCAGTAACGCTGCTAACGAAAATTTCAAATTAAAGGGAAAAAAAATTAATGCTCCGAGCAGGATTCGAACCTGCGACATCTGGCATACGCGGCCAATCGCTCTAGCCTCTGAGCTATCGGAACAACCAAGCCCGTCTACGAAATCCTTCAATAGTTCCCTATTACAACGCCTTAGGGAGGCGTACAGCAACATCTACCGTAGAAGACTTAGGCTTCTATTAACGGCACCAACGTCTCAAATTACATTGAGAAATCGTCAGTAACGATGCGCCATCCCATACTAAATACTAAATACTATAAAATTGTTATATTACAGGTACACTCCAAACTCCAGCACATACCAGCTTATAATTATTATAACGCAAACAAAGATTACGCAATAACGGTAAATAAATATTAATCCTAACCACAATCAATAACAAACAATGTATGTCGGAAGTACCGACGGAACCCTAAAAGCGACCTGACATGTCACTCACGCGCATTCGCGATACTTTCAATGCCGAAATATAATAAGGTCATGACCATACGTGTACTTACGACGAAAGGACTACGGGTTCTAAGTCACGAGATGAAGCGGAACTTTAAGATTGGTTAATATTGCCTATACAGTTTTTCACGTAAGAAGAGTCCGGTGACAGCTGTCAACCCAGTACAAATTATGTCATTATACGTCAAAAATGACATAATTTGTACTGGGTTGACAGCTGTCACCGGACTCTTCTTACGTGAAAAACAGTATAGATACGTTTCCGGGAAAATTCCCGAGCTGGCAATATTTCCCGTAAAAATCGCGAATTACCCGGGCACGACACATAGCTACATTTGCTTTAACTGAATTAACTAGAAGAGCAATGACGTCATGATAACGAAACGATTATTTATCATTCCTTCAACAGTCTTTTATTATTTTCGAAGATATGGCAAAGTTCCAAAAGACTGCCCACAACTAATGTAACCAACCATATAAAAGATTAAGGAATAGCCAAAATACTAAGATAGGGAATGAGTTTACTCAGCATAGTGGACAAGCCACACCGCTGGTATTCTGCCTGCTACTTTCAGAACTGGGCTCCAGAGTCAAACTTTCAAGAAATATAATAATGTGTGTGAAAAATCCGCTCTAAGCCGGTGTCTTTAACTGATTGTATTTAATACTTAATACCAACACTGAGTGGTATCGACCAGAAAACATCGTGCATGAGCAATCAACCTTACATTTTTAATAATTTATGGTTATAGATAAGTTTCGCTATTAAACGTTTTGAACATACCCCTACAAATAACCGGAATATTGGCTAACCTGCGAATTATATATGGGCACTTATCATTATGAAATTAATATGATCTATATGCAGTCAACATACATGTAATAACTCTATACAAAATAATGTTCAATAGCATTACGCTAAGAACATGAAATATTGCACAAAGATTCTTACAAAAAGGACTTTCATTGCTAACGATTTCGTAGCGCTATGCTCGTATCCGACAATATGCGAAAACCCGTAATGATAGGAAAGCGCCTAAGAGACAAGTGTTAATCTCTCAAGTACCTAAAATCCTAATTTGAATGCAGTTGCTCTCAATCTGTTTGGTTTTAAGAAAATTGTAAAGATGACAGTTGTTGATTGCAATGCAATTAATAAAAGTCCCTATACGCAACCATTTTCCAAAAACATAAGATACTATATTGCAGCTTTAAGGTATATTTGTTAGTTACGTACCTAAGGCTCAGGGTCAGGGTTGGAGAAGTAAACGTCCTTGTAGCGTGATATAAATTTATTGAATGATAATAATGACAATATCAAGAACTTGTCCGCGCGGGGTTCAGTGCGTGACTGCCTGGCGGGACCTCGCCCCGGGGAGGAGCGGGGGCCGCGTTGTGCAGCGTCGGCTCATATCCCGGTGCACATGCACCTGCATATGAGCTGACTTTGCTAAGTACAAATAGATACATGTGTCCCTATAAGCTATACTAAAAGAGGCCCGTGCCTAGTAGTAGACCTATATAGGCTGACCTATGAGGCTAAGTATATAACTGAAGATAATTATAATTTACAGCAAAAAAACCGACTCTAATGTTGTACTTGCTATGCCACAAATTGTGGTTTTCGTGAGCAAATGCTTGGTTACCTACAGAAAATACCGAAATCGGCATATGCGTGCCTATCAAATTCGAGGAGTTCCTTCGATTCTTCCTAGATCCCATCATCAGACCTTCACCAAATTTATATGGGACCAATATACCTGCTTTGGAAAAAAAAGAATTATCAAAATCGGCCAACGTGGTCAAGAGTTATCGGGGAATATACATACATAAAAAAAAGAACAAGCAAACATGCAGACGAACTGAGTACCTCCTTCCTTCTATTGAAGTCGGTAAAAATGCAGATAACTTAACATAGACAAAATTAATTAAAAAATAAATTATGTGCAAATAAATCGCCGCGAATAGTTTTGCCATGCGATCTTTTGACCTCATCTCGTCTACTAAATCATCGAATTGGCAGGTACTAATTGAAAACATGATCTTTTCTGTTTTTATTTATTGATACTCAATATTATATCAATGTCTTTTTCTTTGAAATCACGCGCGGTAGGAAATGTTAAATATATATATACTTAATCTTATTTGCCATTTAGAAGATTGAATACACGGATGTCAATCGTATTTTAGAAAATATCATATTCCAATTTATATCCGCAAATATTTCCTCCATTTGTATATAGATTTCCCCTTATTTCGTAATTATCATTAAACTTATTACATCCTTAAAAACGCATGAGAGTAGAGGGATTGTAATTGGATTAGAATAAGGCTGGGTTGCACCAAACCGTCCGTAATCGTAAGCTGTGTTCGTTAAAATTGTAGTTCGTTAGAATGTATGAAAAGTTTGACAAGTTTCTATCGTATGACAGCTGCCGGCGCCATATATAACGTTGATCAGTCTGTGATCGTAAGTCGGTGCAACCCAGCCTAATTGTAATAAACAATCATTCAAAAATATAATTCAAAAATATGAATGATCATGAGGTTGTCAATAGTACCATACTTAAAAATACTGCTACTGGTAAAAGTACCAGCTGTCAATAGTACCATACTAAAAATACTGCTACTGGTAATGTTTCCGAAAACTTGCTTTTATTCCCGAGAGCGGCTATAACGTAAACATGAAGTTACTGAAATACATGTATCAAATGTATGCACTCAAATATACAGTTATCAGCTCAACACAGTATGCCTTGTAGCTATGAATGTCTCATTGTTCCCGGAGACACTAATTACATCCTTGCTCTTATTTTATACCCTTAATGCGCAAACCCTTGCCGTTTACTTGTACCTTTTTTGCATAAAAAAAAGAATAATTGTCGCGATATAAAAACCTAAACTAAAATTAAGTACGACAATAGGCTCAACACAACTTCTTTTGGATTTTTTCATTTATTTGCACTATATCTTTTTTTATCAAGTTTTGGGGTAAAGCTTAATTTAAGAAGTGATATAGATCTGAATTCAATAACATTCGTTTATTTTATCTAAATATCTGTAAAACAAATGACATGCAGTTTATTTCGGAAACCGAGGCTGAGGGGATAAGACAATGTGAACTTATCAAGTCGTGTCCACCGTGTTTTATCGATTCAGTAATTTATTATCGACAATTTCCGATCACCGAGGGTCAAGCGATGGTGTTGCCAATTTGTCAAACATATATTATCAAAGGTCAGGACTTGTACTTACGTTATTCATATTTAAGTATATGTTGGTCATAACTCGTAGTTATTGGTTTTTACGTTTCTTTTGAGTTCTTCACGCCCATGTTGGATGTCCGAGTAGCCTGTTCAACGACGACGACAATTTGTTTAATAGGGCTTGCGATGTTGGCAGACCGTCACAAGAACACTTCTGATGGTCTGCTGAATTCGCCATTTTACTTTTGGCCGCAGGCACCTTTTTAAGAATATTAAAATTTTAACTGTAGGGTCCCAATACATTTATGAGAATATTATTTATGTCATTATGAAGACAATATTAATGATACCTGCAAATTGTGATGTAAGCATCGAAGTTGATGAGTCAAGTCAAACAAAATCGTACCAAAACATAAACAGATAAAACACTCCATTAGTGTAACCAATAAAACACAATTTAATGTATAAATAAATAACCATAAATTTATGTTATGAATAACCAATTTTATTACAATGAAGCACGTGAAAAACTTAAACAAGTGTTAAACAATAAAAAAATCATAAAGTTGTGTTGTGTTTGTTTATTTAAGAAGGTTACGAAATTACGAATATTAATATCCGATCCGATCTGATAAAAGTAAGGTTATGCCAATCCCGCGGTTGACACACATGTGGTGTCTTGGCCTTCGCTTTGTACTTGATACTTTTCTTCGAAATGTTCATTATTTTAAATTGCTTGGGAATACTCGAGGTGATATAAAAAAACCTGAATGAATAAGCATGTGGTTTCTTGATTCTCGGGGACTGCTTGCCAAATGAGATTTATCTAGTTGCATTACAACTCAAAAACCGGCCAAGAGCGTGTCGGGCCACGCTCAGTGTAGGGTTCCGTAGTTTTCCGTCCGTCACACTTTTTTTTTTTTGAAAAAATTACAAAAACTATTCAACCTATCAAGTTCAAAATAATTTTCCTACAAAGTTTTTATAAAGTTCTACTTTTGAGATTTTTTTCATATTTTTAAAACTTATGGTTCAAAAGTTAGAGGGGGGGGACACATTTTTTTTTACTTCTGGAGCGATTATTTCCGAAAATATTAACATTATCAAAAAATGATTTTAGTAAACCCCTATTTATTTTTAAATACCTATCTAACAATATATCACACGTTAGGGTTAAAATGAAAAAAAAATCACTCCCCACTTTACGTATAGGGGAGGTACCCTAATAAAATATTTTTTTCCACTTTTTATTTTACCACTTTGTCGGCGTAATTGATATACATATTAATACCAAATTTCAGCTTTCTAGTGCTAACGGTCACTGAGATTATCCGCGGACGGACGGACAGACGGACGGACAGACGGACGGACAGACATGGCGAAACTATAAGGGTTCCTAGTTGACTACGGAACCCTAAAAACGCCAAAGATTCAAGTATGAGATAAATCAGACGAAAGTCTGTCTAGATATCGGTAAAATAAGACTTTACAGACTCACGCATCGAGGCCGCGAGGGTTCCGTACAACGATCGTGTATCAGTCCCTACCCCATTCATCATCATCATCATGTCAGCTGAAAGACGTCCACTGCTGGACATAGGCCTCCCCCAAGGACTTCCACAATGACCGGTCCTGCGCCACCCGCATCCAGCGGACACCCGCGATCTTCACCAGGTCATCAGTCCACCGTGTGGGGGCCTGCCCATCACGCTACGCCTTCCGGTACGTGGTCGCCACTCGAGAACCTTTCCGCCCCAACAGCCATCGGTTCTACGTGCTATGTGCCCCGCCCACTGCCACTTAAGTTTAGCGATTCGGAGGGCTATATCGGTCACTTTGGTTCTGCTGCGGATGGCCTCATTCCTGATGCGATCACGCAGAGAAACTCCCAACATAGCTCTCTCCATTGCCCTTTGGGTGACTTTGAGCCTTCTTATGAGGCCCATAGTAACGACCACGTTTCAGTGCCATATGTCATCACTGGCAACACACACTGGTCAAGGACTTTTGTCTTGAGACACTGCGGAATATTGGACGAAAAGATGTGCCGTAGCTTCCCGAACGCTGCCCAGCCGAGTCAGATTCGACGATTAACCTCTTTCTCGAAGTTGGACCTACCTAACTGGACAGTCTGTCCTAGGTATATGTAATCGTCTACAACTTCGAGCGTAAAGTGTCCGATTGTTAAGGGAGTTGGTGCGACATGGACATTTGACATGATCTTCGTCTTGTCCATGTACATCCTTAGACCAACTCGCTCGGAGGCTTTACTGAGGTCATTGAGCATTGTACTTAAATCCTCCATGGTCTCAGCCAAGAGTACTATATCGTCAGCAAACCGAAGGTGAGTGAGGTAGTCGCTGTTTATGTTGATGCCTAGCCTTCTCCAGTCCAGAGTCTTGAAAACATCCTCCAGTGCAGCGGAGAACAGTTTAGGAGAAATAACATCTCCTTGCCTGACTCCCCGCTGCAACGGAATAGGCTTTGAGTTCTGGTCCTGGAGTCGGACTGACATAGTGGCGTTCTTGTACAAACTTTTCAGCACTTCGATATACCGGTAGTCCACTTGGTATGTAGGCCAAGTGGACTACCAACCCCATTAATACAGGAAAAATCTTGACAGCGTGATGTAGAAATTGAACGCATTTTGTTACTAATATGCGTGACTGAATGACGTAGGATGTATGTTGGTTTTTCAGATATAATTCTATGTCACGTGAACCGGTTTCACTGATTTTATTTAATTTCTTGGTAAACTTCGGAGTCCCCTTGACTTTGAAGTATTTTTTACATTTTCCTTCATACATCGAAAATTATCCTCCGTAAAAAAACTGACTAGACTTTGAACTCAATTTGACTCGATATATTTTAACACACAGACTACTTTTTTGGCTGACTGTGTCGCGTATAACTAGGACTAAATTAGCTTACAACGATCCAGTGATATATCATATAAACGGTGATTTTTTTCGCTTCCTTTTCCTGACCAATGAGGGTGCTGCCGGAACTTTACTTTCTAATGTGTAAATAGTGAAGTAGTAATATAGATACATCTCAGTAAATTATTGTAATATTATTGTCATAGTTAACATTACAAAAGCCAAGGGCAATGTCTCGCGTTCCCTCGACAATAATCTCGCAACAGTTTATTCCGCAAACAGACGTTTTGCTATAAATAGACATACGGTTGTAAAGTGTGTCATAATTGCATCTCCTTCCTGCTTCCTAGACATGATTGTACAAATAAGAGGCCGAGTTGGCCACACGATTAAAAAACCGCTAGTTAAAAAAAACTCAGGAGACGCAACCATGACAACGAACTACAATAAAATGTATGTGATGAATAAACAATGAATGAACTTTAAGTATTGGTTGATTTACCCTGTCAAGGTTAAGCCAAACCCTACAATGCCAGGCAGTTCGGTCATGCTATTTTGCCAACGTTCAATCTATATTGCAATACGGGCTGGAATTTTGGGGTCAAGCCGCCGAACGGAAGCGCGTATACCGACTACAAAAGCGCGCCGTGCGAACACTAGCCCGCTTCAAGCAAGACGAGAGTACCATAAATATTTTATAGCGCTAGGAATTCTCATACTGCCGTCCCACTAATATATCAGATCACCGTTTATGTCAGGGATAACTTGTCACTGTATGGGAGGCGAGGAGATGGATGTGGTCGGGTCACTCGTAATGCAGATAAACTTAGCGCTATTACCCACAAGCTCACTAAATTTGCAAAGACAGTTCATGTTACTGGTCCGATAGTTAATAGCTAGAAATAACAGAAGCTGTCAGTCTTCCCATATCTAAAATTGAATTTAAAAAGTGGCCCGTCGAATTATTCAATATTAACTTAGTAAATAGAAATTTATAATAGATATTTTTATGTAAGCACTTTGATTAGTAATGTGCCTACACTTCATTACAAATTAATGAAGTCTATATCTATATCTATTTCCAGGAACATTGCCACGGGAATATTGCCGAGAATATCACAGAATTAAAAAAGATGAAAAAGTATTTTTGTTTAGGTACTTAATTATCTCGCAACGCAACAATTAATTCCGCAAACAGACATTTTGCTATAAATAGACATACGGTTGTGAAGTGTGTCACAATTGCATCTCCTTCCTGCTTCCTAGACATGATTGTGCAAATAGGTGGTCGACGTGGCTACAAGATTATATAAAAAAACGCTAGTTTAAAAAAAACCGGGAGACTAATCCATGACAACGAATAGCCATAATAAGTTGATTGGCCTATTTATATAATGATGTCAGTATTTCGATTCCTAGGAATTATACTACGAAAATATTGCTAGCAATATTGAAAAGTTCGTTAGAAAAATGTGATAGGGTGAAAAGGTGATTTTATTTGTTTAATTATCTCGCGACAATTAATTCCGTAAACAGACTGCTACCAATAGACATGCAATTGTGAAGTAACGTGTCATAATATCATCTCCTTCCTGCTTCCTAGACATGATTGTGCAAATAAGTGATGGGTGATGGTCGAGGTGGCCACGCGATTATGTTGTTTTATTTATGTGATGCTGTCAATTTTTCCGTTCTCAGGAGTACCGGAAATATTGCTGGCAAAGACGCGGAGGTATTTTAAAAATAAAAATATGATTGTTGTTTTCTTTATTCAACTAGCATTACTGTTAAGAACGTGGTATTTGTACTTACCAAATATATCATGTTTTTTGAATTCCCTATATTTAATTCTAATGTTAAAGATCACGTTAGCTTGAAATCATTTATTTAACTAATCACAAAATCCCGCAAAAAATTAACGTGGACGTTGGGTACTAAGTTTTTATCGAAGCTTTTTCCGAGTAGGTATCTAACTTAAAATCGACTAGCAGTTGATATTCTCTCTAATTATCTCTCAGGTCTGAGCTTCAAAATAAACGTCGTGTATTTAATATGCGGTCTTTTTTTATAGTTCATGTCGTCGCGAATCTCCGGGCTTGGAAGTTGAGTAGGGTTGAATGTAATGGCATCAAAAAGTAAGAGTTACGCTAGATAACCTTTTATGGAGCAGTTAATAATTGTGAATAGATATAATTATGTTAATACTTTGATATTTGGTTAATAAGAAATAACATAATAAGAAAAAACTATAAATAACTTTGTAACTTCAAAAAATTTGCTACTACTTCTAAACTACAAGTAAGAACATAATAAGTTTTCACGGTTCTTTCAAAATACTTTCGGTTTTTTTTTAGCTTGAACGTTTGGTATTCCGAAAGAATCATTCGTTTCGACAAAATTAATTTTATTCAAATTTTTCGTAAGTATGTTTATTAGTCGAATTGAGCGAAGAGCATTCACGAGCTACCACTAGCGAGCGAACAATATAAAAATTAGAAACTACAGAGGCCTTAATCTTTATATACACACTCTAAGATAAGGCTGTCATGGCCACGGTCAGTCGAGATGCATCGGCCAGATATAATGCGTAAAATGACACGACCGTTTAGTCTGATTGCGCTGTTCCTACTTCCTCTTCCAGATTGCAGCCGACGTCAAAGATATGCATATATTTTTCGACTCACCACCAAAGAATAAGGTGCAAATATGTGTACATATCTTTGAAGCAACCACACGGCCGGCCAATAAGTCGACGTTGAAGGGCTTCCTTCTATCATACATATTATTTATGTTACTGTCGTCTTCAGGCTACTGACATGGTTTGAAATCATACTTCATATCTATAGATATAGGCTACGTTATGACACGGTAACGATTGCAATTTGTCAGATTCTAAATCAAAGTGTTCCGCCCTTCCCGTATCTACAGATTCCCAAATGTACTGATTTTTAATTGAAGTTATTTTGCGGATTTTAATTTTTACCACCACCACCATATCAGCTGAAGGACGTCCACTGTTGGACATATCCTCCTCCAATTTCATGGGTGGCAAATGCCACAATCGCCACGCTTGGCATACTGCTGCCCATCCCTCAGTGGTATTGGTCGTAGTTTTAGAACATACCCGGGACCAATTTATACATCCTCATCAAATGTCGATTCCTATAGCCTATAGGTCTGCAAAAACCCACTCGTGCAAACATTCGTTTTCACATTTTCCTGTGCCTCATCTACAAATATTGATGATCTAAATCAGAATATGCAGTGGACGCCCTAACCTGAATATCTTTAAACACGGGAACCTGCAATGTTGGAAGTTTGTGAAATAGAAATCTGTCGCATTTTTATGTTGACTGCCGAAGGACGTTCACTGCTGGACATAGCAGTGGACGTCTGTCGCCTGATTTTGGTGGTATTTACTGGTTATGTTGACTGATTCGTCAAAAACACTGTTATTATGAATTTTGTAGGGGAAATTGCAGCAAGTGATGTCATCTTTCTTTGGTCGAATAACGTCAGATGTTTTGCGTTGATTTTTATGTACCTATTTAAATATAAGTGAAGGCATAATATTTTTCGAGTATTTTCGTGAGTGTTGTTTATTGTTACCTAACGCAAAAATAATTTATTTTTTCTGTTGTTGACTCTATCGTATCTGAAAATGAGTTAAGCAAAGAGTTAAGAGAAGATTAATGAAAATGAGTTAAGAAAAAGAGTTAGAGCGTTCGTGGCCCAGCGGAGCCCGCGTACCGCATTCGGTATGCGAGGTTAAGCAATGTGGGCGCAGGTCAGTTTTGGGATGGGTGACCGCTTTGAGTGGTTACTAACTGAGCGCTCCCGTGCTTTGCAAGGCACGCTAAGCCGTTGATCCCGGCTGCTGTCTTCGACAGCAGTCGTTAAGCCAAGTTAGAGGCCTTCGGGCGGCTTGAAAACTTCTAACAGTCAAGTTGCCCACTCACTTGACAAAGGGGGGTCGAAGTTGCACCACGTCCGTAGGGAGTACCCACCGTTACCCTACACGTGACCCCTGGGTGGTGCTAAAAGTGCAACAAAAACTGGCAACCGTACTTGTCTTCTCAAAGATCTCACGGCTCGTAAATAAATATGCCATACGATTAAAAAAAAAAAGTTAAGCAAAATGGGAATCATTAGACATGGGTTGGACATGGGAACAATTCCACGTTGCAGCGCCATCTATCGTGAAATCTCGCAACTAAAGCATTCATCCAAGAAACAAACGTTAGTTTTCTAAACACCTTATACGTTGCACAGTTGCATCGCACCAGGAAACAGCAGACACATTACCCTTGCTGTTCCGACGCATTTCCTGATTATATTTATAGACCTAGGTCGTGTGAGCCTTGGGCCTGCTGTTTATCAGTATTGCGTATGCTTCGGCAACCGTTGTCACTGTGTTTTCCTGTTTTTCATTCAGTAAAGGAATACTGATGATGGTTTCTCGATGTAGTGTAGACAATGGAGATTCCCGATGCCTATAAACACGCATCTACGCTTCGTTTTCCGCCTTTTGTAGGTATTTAATTACATAATCACAAGCTTTTATTTAACTTGCAAATTTAGTATGTAACCGAACACACACGGACCAAATCTTGCAAGGAAGATTTTTTGGTGTTATTATAAAAATATTAATTCAGATTTAACAGTTTAATGGCTGAAAATATATACAGGAATACATAACCTAAAGTACCATAAATCTAAAACAAGCTCTTGAGGCATTGTACCTAGGATGCTGACGGCATTTCCTTGCTGTATCGCAATGCTCATACGTTGTGCGATGAAGTCGCCAGCTCTTCGGTCACCAGTTACGTAAACCAAACGCTTTGCAATTTTTGCAAATAAATGTAGGTCTTGTGCTAGCCGTGCAGATGTTATGTCGGACGGTCTATTGGAAATGATACCGGTGTACCGTAAAGTCCAGAAGGGTAACTTTGGTCTTTGAGATTTACTTAGTCTAGGCTTTACAGTATTGAATTTAAAGTATGGCACAATACCACCGAAGTTTGAACTAACCATCGACGATTTTACTTTTTTTTTATAAGAATTATTAATATTATAACTATCTATACGTGGTTTTAATGTGGGCCAATTGCCAAAGTTATCCTGCATTCGATCATACTGGTCACAGTAAGCCGACTCTACGATACGTAGCGTCTGCAGAAGCACAGCTTTTGTGACTTTTCAAGTACAACAAGTATGGGGGAAAGAATTGCAATTATTGTGCGTCCAATATTTGAACCGGCAGTATTTACGACAGCACAGAAATGGTTCCTGTCAATATTTCCGGTGACTTGTTTCTTCTTCTTCCTCTGGCCTTGTCCCATTTTTATTTGGGGTCGACTCTCCTCATTAGTTGTCTCCAGAGACTTGTTTCTGCGAATGGAAATATTGCCAACAGCACAATTGCACATCAGTCAGTGATCCTGATTATGATTTGATAATAATAATAAACTAGTGGCTCTGTGAGCTGTACCTAGACATCAAAAAAAAAAATTTGTTTTTAAAAATTTCCAAAAACTGACATTACAAAAAAAACTATATAATTATCGAACTTGCTCACAAAATTTCACGAGAATCGGTTGAGAAATGAGACCTTTAGAGGAGAATATTCGGACATACAGACAGACAGAGACACGAAAGAATTTTTGTCGAAAGCTGAAACGGAGACGCTTCGCTCGCTCGGTAAGTGAGCTCACCTTACTTACAGGTAAATTATTTTCGAGACGTTTTTGCATTTGTATTAGTATATGTATATTTGCAGGGACACACGTACACGTTGACGTATACAGACACACGTATGTGTGTGTGTGTGTGTGAGGCTGGCTACAGAGGGTGACAGAAATCACAACTACAAATGCAAAAACGTTTCGAAAGTAATTTACCTGTATCTAGGTTAGTAACATTCAAATTGGGTTTCTTTATTACTTTAAAAATTGCATGTAAAAAAAAAACGATTTCGCCGAGAGTACGCGACCTTCAATGAACGAAATATTATTTGATAATCAACAGTAGCTTTTCAAAGAAATCATACATCGTTAGGAAACCGAAATCCCAATAAAGTCTACTTTTCATATACAAGGGATACAAGGTTAGGTGGCAGTCGCTTCCGTAAAACTAGTGCCTACGCCAAATCTTGGTATTAAGTGCCAAAGCCGACCCCAGGCTCCTCTAGGATATATCCGGGTAAAACGCTTTGCTAAAAAACTCGGATTTTGGAATTTTCTAGTCTCTTCACTTTTCTTCAATTATTTTTATTAATCTGAACAAATTTGCTATCCCTACACCACTTCACTGACCTTCCTCAATGTCTCGGGACAATAGGCCTTTCACGTTATCTGTCAAACTTAAACACACGTACGCATTGTCCGGGTGTTAAAAATCAAATTTGCTTAAAGCGCATGCAAAATAATTAAATTGCATTTAATTTTTGGATTATCCCATTTCCTAATCACATTAGTGATTAGTGGATTTAGTGGTAATCAGAAATCAACTACCCTGATTACATTTTTATTTTTAAAAGGCGTTTTTAAAATTTGAAAGTAACGTTGGCCGATTTTGATAATGCATTTTTTTCAAAGCAGGGTACCAGGTCACGTTGGCCTTATATAAATTTGGTAAAGGTCTAATAATGGGATCCAGAAAGAATCGAGAGAACTCTTCAAGTTTATTTGGCACGCATATGGGGATTTCGGTATTTTAACCACAAACTTGGTGAAGCGGAATTAAACAGGTGTTAAAAATATTTTTGGGTGACAAATGTCAAGAATAAGTACTTACTGATATGCCGTTTGGCAATATTCCCATTCCTAGAAACAAATATACTTGGCAATAGTAATATTGCCGAAAAAATAACAGTGTTGCCGTCATTGTTGCCACAAAATTTAAAAGTGTGTGCATTCGCCTACCCACCTATTATGAACTTTTACGGGTCGGTGACGAAAGTATGATCAATTTTCAAAAAAGGCCGGACACATTGGAAAATTCCCAATGTATCCGGCACGGCACATAACTAAGAAAGAATAATTATAGGCAAAACACGAAAGTTTTCGTCCGAAATTAACTAGACGTTTTTGTCCGACAACCGCGTCGAATTTAGCGAACTGATCTACACTAGACTAGGTAGGATTATATTAGAGAATACAATTTGATTAAGCCTATTTGGCTTAAGTGACAAAATAAATTAAAAGCTCCCACATGCACTTATGAGTAATACTCAAACTATAGTTAGTCATAGTTGCCATTTTTTGCACTTGCATATCGGGGTAACAAAGAGTACCTACTTAAAAGGAAAAGACGGAAATAATATCCCGCGAGAAACATCCCACTCTTGAGAAACAAGCTGTCATTTTGGGGTTCTAGTATAGGAATGACAGGCCTGTGTTGTAATGTAAATGTGACGCTACAAGATTTTATTCAACTTGCAATGTTTTTAATAGTTTTTTTTTTATGTAACGTATGTGTGAGTCAAATCTTGCAACTAAATTTTAGACTACTTATCCTCAACCGATTGGGCTGAAATTTCTAGGAAGCGGTTTTGCGGTAAATCGAACGCAGTCCGGGGGCACGTCGCACCAAAAAACCGCGTGGTATTCGGCAGCGCGGTAGAGCGGAGCAGCCGTGTGTGACATATGAAGCAATAATAGAAAGTCGACAGTTTCGAAAAGATCAAAAATGCTAAACCGCCTCCGCACCGTGCCCGCTCTGTGCGTATTAACTTGAGGAGTGTCTTTTCAAAAGGGCTTATTTTTTCTGTAACTCTACTTCTAAATGGACCTTAAGACGGCGCAGTAAGATCGGTGTGGATCGGTTCTCCATACAAACGTATTTAGGCTCTCATTTTAAAACGCCATGCTAGAATAACATGAAACTTTGTATACACAATGGGATCCGGCATACCTAGGTCGGAATTTAGTTTCTGTTGCTAGAAATAGAAAAAGAAAAAAAATACAGCGGTTTTTTGAGTTTTTTACGGCTTGTATGAAAACCTTAATAATTGCTGTATTTTTTCGCCATTATAATTTCAAGCAACAGAAACTAATTTCCGCCCTAGACAAGCTGGATCCCATTGTGTATACAAAGTTTCATGTTATTCTGGCATGGCGTTTTAAAATGAGAGCATAAATACGTTTGTATGGAGAACCAAACGTACTGCGACCTCTTAAGTTTTCTGGAGCTAGGTTTTCTTTAGAAGTACCGCTAAGACAAAAATAAGCCGTTTTGAAAAGACACTCCTCACTTATTCTATGGCTTAACCCCTACGAGGCGCCCCTAAAACTCTTTGCTAAATGCGTGACGCCGGCGTACGTAGGTAATCTGTAGCATTGGTTTTCCGTATTTAACTCAATCCTTTATATGTAGATCAGTGAATAAGAAATTGTTGAACCTTCAATTTTTCTTTACAGTCAATGTTATAAATGTGCGGTCCAAAAATGACAAAATATCAATACGCCCTTACACACTTATTTTGTCACTAATTTCGTATAGATACTTTCGCTGTCGACTGTACTAACGTTTATCTACTTAAAGTGAGGTTTTATGTTCTATAAGAATAATCGTGAGAGACTTATCTGGTTAATATTTAGTACGTAAACAGACCTTGTAATTAAACTACATTTTAGTAAAAAAAACAACGTAATCACGTTAGCAAAAACACAGTGATACATTATCATATTTATTCGTACAAGATCAATACGAAACTTGTAGTTAAATATTCATAATGGCGTGGGCACAATCCACATTGTTTATTTGATAAATTAAATTTATTATAATTGAATCATCACATTCAGTTTGATCAAACAATTCAAACAGTAGGAAGGTCAATAGTTAGATCAACTTGGTAGGGGTATTTACAGTACATACGGTGCAACTTTACCGCACGAGTGCGGTAATTAGCAGAATACGTGCATATGTCGAAACGTTAAAGAGCCATATGTACTGTAAAACGTTGTACGATACACGTGCAAACAGGTAATTCGCAACTCTTGTCGATTTAAAACACTCCCTTCGGTCGTGTTTCAATTTATCACCACTCGTTGCGGATTTCCTGTTCTCTGCACTAGTATCGTAATGTACTATTGTCATACAGCAATTGACAAATAATGTTAAACCACACAGAATATTATAATAGTATTACATAACCAATGTCTCCAACGCACTTCAATATTTGTGGTATTGCACAAAAAAAGGCAACAATAAGGGACAGACTCAGTTATCGCTAGCGACCGCAGAAACGGCATCTACTAATTGACACTAATACATATACTGTGAAGACACAGCAAGATATCCGGACCATTTTCATGGTTTATTATAGAAACACAATGTTATAAATCACAACACAAGCCTTATTGAGCTTACTATGGGACTATGGGACTACGACGATTTGTGTAAAAAATTGTCCCCTAATATTTATATACAGAATGTGGCCTGTAAAACGAGCAAAAACTTTAAAGGACGCTTTCTTAGAGCATCTGCAGTAACCTCTTGTGTCCAATAAAAATTATTTTATTTTTCAATTAGGACAAATTTTAATCTAAAGTTACTCAGGTAGAAATTGTAATAATAGCGCGGCTGTCAATGCTGATTAAGATGGTAGCATCAAGTTATGACTTATAATAGTTGTTGTTGGTTTTGTAGGATATTTTTGGGATTTATTTTAATTTCATCATGAATTTAAGAGTTAAACTCTTGTCGGTGTAATGCATGCAGTTCTCTACCTTATCCTAACCAGAGCCATCATATTTATTCATAATTTTTTAGTGTTTTTAAATAAAGAATTATTAATATCACTTCAGTATAGTAAAAAAATATACGTAAGTTACTTTTACATTATTCATTTCAATTTAAACCATTTTGAAATAATTTCTGCAGAGCTCAATAGGTAGTGTACCGTTAAAATTTTTACTCGTATTACAGACACCTTGTGTAGATAAATTAACACTTTATAGAAACCGTCCATCATGACCCAGGAACAAAATAAATAATCAAGCTCATCACACAAATGCCCTTACCGGGATTTGAACAAGCTTCGAGTGCAGAGTCACTATCTACTTGGCTAAATTCGTCATGAATTGCAGACGTTGAATGGCATAGAGCTTTCATAGTTCTCAGATCTAATAAATCACATTACGCAAAGACGAGCGAGAATTGGGACGATCATTGTCTCTCGGGTGTCTACTAAGTACTTAAAGACTACATTGGTTTAGCATTTGGTTCGAAAATAGGCCCTTTTAGAACAGTAAAGGAGGATCAATAAGAGGATAAAGAAGTATGGCGTAAGATCTGGTAGGTTATTGTTTGCTATTAGGACACATCAAATTAACTAATGTCACAAGGTTATCTACAACCTTAGCTCTAGCATGATCACCTTTACGTGGCATCCTGATAGGATTTATTTTGATACAAACGATTGACAAAATGATCATTTGAAAAACAACGTTTAACATAATTTTGTTCGTTAATTCAGTCTCGAGCTTTGCTCGTGTTTTTGCGAGTTTTTCCGAAGATGGAGCCTAGCTAGATTTTTTGTTCCCGATAACCCCTAAATTGTCATCCAAATCGTTAGAGCGGTTTTCGAGATTATAATTACAAACAAATAAATATCCTAATGTTGCTCGTTTAATAGTACCTACCTATAATCAAATATTTTAAAAAATAATGGCTGGGTCAAGGGTCAAATACAGAAGGCGGTACTCCTGGACACGGCGCGGGTAGTACCTATACTTCTTTTCGGAATAATTAAATCAAAAAAACCCTCTTACCTTTATGAAAAGCTAGAATTTTCAAAAATGCACGTCAGACATGCTTACCGCCTTATCTGTCCCAGACACGGAATGGCTTCATTTCGTGGCAGTTTCAAGTATACTGCCACGAAATGCTGGAATAACATTTCACCGCCGATCAGAAATATTGCCATGCGTTCTAAATTTAAAATTGAATTTAAGAAATATTTATTGTATATTCAAAATCCAATTTAGCCTTCCCGTGTTTATTAAGTTTATTAATTATCCTACCTATCTAATTCGACTGTTGTTTATTTTATGTTTATTTTTGTCAAAAAAAAAATATTTTGTCAAAAATATATTTTGTCAAAAAATTATTATGTTAATGTAATTTTAGTGTTAGTGTAAATGCATTGTTTGCGCAGTTGTGTGGATCGGTCGCACAACTTATTTTTTTGTCGGGACCCACAGAAAACCAGCGTCGGGACACCTTTTGTGACCCGACACATGCTGAGTGGGCCCCATTTTCGCAACTGTAGTATTAAGTTATTTTAAATTGTATATTATATTTTTTTAGCATGGTTGTCGAAATAAAGTTTTTTCTATTTCTATTTCTATATTTTTATATTTTACTTGTATAAATTTACTGTAAAAAATCTTACTTAAGAGAAGGAAATAAATAAGGTAAATATTTAAAAAAAACCTGCATGAACTCACGCCTATATTCCCAAAAGGGGAGGCAGGGCACACGAACATTAATTTCAGTGCCTCTTTAAGCAATTGTAGGTTTATAGACGGAGAAAATGTGATATTACAGTGACAGGTTGCAAGCCCATCGCCCACAACACACTTCAACCTGGTTCCCATAGTCGGCTCTTACGACACCCAAGGGAAGAAAGGGGGTGGTGCTATTCTAACCCGGCACCATACGGGGCAATAATAAAATAAATAGTAAAAAATATATAGGATAGGAATTATTTTAACAAATACATCCATGGACAAATTATCACTAGACAAGATGTCATGTTATAAAACATTGTTTAATAAACTATTTAATTCGCTTAATACGTCAATTGATAAAACAACGCAAGGCAAAACAAACGTTTGATAAATGCGTTGTTTGATATAAGCATAATTGAAATAAATAAGCAACGCAGTACTAGTTGGGTTAATAGGTAGGTGTAGGCTCGAATGGCCAAGCTACCCAGAAATAAGAGCACCGCGAAGCGGGGCTCCGTCAACACGCTGGTATGTAACATATATATCATGTCAAAAATACGCGAATCCGTTTTTATCATTCAGTGTACAAGCAATACATTAAAACTGAACTTAAATAAAAGAACTAAACTTCATCATTTGATATTCCCTTTTTTATCAAATGACGAATTGATAAACAAATTATTTTGTAAAAAAATGATGCGTTGGCCTCAGGTCTTGGCATTAAACACGTTTACAAAGTAAATGATTTACGAAATGTCTATATAAACGTACCACTTCTGGCCCACTTCCGTACGGTCGCGCTCTTTAATTTAGGACCTATTTCAAACTTTTAACACTTTTTCTAAATAAATAAATAAACTTTTTCACTTTTTATACCAGTGGTTCCCAAAGTTGTCTGGGCTACGACCCATCCAGACCCATCAGAATCAGAAATTCAGAATCAGAATCAGAAATTATTTATTTGCATAGACACAGTATAAGGATGTTACAGTACATTATGTTTCTTGTATCTAGAAAGTATTGGCATCTAATTTGGAAGCACCTTATACAATAGAAAGACGATGATAAGTGATGATGATAATAAGTGTGTGTTATTATGAGTCAGTGCCATCGCTTAAAGTGTTTTTAACCCGGAAGCTATTAACATATTTTACACGTATAGGCTAGATTGGCCTCACTAAATTACTCAAGTCTTAGGCTCTTGAGAAGATTCTTATTACAAGGTATTAAGAGTTATTTTTGTAAGTGTTTCTGAGACTGTGCACCAAAATAAATAGACTTAAAAAAATTAAGCTTGTCTGCTTATATTATGACCTCACGAGCATTGTATGTTAATTTATGGAGTAGATAATTGGAGTATACAGGGTGGCCTGTTCGAAAATAATTAAGTTTAATTATTAATTTACCGTTTGGTATTTTAGTCACTGGATTTTGTAAGCCGAGCATCTGAAAAGGGCTAACCTAAACCTAAAGCACAAAAGGGTTGCACGAATGCACAACACTTTAAAACTAACCCTATTATTCATAAAAATCATAAAAGTACAGTATATTGCCAAAAATGTATTTTGTCCTTTTTGTTCTATTTTTTTGTCCTTTTCTCTCATACACAAATATCAAATTGACAAATAAGTTTCAGCACACACAGTCGCATACTCCATGCGTCATCATCATCAATTTCGTTTCGTCATACAATTTTTATCAAATTCATTAGCATAAATGTCTTGTTGTTTATGAAATATTTCTTGTTGATATTCTGTCCCGTTAGCCAGGAGACAATATGACAGTTTAAAAAACACATCATGAACTTTGAACATGCTTAGTAGATTACCCATAACACCCATAAAAAGGGAGTTTAACATGTCAACAAAACCCTACATTTGGTGGATTTAAACCTATAAATTCATAGTTTTAAAAATTGTCTCAAAAGCGACAGAAGGGGTCACCTGTATAGGCATGAGGTTCTTCGCTCCAAATGCATAACACATTCGCACTATAATGCTTCAAGTCATGCCATTATGAACTTAAATTCAGTTTAATTAAGTCTAAATTGGCAGTTTGAAAGACGTCATATCGTGGCAGACTAGTTTAAATTCGCCGCCAGCGACATGTCGTCATACCTGTCAATGTGTATGTTATTAACATGAGTCCATGGTTATAATTAAATTAATTGTCTGACATTTTGTCACTGCACTAATTTTTGTAAGGTGACAATTAAATTCAAAGACTAGGTGTGATTTAAGTTATGCCCTTTCCAAAGATGTGGGGGGTGGAATTTCAGATGGCAGTATATTTCGTAAAGCTAGTGCCTACGACAAATCGTGGGATTAGGTGTCAAAGCGGACTCCGAAATCTTCTAGGATAGGTGCAACCGAGAAAACATACATTGGTAACTCGATGTATATTCCTGGCAGGAGGTGATATAGGAGCTAAAACGCAACAAATTTCACCCAGGATATATGTATATGGGCGAAAAACAAGTGTTTTAGGATTATTTAATTTTAAGTTTTTTTCAATGCCTATGTCCAGCAGTGGACGTCCTTCGGCTGATATGATGATGATGAAGTTTTTATTTAGTCACCCAAAATTCAACCTTTAACTCCAAATAAAAAAAAAATTTACTGGCTGGATTTAATTTAAGCATACCAGGCAAAATCAATAATAAAATATACAAAAATCATCGCAATAAAAAGTAAGGAACTACGATATGAAAAAAAAATGGAAATTTACATGTTATGTTTCAAACAATAAGTTAAATTACACATTCAAGTTACCCCAAATTCCCCATCTAATCAGTAAAACGTAATTCAAAAGAATGTCGTCGGTAGAAAAAAGTGGTAAAATAAACAGTAATAAACTTGATGATATATTGTAATTGAATATGTTTAATAAGCTACAAGTACTTTAGTTACTTAAAAAAAACCGGCCAAGTGCGAGTCGGACTCGCGCACGAAGGGTTCCGTACCAGAATATAAGCTGGTGCCATTAAAGTAGCCACAATAAAAATAAATAATCTGTGCAAATTTCAACAGCGAGTGGTAGCCATGAAAAAGGGCTAAAATATCACGTTTTTTGTATGGGAGCCCCCTTAATTATTATTATTATTATTTTGTTTTTAGTATTTGTTGTTATAGTGGCAACAGAAATACACAATCTGTGAAAATTTCAACTGTCTAGCTATTACGGTTCTTGAGATACAGCCTGGTGACAGACGGACGGCGGACGGACAGCGAAGTCTTAGTAATAGGGTCCCGTTTTTACCCTTTGGGTACGGAACCCTAACAAAGAAAATACACTAATTCCTGGTCGGAATTCCATTAATTCGAACCAATCACTTTGCATCATCTTTTATAATGCGCACTTCTAAGATTTGGAATTCTCTGTCGGCGTTTGTATTTTCGAGTTCATATAACCTAAACCTTTTTAAGGCTCTAGTGAATAGGCATCTTCTGGGGGCCTACTCCATACTTCGAAATCCGAACTTCGTATGGTGCCGTCCCTTTCACTCATATAGTGTATGACAGGAGAGTGAAAGGGACGGCACAATACGAAGTTCGTATTTCGAATTTCGGAGTAGACCTCCTGGGTGAGCTCGCTTCATTGTCGGCCTCATCTTTGCCCTATGGCTAGATGCTGGGCAAGAGCAATCCCATTTTAAATAATAATAATAACACTCTACGCGTAGCGCATCTGCTATACTTCTAATACCAAAGGTCTATTTTGGCTTGGCAAGTTTGTACCTACATAAAATCATTGTAACACCATACTCCATCAATTACATAATAAAATAACTTGAGGCATCTTAATTAGTGGAAATATACGAATAAAAACCGCAAACAAACAGAATCGCAAAAACTTCTTGTTTTGATGACCCTAATTCCGTTGCGCTTCGAAACGTCGTATCTCTATACCAGCCCGATGCAGACTTACGACGTTTTTTCATTTATGTACTGTGCCCTTTTTGTACGGTGTTTACCAAAACACCATTAGTTTCACACAAAAACAAAACATATTAACTACTACCGCGTATCTGGATTTTTATGGTATTAAATACACATAAAAAATATTGGAAACACTTCCTATTTCCTTAACGCGAAAAGGGTTTTTAGAACAAGTTTTACAGAGCAAAGCGACTGGTATAATAAATTCGATGAACTGGTTATAAAACCCGAGTACAGTTATCGAAAGATTTAAACCCTTTATCAATGAAATTTTAGTTAATTTTGTATTACAGTAATGCTGCTAAGGAAATTCTAAAAGCAGGATTCGAAATTCTGCTCAATGGCTTAGCTGGAGCGATTGGCTGCGTATGCCAGATTAAGATGTCGCAGGTTCGAATCCTGCTCGCCGCACTAAATTTTTCCCTTACTTTAGAACATTAAATTGTTTTGCGTCGTCTCCACCACTAACCAAAAAATAAATACCAAAAGGTTGGCTGGAAGAGATTACATTTTAGCGATAACACCGCCTGTTTTCTAGCATTCATCACCATTCCTATAAATGTCCCACTGCTGGGCACAGATCTCCTCACATGGAAGGAAGAGACGGGCATTACTCCCCACGCTAGACCAGTGCGGGTTGGGGACTACACATACATCTTTGAATTACTTCGCGGATGTTTCCTCACGATGTTTTCCTTCACCCAAAAGCTAATGGCAAATATCAAATGAGATTTTGTACATACTTTCCGAAAATCTCATCCGGGATTCGAACCCACGATCGTCGCTTGACAACTGCATGCTTGAACCACTAGGTAACTTGTCATTAGTTTTTTTTTTTTATGTCAAATTTACTAACAACCGCGGCCGCAGGCCGCTCCAGTGTGTGACACGCTTTACGCTTCAAACATTGTTTAAATTTAAGAGGGCGCAGTCCGCTGCATATCTGCGCATATCTAGGTCGGAAATTAGTTTCTGTTGCTAGAAATTGTAAAAGAACAAAAATACAGCGGTTTTTTGAGTTTTTTACGGCTTGTATGAAAACCTTAATAATCGCTGTATTTTTCCTCCACTATAATTTCAAGCAACAGAAACTATGGTCCGACCTAGATATGCCGGATTCCATTGTGTATACAAAGTTTCATGTTATTCTAGCATGGCGTTTTAAAACGAGAGCATAAATACGTTTGTATGGAGAACCGAGCGAACTGCGCACTCTTAAGAACCGTTAATTTAAAGAACAAATGAGATTAATAGCGTTGCTAACTTGCACAAGACATTACCTGTAACGGAACGGGCGGATAATTCGAATTTAAAAAATCAGTTGCCGCCCTTGACACCGTTTCGGTGCGTTGTCATGTGTGGGTCATACTCTTATGTTGGTACGGTTGGCAACATTGACTTTTACACGCTTTTGTGAGAAGACAATGAAATATCTTCCTCGCGAGGAGGCCAATGACACGGAACGTTGTACAACAGAACCGTTTTATTTTAGCTCTGATTGTTTTAGGTTGGATTGTTCTCGAAATTCAAGGTTAATTTCCATTATAAAATAAGTAAAGTAGGTAAACTCACGGGCATATTCTTACAAGGTGTAGGTAGAGCTTATGAAAAACTGTCCAAAAGCCCCGAAGATAAGGACGGAAGCCGAAAACCGGATTCCCATAGCCTACTCTTACGTCACTTGCTAGGTCTCTATATGCCTCAAATGCACGTGTGACTTCATACTAAGAAATAAGTCATAAGTAGAACATTGCAAATTTAATAGAACTCACATATGCGTTGAAGGCACTTGCCGAAGCTCGCTAAATATATGAACTCACAGATGCGTTTAAAGCACTGGACAAAAGTTACGAATAGTGGCTCTGTGAGCTGTAAACGACACAAAATAGTTATTTGATCAACAAGAGAGCAAAGTAAATTTTTGCTGCGAGTGTTGATGTTGAGTCCCGAGTAAGCGAAAGATACTATAATTGAAATACGAGCTTAGCGAGTGATTCAAAATTAGAATCTTGAGCATAGCGAGGGACTCAAAGACACGAGATGCAAATATCTTTGTTCTCATGTGATACATATAACTTTTCACCTCAGCGGCGAGAATATATAACGCAAGAAATAGTGATAGAGAGAAAGAAGTTACTTAAACTATCCTACGATATGAAAAATTAAAAAGTTAGTTTTTACTTCTTCTTCTTCTTCACGTGCCATCTCCGTCCAGGAGGTCGGCGACCATATGTCAAATGTCTCTCTATCTTCAGTCATGCTAGTTTTTACGCTCGCAGCAAAATTGCATTTTGCTCACTGGTTTCACGCAACAAAACCGCCATTTTCGAGCCGCTGAGGTGAAAAAGATTTTGTTTACAAATTTAAAATTTCCAAAAACGGAACCAGCAAAAAAAAAAAATAATTATCGAACCTGAGCCCCTACCTCGAAACGCAAACGAGCGAAGTTCGAATATGTCCTTCTCTGTCGCTCTTCCTTGTTCGAGCAACAGAGAGAGATATATTCGACTTCGTTCGTTTTCAATTCGCGGTAGCAGCTCTGAGGGCCTACACCGAACTTCGAAAATCGAACTTCGTATCGTGCCGTCCCTTTGGAGAGAGTGTGAAAGGGAAGTTCGATTTTCGAAGTTCGGAGTAGGCCCTCTGCTCACAAAATTTCACGAGAATCGTTTGAGAAATGCGACCTGTAGAAAAGAACATCCGGACAGACAGAGAGACAGACATACGATTTTTTTTTGTCGAAAGCTGAAACGGAGACGCTTCGCTCGCTCGGTCAAAAACGCATACTTACCGGCATTCGTTGCCGGCAGTGATTACGTTGAGTAAAATCTGTGGAAATATGATTTATGCCACTGGTATATAATAATGGTAGGAGGTTTTGAAATGGAGTCATTCGACATTAACAGCTGTTTGTTTACATTTTTCATCTCTAAAATTTAATCACCGACATTAACTGGCAAAGGAGTTATTACACCTTCCTGATGATGATGAACTCAGAACCTTTAGAGCGGGACGTACATATTCAGGATGCTAAATTCAGGATGTAATGCCGGCTTAAGTTTTCCTCAGAGAGACTGGGCAGGGCTCGCTCTGGGTCATTCCAGAGGACACTGCGGTCGAACGCGGCCAATGTACTCTTAATGGGCGATTTTGACCTTTAATTGTTTTTTCCTGGAGAAATGCATTTGGTATGACGGACTCCCGGGAACCGCCCGGACTACCGTCTAAAACCACCAGGGTATGCCCATCACGCAGCATTAGTGGCGGTGACACGGGATCGCCAAGGCACACAACCGCGAACACCGCCTGCTGCGACAGCCGAAGCTGTCCCCTCTCGGTAGAGGCTTGCGCCCCCCACCCGATGGCAAGCGTGCAGGGCGACACCACACACTTGCCGACCAAAGGACCTGCACGCCAGGAGAGAGTGAAAAACCCCGTATTCACTCCCTCAGGCCCCCTTGTAACTTTTTATAGAGGTTTTCTCCCTCGCAGCCACCACCCGGCCCCGGCCTGACGATGACAGCCCCCGCTCCCGACTATAGCGGCCCTCTGCCGAAGTCAGGGTCACGGGTCCGTAACTCTTTAAACAGGCATACGGCATGGCCTATCCCTCTCGCCGCACCTGGGGTGTCATGCGACTCCCTGATGCGGAACCCCCCACCCCCCATTGGTCGCATCTGGAGTGTCCTCCGCTAAACAGAGGAACACCCAGAGCGACCCCGTCTCCGGGTTATTGGTAGCACCGGTATCGGTAAGCGATCCCTCCGAACATAAATCACTTACCGTTGCCTCCAGGGCGCACCGGCCAGAACCCTTCGCCTTCCCCCAGACCCGCGAGGGTCCAGGGGAACTGGAAGAGCCCAGACACTCGTGGAGGTTACCAGACTAGCGCCCCAAGGGCGATTTTGACCTGGAATGACACAGGGTGGGTTTGTTCGACTAATTATTATTATTATTTGTTTGCGACTGTAGATTTTCACTTTAATGTTAATTTATTCTATTTTAGGTTTTGTGCATACTGATATATGCCATTAATAACTAAACTGTATTCGATGAAACCATCAAAGCGACGGGGAAACTCATGCGAAATAAAAAAATATACTTAAAATTGTTTGCCTCATCTTTGAAGATGAGTTTTATGAACATAAACAATGCCCACACATCGTATGATTTATCTGTTCACATAATTGAGTTACCAACTCTTCCTCATACTTATCGGCCAGCCACACTGCTACAGTCGCCCGCATTAATCCAATAACCGGCTTCCTGACCGCGCTTACGCAACCGTACAGCCAGTCAAATGGTCTGCCACTGTTGAACATTAATGTACTAATAATAGAAACGAAAATGGTAGACTAATTTCTTGGCTCACTGTGGTTACTGTACATAATCTCGTTTGCAGAGGTTTGCGGGAAAAGGAAATAAATGTTAATACTTAATGCTTTGTTTACTATAACTTGTGTGAATACACTGTAGCCTGTAAAAAAACAATTTTGAACTGAACACCCCTCCACAGCTGACGTAAGCATATATCAATAGAGGGGCGTTCATTTGAAATTTGGTTATACCTACCCTACCTACATTAAAATCACGTAAATTCCAGTGTTGAGCTCCAGTACATTATTGGCCTTAGTCTCACCTGATGGAAAGCGATGACAAGGCCTAAGATGTTGCTCGCTGGTTCATTAATAGCCTATTCACTCTACTTCGACAGAGACCACTTCCAAAGCTTTCCATTTTATTCGTTAAAATTTTCTTGTGTTCTCCATTTCCAGCTGTCTTATTGATAATTTTCCCATCTCATTGTTAGTTTTCCACGTTTAATCCCTAACGAGTAACGCTAAATAGGGGTGTTTAAGATTATAGTTATATGTTTAACATTCGTAATTGTGTATATATAATATTGTGTCTGTCTGTAGCATCGTGGCTCTTAAATAGGTTTTCTAGCGTTGTTTCTTAAACATGTTTTGTCAAAATCAGTTTAGTGTTTAAGATAGGTACTAAACTACTAAACTTTGAATAGAAAATGTCGAGGGTTTTTCAACTTTACAAAATTATCATTAACTGACTTTAAAAAGGAGAAGGTTCTCATTTGTCGGGATATTTTCTTATATATAAATGTTTTTTCTTATAGATAAAACTCCGAAGCTGGTTTTTTCTGCATCATTAGAGTCATTAGGTACATCTACATCAGTACGCCAATGAATGCACGTACATTTGGTAAAGAATATGTAGGTATAGTACGAGGGGCGGCTGGAAAGTAATCTACTTGACAATGAAACAAAAGACTGTCGTGGCTAATTTATTTATTTTTGTATATAGTCCCCTGCTCATAAAATACACTTATTACATTTTTCAAATATTGAATTTAAGCCATTACAAAAAATCTTTCGGTTTGTCGTCAAACAAGTCAGTAACCGCAAACTTCATTTCGTCATCGGTCATAAACCTTCGTCCCCTGAGGTCTTTCTCGAGAAGTTTAAACAGAAAATAGTCACAGGGGACTAGATCTAGCCTATAAGGGGGGTGGTCAATGGTTTAGAAGCCATTGTCTTTAATTGCTAGCTTCGTTGTGCGGGCGGTAGCGGTATGCACTGGTGCGTTATCGTGCAAAATCAGAATTCCTTTGCTTAGTTTACCTCACCGTTTTTCTTTTATTGTCTCTCTCAGTTGATATAGTAAGTTTGAGTAATAATCAGCATTCATTGTAGTTTTTGTAGTTTTCTTAGCTCCCACTGCTTCACTCGTCGGTCCTCTAATATATATTTTTTCACCCTGGCTACTTTTTCATCGGTGACGGTCGAAACTGGTTTTCTGCTACGAGGATCATCATCCAGGCTCTCACGACCTAATTTAAACTACCTTGACCAAAACTTTATAACAAATTCGGAAGAACACGAACTGCCAAACACACGTAACGTACGCTGTCTGATCTCCGAAGGCGTATTCCCTTCTTTAGTCAGAAACTTAATCACCGCACGCTGCTCGATTTTATCCATTTTCACTTTTTCTACCGACATGTTCGAAACAATTGTAGGAGACAAATAAACGTGATGCAATAAACAAATTAATGTAATACATTTTGAAAATAGAATAACAAACGAATATAAATACATACCAGCCAGCATTATCTTTGTATATATTTCTGACCAAGGAGAAAAGTATTCAGCCGCCCCTCGTACGTATATTCGGCTAATTTTTAAACAAAATTGAATGTACCTACATTACTTAATTGCAAACATTTCAACTTTAACTATCCAGCTTTTGGATTAATTCGATTTATTTGTAAGCTTATCCGCTGATATATAATCTATCAGGCGTAAACCAGTATTAAATTATTCTCGTATGTGACAGACTAAGTACTAAGTATATGTCGACTTGTTTTGCGTAGAAAACCTTCGACAACTCCAACATTAAAGCGTCTTAAGCGACGTCTATTTCATACTCACATAAGGCATTTCAGGCAGCTGTTGTTTTATTAGAGCTCCGACCTTTTGCCGTGCATTAAAGCCGTTACAATTAATGTTATGTCACCCACATGGTAGCGTCAGCAGCCTTGCGTCGGCATTGGAGTGTGACAACTTTTTCTGCAGTTGCTGTCGGTACTTGCGAAGGCGAGCGACCGCGCCCTGCCGTGTCACACACTAGGTGCGGACGTGTGGTCAGTGAAAGATATCGATAAAATAAGCTACAATCGGTTGTGCTCCGAAGAACTGTTCGACATGATGCCCACGGCCGCTTTCTACTATCGCACCGCTCGCCGTCGGCAGGGCATTCATCCTCACACCTTAGAACGCAAATGGTCGCGTACGATACGGTTTCAGAGGAATGTCCTCCCTCGGACGCTCCGATTGTGGAAGCTCTCTGCCGAGGTTATCCCGAGGGACTACAGTATGGGGTTCTTCAAGAAAGGAGTGTCTATATTTTTAAGGGTTTGCACCGCGCATGTGACACCCCTGGAGTTGCAGGCGTCCATAGGCAGGGGTGATCGCTTGGCATCAGGCGGGCCGTACCATGGCACCGATGCGGTATAAAAAAAATTGTATGTTAATGGTAGCCCTGTCCCAAAGAGTTTTTCAAGCACCGGTCTTGTCAGTCGGTGCCGCAAGTTTTACAGTTCCGAAAATGGGTGGCACATACAGAACTGTAGAACTTGCGGAACTCTTTGAGTCGGCCTATGTCCAGCAGTTAGCGTCCTTCGGCTGATATGATGATTATTAAGTTATTGGTATACAAAGAGGAACATTGAGCCACTGTAGCCAAGCGGTTTCAATCTGGAGGGGAGGTTGTAAGCACGTACACACCAATATATATACATTTTTGAACCTTATTCCATTGAAATAAGTACAAAATATGTATACATAATTTATGCCCTCATCTGTACAACTGGGTTTACCAAACAAACTCCATGTACGAGATAATCATTTGATATTTATAGCCAGGCTGCGGAACCCCTTGCCGGAATCCTTGTTCCCTGAAAACTACAACCTTACGGTCTTCAAGACGAGAGTGAACCGGTTTTTACTAGGTAAGCGCGCTCCATCCTAGACCACAATATCGCGTACCATGTGGTCAAGCGCAAACCTATCCAAAGTAAAAAAACCGTTTATATCCTGAGGAGCTCGGAGTTCGCTTTGACATATACCTAATCGCAAGATTTGGCGGAGGCAGCAGCTGCTATTGAATCTTCCCAAGCTAGAGAGAAAACTATACTTTGTTGGGATTACACCAGTTTTCTCACGATCTTTTCCTTCACCGGATCCCTACCCGAGGGCCAATTAGGTTACAGTGATTCTTTATAAATGACTATCATATTAATTATTTGTGAGGCGGACGTGCGCGCTGTGCTGCCGTTCATGCGGTACCACCATGAAAACACTCAAGCTGAAGAAAAACTCCCCGCGAGTTCGAAACACGTCGCCCTTAGTGACAACTAGTACGTGAGTTTATACCCAAATAATATTTTGCCTGCCACCTGCAGGGTAATCACGGAACTTTTCGAACGTACGATAGGTAAGATCTAACTGTCTTATAGTACGGAAAATGACAATTAGATCTACCTTACGCACGGTCGAATACGTTGCGTAAAGCCCATATGCTATTCAGAAAAGAGTCATTCTAATGTTCTTCCCTCGTTTGAGGGCAACAATGACTCTAATTAGCACATGTGAAAGCAGTATGTGCAACTTGGTAGCAAATCGTCCTGGGCGAAAACTCTTGAACCCTTCGTTAAGCTCAAAATTCTACTTTAGAATCTTTCGCCTCACTCAGGATTCAATATACCGTCTTCGCCGTAAATGTATCATTTTGATCCCTTGAGACACAAACTACTATTCCATACTTGTCGCGTCACTACGAGGTGACAATCGGTTGTTGCAACGCGTGTCGTTGCGACATGGGCGCGGTGGCGATAATGTACTCGTATGTAAATGCATGCCCTGGTTACCTATACGATTATACGACAATACATACACATACTGATAGTGGTAAAATGCGTTTGTACAGTCACCCACTCGCTATCAAATGTACGAAGTACTAAACATGTGCACTTTAAAGCCAAACCGGTGCGCAATATTCCGCCGCTGAGTACACAAGTAGGCGCATAAAATTAGCGAACATAATTCGATAACTGTAATTTTCTTTTTCTATGATTTAAAGTATTGATAGTTATAGTTAAAATAAAAAGAATTAAACATTTTAATCCTCCGCGTCTATGTTAAAAAAAAACAAACAACTAAATTTTTTACACATTTTGATTTCGTAAATAAAACCATAATAAATAACTGTGTAAAAGTACCTGTATTATGATAAGAAACAATGTAAATAATCGGATGATTTCTATGTATTTATCAATATAAGTATGTACATTGTCGTCTAGTACCCATAGTTCAAGCTTTGCTTAGTTTGGGACTAGGTCGATTTGTGTAAGATTGTCCCCAATATTTATTATTATTTATGTATATTAAACAAAAAATATTTACGATAATTGATTAAATGATATTTCTTCATATCATAATATGCGTACTTTTACAAAGTAATTTATTTTGGCTTACTTAAGAAATCAAAATGTATTAAAAAATTTGTTTTTTGTTTTTTAATATTGACGCGGGGCCTTAAAACGTTTAATTCTTTATATTTTAAGTATAACTAACTATACTTTAAATCATATAAAAAGAAAATTACAGTTATCGAATTATGTCCAGGTTTTGCTAATTTTATGCGCCTAAAGCGCAATACGAGTATTAGCTGTGCGCAGACAATCAGCTGTTTCTCACTAATTAGATTAATTAAGTTAAGTTTAGTATTATATTTCTGGTTGTCCTTAAAATCAGCGTCACGACACACCAGTTGTCTGTATTTTTACCTGTGTTTTGTCTACAATAAAGTATTTACATACATACATACACACATACATACCAGTTGTGGCATATGCTGAGTGACAACCTTTTTGGTGTATATAAAATACATATGTAGTTCGGTACACCATACAAATTATATGGTGTTCCGAACTATCTGGCCACTTTGACTGCTACGTACTATATGACGCGGACTGTAGTAGCCCCTTATATGGGGCACTACATACTATAATAGCTATTTACGATACAAGGGTTGTAAAACAAAGAAAGGCCGATATCGCAGATGTTTGAGGCCCGAGCCGCAGGCGAGGGTCATAAATATGCGAGAGAGGGCTTTCTGTTTTACGACCCGTGTTTTGTACACAATTTTACGTCACCACTTGGCCAAAAAGTGGGTTTTTCCGGACGCGCAGCGAGCGGAAAAACGCGCTTTTTGGCAAGGTGTGGTGTAAATAATATTCTTTTATATGAGCCCACTTTGGACCTGTTCTCGTAGAAAGAACCGAGATTCATGGCTACAGCAGCAAGCTATCTTGGGTTGGATTCCACCCCCACTACTATTGAATAATAATATATAGCACAATGGTAGTCATAAGTTTTTGTAACCTATAACTTGTATGTTTGGTGCTTGCTGTGAATGTAAGTTGGTCAATAAATAAATAAATACTTGACCCTTTAATGTCCAATAGATGACACCTATTGGCCACCTCTGTCATGACTGTCATTATGCCGTGTACTGGTTCAGTGTCGATCACTGGGGCATATACCTTATGTTTTGGGTTCCGTAGTCAACTAGGAACCCTAATAGTTTCGCCTTGTCCGTCTGTCTGTCTGTCCGAGGCTTTGCTCCGTGATTGTTAGTGCTTGAAAACTGCAATTTGGTATTGATGTTGCTTCAACCCTATGGTGTGGGGTGTAGTTAGATAGGTCTTTCGAAATGAATAAAGGTCTTCATGAAACATTTTTTGATAAAGTGAATATTTTCGGAAATATTCACTAGTAAAGAAAATAAAATGTGTCCACCCCCCTCTAACTTTTGAACTAGGGGTCCAAAAAATGTGAAAAAATCATGAAAGTAAAGCTTAATAAAGAATTTCAACGAAAACTATAGCGGATATGATCAGTTAAGCTGTTTTTGAGTTATCGTAAAAAGTCTTCCCTTCTTAGTAAAAGACTTAGTTATGAAACGCTGGGAAATTACTGCGGAACTCTACACTGCGCATGGCCCGACATGCTCTTGTCCGATTTTTTATGTTGTGTTGATTCCCGGTCTAACCTAAGCGCGTTTTTTTTTAGTTTTGATATTTGTACCCACGAAAAAAGTTCGTTAAGTTGTATTACCTACTCCTTAAATTAGTTATAGGACTACCTTTAATGTAAGTTGGTCAATAAATAAGCTTTTGGTCAAAAATTTCATTTTTGGTACAAGCTTCTATTGCCGACAGTACTTTTTTCCACAATCATAAATTACTTGTTGAGTCGGTTCGAATGAGCCCAAACACGATGGGTTTATCTTGTGTAGTTTGGTATTACCAATGGTCTTTGCTGTGCCCTATCAGGTTCTAAATCAACCCAATACTAATGTAATACCTATTTGTTAATACCATAGATGCACTAAATGATGACTAAATTATTTAATTTACATCAGACGGAAAGTGGACATTTTATGTCGCTGTCTTCTTCTCGTGAACGCTGCAGCTGTGGAATGTCCATGCCGAGGTTTTCCCAAGGGACTACAGGCTACAATAAGGGTCTTCAAAAAGGATTTAAAGGCCCGACAACGCGCTTGTTACACCCCTGGAGTTGCAAGAGTTTATAGGCTACAGTGACCGCTTCCTGCCAAAGTAAGTTTCCCAAATTGCCGCCGCGGTGTAAAAAGATTAAACATGTGTTTTACCTAAGTCCAAAGCTTACCAAACACAATTACTCGTAAAGGTCATTACGAATGCAGTAAAGAAATAGCAAAACACGTGCATTGTGCATATTAACGCACTTGGGTTAATCTTGGGCCTGGCGGTGAGCCCAGCGGGCCAGGGCCTTTCATTGAGGTCTAGGGGGAGAAGCGGGAGTTATGACACCGGACATCAATGGGGAATGTCTGAAAATTTTAAAAGTCCTTGATTATTTTTCTAATGGTAGGAATAACCCTCGCCATGAACAGAAAAAAGTTTCAGATTTTTCGGTTGCGCCATATATTTAAAAAAAATATAAACATTTTATATCACCTCGCGTCTGCCCCGTATCAGACTACTACGACATATCTAAGTCCGTCGAATATAAAAAAAAACGCCTGCTTGGATCTGTGGTACGCAATGACATTGACAGTTCAAGTCATACGACCAACCTATGATGAACTGTCAATGTCATTGCGTACCACAGATCCAAGCAGGTATTTTTTTTTTAATATTCGACGGACTTAGAAATGTCTTAGTAGTCCGATACGGGGCAGACGCGAGGTGATATAAAATGTTTGTATTTTTATAAAATATATGGTGCAACCGAAAAATCTGAAACTTTTTTCTGTTAATGGCGACGGTTATTCCTCCCATTAGAAAAATAATCAACGACTTTTAAAATTTTCAGACATTCCCCATTGAACTAGCATGAGATAAGACCTCTTTTTTTCTAGCTAGCATCCCACATGTTGGTGGCTGCCCTTTCCGTAGTAGTCTTCTCCAGTTCGCTCTATCCTCGATATCGTCTTCAGATGTTGGACACTCTATGGTGTCTTATAAGACATCTTTCAATCTTGTCAGGATCTGTGGCTGGATCTTCGACCGGCGGGGTTGTAAAGCTGTAGTGCTAAATTTCCTTCGGGCGGTCTCGTCTTTACAATAATATGCTTCACTAATTCAATGCTTACAGATTGTCAGTATAACTTGGTACTTAATTATAATACACAACAAACACTAAACATTATTAACCAAACAAATATAAACCTATTAATATTAAAATGCATTCAGTCTCAAATCCACAGACAGTGTACTTTTCTCAAACATGCAATGAAATATTGATGTTATGTTCCTTATAATAGGCTGCGAAGTATGACATTTCAGGTGCGGCCTAATCTTACAGGCCTAAAATCTTACAGGCCTAGGCCGGCAAAGTCCTCTTTTTAATTTCCATTCCACATTAATAGTATTAAAAATAAAACTTTGATTTTATTTTGATTATTGTTGTTTATTTCATTGCATGTTTGAGAAAAGCACTATACATACCTCGGCGGGAAATATGGGGTTACCCGCCTCAGACCTATCCGGTCTCTCATCGGTCTGCCGTCTATATGTCTTCGGCCGGCAACCCCTTTCGTCCCGGCCTCTAATCTAATGTTGAGGGTGCAGACAATGGCATAAACACATCGCATCAAACTCTCCAGTAACGAACGCTCAGGCTGCCTAACCGTGAAGATAACATCTATGTACTCGTAATACCTATCTCTATCAATTAAAGTCCTGATAGCGATCGCCCACCACCCAAAATTGTAGGCAGCCGTGGCAATTTGGTTTCCATACGGGCAAAATCGACCATTCACGTCAGGACGGTTCTTACCGACATACTTGAAAAACAAATAGCTAAAAGTGTCACTGAATATTAATTTTCGTGTGCTCTGCCTACCCCTCTTGGGGATATAGGCGGGACTTTATGTATGTGTATGTATGTACTTGACAAATCCTGTGTCCTTTAGATATCGAAAATGGAGAGTTATTGTTGGTATTTCCATATATGAAACTTTACTTCGCAAAGCTTACGAAATATGAACATAACTGAAAAATTGCAAACGAGTTAAAAATGTCTTTAGACAGGAACTGAGTAGATGAAAATGTAATCTAGAAACATATCGTAGCGTAGGTCCAGTCAGCGTCATATACTAATACCAAAATAGCCAAATAGTTCGGTACACCATATAGTATGTATGGTGTACCGAAGTATATGGCCACTTTGGCTGCTACGTACTATATGACGGTGACTGTATGTCTCATACGAGTATCATTTCTTTAGTAAATGTGTTATGGGATGCCTTTGCAAAGCAGTGCGACACTTTACTGGTTTAAAAAAATACTACTTACAACCTGAGTGCATAATTATATTAATTCATTTAAATTCGAATAAATAATTGATATTCATTGAAGTGCAACTGTCTCCCCGCTCGTCTTAACCTTGATTTCCGCTCTATTCTCATTTTATCGTATAAACATCCGGTTTTATTTATCTGAACAAACAGAGAGTACTTATGTGACAATTTCAGGACCTTATTACGATACAATAAGGTTCTCTTCAAATCTTAGAACTGTAAATATTCTGGCTGCATCACGTTGGATGCCATCCAATTATTGTTATCAAATGTTTAACATTGTGGAATTATTACTCAAGCGACCAAATGTAACTGGTATAAAAATAAATTGTCCTCTTCCATATGATCTTGAACTTGTAATATAGCGTGAAAATTTCACTTTACTAGTTATTTAGGATTCCGCACCCAAAGGGTAAAACGGGACCCTATTGGGTACTAATACTTGTCGGCCTATTTAGCCTAGGTGGTAGTGTCACTGCCTCCGAAGCTAGAGGTCCCGGGTTCGAATCCCGGTAAGGGCATTTGTTTCTGTGGTGAGTAGAGGCAGAGACATTTGTCCCTGAGACTTGGATGTTTTCTATGTATTTAAGTATATATCTATTAAATATGTCGTCGTCTAGTACCCATAACACAAGCATTATTGAGCTTACTATGGGACTAGTTCGTTTTGTGTAAAAATTGTCCCATAATATTTATTTATTTATTTAATACTCCGCTGTCCGTCCGTCCATCCAGGCTGTATCTCATGAACCTTGATGGCGAGAGAGTTGAAATTTTCACACATGATGTATTTCTGTTGCCGCTATAACTACAGATACTAATAATTTTTAAGAAAAAAAACCGACTTCAATGGGGGAGGCCGGTAAAAGATTATTATATTTAGATGGTGCACTCTTAGATAGATATACAATAAAATAAAAATGGCTATAATATATGTTTATAATGGTAGAAGACTAAGTACCCTCAATTCCTCATGGAATCATGAAAAAACCTTGCTTGCTTGACAAACAAAACGAAGAGAACAAATCGCCAATCGTGAACTACGCGTCGTTGAAGAGTTCCGTTCTGATCATCATCAGCAGTTCCACTTCATCAAATGTCACTTTTATGAATGAAAATGCTTGATTAGTTCATGAAAATACTAAAATCACTATTTGTGTGCCTTCTACATTTGAGGAGTTCCCTCGATTCCTAATGGATCCCGTCATCAGAACTCGAGCATGACAAAAATCAATCGTGAAAATAGAACTTGCTTAACAAACACAGCTAGAAGGACAAATCGCCAAACGTGAACTTTTCGTCGTTGAAGAGTTCTGTTCTGATCATCATCAGCAGTTCCACTTCATCAAATGTCACATTTTTGTATGATAATGCTCGATTTGTTGATAAAAACACAAAAATCACTATATGTTTGCCATTAAGATTTGAGGAGTTCCCTCAATTCCTCATGGATCCCATCATCAGAAATCAAGCATGACAAAAATTAATCGTGAAAATAGAAATTGCTTAACAAACACAGCTAGGAGGACAAATCGCCAAACGTGAACTTTTCGTCGTTGAAGAGTTCTGTTCTGATCATCATGAGCAGTTCCACTTCATCCAATGTCACATTTTTGGATGAAAATGCTTGACTTGTTGATAAAAACACAAAAATCACTATATGTTTGCCTTAAAGATTTGAGGAGTTCCCTCAATTCCTCATGGATCCCATCATCAGAACTGCGTTTTGACAAAAACGGGACCAACTTGGATATATATACTTACAATCAAAAAAAGAATTTTCCAAATCAGTTAAGAAATGACGGAGTTATGGACTAACAAACATTTAAAAAAAAACATACAACCGAATTGATAACCTCCTCTTTTGAAATTTTGAAGTCGGTTAAAAACAAAATAAATATTGAAGGGAGCTTCAATACAAAATACTTTTAAAAAGTTGCTCGTAGCGTTCATCAGGCGCTGAGTCTCAAAAAAAAACAGACTCGAACTTGACCAAAATGCAACTTGCAATTTTTGAACGTTATTATTATTTAAAAAAATATTATTAAAATTTCAATTATAAAAAGTTATAATAAAGTATCTAATTTTGTATAGATACGTAACCCTTCGTATGGGAGTCCGACTCGCACTTGGCCGGTTTTTTTTTTGGTTTGCTATCCTAACGAATGATGGAAACATCACTCACGATCTTGCTCTGTCAGGTATGTATGTGGTGTTGTGATGAAGGTGTGGTGAGTAAGGTCACCAGAGCTCCCAGATGCTCCCAGAATGCGCTGTGGGAAAGGGGGGGGGGGGACTAGCATTTGTTTCTGCTCTGCAGTCGCAAGCTGCCATAGGCTGCGTAACGGTGTCTGCTACATCAGATAGGTCGTATCTATCGGACCTCCGTTTAACGAAGTCGGTAGAAATAGTTATGTTACTAATGTTAGATGAATGCCTGCCAACCTCGAGCGGGTCAGTGACTCGACAGTCCACATGTCTAGTTATCGGAGGTATCAATCTGGCTGTTTAGCAATACCACCGTCTGCAGCACAAGCGACGCAATGTTCCCTACATTCTGGTGTTCTCCCCGATTCTATCCAATTCCTTTTTAAATACTATAAAAAGTATAAAACTGTACAGTCAAACACAAAAAATAAATATAAATACTAAGAATTAGTTAAACAACACCCGTGCTATTCCAGGAGCAAAGGTGTCCATTACCACAGACAAATAAGTAATTCAAAGTTGAATCATCTTCATCATCCTAGTGTTATCCCACACACGTTACAATTGCATCCTGAAGGATGCCTGGGGTCCGCTACCTAATAACCCCTACCCAAGAATTGTCTTGCTTTTACGGAAGCGACTGCCATCTGACCTACCAACCCAGGGGGGAAACTAGACCTTATTGGGATTGGGTTTGTCAAGTGAGTGGGCAACAGTTAGAAGCTCTCAAGCAGGTTGCCTGAAGGTCTCTAAATTGGCTAACGACTGCTATCATAGACAGCAGCCGGGATCAACGGCTTTGTGCTTCCTGATTCCTAACGTGTATTAAAAATTGAATATGCAAGAATACATATTATATTGCTAATTGGAAGGCTCAAGTGGCAGTGAGCGGGGCACTCGAGTGGCGACCACGCCTCGGAAGATGCCCGAGAACCTTCAGGAACCCGAGGAACGCTCCAGTTGTGGAATGAGCTCCCTGCCGAGGTTTTCGCGAGGGACAACCGTACGCGGTTCTTCAAGAAAGGAGTGTATAATTTTAGAAAAGGGTAGGCAACGGGAACCTGACACCCCTGGAGTTGCAAGCGTCAACTTGTTTGCCACTGACGTGGTATTGGTATATAAAAAAAGTTAAACCGGCGAACTGGTCAAGATCGCGGGAAGCCGTGGGATGAGGGCGGCGCAAGACCGGTCATTGTGGAGATCCTTGGGCTAGGCTTTTGTCCAGCAGTAGACGTCTCACGGCTGATACGATGATGATGATTCTAAATTAGCCCGGGGTCTACTTTGGCGTCTAATCCCAAGATTTGGCGTATAACAATTTAATAGCAATTATTTATAATAAAATAAAATAAATAATAATAATATTGGGGGACAATCTTACACAAATCGACCTACTCCCAAACTAAGCAAAGCTTGTACTATGGGTACTAGACGACGATATACACACTTATATAGATAAATACATACTTACAAACATAGAAAACATCCAAGACCCAAGAACAAATATCCGTGAAATATGCACAAATAAATGCCGGCCGGGATTCGAACCCGGGACCTCTAGCTTCGGAGGCAGAGTCACTACCAACTAGGCTAAACAGGTCGTCAAATAATATAACGAGGTGCCCGCGGACTGAGTCGTGGGCAGCTAAAGCTAGTAAATAAATAAACCGTGCTAGCTAAGCCACCACCACCACCACCATATCAGCCCTAGAACGTCCACTGCTGGATATAGGCCTCCCCCAATTTCATGGGGGGTAAATGCCATAATCGCCACGCTTGGCCTGCGGGTTGGCGATCGCAGTATCTCCACCGCACTCTAGGAATGCTGCTGCCCATTCCCCGGTGGTCTTGGTCGTAGTTTAAGCACATACCCGGTTCCAAGCTCGGCCGGGTCCCGGGTGCTAGCCAAGCAGATGCAACTAAACAAAATATAAGTCAATGAACAGCTTGGTTTGCTGTCGCTCCGTAGAATGTGTGTCGACATAGCGGGGCGTGGCCGTTGCGTGCGAGATCCGTGTGTGCTGACCCTACCTACTGGACCGCCACCTTACAAGTAGTTTATTGGTATTGGACAGACCACAGCACTCATAACAGACAGGCACTCAACTGGGGGCTTTATTCAACTTATGTATGTATGTATTTAAGCACTTTATTGTACACAATAACAGTTTAAAACATATACATGTCACACAGGATCAGAGTACAAAGGCGAACTTATCCTTATGAGGGATCTCTTCCAGCTAACCTTTGAGGGATTGAGAGGAGATTTTTAAAAAGAATGAGATAGACAAACTTACACCGTGTACAACAACGTTACAATGAGTGAATATAATTTGTAGCTAAACCATAACTAAATAAATACCCCTAAATACATATGTAATAAGTAAATATACATACATAATGAATTAAAAATATATATTATTGGTAAACCTAATCAAAAAGTTTGTAACGCGATATTCTTCTTACCTTTGTTACCGACGTTTCGACACGGGTTGCATCGGTCATGGTGGCCGCAGAAACTGACGTTTCAGCCAATTGTATGTGTGTATGTAAATAATTTCACACAAAACACAGGTAAAAATACAGACAAATTCGGTTATATTGGTAGAAAGGCGAACTTATTCCTTTAAGGGATATTCTTTTGTCAACAGAGATATAGGTGCACAAACACAACATTTAACTACCCTACAAATGTTTATAAAAATGTGAAGGGTAGACCTGAAAGAAGTTTTCTATCCGTCCATTCTGCAATCATGTCTAGGGCACGACACACAACACAACAACAACTGACCAATGCTGGTGATTGCTAAACATGACCGATGCAACGCGTGTCGAAATATCGGTAATAAAGGTACATAAATAAATATCTTGTTAGACCCGTTTTAACAAATATTTTAAGTATGTGTACAAAGCGCGAGGGCAAGATGGAATGTCATCTCGCTCATATTTTGGAGCAGCCCAGTTGGGGAAGTACCTCCACCTTACAGAAGACCGCAGCCATAATAACACTTGTTCTGTAGGTATGTGATGTCCGTAAAAATCTATTACAAACTACCACCCGAAATAAAGTGTATAAAACAGGTCAATATATTTAAAAAAAGAGCTAGATAAATATTTATTGGATAATTATTACTATACATATTTATTACTAGCTTTTGCCCGCGACTTAGTCCACGTAGAACTCGTTCTCGCCTTAGTATCATTTGTTTTCCCATACAATTTTTCTCAAGCTGAGATGGTTGGACGGCGTCGAAAAGGACACCAGGAACTTAGGGGTGTATTCTCTAGAAATCCTATTGTCAAAACGAATGATTAAGTGCTTATTTCGGAAAATCAAATGTACCGATTCTAGACGAATGAATCCCGTCAAAAAAATAACAGTTACAGTGACAGAAGTCTCGCTATGCAGTTCTGCCGTAAAATGTAGTCCCTACCTGTGTCCCTACCAAAGGCCCTAAGCAGACCGGCAAGACATGCGGGCCTATCATTCCAACAGAGCAGGCGCCTTATGCCTTGTGAAGCTAGTACTATAGGTTTTATGGTCTTTGCTTTACCGCCCATGATGTGCGTAAAAATCTATTACAAACTACCACCCGAAATAAAATGTATAAAACAGGTCAATATATTTAAAAAAAAGAGCTAGATAAACAATTATTGGATAATTATTACTATACATATTTATTCCTAGCTTTTGCCCGCGACTTCGTCCGCGTAGAACTCGTTCTCGCCTTAGTATCATTTGTTTTCCCATACAATTTTTCTCAAGCTGAGATGGTTGGACGGCGTTGAAAAGGACACCGGGAACTTAGGGGTGTATTCTCTAGAAATCCTATTGTCAAAACGAATGATTAAGTGCTTATTTCGGAAAATCAAATGTACCGATTCTAGACGAATGAATCCCGTCAAAAAAATAACAATTACAGTGACAGAAGTCTCACTATGCAGTTCTGCCGTAAAATGTAGTCCCTACCAAAGGCCCTAAGCAGACCGGCAAGACATGCGGGCCTATCATTCCAACAGAGCAGGCTCCTTATGCAAGGCTGAGGGCCGAGGGCCCAAAGCAGAGCGGCAAGGCACGCGAGACCGAAGGCCGAGCATCCCAACAGAGCGGGTTCTTTCTTTACGTAATGATGATGGCCGAAAATACGAAGCAGAACGGCAACAAATGCGATACCGAAAGCCGATCATTCACACACAGCGGCCTTCTTATGTATGGCTGAGGGCCGAAGGCCCGAGGCTCTGTTGGGTAAGGCCCAACGGACTTTTCATATAAGGCTGAGGGCCGAAGGCCGAATGGGCATGCCAAGTCAAGCCAAGAGTAATTATATATAAGCCAAGAGAGTTATAATGAAGGCGTGGTGCAGGGCGGCAAGGCACGTGAGGCTGACGCCAAAGCGTAGTTATACACACTATGTATAGGTTATTTAGGACGACATCATGTGTCTATCTATATTTCCTTATCTTTCTATTTATGCAGTATAAGTGACTGAATATTAAGTAATCGGCAAAAGTAAAAGGATTACAAAGTTACACATGTAGATTTTTTATCTAGGAAACGGGACCGAAATTAGGGTTCAGGGTCACAGTTAGATACTTAAAGGGCTAAACGCTAATAGCGTTCAAATTTTAAAGAGACCGTGGCGGCTGGCGCGCACACTTCACAGCGTCCCGGCGCAGTGTTTTACTTCTTTTTTTCAGTTTTTTATTTTAAGAAATCACAAATTTTGAATTTGAATGTTTTTTCTTGGTCGCCTAATATGTGCTTACCAATTTTCAAAGCTGTAACTCATGGATTATAGGAGTTCCCATACTCTATTTACCCCCTTTTAACCCAAATCTGCACAATTTTTATAGCCTTAAACCTGACCGGGGATTTTCTCGACGGATTAGTAAAGTTTGCATCAAAATCCGTTCATCTGTTTATCTGTTTGTCTGTTTACTTGACCGCGCATCACGTTAAAACGATGCGCGGTCAAGTAAACAGACAAACAGATAAACAGACAAATAGACAAAAATTCTAAAAACAGTTGTTACGTGATCTATTATCGATTCTAAGTATCCCCAGCCAATTTTTTTCGAATATCTTTCATGTACAGACTTTCGACCCTCTTCAGCTTTATTATATGTATAGATATATGTATACATAGATACATAAAAAGAAATCTTAAATGAATCGTAGAGTATAATTACGTAGACTTAGTGTTTTTTTTTACAATCTTAGTGTTAAATAGTTTTAAGTAATTTGTTATTGTCAGACATGCAATGAAATATTGATGTTATGTTTCTTATAATAGGCTGCGAAGTATGACGTTTCAGGTGCGGCTAGGAAAAGAAGTCGTTGATGGAATTTCATACAAATCTTGCAGGCCTAGGCCGGCAAAGTCCTCTTTTTAATTCCCATTCCACATAAATTTGTGGCACAGGCATCATGCATGACATTCTGCCACCTCGCTTCGCTCGGCCGTCTATATGTCTTCGGCCGGCAACCCCTTTCATCCCGGCCTCTGTAAACTCTAATATGTAATTAGATTCCATCAAATCTACCAAGAAATGTCATTGTCACAATGACATCTGTCAACTTCAATATGTGGGACCAGATGTCGCCAACCCTTTCTTAATAATAAAAAATACAATTATCTAACTAGGTGAATAATATATTGAAATCCCTGTCTATGTATGGAATACGGAAGTTACTTGCTGCATCAAAATACGTAATTTATTATACATACCTTTAATGAAATGCTGCAATTGCCTACATAATGCGATACCTACTCCTACTACCTACACATTATGAAACAAATATGTTTTTAGTAGCGGCCAAACAAACTTTCTGGACTTCTCTATACTATGTGTAGAAGATACAAAGAAATAGTACATTTCGATGCTAGTGCGGAAAGTATGTCATTTCTTCACGAGTACCGAGGGATGCCACGAGCCGCAGGCGAGTGGCAACACTCGGGACGAGTGAAGAATGACATTTCCGCACGTGTATTGAACGACGTTTTTTAATACAGTTGCGAAAAAATAAGAAAAACAACAAGTAATATTTATAAAAACAATATCGAATGTTGCCTTTAGAAACTTAAAACATGCTTGCAGTAAGTAAAAACGCCTCTTCTTTGACAGGCGTTAAGGCAGCTATTCCGTTCCACTCAGACAACTTATTAAGAACGGTTTTTCAATATTCAATATTAAAAAATAAACGTGTTATAATGATGAAGAGGTAAGTAATAAAATATGAAATGTGTATATTTTTCGTATTCTGATATTAACAGTAGGTTTTTATGTTGATTACGACGTTTAAAGGAAACTAATATTTAACACCCAGCAATAAGGAGTCATGCATTGGAACAAGCATAAATTTAAAAAAATTGGAAAAGTGAAAAGCACTAGTGCGCGAAAACCAACTTTCCGCACGCTAAACAGCTACGTAAAGTAGCACTTTTTGAGCAACTGTATTAAAAAAATATTTTATGTCACACCTGGCCATAAAGTAGCTTTTTACGCTCGCTACGCGTACGAAAACGTGCAGGCATGAAATGATGTACACAACACGGGAGATAAAGAAAAAGCCCTTGATCGCATATTTGAGGCCCTCGCTTGCAGCTGGGGCCGCAAACATCTGCGATCTCGGGCTTTCTGTTTTATCTCCCTAGTGGTGTAGTATACTTACTATTAAAGATATCGTCACTAGGCACTACGTACATAACTTGCTCAGCTTGGCATTAAGTGAGGTTGATCTGTCTGTTAAAGACTGTCAAATCATATAATTTATGTAATTTCTATGTGTCTATGAAAGTCCAAATCTGTAATAAAATTAAAGACTTGCCATGGTAGAAAATTATCCCTATTTTTTAACAGCTGGCCTAAAAAGGGTGGCCTAACAGTGTATTGTGTCAAATGAAAACAACAATATTTTTAATAAGTTTATTTATTCTTCAAGTTCCGATCCACTCAATTCATCTTCACCTGTGTTTATAATAAACGGCTCTACAACATCATCAATTAAATGATCTAATTGACACATTTCATACTCTACTTTAATAACATGATCTATGCACGATCTCCAGCGTTCTGGTGTAACAAGCTCCAAACCTTCCTGGAATAATGTTTTGACCTCGGCCATTTTAAAACTTTTATTATTTTTGGCGACATGTCCTTTTACCTGTGCCCACACTAATTCAATAGGGTTTAGTTCACAATGGTATGGGGGGAGTCTTAAAATGGTTACATTGTGAGCAGCCGCTAATTCATCAACTGCCATTTTGCTGATCTTGGGTTGGCTTTCTACCAGAGCCCATAACTCCGTTTTTATCATGGACATGTCACAGGGTATATTCCTTTCATGCAGCCATTGAATAATTTGGCCCTTGTTCCACCTTTTTACAGGGCCACTTTCCATTTTTCTAGAATGGTATGGAGCATTGTCTATGACTAGTACAGAATTGGGCTTAAGCCTTGGCAATATACCAGTCAGCCACTCTTCGAAATGCTGAGCATTCATTTCTTTATGGTAGTCATCAGTATTTTTCTTCGATTCAAATAATAGTAGTCCATTTTCTAAAAATCCTTCATCGCTGCCAATGTGGCTTATAATGAGCCGCCTTCCTTTTCCTGATGGAGCCTTCAGTCCGGTTGTAAGACCCTCTAAAAATGCTTGTCGAGATGACAAAACTTTTGGGTCTTGCCACACTTTGTTTACCGTGTGCCCTTTAACAAGAAAGAATCAGATTAAAATAAAAATTACTACAATTACTCGTAAATCTCGTAACATAGTGATGAATAAATGTTTACAATCACTTAATGAATACTTTTGGTACAGGCAACATCAAAGATATTTAGTTGTTACACTTTTACAAATTTTTACAGGAGTAAGGATCAAAAGTGTAAACATATTTTTAATGTCAATTGTACAATGTTTTATTGCAACTATTTTTCCAGAATTTTTTTCAATTACTTATTAAGACAATTCTAATGAGCCCAAACAAATTATGTAAATTATAATATATATACCTTCATTAACCCAAGTCTCATCTTGGTAATATATTGGTCTTCCCTCTCTGCGATATTGTTTTATTTTTACCAAATATCGTTTTCTCCACAATATTATATCAGCCCGGTCAATGAGGCAGCTATGGCGTTTCCGACTTGCATATTTGAAATTTAGGTGCTTAAGTACCAGTCGCAAGGTAAATGCAGACAAATTTGGTAGGTCCGGGTCATCATTAACAACCTGCAACACCTAAGAACATAATACAAATTTTAGTACATTGTCAAGTAAGTATTCATGCTTTGTGTTTTTTTTTAAATACATGCTTGTATACATAGAAAACATCCAAGACTGAGAAAAAAATGTTCGTGATAAACACAAATAAATCCCTATGCAAACCCGGGGCCTCTGGCTTCGTAGGCAGGGTCACTACCAACTAGGCTACGGAGGTTGTTATCATTAATTAGAACATTTTCTGCTTTTTAAAAGATGGTAATATTGCCATCATACAGCATTACATTATAACAGTAATAAATGGTCATGATTACAATTAAAAAAATACCTTTTGAATAGTAGGCGGCTCATTGCGATGGAAAAATTGATGCACTATCCGTCTAATGGCTGCAAACGTAAACTCGTCCAACTTGTCAATTACTGCCAATTTCGGGCCAGGTTTCTTGGGCGAAGCGAATTCGTTGGTCGTATTATGTTCTTTTAGTATATTTCTGACGGTTCTTTCGGATATTCCCAATATTTCCGCCACTTTTTTAGCACATTCAACTTGTGTCCAATACTTGTCCTGGGGCCACGTATTGTACGTATATTTGTAGCAGTTCATCACCATACATTTTTCGGAAACACTCATATGAGATGCCGGTCTTTTCCTTGGTGGGGAAAGAGAAATATTCTCTTTCATGTCCTGGGAGGGACCTGCCACGGGTTCCATTTTACTTACGTAAAACGAAAACTCACGTTCACGGTACAAACTTAACAAAGAGTCAACGTAAATACACAAAACAAACTTAACAGTAAACAAAAACTCAACAATGGAAATACCACAACGAGGAAAGAAAACATTCGAGCGCTCAAGACAGACGTCAGATGCCGAATGAAGTGACAAGTGTCATGGCCGCCATACGTTCCCCATAAAGGGCGTACTACACAACACATAAACAACCCCATATATGAATTTCCTTTTTGAGGTGAAAAGATATGCACTCAATGTTAAGACAATAATGGTAATTATATTAAAATTGATTACCAAAGGTGGTTTACACCTGAGTTTTACCATTCCTAAACAAACATTTGTACCACAAAATAGTTTTTATTAAATATTAATTTGTGCGACAGCTTTTTTATGAAGTCTGGTTATTTAAACTGAGTATTTAAACACAATAATTAAAATTACCAATAAATATTGTATATACGTCCATTATTTCGCTAATTTTTTTTTTTCTATTTATTGAACGTTTTATTCTAATGGCAACACAGTGGTAGCTTTGATGGAATCTATTTACATATTTTAGTTTAGTAATTGCGGGGTGCATATTTACAATATGTATTTTTGTACTATGTTGTAATATGTGTGCAATAAACAATTTGAGTTTGAGTTTTATGTGATGCGTTGTGTTAGAGTGAGGGTCATGTATTTGTGTAGCTGTCATGATGTGGCCCCGGCTTGTCATAGGGATAGCCACTTCACGCCTCTCTGTTCTTTAAAATCAGAATGACAGAGTGACATAAAAGATGAGAAAAATTAATAACGCGATATTCTAAAGATGACCTTTTTTGCCATTAAGACGAATGGAATTGCGGCCCGTATCGTATCGTTTTCATGAATACTAATCACAAAGTGACGCTCTCATTTCCAAATGGCATGGTTTTAGAACTAATGGATATCATTAAAGATATTATTAATAATAATAAATATGCTTTATTGCACCACACAAGAGAAACAATGTTACACGAAAAAAACTTACATTATTAGTAATGGTAGCAACAGGCGGTCTTATCGCTTAAAGCGATCTCTTACAGACAACCTAAAGATATTATTAACCTTGCTTAAAAAAATATAAGCTGGCTATTGAATTGGAATCTGTTATGGATTTTCTTCCATTAATTTCTTATATTATCATCCCGACAGATATGAGATACCTACTCCACAAATAGAGGTGTAGAACGTTTTCTGACTTTCGACAGCATTCGTGATATTTCGAAGAGTTGTATTACTGCTTCAATCTTTATACGTCGCTGTGGGTGGTTTTTGAGCGTATAGTTCTAGTTACGCTCAATGTCTCTATACCTAGCATGAAACACGCAACTCACATGTGCCGTTGTGACATATTACATTATCTTGTAAGGATTTTAGATAAAGCTGGTAGCCACATCAAAACCGAGTTTTGGTGTGCGATTAGTTTTTTCGGTGTCCAAATCAGCATTTTTGAGGTTGTTGGGTCTTTTTTTATGTGCCTGTAAATACTAGGCATACTTAATTATAATAATACATCAATATATTCTATCATCGCACTGCTCGCCGTCGGCAGGGCATTCATCCTCACACCTTAGAACCTAAATGGTCGCGTACGGTACGGTTTCAGAGGAACTGTTGTTGTGGAATGAGCTCCCTGCCGAGGTTTTCCCGAGGATGTACAGTATGGGATTCTTCAAGAAAAGAGTGTATAAAATTTTAAAGGGTCGGCAACGCGCATGTGACACGCCTGGAGTTGCAGGCGTCCATAGGCTGCGGTGACCGCTTACCATCAGGCGGGCCGTATGCTTGTTTGCCACCGATGTGGTATAAAAAAATCAATTTCAAAAGTTCCAAAAACTGACTCGACAAAAAAATCTATAATAGTTATTTGTTCAACAAGAGAGCAAAGTAGATTTTTGCTGCGAGTGTTGATGTTGAGTCCCGAGCAAGCGAAAGATTCTATAATTAAATCACGAGCGTAGCGAGTGATTCAAAATTAGAATCTTGAGCGTAGCGAGGGACGCAAAGACACGAGATGCAAATATCTTTGCTCTCGTGTGATACATACAACTTTTCACCTAAGCGGCGAGAACATATAACGCAAAGGAATAGTGATAGAGAGAATGAAGTTACTTAAACTAATCTACGATATGAAAAATTAAAAAGTATGCAGTTTTTTTCCCGCTCGCAGCAAAACTGCATTTTGCTCACTGGTTTCAAGCAGCAAAACCGCCATTTTCGAGCCGCTGAGGTGAAAACTTAATTATCAAACCTTGTAGAGACTTGTAGACGAGAACAGTCAGAAATCCAAAAATCCGCCGGACATACGAAATATTTTATTCCGAAGCTTAAAAAGAGACATTTGTTTCACTCGGTCAACCATAGTGGCTCTGTGAGCTGCAGACCTCGTTTTTTTTTTTTCAAATATTATAAATTCCTAGACCTAACAGGACATAATAAGTAAAGTACCTATATATACTTATACTTATCAAACCTGCTCACAAAATTTCACGAGAATCGATTGAGAAATACCACCTGTAGAGGAGAACAGCCTAATACGAAAGCATTTTTGCCGAAGCTGAAACAGAGATCTCGGTCGTTTCACTCCGTCATTTAAATATTTATCTGTGATCTTCTGGAATGAATAGATTGAAATAGATACCTACTCCCCCAATTTCATTTTCACGTCCGGGTCAACTTAGTGGCTAGTGGCCTACGAAATCATCCCACCCTTGTGGCAACCACTTGGTCGCTTTATAAGCCTACTTCCATATGTCGAGTTTGGCTCCACCACCATATCAGCCGAAGCACGTCCACTGCTGGACATAGGCCTTCCCCAATTTCAAGGGGGGTAAATGCCATAATCGCCACGTTCGGCATGCCGGTTGGCGATTGCAGGGTCCCAGGGTTTGGGCTCCGTCATCACTTAAATAGTTCATAATCTATATATATTATGTTAATATGTATTTATTTAATATTTCTTGTGAGATGTATGGATGACTCTTCTTCCTGTACTCTTGCACTACCTGTTCATAATTTTATTTTGATAACTTTTCCTGCTACCCAAAGGTTGTCTGTAAGAGATCGCTTTAAGCGATAAGACCGCCTGTTGCTACCATTACTAGTTATGTAAGTTTTTTTGTGTAACATTGTTCTCTTGTGTGGTGCAATAAAGCATAATTATTATTATTATTATTATAATCTACCCTCTCCGTCTACTTGGGAGTGGGCGAAAGCCTACGGAGCTGAACGGTCTTTGGCACGAATGCGGGTAACGGCGATTTAATTGTGTGTGTTCTATGAAACATATCGTCCTCATACTGATAACACAAGCTCTATTGAGCTTATGATAGATTTGTGTTAGATTATCCCCTAATATTTATTTAATTTCTTATTTAAGATCAGCTTCTTCACCAATTGCAATGAATAATAAAATTAAAATAAAATAGCCTTTATTACTAGCGGTTTCTCAATTAGTTACACATTCACATTTATACATTAATTACAACATATTTTGCTAGTGTGCCCATTTGCGGGAATACTTGGATATAATTTACGTATGATAACAATTTTCTCCCGCGAGTTTAGATTACCCCTTTGACAGTTTGAAAAGTTCAGTTTGACTTCTATGTATTATCTGTGTTTGTCGTTAATAAATGTTTTTTCTTCTTTTCTTCTAGTTAATGTAAGATGTGATAATGTTTCTAATTTGATGTAAGAGACCTTTTGCCCGTACAAGGCGCAGCGGAACCTTTCGGGCTGTCTTTAGTGACCTTAACACCTTTTCCGATGATATCTAAGGTAACGTCGTGACCGAGCTTCTTGCTCGCTAGAACTTCAAATAAGTGTGTAGATATGTTAAATAGACACAGAACACAAGTTTCATTTTTAAAAAATGCAAAGAGTAGCCGCCCTAGTTCGTGACAAATGTCGAACTCTTCTGCGAGCTTAATGATTAACAGGAGCTCATCAATTTAGATTCAGACATTACGTTTTCTAGCATTTTCGGTGCATAATTGACATCTGACATTTCAATCCTGTTGATTAATTAGCATTTTTAACTTTAATATTAACCTTGATTGACTATTTCAGCTGAAATTGTCTATATTAATTCCATTTAGAAACACTCTGTTGCATCATCAATATCATTGTTATTTTGTCGTCCTGTTTAGCCTAGTTGGTAGTGTCATTGCCTCCGAAGCTAGAGGTCCCGGGTTCGATTCCCGGTAAGGGCATTTGTTTCTGTGGTGAGCCGAGACATTTGTTCCTGAGACTTGGATGTTTTCAATGTATTTAAGTATATATCTATTAAATATATCGTCGTCTAGTACCCATAACACAAGCTTTATTGAGCTTACCGTGGGACTAGTTCGATTTGTGTGAAAAATGTCCCCTAATATTTATTATTATCATCATCATCAAAAATACCTTTTTGAAACGAACCTTTTAAGGCCTCTGTACACACATATGCGAGTTTAATTTTATTGCGGGTTACCGTGGTATAATAAGTTCAGTCGATCTAATCAAACTGCGCAATTTAGCGAAACTCGCATTAAGTAATTGTAAACTATACCTTTCTTGTACAAAAAAACTTGCATATGGTGTTCATTGATCTGGAGAAAACACACGATAGGGTCCCTCATAAGGTTCTGTCGTGGGCTATTAAAGTTGTGCCAGAGAAGTATGTCAAACTTGTTCAGGCGATGTATGACAGAGCTAGTACTCACGTCAAGTCCGAAGCTGGGGTAACCGACAAGTTCAATGTGGCTGTAGGTTTGCAGTATAGTAGGTCAGTGTAGTAGGTCAAGCCCGTATTTGTTCCTCCTGGTTATGGATGCTCTAACATCGGACATACAGGAGGAAGCACCCTGATGTATTCTGTTTGCCGACAACGTTGGTCTTGTCGGAGATAATGCTCTTGAGGTCCAGAGTCACTGACCACTGTCCAGAGTAGACTGGTAAAATGGCGGGAAAAGCTGGAGAACGTAGGATTAAAAATAAGCAAAACCAAAGCGGAGCACTTGTTCTGCAACTTAGGCGGCTTATCCAGTTTTTCCCAAATTGCCTTGGATGGTGTATCCCTACCAGTCTGCTCCAACTTCCGGTACCTTGGATCATAAATCTAAAATTCTAAAATTACGGCAATATAGACCGTGACGTGAAAAGTAGAATAAATGCGGGATGGATGAAATGGCGACAGATCTCTGGAACAGATTGCGATTTATAAAACGATCATAAGACCTGTCGTACTCGTAATGCACGGATCAGAATGTTGGGCAACGAAAGTGACGCATGAAAGAAGAGTGCACGCAGCTGAGATGAATGTGGGGAGTGACGAGGAAAGATCGGATTAGAAATTAGTATATAAGGGGAAGTTTGAAAGGTGGTGGCACCTGTGACAGAGAAATGAGGAGCAGTGGGTTAGTATGGTATGCGCATGTAATGAGAAGGCATGAATGTCATATTGATAAAAAAAATGTTAGGGTTGAATGTCTAAGGACGAAGAGCGATTGGAAGGCCCAAAAAGCGATGGATGGATTCTGTGAGAGAGGATATGAGAAAGAAACGTATTGTTCATCGAAATACTGAATCAATGGCTTGCCAATTGCAAAAATAGATCCAATCACCCAATGCACTCTTATTTATAACAATTAAATGGATATCATATTTATGTTTTCCATTTTAATGCAGAATTTCGTTTTGAAAACATAATAAGTGAGCTACGACATTTTGTTTTTTAAATTTAATGTCGGGTCAATGCTGTTTTTTGAAATCTGTCGTCATTTCCAAATCGGAATTGCGATAAACAATTGATGTATCTATATCTAATTAGGCATCATTAATCGTAATCGGGTATTACGGCAATCGATTTTAATTCCCTTCATCTCTCTAGTTACGTTATTTTTGACCTGTCAAAAAAAAGTCAGTGAATTGTTATTGAGAATCAGTTTCACCGTGTTTTAAATATATTTAATAATGATGTCGTCTTATAGCTATAAAAAAACTACCGCTGTTCTAGAGGCGTACCTACATTACATGCACGCGGCAGTCAGAATGTATGGAAACCCAATTTTAAACCCAATGTGTTGTTTGACAAGTGCGTAGACACGGCCTTATCCTGATGAAGCGCGGATTCAGCGAGATAACATGGTCCTGTACATTTCTCCGTAAAACCCTTGCTTCAGTCACTCTTGAGTGAATTATATTTACTTAATGAGTCATATATAATCGTATAATTGAAACGGAATGAAGTATCGCATCTAAATCGATCGTGATCCGCAAGCTCGAGTCATTACCGGTGACATTCACCTACATATGCAGAAAGCTCGTGTGTGTCCGATGACATTGGGGAAACAAACAGCTAGAGGCTGTTTTTCCGTACCTCGGATCGTGAACTTGATTTATACAAAGAGCCAAAACGGGGACAACTTGTATAGACATTTGCACGTTGAATAAAAGCTTGCTTGTTTTTGGTCTCAGTCACCTCAACGGATACTGAGTAAAATAATATTAGGAAAAACTGTTACGTTCTTAGTTAACTTAAGAAACCATGCGTAATTTATCATCATCATCCCAGTACAGTCGTATCCTGGAGGATGCCCGGGGCCGCTAAGGGAAGAATTGGCGTAGACACTAGTTTTTACGGAAGAAAGTCATCAGACTTTCCAACTCAAAGGGGAAACTAGACCTTATTGGGATTAGGCTTGTCAAGTGAGTGGGCAACTTGACTGTTAGAAGTTCTCAAGCTGCCCGAACAACAGCCGTAACACGTGCAATAGACAACAGCCGGGATCAACGGCCTAGCGTATAGTCCATTTCAAATACCATGGCTCGTTTGCACTTAAAACTTAACGATAGGGCTCATAATATTTGGCTTTTGTTTGCTAATTGCTTTACTACCCGAGCACTTAAAATTGGCACGCGTCGGTGCAATCTGCATACAACTAAAGCGTAAAAAAGTACCACGCTGCAAAAAGGTCTGGACAGGTATCTTTTGTTATCACTAATCCTATTGTTTACGCCTAATGACCGTCTCAAGTGGAATCGGGCCATGGTATTTGAAATGGACTATACCTTCCAAAGCACGGGAGCGCTCAGTAAGCAACCACTCAAAACGGTCACCCATCCAAGAGTTGACCCTGGCTGACTTTGCTTAACCTCGCATACCGCAACTGAGCCACGAGCACACTAAGAAATCATACGTCATCTTCATCATGTCAGCCGAAAGACGTCCACAGCTAGACATAGGCCTCCCCCAAAGTCTTCCACAATGACCGGTCCTGATCATACGTATTTTAACATAATATACATTGAAATGATTTCCCAATTTGTTTAAATAAAATGAATAAAACAAATGACAATAAACAAACTCCAATTAAATATAATATATTCATTATCGGTAAGTAACTGTATCCGCCATCACAAGATTACCTTAAAACCACCAAACATCCTGTTATTACACTAAACATGATCGATCCGACCAATATTATAATCAAGCTTGACATTGAGATGATATTTATGACTCCTATTTATGCATTTATATGGTTTATTATTTTGCCAAATTAATCATTGTAGGCGTTCACACGTTTGGAGGTCAATGGTCGTTCCCTTCCTTATTTATGGTTATAGTTTTTTTTTTTAATACGGTATCTGTGGGATTCACGAGCCTCGCAGTGGGACAAGGCCGTAGAGTTTTATACTTTTTTTTTAATAATTACAGTAACATGTTTCGGGCCAGCTCTTTCTGCCAAATATATTTTTATTGTTATGTGATTGGTTTTTTTTATCGGTGATTTCCGTAACATTAGTGCAGATGACTCTTTCACTTGGTTTGAAGCGTGTTATAGTTTTTATTTTTAATTTCTCACAGAAATTCATCATTAAGTGTTGTTCTCTGTGTGTCTTTTTTTAAGCAAAACCCAAAAATCTTGCATATTGTCTATTCTATTCTTCTTAAAATCTTGCATATGTTTTCTACTGCTACGTAATCTTCTGTGCTACCGCGAACTTCGAAAATCGAACTCCGTGTCGTGCCGTCCCTTTCACTCTCGTGTTATACAGTATGTGACGGAAAGGGACGGTACGATACGAAGTTCGATTCGAATTGCGAAGTTCGCGGTAGCACCCCTTATTACGTAGCAGTAGAAGACATTTCTTTAAATGTCTGAGTTTCTGTTTATTGCGCCTATATGCTTACGTCAGACGTGAGGAGAAGCGTTCAGTTTATACTGTTTCATTTATCTATTTAATTTGGTCCAGTTATAATGGCAACAGCCGGCACGCCTGAGTCACGACTAAATAAATACCCTCTTTTCATACCCACAAGGATGTAACTCTCACCAGTCTTCCATGAAGATATGATCTTGTTCTAGCAAAACAAGAGTAAGTTATACAACAGATGAACGAACACCTTACCAGTGGCCGTGAGTCAAGGATTTGGGGACGCTTTCCTTATGGGTATGGGGGTAGGAACTTCCCCGCTAAATGCGTTCGATGGCGGAGTGGAAATAAGTGTGATAGGAGTTTTTAACACATCACTGCCTTGTTCCATTATATCGTCAATTATTTCAAGCACTCTTCGCTTAAAGAGCCGGTTTTGTTTATCGTTCATTTTGTTTATATCCGGTAATAAACTAAGTAAAAACATTTTGTTTGAATTTTCACCATTGTCAGAGTTTTCCATCATTTTCGCTTTCTTCAATTCGAAGTAAGATGAAATAACTTGCTCCAATTGTGTTTCTTCAATTTTCTTTCTATTTATTTCGCATGCTTTTAGTTGCTGTTCTTGTAATGCTTGAGAACTTGTGGAAGGAAGAGGTGTCTGTTGCAAGATTGATTGAGAACTTCTGAGCAAAAGAGATGACTGCTGAGTTGACAAAGACCGTGATTGTTGATCATCGTCGTAGGACTTTGCTTGACTTGGCTCTTTTAAATTTCCTGGTATTTTTATGTACGGTATGGCAAATTGCATAAAGTCAGCTAAGTAATATGGTTTCTTATGTGATGCAGCTGATCCACTTTTAAGCGGTTTCAAATGACGTACAAAGACACTACGTAGATTTTTCCACCTTTCTTTACATTGTGGCCCTGCAAAGAAAAACTAATATAATATTTTGTTTCAGATTTTTAACCCTTGGATTAGGTATATTTTGCAAGAGGACTTATAGACTGAGCAGGGGGACGAAAACCATTGATTGATCTTAAGCTTTTGGCAATGATGACTGACAAATTCCCAGAATTGAGTACTGATACTGATATAACATGTCGAACAGAAAGTGACAAATATAACGAAATCTGTATGTATGTTACTAACAATTATGGATATACAAATGCCCGAAATAAAGATTTTATTATTATTATTATTATAACTATGTTTGCCAAAGGGAAGATGTTTGTTACCGTCCAAGATAATTCCTATGACCTGAGGAATCCCAACACATGGTTCTGTCACAATCATCCACCACCATCCACCCTGACCACTAATGACACGAATCACGTGTCACGAATGTCATTTCCATCACATTCGCGAATGCGAATATGCGAATGCGAATATTAAGGGAGTGTACTAAAATACTCAACGTACATAATTAAATTAGTATAAAAACGATTTTAAAGAAACCACCTTAAAGAAACTCTAAAGCAAAAAATTAAGTAAAATTTTCAATCTAATCTTTAGATAAAATTTAAACCTACGATTTCATGATACGAAATGTACTAAACATACTCCAATTATTCATTAAACACTGATTTAACTAGTAGCTCTGTTATATATTAATATCCAAACCTGCACACAAGATTTCACAAGGATCGGTTGAAAGCGACCTGTAGGGGAGAACAGCCGGAAATCCGGACATACGAAAGTACTATTGCCGAAGCTGAAATGTTCATCGTTTCACTCGGTCAATAAAGACGAAGTACGTCCTTAATAATTAGCTACCTAACAAACATACTAGTAGCTCTGTGAGCAGAATACCTCGTGACTTTTTTTTTCAAATTTCTAAATTTCCAAAAAACTTACTCGTCAAAAGATAACCTGTGTAATTATCAACTATGCTCACAAAATTTCACGAGAATCGGTTGAGAAATTCAACCAAAGGAGAACAGCCTGAAATCCGGACATCCTACAGCATTTTTGCCGAAACAGAAACGGTGACATTCGTTTCACTCACTCAACAATTTCTTATTTTTTTATTACCTTTTGGATCAGGTTGCTGGTAACATTACATCAGGTCAGGACCACTTTTTTTCACAGTTCACCAAATGCTACTTTCTGAATGTAAATGTTTGGTAACACTACGCATGCGCGAGTCGGCTTCTACGACACGCGGCCTCGCGGGCTGAACACGCCACGACTTCACACATTCGCATTCGCAATAAACTCGCATCGTTTGTTGCGGATGCGAATGTTCGTGACATCCCTACTCACCAGCTCACCACCATCACCCGTACATCCCCACGATATGGCAATAACTGCTAGCATGTGTCCACTAAATGAACGCAATTATTTAGCTAAACTACGTTGCATCTAACTGCACAATACCAATTCTGTGTAGAAAACGCAATGTAACTTTTTTTGTAATAATATAAATACAAACCTGTTAATTGAAATTTATTTCCAATCGCTCCCCACGCCCTTTCAGTCGCATCTTTTCTCATGTACTCTGGCAACTTAAAGTTATATAAACAAGGATATTTTTCAATTTCTTGCACAAATTCAATATTTAATGTATGTTCCGCCGCCATTTTGATAAGATTGGGAGGAGACGCGACGCGCGGGCGACCTGCATGTCAAGTACCGCGAGACTAGACGCGAACGGGTATCGTAGTGTGCGAGTTTCCATACACGTAAGATACTCCGCGGCGACTATGCCGACTAGTCTTCGAGACTATTAGAGTCGTGTCGTGCGTATCGTAATTTTAGAGACGGGCTTTATATTGCTGCTTTTTAGGTTCCGTTCCAAAAGAAAAGGGTCTTCGTTCGTCCGTCCGACTAAAGAAAATGAAAATTGTTTATTGTATAAGGGCAACATTACAATATGAATCACGACCCTGTGTCCTCAGCTAGGTAACCCTGTGTTACAGGACCCAGTTTCGTCGTTCCAATTACTTAACCTAGTACTTATCTATACAAGTGTGGGTATTTTCATAAACAAAACAAGTATTTAAATTAATTATAAATTATAATTAATTTGTTATTTCATTAAATATTACATAGCAATAATTATGACACATTGTATGGGTACAGCAGAGACAGCAAGACATGTAACTTTTGAAAAAAATCCTATAATATTCCTTCAAAAGGGGGATCAATCAATCAATATTTGTTTGAAGAACATAGGTATGCTGTAAAACATAAAATAACATCCTTAGAGATGGGGATGAGATGGGATTCATGTTTATCAGACATACTTTCTCACATAACATGCTGCTAATCAGACGAAAATGAGCGACGTTCGAAATACAGGGTTCTACCACCATCGATACATTAAAAACAAATTATACCACGTCGGTTGCAAACAAGCGTACGACCGTTATCACATATGCGCGTTGTCGCCCCTTTAAAAAAAATACATCCTTTTTTTGAAGAGATCCATATAGTAGTATATGCATTATACGGTTTAAACATCTCCACTTAACGACGAGACATGTTTCGTATTCGGAATCTAACACTTATCGACTCTATTACTTGTAGGTACACTAAACTCGATTCTCCATACAGACGTAGTTTCGTTCTCATTTTAAAACGCCGTACTGAAATAACATGAAA